>SMMW01000575.1:3051250-3691666 GCA_004794655.1 Marisa cornuarietis
TAATGTTTCTGTAAATGTTGTACATGATCTTGTCAGAGACAAGCTTATGTTGTCTGTATAGGCTAGCATTTGAAAGTCCTCAGGATGCACAGAGCTGGAGAATGGCAATTGAAGATGCTATTGCGGAAGGACTTGCTGATGACAGTGTAAGTAGTGTTCAGAGCTTTGTTATCTTTCAGCTCATACTTTTCATTTTTTTGCCCTACAGCTCTTTCATGTAAGGCATAACTTGTTTCTGTGTTCACTCACATTTGAGTAAGACAAAGTGTGTGTGTGTGTGTGTGTGTGCACGTGCAAACGCACAGCACACACTAGCACTGGCAGTGCTAGAGTATAATGTCACCTAACCAGATTGAGGATAACTGTCATTTTTTTCTCATCCTTTTTTTTTCTTTCTGCCTTTGCTGTGGACTTTCCTTGATTTTGATGTCAACTGTTCATTGGTACTTGTGTTGCGCTTCCTGCTTCTCTTGGAATATTTCTTTCATGGACTAATAGTCTGCCATATCTATGTCATCTTCTCCACTGCAGTTTTAACACTTTCTCATCTTGGGACCACTTGATTTCCCTGCTCCCTACATTTTCCAGCACTATATATTCTGAATCTACATTTATCAACACAGTAGACTGAAACTCTCTGATCTCTTGGTCACTGTTCTGCACTGTAATTGAGTTGATGGTACAACTTTTCTGTGCGCACACCCAAAAAATAGATAACTATGTGTGACTAACTGTCTACTGCTCATCATTGCTGTTTGAACAACCATTAATATTTGCAAAGAGCATCTTAAGTCTGGCGACCTATAACTGCTCTGCATCTTCTAGATAGTGTCCTTCAAATTGTTCAGCATTTACTTCTAGACTCTCTGCCTTGACTTGGCTTCCATTCCAAGTCTGTTAGCATTTTGATGCTGTGTTTTTATGGTTTGCTTGCATGCATGATTCTCTTTTTCCATCTTGTATTTCTGCCTTTGTCTGTTGATATGTCTCTTTATGTTTGTTAGCTGATGTGTTTGGTCTGTTTGAATGTATGCGATGAACATTTTGAATCTGTATTTAGATGTTACATATTTGTTTTTATTTGTTAACCACATTTAGTCTACTGTTTAGTTGAGAAATATGCTATATCTGCCATATTGTTATTATGAGAATTTTCAGTAAACTTTCTGCTGACAAATCAAAATTGAGCGAAGTTCACCACTTCTTTGAGACATAAAAAGACTCCTGAATTCCTTTTGCAATATTATCTGTCAAGTGCACCATTATGTTACTACTCCATCTTCACACTGTTTACAGTCCCTAAATCTCTTCTTACCTTTATCCATTGCTTTACGTTCTACTCTTGTACTTCATCTTTATGTTGTTCCGCGCATCTATATGTATCTCACTGTCTGTTATGTAAAGTTCATTTATCATTACTGGTCAGCACAGAGAGTGCGACCTATCTTAGTCGTGATGCTGTGTGATACAGGTACACATAAATTACTATTATTACTTTATTTTAAAAATCTGTCACTATGATTTGTGTATTGATGCTTATGCTGTTGTGCTTTCAGGTACTGGAAAAAGTGTATGAAAATGAGAGTAATCAAATCTGTGCTGACTGCAATGATGATCGTGAGTTCCATATTTCAGAGTAAAATGATGTTCCAGAATCAAACAAGTGCTATTAATACAGCTATGATGTACAAAAGCATTTTTTGTGTCTGTGCACATTGTTCGTGTGTGTGTGGGCTGGTGGATTGCTGGGTGGGTAGGGGGTGTGAGTGCATTCTCATTTCCTATCATTAATTTAGAGACAAGTCCTAAATTATTAAAAATGCAGTAATTATTTCTCCAGCAATCGTTTCTCCTAAAGATCTAAGGTAATACACTTTTTTTAAACAAGAATCTTCAACTGTGGTAAACCAATTTTCCTTTAATTATGAAATGTATCACTCTTACAGGTTTGATCTTATGCCAACATTTTAAAGCTTACTCTTTGTCTGCAGATCCACACTGGGCATCCATCAATCTAGGTATCGTTCTGTGCAAGAAATGTGCAGGTCAGTTACATGTCGATGAAATGCTGGTATTTCTTCTGTGCATCTTGTTTTGTGTTTGTTTGAAAAAATTCTTCAGCTTAATTTTTCTGTGTTAAGTGGGACAATATATAAGATTGGATATCTACAGTAAAAAATTTATACCAGCTTTAAAAAAAATCATAAAGAATGTAAACTGTTTTTTTTTAATCCTTCTTTTTAAAGACTTTGTCAGGAATGGAAACAGGAAGTTGAAAAAAACAGTAAAACAATCTAGAAGATAGCACCTAAAGAAAAATAACTTAAAGGAGACAGAAAGCTGGAATTCTTTTGTAGTTTATATATTCTGGTGGAGAATTTAGTATATTTACAGTAAATTTAGAATAGTAAATTAATTTTGGTGAAAAATACTCAATAAAGGAATTTTATACCAAGCAAAGACCTTACAGACTCTGCCAAATGAATGTCTAATTGAGTGTTGAAATTTTTTAGGCATTCATCGAATGTTTGATGCTTCGTTGTCGAAGATCCGATCTCTCAGGATGGACACAAGAGTATGGACGCCAAGTTTAATAGAAGTAAGGAATTAGCAGATTGATTTTGTCTCACCTTCTCCAGTTAATTTATGCTTTTCAGAAACATTGGTCTGTATTTCTTTTTAGTATTTGTTTTTTATTGTTTATTTTACCTTGGTTTTTGAGAGAACATTTATTTACCATTTCTTTTTTTTCTTTATCTTTTCTTGTGACACCATTTATCCGTGTCCATCATTTTGATGCACTTTTTCTTAACAAAGGTGTTATAAGGTTACTGGTTGGTAGAATTTATACACCTCTGCTGGTAAATAAAAAAAGAATTTTCAATGATAACATCCCAAGAAACAGTTTTCTTAACCCTACCAGACCTAATGGCTCTGAACTTAACTGTCCTCTATACCTGGGCTCCTGAGCATTAAAGAGAAAAAAACCATGATGTAGAAAAATGTTAGTTACTTGCAAACAAGTGGTTAGAATACGATGGAACTTGCAGACATTATAGAAAATAGGTCTACTTTTCATCTAGCGCCAATATTCCACCTTTGTGTGCCAATCTACCCAGTAGGATGAGCCTTGTTTCACACAGAGGTACTTTTTTCAAAGTGAGCACCAGATGTTGCTCTTCACCTTCTTGCATGGATTGTCTTTGGATTGTGCTTCTCTTACTATCGCTCTAGCTCTAGATCTATTAGGTTCTCATCACTCAAGCTCCCACTGTCTGTGTCACTTGAACTGGAAATGTATTGTTTACGAAATTCTGACTCCTCAGAGTCTGAATCAATGAAAGTATCAATCACCTGTGGGACTGTGATAAGCCTAGACCTACTTCGCTTTCCTGTCAAGTGCTTGGTTCATCATTGTGAATTTTCAGAATTGTTTCACATCAAACCACACAAAGTAAATTCAAACACATGGGGGCAGACGTGCAATGGGTAACCATGACATTTGACCACGATCGATTGGTTATTTTTAGTTTGACGCATTTTTTTATGTACTAGGCAAAGTACCGAAAATTAGGTACAGCAGTATAGCAGCAGATTCGGAAATTACCAAAAAATCGGTACAGCGGTCTGGTAGGGTTAATGAATAAGACATTGGCTTTAGTACAGTATTTCTTTCTACCAAACTTAGAGATGGGATTCTCTGTCATTTGTCTGTAGTTATTTTATAGGAAAAAAAGTTGCCTAGCATTTTCATAATGCCCATAAGAAGAGCACAGTGCTTATAGTTACTTACCATATTCATGCATCTGCTACCCACTGGAAGTGTTGCATTATCAATTTACCAGAATATTCTTTGACTCTGGAAGTGGTGATTTCAGCTGTTCTTTCACTTATTATACATGGTGGATGTGTTGCTGATGTTAAGTGCTGCCATTTTTAAAATTAACTGTCCCCGCTGCTATCTACATTAATGAAAAGTCCTTAGTTTCTCTGTAAATTCACTGCAATGCATGGACTGAAAACCTTCATGGGCAGTAAAATGAAATTCACTGCCATGATTTGCACTAATTGATGTTTCTGTCTTTACCATAGTTGATGAAGGCTGTTGGAAATAGTAATGCCAACCAACTCTTAGAACATAAGCTTCAACCTGGCCAGAAACCAACCAAAGATTCATTGCCAGAAGAAAGGAGAAAGTTTGCAGTGTCAAAATATCAGCAAAGATCTTTTTGCAACAAACATCCATTGGCCAATGATAAAAGGAGATTAAATGAGGTGCATAATATATATATATATATATGCAAGCTTCAGTTTTGTTTGCTGTTTATCATTAGGCACTTTTCATGGATTTTCAAATATCTTTAATGTCCTAGTCTTCTAGTTTCATAAATTCATATTTCGAGGATTAAAATTATTTAAAGAAGGAATGTGACCTAGATAACAGTTCTGATGAAAGGCAGTAGAGTCAGTATATGGCTTTCATTTAATAGAGCATGAAGGTAATGGTGCTCTTTTTGTTGATTGTGTTGCCCAGGCACTGTTACAAGTGGCCAGCACCAGTAACTTGATGGAAGCTATGCAAATCATTTTCTCAGGCGCAGATGTGAGTTGTTTTACAGCTAGTTGAATAAACTTACTCGTGCCAGACATTCCTTTGAATGAATTTAAAATACTTTTTTCTCGCCAGCCATTTCTTCTTTGAATTTGGTATTCCTTTCTTGCAAAACATTCTTTTAGTATAAGTCTGTGAGAGGTTGAGAGAGAATGTGTATATATGAATGTATGAGAGAGACAATAGCAATAACAAATCTTTATCTGGAAGGATAGTAGAATAAGCAGAATATTATTTTGTTATCCAATTAAACTGCTAGATAGCCACAGTAACAAAAGTATGACATAAAAAAGATAACAGGATGGCTTAAATATGTACAGAGGTAGTACAGGATGTTCTTGAGTCATGAAGTAACTACCTAAGCTTTATGGCATTCATCCCATATGCACGTTCAGTGCAGGTTCTATTGCAGAGAGAGCAAGACAGGGAAGTGGGGGACGAGCCTGTTAGAGACATTGTATGACAGTGAGAAAGAACATACTCCTTTGGGGACTAGAAGGGAGATGTATGTGGGTGCATGTGGACATGTGTGAATGTTTACACTGATAAACATACACATGTAAAATGATTATAATTGTTACTGGGTTGGTTTGTTTGATTTAAAAATGCAATAGTAACCTCATCGTCCTTGTCCAGGCATAATTGTTTTTTTAGATTCAATCCAGTTTAAACAGTGCTTGCAAGGTTTGAAAGTTTCTCTTTCTTGACTTGAAGTGGCATTTTCAATGAACTCCTAGTGGCAACACAGCTGATAACAGAGCACATGGTGTCAAGTCCAGGACATGCAAAGACCTACCAGACAAATTTAAATCATTTACTCTGTTTTACAGACTAGTTTCTAGATAATATATATATATATGTATATATATGAGAACACGGCAGAATTATCTTTTGTCACAGATAATCTACACACGTGGAGGAGAAAGGGACAATGGTAAGTGTAAAAACAGTACAGATAATCTTTTTTTTAAATCTTCATACAGATTTTAGGTAGCATTCCTTAAAGTCTAAATTGTTAAATGCCTAAATGTGAAATTCTTTAGCCCTCTTAGCACAACTTAAAAATGTAACATTACAATGGCTGGCTTATAACTGAAGACTGTGAAGACGACAGTGGGTGAAGTTTGTTTTTTATAATTGCTGCTCTGGGGTAAACACTAGACCAAGAAACTTGTACATTTTTTGGAAACGAGAAAACTTGAACTTTGCAATAAAAGTAATGAAAATCGTCTTTCCCATGCTACCTGGCAAAGGCTTCATCATGACCCATTGTGGTCAAAGGGTTAAGAAACCCTGAACTGGAGAATTTAAAATAGAATAATTCTTAAAAATGTTAATTGAATTTGTTATCAATTCTATATCATTTTTAATGATTCTTTATATGCATTTGTGGCTGTGTGCATGTGTGTGTAATATATTTCAGCTTACAGTATAGCCAAACAACATGGTCAGCGACTATTAATGGTAAGTTCATGCATTTTTTGATAATCCTCATTTAATGCAACCAATAAATAGTTGAAATGACAGCAGTAAATGGAATCATGTTTTAGCTCAGTCGGTACGGATAAAACCATGCAATTGAGCTGTTGCTATGAAGATGTTTGCATCTGCAGGTGCCAACTGTATAGTAAGAGTAAGAGGGTATTTTGTGAGTCTCTACTTTATTTTTTTCAGGAATTTCTGTATCAGAATGGTGGAGATCGTGAGTATTTTCCCTTTTTGTTTAATTTGAATAGTATGTTGAAAGAGATATAAGAACAGTAATTTCTTTATGACAATTTAATATTAATAAAGATTAACTCTTTATAATTGCTACCACTCTGGCTTTCATTTGAGATTCTCACTTGTCTGGGAACTAGTCTGTTTTATTTGGGTTTAAATGTTGTTATAAAACAAAACATTGAGCATATGATTTGTACACAAACTTTATATATATATATACATAAATGTTTTTAAATGTATAAAAGTTTATTGCAATCCATGATTCATAGTGAAAAATTATGCTAACATCTGCCCAATATTGGCTCTTGTAATTTGTTAAATTTATGCAGGCCATATGTAAACCTGTGTGTTGTCTTACATTGTTTCTCCTTGTCTTTCCAGGTCTTCCAGGTGAGGAAGAAGCTGCCAATGAAGAGGTAAGTGTTCTAGCAGATGTTGAGTGAGAGGAGCTGAGGCCCTGATTTATAGGCTGCTCCATGTTGTACAGCAAATGTTGTGCAAAAATAGTAATAGGCTAAATCAAGTCGTTGTGCAAGAACAGTAATAGGCTAAATGAAGCTTTTGTGTAAAAACCATTGAGAGCCTAACTTACAGGTTAACCAAGTGCAAAATTATTTAAAATCAAGATGACATTTGCTAAAGTACAATTGCTGTTAGTACCTTATAGATTTTGGCTGTATCACTTAATGACACAACTATGTTTATAAACCTACCATGAACTTTAATCAAAAGTTTGTGGCCCCAAATAATATAGAAAAATAAAAAATAAACACCGAAAAAGTCCTGTGCGAGGCCCCCACTAATCGGAGGCACTAGGCGGCTGCCTAGTTTGCCTATACCTAAGGCCGGCCCTTTTGTGTCAGTTGGGTTAGCCTGTAACTCTGGTAGATTTTCTGAGGCCAGAAAACCTATAATAAATTTTGCTAATTTTTATTCCTATATACTGGATAAGTGAGTTGGGAGATGTTATGTTTTTCCCCTAGGGACGGCTGAGAGAAGATGTACGATTGCAAGGCTTCCTATTGAAAACGGGACCAGTGGGCAGAAGTAAGATATTTTTGTGTTTTGAACTAGAACTACCTTCAGTTTTTTTCCCATTTTGCATTAATTGTAAAATGTGTTCTAAATTTCAAAAATATTAAAAGAACCTCATGTTAACTGATATTTTCCAGGTCAAGAAAAGCAAATTGTGTCAGAATTAATCTGGAGTGTTTGGTTTTTCAGCCTTTGATACAAGATGGTGTGTACTGGAACATGGAGCACTGACGTATTACTTGAATGATAAGGTGAGATTGAAAACATTACCTGTCACATGAGCTTACAAGCTTATTGAACAGAAGTAGTAGTATTTAATTCAAAGTAGAACAGTATAAACTAGTATAAGGTAAATAAACTCTTTTAAAAAAAGTGAGCTTTTTGGTCTTTAAGATTTGGAAAAGGTACAGTAAAGAACAACGCACTGTATGAAGAACAGTTCTCTGTGATTTTATGGGGCATAAATAGTGTGGAAGGTAAAGGTGTGAATAAATATGCTTTGTGCTATTCAGACTGCTGTGCTTAATCTGCAGTGGCTGTTGTTTTTGTTTAATATATGCACTCTTCTTTATATAACATAGCTGATATAAACTTTCGCACAGAGCACTACAGCAAAGGACTCTATAGACAGAAAGAACATTTTATGTCTCCAAGAAGTGGTCTCAGATAGGTAAGTTATTGCATATGTACTTTTAGTATTTTTAAACAAGTAGGATTATTATTCACTTTATGTGAATCAGAATGGAATTACATCTTCTTAATCCTTTGAGCAGGGACACCTACCCACCGATCCACAAATACCCACACGTGCGCATGCATGCATGCACACGTACAGGAAGAAGACAACAAAGAAGTTACATAGCACTATGGATGGTGTGTGTGTGTGTGTTTTGACATACAGAGATCCAGAATATAAAGTACTGGAAAATATTATGAGCAAGTGAAGTCAGTGGTCGGGATATGAGAAAAAAACTGCAGTGAGGCGGAGAAGGTGGCACAGATGTCGGTGTACTTTTCTTGTTTTGGCCATGATTTATAGAATTTTGTCTTGGCACATTGCTATCCACCGTAAGATGCAGAAATAAGATTTGTGGGTGTACGATGGACATATGTTTCTTCCTTTTCATTTATATCCATTTGGTCTGTCCGTGGTTTCATATGTGTTATCAATGTAAATTGTGAACAGAACAGAGAGTGTTTTTGAAATAAGCACGACCAAGGGAAACAACCGCATCTACCTGTTTGCAGCAGAAAATCCCTCAGAGAGAGGCATTTGGATGAGAGCCATCAGCAAGGTAGTAACCCAAGGGAGACACATTTTGGACATATTTAAACAGTTTTGGGTTATGTGCAGAAATGACCAACCATCATTCTTTACTCCCATTATTTTGAAAACTCTTTAATTTTTTTGCCCCATTTGATGTGCAGAATTAGGTGCAGCTAATCAGGGTTTTAACTTTTGACCTAGGGTATATGACAGAAAAATAGTTTATATTTACCATTCTTGGAACTGACAAATTTCCATAAAATGTCCAGAACATACTATAAAAATGAATTATTTAATGTTCTAGGAAAATAAGTCTGCATAATGAAGGTAGTGATTATTAATAATTGAGGTTGCAAATTTCTCGCAAGCTGTCATAAGGAAACAAAATTTATGAACAAAACACAGATAGGAATTTACTTGTGCACTTAGCTCGTAATTTTATTTGCTTTGCATTCATGTACAATGCGTGTATTCATTTCCATAAGATCATGATGATTACTGGCGAAACATTTCAGATAATGACTGGAGGCACAATTTAACATAAGTATTTAGAATACCAGATTTTGCCAAATGCTACAGTCTTTTGTATGTCATATAGCTCATCGCACCAGTTGCTATCATGGAGCATGTAGGCATGATGGATTTCAGTCTTGCTTCTCTGGTCTTCATGAGAGAATCCGTCTCAGAGGTTAATATTTAACATATAATCACACACACACACACACACAGGTACACATGTGCCCACATACATCCACACACTTATACAAATGTACCCAATCTGACAAGATTAACACAAGATATTAAAGTATGCCCATTGTGAAGTCATAGTGCATATGGATAAAAATCAATGAATTGATCTGAACTGGCAGAAAAGAAGGCATAGTGATAATTATTTCGAACTTTTTGATGATGTATACATGACAACGTAACTTACATAACTGATTATGTTTGTGTATTCTTGCAGTATATAATGTGTTACTTTGTCCAGGACTGGCAGCCAACATGGGTCATGCTCAGCTGGCGCCTTCTGTACTTCTTGAACAAGGTATCTTACTTCTATAAGCACAATGTGTTAAGCCCAAACTTTTTATTCCAGATTTCACGGAGTGTATAGAGAGACCAAACTTTCCTGTTAAGGATAAATGATGAAATGAAAACAGCAAGAAATTCTGTCCAAGTCATTTTTTAATTCCCAATAATTATAGTAGTGCTTTATTTATTCCAAGGAAACAGTTGAAACAGCTTGTTAATAAAACTTTGTGGGCTAAAAAAAAATTAAAATAATTAGCTATCAAAAAGCCCCATGAAAACTAGAATGTTGTTAACAAAATGTGATACAGGTTAGTTGAATTTAAAACAATCTTTGCATGCCTGGACACAAACACTCACACATGCATAACACTATTCATGCACAAAGATGTGTAACACTATTCATGCACAATGGACTTATTAGATTTTGATATTGTTTCAATTGCTGAGATTTTTATTGTTCATTATTTGTTGTATATTATAAATAGCTAGCTACTGAGAGAAAATGGCAGAGATGTGAATGTTTTGGACTTTTGCAGGACTTAAAGCTGGACAATGTAGACCTGAGAAAGGCCAGTCATATAAGTAGGTACAAGTGACTATTGGTCTGTCATATAAGGTACAAATGACTATTGGTCCATAATAAAATTAGTGACCATTGGTTGGGCATAAATTTTACTGTGTAGCTGCAGGTATCCATGCATGAATTCTACATCATTTGCGTGCATATTATCTGAAATGATTCATATAGAATAGAGTCTGTTGGTAAATGTGACTGCTGACAATAAAATAATGTAGAGCTCTTCTAAGATCCTGTCTGTGTTCACAGAGATGCAGGACCCTCAGAGTGGCAGCTGTCCACTGTGCCCTGAAAAGGCTGGTTGCCTAGTGCTGGGCAGTCCAGGAAAGTGAGTTGCTATACATCAACTCTGTGTTTTTGTTAATGATCACAACGAGAAATTGTATGTTTAAATAGTCTTTGAACTCTATTGTCTGAATAGTGCCTGGCCTTTGTGATTAAGTCAGTTGTTCTTAATAATTATTACTAATATTATTATACTTTCAGAAAATCATCTCTATTAATTCTACCTGCAGAAGTTTCATAACTTATTTAAATATGAACCCTACATTCATTGGCTACTTCTAATTGTAGACCAGTCAAAGCCTACGTTTATTGAATATTTCTGCATGTAAATCAGTTTGTCATTGTTTGTCAGGACTCTGTACATCCAGGCTCATCTTTCTAGGGATACTAATCGCATCTTTGATGCTGTGTCTTCTGCAATGAAGGTGAAGTGAAACCCTTTGCTATCATTTTTTAGAAATAAATGTGGGCATTTCTAGACTTTTAGAATAACACACTACATCTTAGTTTTATTGGAGTAAACGTAAGTTTCATTCTCTGGACTTATTTTACACTATGCAACTGTTGCATGAATGCATACATAGAAATACATGGATTATTGGCTGAAACCCTAACCACCCTTAAAAGATTTATTTGGAACATTAATGAAAAATGAACTAAAATTCATGAGACAAGAAACTTTTTTTGATGCTGTGAATAGAATTAAAATAATGACATTCTTGTATAATTGAACTAGAAATTGTTCATCCTAATTCATTTGTTGTTTAAGGCATTATTTCAGCTCTTACATATTACAGGACTGATGAGTTGTTTGGGTGATTTGTTGATTTGTGGATGGATAGTATTTTAAATTGACAGATTACTTGCTGGTTTGGTGCAATATAGAAAGAGTAGAATCTGCAGCAAGCTTTGATGGTATTCTGTGATTTCCAGTTGAGTGGAATGTCTCTGCTGGAGCAACAGCTCACTCCTGACAACATCCCTGTAATAGTTGACAAATGTCTGAACCAAATCTATGGCAGAGGTAAAAAGCAAACACTTTTTGGGGTTTTCTTTTTTTTTAAACATTAGGCAGATTTTGTGTGGAGCACTAGTTCTGTTAATGAACACAGCTCGAATTAAAGTCAGAATGCTTTAAGCATCAGATGTTTAATGTCAGGGTGAAATGTTTCAAGTATTAAATAAAACTCCCCTCTGAATGATCTGTGTTTTGTCTAGTTGCTGCACTTTTATGTTATTCAAAAACCTATATAAATGTGAATCTAAATAAATGCAGATTGAGTAAATACAATTTATACCAGTTTTTAAAAAAAGAGCCAGATTTAAATCTTTTGAAGTATATATTTGCAGAGTTTTTGTTCATTTACTTGTGGTAAATTTATATTGATGATATATTTAAAAGTGTGGGTATAGCCAAACAAAAAATTGCCACAATGCAAAAAAAGAGCCAATATTATTTAAGATACATCTATCACAAACTGTACTTACTACATTTTTTTCTACTGGGTTTACGGTGTAAATCCATATTGAAATCAGTAATCCACATAGCACCATATTAAAGGTAGCCTTTATTAAATGTTATTTAGTTTGTTAACGGAAAAAGTATTCCAGTAAAAGAACAATCGATCATTATCTTATAGCAGTTTTATTCTTTCACCCACTGTCTTTTTGCTGTACGAATGTAGCTATGTGGAACACAATAGCTTTCACAGAAAGTGGCAAAACATAGGGAAAGACATAAGGAGATTTATATTATATAGTAAAAACATGAACTTGTAGAATCTGGCTTTAATCTTTTCCAATAGGACAGCATGAGGAGGGAGTCTACAGAAAGAGTGCTACACAGTCGCGGGTCATTCAACTGTTGGATGACCTTAGAAAAGGTAAAAAAATCCATAGCATATAATATCACACCCAGAAGCATTAGTGTTGTTCTGTGGATTTACAACTGTGCTTTTTTCTTGTACTCAACTAAAAACATCAATTTAGACTAGCTAGTACAAGTGCACTCATTTGTCCCTTGACTGGGACCAGTCATTGGGAGAGCATATGGATAGACATGGCAGGTCATGCCTGTTTTGCACAATAGTGAGTAGGTCCTGCACAAAACAACCAGTCCACTCCTTCACACCTGTAAGCCAGTTTTTCCTCTCACCATTGTGGCATCAACCACTCTCAAGCTACCTTAAACAGCAGTCTTTAACAAGGTGTCATGCTGGGTCACATGGTCAAACCAGACCAGTTTACACTATTTGTTGCAAGCAGGAGTTCCTGATGTCCTTTGAGTGTGGTGACCGTGCTTTTACAGTCATTTGTTTTATGTTCCCTGTCTATGCCATCTTGCAAAGTGTAGGTTGCAAATCAGCCTTGTACTGATGGAAATGGAAGTGTGATGGTCTTTGAGGGTTTTAAACATGATGGTCTCCAGAAAAATGTTGAACAGTTCAGGTGATGGGAACATCTTTGATGAACACTTACTGTCAGGTGAAAGAAACCCATTTGGTTACTCAGCAGTTCTGCACTCACTGAGCTCACTGATTTCTTTGATGACTTGAATGAGATCTTCGATGTTGAATTTTCACATCATATGCCATATCCCCTCATACCAGACTGTTGAAAGCCTTTTTAAAGTCTATGAAGTTATGACAGAAGTCCCGCTGATGCTGCAGATGCTTCACTATCAGGATATGACAGTTAAAGACCTGCTGAACTGAGCTCCTACCTGTTCTTCGTATAGCAATTCCTAAGCAGTGGTGCTGATGGGGTTCTGTGTTACTTTCAGCATGACCTTGCTTTGGTGCCTAATTAGGCTCATTGTCCTGTAGTTCTGGCACTGTTTGCTGTTTTTTTTTCTTTTTTTTTTTTGCAATGGCTTTCAATACATTACTATGATAAGTAATAGCTTACACTAAGTACAGCTGGATAGTTTAACACTAGTAAAATAGAGTACAGGCATTTTTAACATTTTGATGAAATTGTTGTAGATGCAAGAGGAGTACGACTAGATGACTGTGACATCCATGAAATAGCCAGTTGCCTTAAGCGATTTCTTCGTGAGCTTGAAGATTCACTTTTTACACGCCAGCTTTACAATGAGTGGATCCATACTTCTCGTATGTACCATACTTTTTCCATTCTTATGATTTCTGCTTTCACCTGCCTACATACTGACATTTCATTTGTATTCATCTGGGACACCAAAAGAGACTTGGAGAAAACAGCCCACTTTATAACTGCTGACAAAGTAGCAGCCTGGTGTGCATGCTCTCAAGAACATGAAAGAAAGAAAAAAGAAAGTATTCATCTCTAATGTACCACATTCTTTCTGCAACATCATAATTTTAAAAATATGCATTATTCTAGAAAACTCTACAGTAGATTTGTTTGTTTTCTGAGATTGAAGTGCTAATATTGATTAAATCTCAAGTTTAGACATTAGAACTGTAAGAGAACCTAGCAAAATATTTTTAGTATTACCTCCCCTTTCACAAATTCCTCCTACATTTGTTTTTTCTTCAACTTGTTTCCACTTGGACAGTTTATAATAAGAATAATAACAGTTAAATTTATAAAGCGAAAATCTGAAGGTCTTTAGCCGTAGACCTGTGACAGTAAATGCCTTTATTTGTTGGTTTATTTTTGCAGAAATAACAGACCACCCAAATAAGTTCCTCTGGTACCGCTACTTGTTAGAAAAACTACCTTTAGTCAACTACAGCACATTGAAGTGCATTGTTACCCACATATGGAAGTGAGTCTCTTTCTTCCACATTCACTTGTAAAAATATTTGCCTTTGATGGTGTCATCAAGTGAGGAAATGGAACACATGAATATTATTGTGCAAATCTTTTTTCTCAAAAACACTTCAATAAACTTTCACATTCAAGTTTGCCCTGATATATCATACTGAGTATGGCGTCTGCTACGTTTCATTTGACTGTCCCTAAAATGTAAAGCCTTAAATGGTTGACTCTTTGCTACAGAATGTCATTAATGGAGGCTGCCAACAAAATGTCTGTTGAGGCGTTGGTGACTTGCTTTGCCCCAACACTCATGCGAACTGAACATGATGTGGTGAGTTAGCATTAAGACATTAAAATTTTACGATTGTCGAAAAGACAAAATGAAATGGTAAGGCAGTTGCCAAAGCTATCCTGTGACACATCCCCAGGGAAAAGAAGAGGCAGGTGGTGAAGAGAGAATTATAATAAAAAAATTAGGATGTTTTTTCCCATCTCTCAAAGGACAGTTCAGGATCATGATGGTCAGAGAGAAATTGTCAGAAATTTATGAGCAGTGACTCAGCAACGCATCTCTGGGTTATGAGGTAGATGGCATATGCGAAGATTTTATCTGTTATCTTGAGGAATTTAGCTTTTGGTATTATAAAAAAAAGTTGTTTTGGTTTTCAAGCAATTAACACAATCAGCAAGTGTATGTGCAGGAGTGATCAAGTGTTTGTGTGTGCTAATGTGTGTGATTGTATATGATAGTGTGGCCTCATTGTTCTGCATGTTCTCACTGTGATCTGTTTGTGACAATTCAGGGAGCCAATAACCCAGCCAATGAGATTACTGTACTCCTTGACATTGTCTACCAGCGTGACTACCTCTTCCAGGTAAGGTTACTATTATGCTAAAAGTAGAATGTTATGCTTCTGGTTCATAAAGATTGATGCGAACAAAATAAACTGTCAGATAGTTTATATAGAAAGCTACTCAGCCTTTAACTCATCATGTGTTTACTCTTTTGATGTAAATTGCCTTCTCTGTGCACCTTTAGTATGAAAACAAAATATCTTCTTTCTGATTTGGGGGAATTTACTGTGAATATGTATTTATCACTCTGTGTCAGTGTGGATGTGTGTGTTTTAACAATCATTTTATTGGGCCTTTTTTTAGATTTAATAAATCATCAAGTTAGACCATTTATTTCACTTATATCATGTTTTAACCCTGAGACATAGTTGTCTTAGAGGTAATGCGAATGCTTATGCTTAGAACTGTTAGGTAACAAATAAAAATGAGAAAGAGTTCCTCCTTTGCCTGCATGCAGATAGCACAGCAAGAACGGGATCAGGAAGCTACAATACAGGCATATGCACAGCGCATTATAGAAGCACAGCAGGAGTCTAGAAATGTGAGTTTTGTTGTTAAGTCAATTTTGCCTGATTTATCATTCTACTCTTTCTGTGGTCTGTCTTGTCAGTTGTCACAATATGTCTTTAATTAGTCTTAGTAAGTCTGTTCAGTTTACTATGTGATATAGTATGACGTCCTATTGCTAATTGGATGAGCCTGACATTTTTTCTTCCTACTTTTGCATTTTATTCTCAACATAGATTTACATCTATATTGTTGTGGTTGCTTGATCTGCATGTTGTATTCCTTTGATATTTTGTACAAAACGTTTCAATTTTTGTCAAGAATATCAGCTTACAGTATGCTATTGTTTCACTGCATACAGTATATATATTGTTTTACTGTTTTTGCCTTTATGGTGTCTTTATGGTCTGCTGAGTTGTGACCAAGCACACTGGGCCTGCTTAGTTGAGTGGGGAAGTGCATTACATTATTATTAGTAGTA
This sequence comes from Marisa cornuarietis, assembly GCA_004794655.1. NCBI lineage: Eukaryota > Metazoa > Mollusca > Gastropoda > Architaenioglossa > Ampullariidae > Marisa > Marisa cornuarietis. The sequence continues at coordinate 3,067,368 of SMMW01000575.1, forward strand.
TAGTCATCATTATGATGATCATCCTATGATACTATTATTGCCACTATTTTGTCTCCTGTTTTGTGTGTGTGTGTACATTTGCGAGATGGATGTTCTTGTATTTTGATGACTTTTATTAAGTCCTTTGTTCAGCAATTTCTTCCTTTTGCAGTCCCAGCCATCAGGGCAGTTGCTGATGGCTATATCTATGTGTACATACAATGGGGAATGTGAAATGGTCAATGTGAGTGACATTGTAAAGGCATCTATATTTTCTTTCAGTGCAAAGTTACTACTAGATGCCAGAGTGGTCATATTAGATGCACATTAAAATGTTTCTGCATTAGACATCTTAGGATAATACTGTACCTTGTGTCAAAGTATATTTTATAATACTCATTTTAATTTTAACTATTAGTAAAAGATAATTGTTAAAATAATTTATGTGGTCTTTAGAATTTCCACTTCTGTGTTGCAAAGAAAGCTGCTTTGACATAAACAGTTATTTCAATTGTGGTTTTTTGCAGACTACTCCAGGCACATCTGCAAAAGATGTAGTGGATTACATTATTAGGAAGCGCAATCTGGCAAATTCCTTTGTCCTGAATGAAATTCTATTCAAAGGGGCCCTTGGTAGGTGTATTGGATCCTTGGCACTCATTTGGCAGTTAATCTTTACAGTTGTTTCCCCTTCTTTGTCTTCCGTTCTGCCTTTTGTTGTGTGTATGTGCATCAGCTTATATTTTTTTATGGCCTTTTTCACAGTGTAGATATGTATGTGTGGACATCCATGCTTTTAAGACAGTTCATACTGTATATATGTTTGTATGGGTGTGCATATTTTATGGCCTTGTTCATAGTGTATGTGTGGGCATGCATATCTTATGGCCTTGTTCAAAATTTGTGGGTGTGCATGCGTGTGCGCGTGCGTGCTCATGTGTATGTTTTGTGGATGCTTGTGTGCTTCAGATTCTTGGCTTCATGGCGTCCATATCTGCATTTTGTAGTTTTTGTGAAGAAAGTTTATAGAATTGTTAGCTTTGGCTATTATTTCTGTGTGAAGTAATGAGAGCATGTATTTTACATAGTATATCTAGCTTCTAATTTAAGCTGTCTACTTGCATTTGTTCTTTTTTTTTTTTTAGTGTGCTTCAGTTCGACCATTGCTTAGCATAGACTTTCTATTTTGTGCTAGTGCGTCCCTTATTTCCAAAAGATAACATCTTGATGACTACTGGACGTTGGGGAGATTGGGATGAGTCTGTGCGGACAGGAGAGAATGTATGCCTTTGTCTCACTAACACAGAGCTGTTGGAGAAACTTCATGAGCATGTAAGTCTGCTGTGTGCATTCTCTTTAACAAGCTTTAACTGCTTGATTTAAGAAATATATGGACTCACTTTGATGTTAATACATGATCAGCATCATCATAGCTGCATAATAGTGAAATAAGGATTATGACCATTGTTAAATATTTTGTTTTTATTCTGAACATACTTTGTCTTTAAACTCTGTCTCCACCTGTGTGTGTGTGTGTGCCTGAGTGTATGCATGTATTTGCACACGAATGAGTTTTTGTTGATCTGTCAATTAGTTAGCCTTGGTAAAGCCTTCATGGACTGCATATCTCTAGATGCCCATGTTCCTTTGTCTGATGCAGCTTGACACCTCTCGAGCACTGTTTGGTGAACTCAAATACGCTGACTCTAGGTCAAAGAAAAGGTTTAAGAAGACCACTACAGAGTTCAAACAGTGCATGCTTACCTTTTACAAAGACTCTAAGGTGAGTATGGATGTGTTCAAGTGATTCCTAGTAGTAACATTTGAAATCTCTTCTCTTCGTTCGTCCATCGGGGGCCGATGATGACCATAACTACTCGCAAGGAGGAGGAGGAGTTACTAGTGGAGGTGATGGGTGTGAGAGTGGCTGGTGAGCCCAATCCCGGCCCTGAAGAGTCTCCCACATGTGGAACAGGCATGTGAAGATGTGGGGCTTGCAGGGATGGACATTTTGGCCTTTCGTGCTGCATGTCTCTCCTGCTGCATTTGAAATAATCAGTTTTAAATCATTTGTTTTACAAGGAGGGCACAACCTGTTGGCATGCAAAACATTTGTGTTCAGGGTTTATAAAATTAAGTAAAAACTATTTTATTAAAGATGAAATACTGGAAATCGCATACAGAAAAGATGTATTTACCTGGTTGTTAGACTTGCAGAAGAATTTTTAAATGTGACTTTGTGTTAATTATATGTATGCATGTGCTGCATGCACATGTGTGCATTTATATGAGTTGGCAAATCCTTTCATGTATAATCTATCTCCATGAATTTGAATGTGCAGGCTAAAAGCCAACTGTGTTCTTGGAAGATAGAAGATCTTACCATTTACATGGGTGTCAATGCTAGCCGTGAACCCCCAACTAGGTGAGCAACATCAATTGGCCCATGTTTATGTTTGTTGAGCCCTGACAAGGAAAGAGCAGAGGCAGTTTAATGTCATCATGCAACGAGAGATAAAAGTAAAAATATACTTATAATTTACATCATACAACGTGAGCAATGATCCTCACAAAAATAAAAAAAAAACTTACAGCCTCATAAAGCTTAAAAACAAAAACAACCAAACTTAAAAAACAAAAACAGACAATAATCACCTAAGCAAGCTTGCAAGTAAATAGATTACGCTTTTCTAACAAGTCTGGCCAGGACTTCACAAATTAAGACCAGTTAGGAAAGAAGGAAAACTGTCAGATTACCCAGCCTGGTCAAGGGGCAGACTACTCCAAAACGAAACAAAACTTCAACAATAGTGACTCCTGGCCTCACTCCTAACCTTCAGAATTTATACCCATGGAGTTTCTCAATGATGCCTTTACATCAGGGAAAAAGCATCTGTCCTCAACCACACACTATCAGTGCACTCCAACTCTAATTACTTGCCATCTGCCCATCTTTTCCTATTTCCCATTCCCTTCCCATCTGATTGATAAAAAAGCAGGTTTGTGACAACACCTAAGACTTGTATTGTTTGTTTATTATTCTTTCAGGTTTGGATTCACTTTCCTTGTGAACAGCCGAGAGGATAGGGGAAAGTAAGAGGCTTTTAAAGTTTTTCTGGTCACTGACATAAGAAATTTTATTTTAACTTGTTGAAGAAGTTTTATTTTTTTAGTTTTACGGATGTGATTAAGTAAACTGCTAAAGTGTCCTTCGATATACAGGAATGTTCAGCTGTCTAAATGTTATCCTAATAGTTATTGTAAGTGTTGTACATTCAGGAACCATCATTTTGGTCATTGTGTGTGCTTGGATACAGAAGAAGATATGTACAGATGGGTTGCTGCCCTCCTCGTTGCACAGGTAAAGACCATCTGTAGTTTTTATTTTCAGCCTTGGGTCAGTTTGTATCCTTAACTGATTTTAAGACAGAATTATGAAGCAGGAGCCAGATTTGCTATTGATACAATGTTACAGTTGCTTTTAATTGCTGTTTGTCTGCTATGTATGTTTTTATAGTTGATCTCAGAATTTTTTTTCTTTCAGAATCCAGAAGGATTGTTAGCTTGGGGTAGATGAGTACAGAATGAAGTGCTTTTATCTTTGAATTATGCCAGGATAAACTCTGGCATGTGTGAACTATACTTTGGAACTGTAAAGATTTGCATAACCAAACAGATTCACGGAATAAGATTGTCAGTGCAATTAGAAGTGAAAAATTAAATTGGTACACCTAAATGCTACTTTATGCTCTGCAAGTGGCAGAATTGATTTCTGTGTTAGTGAATGTGAATGTAAATGACCACAAATGGCTAATGCAAACCATGTGCTGGCACCCGTGTAGAGACAAAATCAGAACAACTAGACAGAAGAGTCTCTCTAAGGCATTGGTAGCCTGATATCAGGCTTCCGCTGGATGACTTTTGAACAAGGCCTGTTGCTGTCTAGGCAGCTGAGGGTGTTTACTCTTGTAGCTCAAGCTGTTTTGTGGTAACAAACAGTCCCTAAAATCAGACTTAGTTCTGTCTCAATTACTGAGAATAATTTGTCATTCTAGCTGCTTTCAAACCTGCTGCTCTTTAGAACTCTGAGTTGTATACTGAAGTCTGATTTACTGAGAAGTAAGATTTGTCATGTTCCAATGGCATTTTATTTATTTTTTTTTTACAAAATCAGAGTCAATTCAGTACATCTTGTTATGTGTTTGTGAAAAAGGACTTTTATTTGGCTGCAGTGCAGCATCATGGGGTATTGAATGACGGTGTCAGGAAGATACACATGGTCGCCAGTTACACACACTGAACACAGACTTTTATCAGTGGTTCACAAAATGGTGTGCAAAAAGTATTATATTTGAAAAAAGGTTTTGAAGAATTGTTATCAGATGTTTTTGCAGTTTATAGACAAACTTTTTTGACATTTTATGAAATATGATTCATTTCTTTGCTTATTATAGTTATAGTGAAGTAGAATATCATGTTTCTTTTAAACTTGTTTTAAACTTCTGTCTGTGATGAAACACTTTACAGTCATAACGCCATTCTGGCTGTGTTTACTTAAGCCACCTACTGACCTCTACCTCTTCAAGTTTTCATTTCATTGATCATTTTAATATATTGGTATTTTATTTTTTTCATTCTTTCTTATTTGCATTCTGCCACAAACATGAAACATGCCTAAATCTTCCTAGCTATTAACTTTCTCTCTATCGTTATTGGGGCAAGCAAAAAGTGGAGTTGTAGTTCTTAATTTAGAACTGAAAGACTGGCACTCCAGCTTACCTTCTGTTATGTATTAGTCATCTTTTCGGGTTTAAAACATTACAAGAGTTTATTGTGTGGACCAATGTAAATGCAGTTTCTGTCATGAAGGTGCCTGTTAGGGTCATAAATGTAAAACAATGTCTCACATGCTGATGGATACAATTCTTTTTGTCAGCTTTGATTTCTTGTTAAGAGTGTAAATAATCAGTTTTCACCATTTATAAAGTCCTGTTTTCACTTCTGTAGAGAGCTAATCTTCATCATTTACCTGTTGCATTGGTTGCATATAAATATGTGCTACCAGTGTAGATCACCAACTTTGAATCTGTATATATATTTGTATAATTTTATTTAGCATTGTAAAATTAAGAGATATTTCCTCACCAAGAATAGGTGAAAAGGCATTCTTTGTATATATGATTTTTAAGCCTTCTGCTCAGAGGTTACTGTTTTTAAGTAGCATAATGAATTTACAAAAATTGTGCACAGTTGATACATGCAGGTTGGCAGCAGGACATCTCTAAAATCTGATTTGTTTGGATCTAAATAACTGAGGTTAAAACTGTGTATGATATGTGTACTTTCTAGAGAGAAATAAGAATTTGGTAAACTTGTGCTTGCCATTGGGTGTTAAAACTAATATGCTTTACTTTTCTTGAAATGCCCTCAGATAATAGTGTTCTTGTCCTCTTACTGCTTAAGAAAGATCCAGTTGAGATTGTGCAGACCAAGCAATTTAATAAATGAATAGTTTACTCTACTAAACTATAATTCTTACGTTTCCCAGAATCTGAATCTTAATTGTGCATTAAGGGTAAAAAGAAGAATATTGGCAGAGGTGTTATATAATTTCCTTCATCAAATCCTGAAAGCAAAATGTGAATTAGCATCCCTATGAAATCAAACTTTGTGAGTGCTTTAATATTTGTGTTTATGCACCAAAAGATTCTGGAGTATTTGTTAAGACTGTTTGAATTAAAAATTGAATGTCGTAAATGTCATTATCAGCATTATATTAGAGCTTATTGGAATAAAGTTAAACTATTAGACTATTAATATATCAGTTAATTTTTTAAAAGGAGTTTAACTTAAAAGATATGTCCAGATATATTCTAAAGTTCATTTTACTCTTATGATGTATAAACAGATTATTCATAGCAGTGCCACAGTGCTACTTCACTTTTGGCCATCGTTTAACCCTGCGGTTCTCAACCTGGGGGGCGCAAGCTGCTGGAAAGGGGGCCGCAAAGGCGGTCATTTTCTCATATCTCATATAGGTATTAGTGGCTAAGGGGGGCGCGCGGACGTACCTTTATTCGTCTGGGGGGGCGTCACAAGTAAAAGGTTGAGAAACGCTGGTTTAACCACTCATTAGGATCATTTATTGCAAGTATTTTATTGATAATTAAAGATGAGCTTTGTCAATTTTCTGCTGAATGAAAGTAGTTCCTATTCAGTACAGATATTAAAACAATATGGAAATTTTCTGTTAATGCTTCTTTAAGTCCATTACAATCTTTTTGCCTATTGAAGAAATCAAAAGATATTTATCATTTTACAAATAATATATTGGCAAGCAATAATTCCAGATCTTGAAAGTAAAATAATCTTATTAAATCTTAATGGTAGATGCATTGTGATGTGATATATATACTCTCGAACAAATATTTAAACTTCAGTTTTACATGATTTAAAGTCAAACAAATATTTAAACTTCAGTTTTACATGATTTAAAGTAAGTAGCATTGTACTTTAAAAAAATGTATTCATTTCAGTAACTGCTGGAAGTTATATAGAAAATTGTAATATTTGTAGAAAGGTTTTAATTTGTTAATCAGTGATTTAAGCACTTTCATTGCCATCTGTGTAGATCTGAGGAGCTCTGAAAACTGTCTACATATTTCAGTCTTAATGAGCAGAGATTTAACGTAGCTATTTTTTGATTTATTTGATGTGCAATGCTCAGTTTCTGAGCTTTTTATTTTGGTGTCTAAAAGGATTAAAATTCTTTCAATGTGCTTGTGAGAAAAGTTGTGAACATGCTAACCTGTACATTTAATGAATGGTTTGTCATTCTTTTATATTTCTTTAGATATTTGCATAGATTATTTAATCTGAGTAGTAATTCATTAGAAGGCTGTCTCCATTACTGTGCTTTCGTTTTTTATTACTTTACCATCATCTTCCACAATTTATGAATGTTTTATGCAAATGAGTATCATTGAAAGGTGTAAATATAATATGAACATGGTATGATTCTTAGAAAAATTATCAAGAAATCATACTGAAAACAAGTATTAATTGTATTTCATTTTTTTGCCAACTAAGATTTACTTGGACAAAATAGTCGTAACTGAAGTCAAGAGAATTTTTGGTGTTTTTAGTCAAGCAAGTCTGTAATTTTGATAGTTTTATTAGAATATTAATGTTTTGCTATTTAATTTAATATTATGCTTAGACAGCACCATTTCTGCTTTCTTTCATGTGTAGTGTTAGTTACAAGACCTGTTGTGTTGCAGCCCACAAATAACTGCCTGTTCTGGGCCTTTGTCATTGTTGCATATGCTAACATTGACCATCAGTTGCACTTATCACCTCATGTGTACATGGGAAAGGTCATTTGGAGCAAGTGCTTGTAAACCACTCTGTGTGTGTGTGTGTGCGCGCGCGCCTGGGTGCGAGTGCATGGTCTTATATATTCCACATGCTGGATGTGATGAGGAAGTGGGAAGGAATAAACAGCTGCCCACACTGCAGAATGCTAATATTTCTTTTGTTTTAATATAGATAACTGGTAGCCAACTAACGCTAATTAAGACTTGTTTTTATTCGCTAAATATTGTTGTTGGTGATGGTTTTGTTGTAACAAACACAGCAAGTAGAGACGTTGGTGTTTTTTGTTTTCTTTTTGTTTGCAGTTTGGGTTTTTGTTTTGGTTTAAATACTAAATTATTATGAGATGAAAGCTCAATAGTCTTACATTTAATAATGTCTTCACAGTAATGAGTTAAATTCAACCGTTAAAGAATTTAGTAAGAAAGGAGCATTACTGCATTAGTAGAGATTATGGATGGATGATACAAATTGTTCTTTGTTTTGAATTGCTGACCGATATGCTTCGGTATCAAGCAGAATGGGAAAGCAGCTTATGATAGTGCAAGCTGAAGGTTTATGACATTTTGGACTGAGGCTATGAAGTCTCTGAGAGATATCAGATATTTTATGTGTTAAACTGAAACGGTGATGAGAACTGCTAGATGCAATCGTGGTCTCAGCTTGTCTTCTTGCCACCATACATGCAACACAAATATTAGGCAAGAGTTGAGGAAGGGAACATGAAGATGAGATATAACCCACAACTAGGAATAACTTAGAAAGAAAAGTCAAAGGTAAGATTGATGAGACAATGAGCAGCAAGATATAGGAGTTGATATAGGAGTTGTACCAGCATTTTCAAGCTTACCTTGGTTTTCCACACCTGACAACATAAGCTGCTTCAGGAAATTCAAGTGCACAAAAATGTGTAAATTAATAGAACAGTTTGTTTGGATAGTGCCATAACCACATTTGCTTCTTTTCTGTCAGAGGTGTTTATGCACCTGCATGCATGCATGCAAGCAGACATACAAATGTTTAATGTACACACATGACCTTTTGTAGTACATGTGTGTACATGTGTACATGTGCATGCTGATATTTAGATGTGTGGGGGTGGACATAAAACCACAAAAAGAGAAAATCATTTAAGTCATTCCACATACAATAGTTTTGTTAACATCTTCAAACCACCTAAATGGTCTCCATACTAGCACATTTTATTCCACTGAAAGATTTAAATAATCCATTAAACTTGTTAACTCACTTGTTGGTTATAAGAGATTCATGTCTGATATGCTCTTTAGTGACAGTGAATGTTGAAGATGAGAGTGTAGAACCCTGAAGTTCACATAAACATTGTACAAAACGTTTAATGCATCTAACTCTAAATAAAAACATGATCAGGTGCCTGACATTGTGTGCTGCATTCTTGTATTGTTGATGTGGTTTATTTAAACTATTGGAACATTTGATGTGCAAAAGCACTGCAGGAGAGAGGATGTGATATTACATATCAAGTATAGATTCAGGACCGGTGCTAAGCTATATTGCACCCTTGGGCAAAAGATAATTGCTCCGCCCTGTCCTACCCACAACTCCACCCCACCTGGGCCCAGTGCTAAAATATCAAGCAACATATACCCTATGTACTTTTCGAAATATGTACTTCAGCCAGTTTTTGTTCTTTGTCTTTGTGAGGGGGCGGGGAGGGGTGCAACTTCTCTTCCTCTCGCTGGTGTAAAATACCCGTTCCCGACAACTGGGTGGACTGAGAGAAGTTTCCTACGTACCACATCAAGAGGCTCAGGCGCCAGTGCTCTAATCACTCGGCTGTCTGTTTCAGACCAGTCATGTTTGCAGTGTCCTAGCATAATCCTTCGCTCACAATAACGAAAAATAAAACCCCGGCTGACCATCTCTGCGGTCCCCTCAGTGCTTGCGGCGTCGGTAACTCCCTAGTTCGTCTAATGATAAAACCGGGCCTCTACAGATTGTTGCCATTTGGTATTTATCCATTGCTATCTTCGCTCTCTCCCTTTCCATTTTATGACATTTTCCTTATCTTTCCACTCTCAGTTCTTCTGTGTCACAAATACACATACTTCAAATAAATCGGTTGTTTAAATGTGAAAGTCATTCCAGCTACAATTGTTATCAACATCTTCAAACCACCAAATGGTCTCCATGCTATAGCGCTTATTTTATTCCACTGTGGGATTTAAATAATCCATTAGACGTGTAAAATCTCGAAAGGCTCAATATTAATGGTAATAGATTCGTGTCTGATCTGCTCTTTATTGACAGTGAATGGTCAAAATGATTGTGAGTGTAGAATTGATGAAGTTATTACACAGATTAACTAAATTTCACACTGTACAAACAGTTTCATGCATCTAGCTAACTAAAAACGTGATCAGCTGCCTGATCAGTTATGTCCTGCATTCTTGTATCATTGATGTAATTTATTTGAATTGTTGGACACGTGATGTGCAAAAGCTTGAGCCAGAATAAGGATTTTTGCGTAGCTGTTGAGGTGCACATGGTGGCCGTTGAACAGAGCAACAAGAGCCCAAATAGTTTAAAAAATAACAACAAACCACGCACACAGATCACATGTAAAGCGTATTTCCTACACACAGTTGACCTAAACGCTTTAATGTGATGAGGACTGACCTATAAATTTACCATATACATTACACTTGTAGTTTTACAGAAACACGCACACATACAAAATCTTGACTATGTACGTGTTAGCCTTTAAATCGATAGATCGATCTACTTAAAGGCTAACACGTAGTCATTTATATAAACGCCTGAAGTCGCCTAAAGCATCTTGCTACGATGGAAAAGGTGGAATGGTGTTAACTGACAGTGTTGTATAAAACCCAGGCAATTACCTGTCGTCGTCTGTCGCTCGTGGATCCTAATCTACGGTTCCCATCTCTCATAAACGGAGTCCACGTAGTCCTAGATAGCGCCGCAGACACCACCCGGGTCAAGTGCGGGCTCTGCAGGCCACCAGGCGGCACAACCCCACAATGGTTACTAATTTATAACACGTCTCATACCCTGTGCGTGTGTGCATATATATATATATATATATTCTCATAATAATAAGTAACTTTGTAATGCCTATTTCCCCGTGTGAAGTACTTCACTATCGCATTGTAAGTGAGCAAGTAAACAACCGAGTGAGCAAGCAATACGTGGAAACCTTCACACTTGTTGGTCTCTCTGCTGGCTAGCCTCGTATTATTGTTGTAGCTTCTGTCAAATGTAACCTGGACTTTATTTCATTGACCTATTTCTGCCACAGTCTGGGATTTCTGGGGGCTCTACGTACTTGCTTAGGGTGGACATGCAATAGCTAGGTGACTCCGGCCGCCTGTTCTTGGAAAGGTGTGGGGACTTTATCCTCGGAAACAAAACACGGTGTTTACATCAGCTCTGTTGGACTGCGCAAGCTTACCAACATTGTTTTTCTAAAGGTATATCAACATCAACAACAACAATGACTCAAATTTGACACAGTCTGGCCAGGACCAGAGGGAACATGATTCAGCCTTCACCGCGAAAGCAGTGGTAGACTAAGGTGCTATATAGGCTATGGAGATGAGTGGGATGATTAGTTTTTTTAAATTCGACATAGTGACATCAACAATATAAGTCGTAGTCTTCATAAAGCACTTACATTACTGTATGCAGGACTAATCGTGCTTTATCGCGGCGATAAATGAGTACAAACTCCATCTTAGTGTCGAAGAGAATATTTAGCAACAGCACATTTCTGTCCTGGTCTGTTTTCTTTTACCAAGGTTTGCATCTTTTCTATTCGTATTCAGATCATGCAGACCACGTAACTTTTTGGGGAAATACATGTACTCCCCTTTCACCACTTACTGTTTTCTCGAAAAATCCAGGTGTGCTTAAGAAAAAAAATTAATATACAATCTCCCGTGCCTCTTTGTCATAAAATACCACCGGAATGTTTTTGTGATACTTTGTGCTCTATTCCCAGCGCTCGTGTTGTCTAGTCCATTTCAAATATTTTGTCAATACACCATAATAAAAAGAACGTCACCCCTTCAGCCTATAGATTCAAATGTCTACATATAGAGGTACTAAGCTGAATTTCTAGGGACCCCGGTAGTGTAGTGGTTAAAAAAAAACAAAACTCGCTTGTCACCACTGCAGTGAGCGGCTCAAGGTTCAGATCTCGTCTCGGGACACTCGATCTGTAAGCAAGCAAGAATTAGAAGAAATCACCGCAAGGTGGAAGCACATCCCAACTAAATAAACAGCAACAACCGAGAGCGCAAGCATCTGGTACCTCCGTCCTCGCCCCCTTTCCCTCACCCACCCGTCACTCCCCGAGGGTTACCAGGCCGTGACGTCCATTATACTTGGTGCTTTTGTTTGCTATCGTCCTGGGGAAACTCGCGTGGTGAAGTTAACGTACAAGCAGTGAAAACATTTTCTGCATAGTGTAATACTTTGAGAATTATATTTTCCAGTAACATCATTTCTTAAAATAAAAGCACAGAGCACATCCACGTACGCCACCATCCTCCTATCCCTTTTAGTACTTGCGACTGCCTATAGTTTCACTGATGGTATAACTGGAGCAAACTGTTTCCAGATAAAAATTGTCTAATTAAACACGACTTGTACACATAGGCAAAGCCGCATGTTTCCTATAAGCGCATGCCACTCTTCACAATCACTGTGTATAATCATTTTATTTAACTGGTCCCATTTGTGTCTCACCCAAACGGTCAAACTCAAGGTTTCCTCGACACAAGTAAATAGCGTAAAGGGCTGCCACTCTTCTCAGGCTTTGACGAAAAGGGAGATAATGCTGCTCCTCCGTCAAAGATGAGAACGTTCTGAGGGGAGAAAACTGCACCGAGTGTTTCTTGGGAAACAATCTTTCACTTTAAAAGTTTCTATCTTTTTATTGCGTTATTGCATTATAGTCAGAGTCATGCAACTAAAAGGCCTTGTTTTGCCTTGACCTAATGTACTGTTCGCATCTGTATTTTTGCTGGCACCGAATCGTAGCATATGTAATCAGCTGACTTGGAACAGTGGTGGTCAGGGGGAGGCTGCTCATTCCCATTTCTGGTCACAAAAACTAGCCCCACCAAGAAAACCTTGTTTATGGCTAAACGAACACCACTGTACTAAATGATCTTCTAAGTGACCAGCACAGCGCAAACAATGAAACTTCGATCAGTGTTCAGTTACCATAAAATTTGTTGCCAGAAGTCTAAAGTCCAAAATGTTCAAAAGTTTATTTTTCCAACTGTACATGTGAATATATATATATATATACACATATTAGTTCTTGATTCAGCTGATCAAATATTATTTGACTTTATCAGGGTAAAGTGATCATCCTTAAAATAACAAGCAAGAATAAGAAGAAAATTCCATGGAGCTATAGCTAATGGTAATTTAAATCTTAAGAACTGTGTAAGACAAAAAAAGCACTTAGATCATTGTCAGCCAGGCCCATTAATGCGGATTCCACAGTCTTAGAAAAGGTAATAATAGTTCTTTTTGATTGCAGATCACACTACAACAGAATCTTACCATGGGTGTTATACGACAGGTTTTCAGAGGTTTGTTTAATTTAATTGAACATATCTATGTCATGCAGGATCACAGCCAAAAACAGTCTATATGTAACTGTCTTTGTAGAGGGAGTGAGAGAATGAAAGTCATTTAAGGACCGGAAGTTTCTAGCAGGAGTGTAGACAGGAGAACAGAAAAATAAACATGGGGAAAAGCCAATAAGAAATCTGTAGCAGAGAGTTGAGAGCTTTTAGTCAATGCTTGGTTTAATTGGTAGCCAATGAAGAACAGGTAGGAGTGGTGTAGCATGTTCAGATTTACAGGTTTGGAGGACAAACTGGGTAGCCAAGTTCTGGAATTTCTGAAGCTTGTATGCGGTGGACAGCCTGTGAGAAGAGATAGTTACAGTAAAGCAAAAGAACAAACAAAAATCTTAATAGTATATAGTTTGAAAGAGTAAGGCACATGGCTGATCTTATAAAGTTCATATTAAGAAGTATGGCAAAGGTTTGAAACATATTTGTCAAACATTTACAGTTGAATATAAATGTGTTGATCAAATGTTAAAAATGAGCTTGTATGTATATGAACAACATGTGTTCTAGGTGTTGCTGTTGTGTCTGCTGCTGGTACAGGATATTTGTTGTTTGATGTGCGGAACATGAAAGTCTATCAAGACCAGCCTTTATATGAAGCCTTGAACCAGTACATCTCTGTGAAAAGCCTTGCCTTTTTGGGCTCTATATTTCTGGTGTAGTAGTCTATTTTACTCATTTTATGACTTGGGATATTAGAATAAAACTCTTTAAAATTTTTTTAAGAATTCTGTTCCCTTGTGGGTGTGACGCAAAACAATTTTCTGGCCATTTTCAAACCATCTGAGGAAATTTTGCACATTGAGGAAGGTTTTTGATGAAGCTTACATATTCAGCTGTACATTTTCTCTAACGTCAATGTGGATTGCAGACTGTGTCATACTTTGCCATGTTGTTTTTTTGTAAATGTTTGCAGAAGAAACTAGAGAGTGCTACAGCTGATGTGGCTAGGGCCCAAGAAGATTTTCTGCTGAAACAATTGAGAGATAATGCTGACACAGAGTATGGCAGACTATACAACTTCTCTGCCATTAAATCTTCAGAAGAATTTGTCAGAGTACACCCTCTCACCCGGTATGCTGACTACAGACCGTACGTGCAGAAGATGATGGCAGGCGAGCAGTCCGTTCTGACCAAGGAAAAGCCAGTCATTTTTGGTGTGACCTCAGGAACATCAGGAACTGAAAGTATTATTCCCATGCTTCTAAAGCAAAGGGGAGTCTTTTTCCTAAATGGAGTATCTGTAGCTTTCATGTGTATGAGTCAAGCTTTTCCTGAAGCTGTTTGTCTGAACAAAATCCTGAAAATCTTTTACAACCCAGCATGGAGGATGTCAGAAGCAGGCATAAAAATTGGACCGAACTCATCGTCCCCCTCTGAATCGAAAAAGTTGCTTCACATGTACTCGACTCCAGCTCCTGCATTTGACATTCTGAGCGAACCTGAAGCTCTATATGTACATCTTCTGTTTGGTCTGAAAGACAAGCACCTAGGAATGATAGAAGCTAATTTTGCTTCACTTATTTTCAATGCTTTCCAGAGGCTTGAAGAGGAGGTTGCAAATCTAGTGAGAGACATAGAAAGTGGAACGCTTAATTCACAGTTGTATATAAAACCAGAGATAAGAGAGAAACTTGAAAAGCTGCTGAAACCAGATCCAGTTCGGGCACAAGAAATTAAAAAGGCATTTGAAGAGGGCTTAGTGGGAGTGGCAAAGAGACTGTGGCCAAAACTACACATAATTGTGTGTGGAGACTCTGGTTCTTTCGCCTTGTATGGCAGCAAGTTGAGGGAGACTTACTGTCAAGGCATCCCTTTGTACTCTCCTCTTTATGGAGCTTCCGAAGGACTTCTTGGCATCAACATCTGGCCAGAAGAGCTTCCTTCCCGATATTTGCTTCACCCAAGGGCTCAGTTCTTTGAGCTGATTCCTGTATCCCATGCCGATGAGGATCAACCGCAAACACTCCTTCTTCATCAGGTAAATTTTCCTGTTAGGTCATTTTGAAAATTTGCTTTGATCTTTATTGTATATTATTTATGGTGTATGTAAACAAAGGGAGAAAACTGCAAAAAGAGAGCTATTCTTTGTAATGGTTTTCAGCTGTTGCTGTAATATCATTTCTGGAATATTTGTAATCTTTAAGCATGTAGACATGTTGAATTTCATATGCTGGTGATGAACATGAGACATTTTGGGGAACTTAGTATAAAAGAAACATGAAGTGTATTATCAAGAAATAGTAAGAATGAGAAAATAGGGCAGTGGCTGTCTGCCTTTGTCGTGTAGATAGCAGCTTATATATTTACAGGCAGAAAAGGGAGAGTTCTACGAGCTGGTCATCACGAATCCATCATGCCAGTATCGTTATCGCATTGGTGATGTAGTGAGAGTGGTTGGCTACCACAACCAATGCCCCATCATTGAGTTTATGTACAGGTAGCACACATTTGCATTTATTAAACTGATATGTGACTTTGAGGGCATTCACCAACTCATAGGTAATAAATATATAAATATATTGCTTTGAGATATTTTACACAGAAATCATTGCCACAGCAAATTATCAATTGCATTTCATCTTGTAAAAGGCAGCATTAAATGTTTCCAGTTAATACAGTAGTTGATGCTTACTAGTATTTTAAGGTATTGGATAGACTATACTTAAATTATATGTTGGGCATTTTAAACATTCACTTTTTTTTTGGTAGACAGGGCCAGTTCCTTAATGTAAGAGGGGAGAAAACTTCAGAGAGTCTTTTTTATGAGGTTTTAAGGGACACAGTGGCTCAATGGTCAGGCGTTAAGCTGCTGGACTATTGCTGTGCGGAAAGTATCATTGTTGAAGATGCTGGCATAAAAGGTGAGGCTGTTATATGTATATGTATATATATTACAATGATCGACTTAAACGTGTGGTAAAACTTTTTTGTAACTGCTTGATTATGACATTATATCATCTTCATGTGATCTTCATGAAATGGTAAAATGTACAATTTTTAACTTGAATATTAAATGTACATAAATAAATTGAGTTTGGTTTGTTGAAACATGCCTTTGTGATTGTTCACTTTTTTTGAAACATATAAAAACATTTATATAGTTTTAGAATGTTCAGTATCAGAGATTGGGTTTGTTTAATGTCTTTTTGTAGCTTTTTAAAGAATTCTTTATGTTAATGAAAACAAAATGACAGCCAAGAATAACAGGTAAATAGCATGTGTTCTTATTTTATAAAACATTGTATTTAATTTCAGTCCTAAAAATAACTCTGTAATATTGAAGATTAAAAATATTATTGAAATACCTGTTTGTGGACTTATTCAAACACATCTAAACAGTAGTCACTGTTTGTGCTGAATAGACTACAAGAGCCACCTTCCATGTTACCATGTTTTTGTGGAGTTGGAACAAGCTGGACAGTTGTCAGTTAATCAGAGGAAAATGGTAACTCACTGCTGTCATTTTGTAGCTGTTTCAATTTTAAAGCAGTATGCTGGATAAGATTCTTTGGGATTTGATGTTACATGCTGATGAAAATAGAATGAATAAAACTGTTCAGTGAATGTGTATTTGCATATGTGTGTGAGCATGTATAAGAGAGAGACATTATGTGCACACATCTCTTTTAACGCATTTGTGCAATTGGGTGCCTATGTGTGCCTCTCTGTATTGACATCAGGTATGGGAACAAATGAAACTTTTTTACTTGAATTGATTTTCAAATGTTAACATTCTGAAATAGTTGTAATATAAATATAACTGTTAGATAATTTATAAAATTAGAAATTAAAATAGAAATCTTTTGCGGTGTAATGCGTTTGTTGCAAGTGTTTGATCTCAGAGATGCTTCAGGCTTAAAAGTTATTGCCCTTCATTTTAATGTGCCTCAAATGTCTTCTACTGGGTTCAGTCAAACAGATACATGTACTCTCATTCTCTATTTTTCAGGTGGATGCAACTTTGTGCAATAAATCATATGTCTACTCATCTTTTCGTAAGAAGGGAAGCATAGGGGAAATGCAGGTACATATTATGCAGCCAGGTTCCTTTAGGGAGTTGCGAGAGTATGTAATTCAAAACACTACTGCTTCACCTAACCAGTTCAAAGTGCCACGTGTTTTAAAACGCAAAGATGTTGTAGAATTCATGTTTCAGAGAGTGGTGTAAGAATAAAGAATGGATTTGCTTTTACTTATGAAACATTTTAAAAACTTTTTAAGGACCAAAGAAGCAAGTATACTGTGTTTTTGTTTTTGTTTTTTGTTGTAAATGATGGTTGTGGCTGCCATGACTACATTATCTGGATGAAGTTAGAAACAGATGTTGTGTTAGTGTCAGAGTCTTTATTATTTGTTTAGTGCGAACAATGCCTTCCTCCTTTTTCAGTGCTTTGTACTGCTTTCATATGTCATGTTAGTTGACTTGTTTGTCCCTTTTTGTGTCTTCTTGAAATGTCATGAACACTGAATGCTGCACTAAAGTCAGGACTGTTCTCTAAAATAAGTTTATGGTATCTAAGATTTAGTGTAGCTTTAAAATAAGCCTGCTGACAATGTATTTTTGAGATCAGTTCATCTGTCATGACGTTTCTGTAATTGTGTTTGGTGCCTTAATTAACAGCACATTATAAATAAAATGAATAAATTCATTAATAAATGAATGAAACATCTCAGTGCATAAGTTAATATTATTTAGCACTTTTGGTTTGTGTGGAATATAAAAATAATTGAAAATCAGATATGCAGTGCCTTCTGGAAACCTCTTTCTGATGCAACTTTATATAAAATGTTTAAAATACTGAAGGTCCATAAGTACATATGAATTCGAAATTGGTCAATTAGAATAAATTCTCAACAAAATAAAAACATTTATTAAATGTTTTAAAGATGTATTTTAATCAAGTTTACTTAAACTTTTTAATGACTTCTTTTTTTCTCCACCATGTCTCTCCATAATCTCTTTTCCAATATCTGGTTAATAATTTTCAGATGATTGCTTTTGTGATTGGTATTAACAGTTATTATTACTGTATTCCAGCTTAATTTGGTTGGATCCAGGGAGTGTTTTGTATCTATTCAGTCTTAAGGCAAATAACTTGGCAACTAGTTTGCTGAAAACAAAATGTTTCTCTTGGTTTTGTGAAAATGTATGTTTGATATTTTGAGGAGCTTAATCTGAGATCTATGCAATTTAATTAATGATAGGACATGGGCTTATAATATACCCTTTTAATGTAGAAGGATAGACAAAATCATTATATTATTATTATAATCATGCTATTACTAATTTTCAATTTTGAGAGCGAATTGTCATTATTTTGTCTCAGCTTCTCAAAGGTGCTTTAAAAAAAATTGAAACAGTCATGTAAATATCCGGTGATTTTATTTTGTGAGGGTGGGGGAAGGAGTGGAGTAGTAGTTGTGGAAAGATGTAAACATGCTACCAAAACATTACAGGTGACACTAAATATCACCAAACTTAAAAAAATAGTTTCTTAAATTTTATTTAAAAAAATGAATTGTGATACACCAAAATGTTATTTGTGTACTTTTTAAAATATGAATTCGAAAGCCTTTTTATGCTAAAGTGATCTTTCCTTACTATGCTCTTGTAAAAAAAAAAAAGAAGAAAAGAGTCATTTATAGACTTGAGTTATTTATAATGTCATAGAATATAATCTTTGTTCAATAATGTACGCCAGGCGCTTACATGTCGCTAAGTAATTTCTTCTGTGTGAATCAAATGCGTGTGTGGGGAACGGGGAAGAAGCAGGCGCCGTGAGAAAACGGTGCAGGAAGGACAGGGCTATTTTCAGGGAAGTAATTAGTGTTTGCGGCTGGTCGGCGCGTGTTGTCGCAGGGTTTTGCAAAAGTTGTCTCGAGCGTCCACAGCACATCGATTATTCGCAACACCTTCGTCACCCTGCACCAGCAGCTACCGGGGCTTGGCCGGCGCGGCAGTGAGTCAAAACCCCGCGTGACAGGCGAAAGGTCAGACGGGGGGGGGGGGGCGGGACTTGGTCTGCAAAGCTGCCAGAGGTTGCTGTGACCCGGCGTGTGGCTCAGATTAAACTCATAGCATGCAAGAAAACCGACAGTCTGTGGCGATATTATCCCGCCATCAATCTTTATTCGCCTCTTACACCCCCGATATCCTATCAAAAAATTCAAAAGAGCCTGGATTTATAACGCAAAATGTCTGCAACCTTATTGTTTGTCTTTGGAGTAAATATGTAATATTTTGTGAACGACTAAGATTTTTTTTTTTAATTTGAGACAGCATTAGAGGCGTCAGCGTGATACCAGTTACATACCGTGACGTCACAAGCGGCATCTTGCAAGATGTACTCACGAACACATCGCCGCCATATGGGAACTGTCCATGAACAATCATAGTTGGAGACATGTCCTGTCAATCCGTCTTCATCTCAAATGTATCAGTTCATATATTCTCCGCTGTGGGATGATAACGAGTATAGCAACAGCTGGAACATCGCTTATATACCGACCCTCGCTTTGCGCAGGTCAACTTCACAGGAAAGTCCTGTGATGGCGGGAAGGAAGTGAGCGAAAATATTGACCAGACTATTCAGATCGTGTTTTGCTTATGGCGTTAGGGCTAAGGATGCCTCTAAACTCTAAAGCCTACAGTATGCAGATTTCTATGACCATGGCCGTTGTGTTCACGGCTTTTCCTCCCCCGGAGCAAACTTTCGAGACCTGCCTTCATCCTCAGAGAAGTGTCACCTTTGAACTCTATATCTGTGACTACGTCGTCGCCCTCGTCGGCTACGAAGGTTCAGTAAGACTGTAGATTGTGTTATGCCACGGACATATATATAAGTTCGTGGTTATGCTGATGGCATTCATCCTGTTTTCAACATGAGTAGCTAGACCTACAGGGCTCACACTCAACTCTGATTTTGAAACCTTCTGTGTGTGGATTTTTGATGCAGCGCTTTGAGCCTGCCTTTGATATTTTTTTTTTATATTAACGGTATTATTATTTCAACCTTCCACCCTTGTTTGCAGACGTCTTAGAAGAGAGAGAGAGAGAGGTTTGGGTATATGGTACGGAATTCTTCATCCAACTCTGTACTCGGAATGTTCAGGCCCTGACATTCCGGCCAATCACCCCGTCATCAACTTTCACAGTAGGACGTTCAAATTACACATTCACCCAGTGCCAAGCGCCAACCATCACGTGTAGTTCGATTTCTTTGCTCCCACTGTCATGAGAGCCCCATTACATTAATGTCAGAGGTTGTCAGCAGCCGCGACACTGTCCTTGTTGCGGTGTTAGTGTGGTCACGTGCGCTATAAGGGAGTAGAGTACAGACTTACAGTTAGATGGGTGCTTGAGTTGTTTGGTGATTTTCTCGTGAACTACGTCGCTTTCCATTCTGATCGGAACCGGATGCTGATTAGCGTGGCAGGATGCAGGTTGTAACTGATGATCATTTATGTTTTATAGTATACTGTAAATCTTTTTATCATCTTCATCCCACAGTTCACGTGCCCGTCTTTAGAGAGTAAAATGTGTGTTTCACAAGCAAAATAGGACGTCGGTAATATTTCAGCCTTGTGCTGGCCAGATTAGGCTAAATAGTTGAACATTTGAACTGATGGAGGGCAAGGCAGACGATTGAATAAATAAGGGGATAGAAAGACGTGTTGAAGCGATATCAGGGATAAAGTTGCCGACGGAGAGAATGCTGAAGTTGGGTGCAGGTCTGAACTGATAACTTCTGTATGTTATTTTTTATATTTATTTTAGTCATGTTTCAGAGCTCTCGATGGCCAAAGTATTGGTGAACCCCCTTTTTTCGCCATTTTAAAAATACTCCTTGACTGAAGCTAGCAACAACGAAAAAACAAAACATTGCGGCGATCTACCAAGAAAGGGGTGGGGGAAGAAAGTGAAAACAAACGAAAAGCAGCGCAGGACAGGAAGAGATGGTGGTGTCAAGATAACGAGCCACAAGGCTGGGCCCGGCGATAAGTGTGGGGATATAAAATTTCCGTTCTCAGTGTTGCTGGCTGTGGTGCGATCGATTAGCCTGTTTCTTGATCTTTCTCTCTTTCGTGTTTTGTATTTGTTAAACATCATGCTTGGGACGAAGAATGCATCACCAGGGCAGATATCTACACGGAAGAACATACAGGCAGACGACAAACTAACACCAAATACAAGGGATAGGGAATAGAGCTCCTCCCATACTCAAGCTACACAGAAAAAGTAGACAAAGCACAATAGTAACAAAAAAAGGTCAAGCCTTCAGAATGTTTCGGTTTTCAAGAATCATTTAATACTTGCAATATCAAACCTCTTCAGTGCAAAAAGTACACGAGTACTTAAACACTGCAAATAGGAAATGTTTCCTGGTGCACGCCAGGAATTGGTATGACAGAGATCTTGTGTAAGACTTTATTTTTTGAAACTGTGCGGATGTATATACACATCTGGGATGCTTTGTACTTGTCGGATTTAGTACTCTTCGCCTTCCGCGTCACCTTCGGCTTCAGCAGAATCCACTCCCACCTCCTCGTAATCTTTCTCCAGGGCCGCCAGATCCTCACGGGCCTCGGAGAACTCGCCCTCCTCCATGCCCTCCCCCACGTACCAGTGCACGAAGGCGCGCTTGGCGTACATCAGGTCGAACTTGTGGTCCAGACGAGCCCAAGCCTCGGCGATGGCTGTGGTGTTGCTCAACATGCACACAGCACGCTGCACCTTGGCCAGGTCCCCGCCAGGCACCACCGTGGGAGGCTGGTAGTTGATACCCACCTGTCGGGGAAATAAACCAGATTCAAAACTAATATAATATAAGAATACCAGAGATGAGCGAAAATAAAAATACCCACTCTATGAACTTTCCTTCTTGTTGGTTTCATGGCGATAATGGAAAAGATCTCATATCTCGAAATATAATACCGTGTTCCCCATCCCTACATGTATGCTTTTTAGTTTCATCCGCCGTACTCATGACTACAATGGTTTGGACAAGAGACATGTCCTGGCGACTTTAGTTTTGTGACTCACCTTAAAACCAGTCGGGCACCAGTCGACGAACTGAATGGTGCGCTTGGTCTTGATGCTGGCGATGGCAGCGTTGACATCCTTGGGCACAACATCACCACGGTACAGCATGCAGCAGGCCATGTACTTGCCGTGACGAGGGTCACATTTCACTAGCTGATTGGCCGGCTCGAAGCAGGCGTTGGTGATCTCAGCCACTGACAGCTGCTCGTGGTAGGCCTTTTCGGCAGAGATGACGGGGGCGTAGGTGGCCAGGGGGAAGTGGATGCGGGGGTAGGGCACCAGGTTAGTCTGGAACTCTGTCAGGTCAACGTTGAGGGCGCCGTCGAAGCGCAATGATGCCGTGATGGAGGAGACGATCTGACCGATGAGACGGTTGAGGTTGGTGTAGGTGGGGCGCTCGATATCCAGGTTCCGGCGGCAGATGTCGTAGATGGCCTCGTTATCGACCATAAAAGCGCAATCTGAATGTTCTAGAGTGGTATGGGTGGTAAGGATGGAATTATAAGGCTCCACAACTGCTGTGGCTATCTGGAAAAAAATTATTGAGAATACTGAGAATCTCACAAAATCAGGTAGAAAATGATCAAAGAATTTATCTCAATAAAGGCAACTTTCAATTAAGTATTTCAAGTGAATGTAGAAAAACTTTTTTGAGATGCTTAAGATCTCACAGTAATACAATGATACTAGACAGCTCTCCAAAATCCCTTACTATACCGAATAATCATCTACTTGTGTTATTGGCTCAGACTATTTAAAATTACTTAACTAGAAACATCACCTCTACTGAATGCCAGAAGCTAAAATAACGCCGAATGAATTTGGAGAATGGTGGTAGTAAGGGGAGAGTATGATTTTAGGAACCCAAGTCAGCAAGAGAGGATGGCGCACCTGAGGAGCCGGGTAGATGGAGAACTCCAGCTTAGATTTCTTGCCATAATCAACTGACAAACGTTCCATGAGCAATGATGTGAAGCCAGACCCGGTGCCGCCACCGAACGAGTGAAAGATGAGGAAACCTTGAAGACCAGTACATTGGTCAGCCAACTTGCGGATACGGTCCAGCACAAGGTCGACAATTTCCTTGCCGATGGTATAGTGACCACGGGCGTAGTTATTGGCGGCATCCTCTTTGCCTGTCACAAGCTGTTCCGGGTGGAACAGTTGCCTGTAGGAACCCGTACGAATTTCGTCTGGAAAATAAACAGATTTTGATCTTAGAAATCAAAGAAATCAACTGGTAATCAGGATTGAGCCTGAGCAATTAAAACACATCTTTGACTTGAACAAAACATACGACCAACGTTAGTCGTTAATTGATAAACATACGCATTGTTTATATATATTTTATTTTAATTTACTTGTATATTTTTCCACGAAGATTTTCTATCACAGTCAAAGACAGTTTGCAATTTACTCATTTTGTCTACTATTAACTCGTTCTACAGAAGAACGCATGCACACTCGCAGTTAACAGCCTCTGACCTATTACAGTTGGTTCCAAGTCAACAAAGACAACTCTCGGCACATGTTTCCCTGAGCTAGTCTCGCTGAAGAAGGTGTTGAAGGAGTCATCACCGCCACCTATGGTCTTATCTGAGGGCATCTGACCATCAGGCTGGATACCGTGCTCCAGGCAATACAGCTCCCAGCATGCATTGCCCATCTGCACACCGGCTTGGCCAACGTGGACAGAGATGCATTCCCGCTGAAGCAGAAAGAAGAAAATTGAAGTCCCCACTCTTCCTGAAAAGTATTGGCAAATTACCGAGATGTAATCAAGGCTTTGGTGATGCTGCCTCCACTCTTCTAGAAAATTTATCTGCAAATTACTGCGGTGTAATATCGCATTGGTGGATCTCTTTGAAGCAGAGAAGAAACCGACGTCCCTACTCCTCTACAAAATTGTCTCCAAATATCTCAAATATCTGCGGTGTTATAAAGTCCATACCCTGTTAAAAAAAAAACTCTCTGCAAATTAGTGTAATCAAGAATTTGTTGGATCTGTCCCAATTTTTCTGCAAAACTTTCTACGAATTACTGCTGTGTAAATTAATGAAGAATTTGAGCAAGAATTAAGATTTGCAAACAAGACTATACGTTAAATATAACAGGAAAAGCAGTCCATTACTAGCATTTTATGCCTGCCAGGTGTTGCTCCTAATGTCTTAGCAATGAACACGACGAACAGCTAGGACTCCCACTTTTCTCAGTTCACGAGGCTTTCCACAACCTCATTCTCCACTCCCATTTGCAATAAACAAAATTTTAAACCGCCCCGTGCAACAATGAAGTATATAGCATGTCTTGAACCTTCTGCTTACGACTGTAGCATTCGGTCATCAGGTTTTCAACTGTTTTCAATATGCTGAAGGACAAACAAAGCTCATTAGGTTACGAAGAAACCCCCTCACGGCCAATGAATGAATAAATAATTGTTGTCAGATATCTTAAAATGTGACGATATGTATAATAGATTACCAGTTTGTAATCCTTCGTCTGGCAATTCAGGTAATTTTATTTTAACAGTAATGATAACAACGCTCAAATGTAGCACGAGGAGAAAAAGGATATATGATAATAAAGTTGACGAAAGACCTGGGAGAACTGTTGGAGGAATAAGAGACAGGTTTAACCACAGTACTTCGTTCGTGTCCCAACCCTCTCCACCCTGCACCTGTTAATCACTAGCTGCCTCCGTACAACTCGAGCTCCATCACTCACTCTCCTCCCTACAGCATTTCCTCCAATCCTCCGCAGCCGTCTCGTCTCCCAGCCTGCACGTGCTGCATGGCTTGAGTAACGACGAGTAAACCTAGCGAGACACACCGCAGTCGTATTCGACTTGACACTGGTATGTCCGCCTCTCGCATCTGATTGTTGATACGATTTATGGCGGAGGATGTTTGAGAAGCACCCGCCCTATTTGTGTCAAAAACTGTTTAAATCTTAATGCTGGCGGTCCATATTCCCACCCAATTAACACACACACACACGCGCGCGCAAGAACACACAGTTTATTACAAAAATTGGCGAAAACGTCTGCTTTGCGACGCATTACATACAGGCCTTGCTGCAAATCAAACAGAAGCTTTCGCACAGCTCTTGTCGTTGACTGCTAAAAAACGAAAAAAAAAACAAACCCGGTTGTCAGTTACTGTAGGATGCTTCTTTTATCAACATGGACATTGCTGCTAGTGTCAGCAGCTAGAAGGCATATATATTTGCCTTCCTGTTCACTACTTTCCCCATTTTTACTGCATCCAGCCCGCCACTTGCTAGCCGCGTTACGCAAGCTTTCGCCACCAGTTCCCTCGACAAAAGACATCCCTCCTCCCGTCCTCATTCCCCTCCCCCACCCCCGTTTCTCTCTCTTTCTGAGCCTGCACGGCGGGATAATGGAATGGCAGCCACAGCCGACTGTCGTGCGATGGTTTCGTCGTCATCATTAACATTATGCAGCTTTTGTCCACCGCCAAGCCGGCTGACTGAGACAGAGGGTCTCTCCTCATCGATCTATGATAATGCGGCCGGATTCAACCCTCTGGCCGTTGAGGACGGTTAGGTTGTCTTTAGGTTTTACTGCGCAGGTTGGCGCGCGCCGCCTCGTCGCCCGCCACAGACACCACCGACACTGCAGCAAATTTTCGTCTACTTACTGCCGCACATCAAGAGAACGCGGCAGTTCGCTGCGCTCATTACAACACGCGCGGTATGTGCGCCGGGGCCTGGCTCTTGCTAGCAGTGGCAGCTGCTGCAACTTCATTTTCCGCCTAGCACCACACGCTCCAGCCTTTCTTCTCGTAGCTCTGATATTTAAATTACTTGCACTACGACCAGACCGGGTATCGCTTGGCCAACCATCGTGTTCACTTAAAGACAGAAATGAACGCTGAGAAATTGGACACGAGGAAGAATGGAATCATCCGACACTGGTTCATAGAGACAACCCTGTAGGCATTAATTTTGGCCTGACATGATCCCACTGCGAGCACTGATGGGTTTAAATTGAAGTATGCAACCCTATAGCACGCATTACAATGTTCTAAAACATCTTTTATAATGTAAACGATTGTTCTTCGTTTTACATTAGTTAAAATTTGATTAGATTATGCCGGTCTGTCTTCATTCTCATTTTAAAAGCGAGAAGATGGCGCATGCACAGTGGCAGACATGCATTTTTGGAGGCGACCTCCTCCCGTTCTGCAGTAAAGCCCAGACAGTCCTCCTACTCTGCTCAATATAATCACACAGATTGTACTTACCATGGCTGATGATTAAGTTGTGGGCGTCGACCAAAGAAGCAGATGAAAGTGATGGAAAAAAAATTATGTGGCGAACGGCTCACTGAGACGATGAAGCGTCTGTCGTGAGTGATTCTGTGCACTGCACCTACTGGCGTCGGCGGGTTATTCCGCCGGCTCGTGGGGGCTTGAGCATCATGCTGGTCACGTGACATAGCGTGAGTCATCCTGTTGGCTGCAACGGTTTCCCTCAAGTCCGCGTATCTGTTCCCCCATCCCCCACCCCCCGTGGCCGAGGGCCATGCGGGCGTCGGCATGGGCAGTTTCAATTCCAGTAGCCTAAAGCTGACAAACATCCATCGCTTGCAGTCTGAATGGTTACCTGTATCTGCGACACGTTTGTCCTCTAAAAGGCCAATTATATGCTTATAAGATTTAAGATATTTACCACATTTATTCAAATGATGTCATCGTGGACTCGATCATCATGAAAGTGCACGGCAGTGGTGGTTGCAAGCGGTATCGGCCAGTGATTCATTCTTGCAACATGCCACCTGGTTATAGTTGAACGGGGGTCACGCTGAAAATAATGTACGAATGGTTTTGTAATAGTGTGGTCGATAATGTGAAAGGCACATAATTTTGTCTCACTCTCTATAGCTATACAGCTGTCGGGGTAATGACTGTCTTAAAAAAACAAAACAAAGAAAGCAAGCACGACAGTCTTCTGTGCTCGCTTACGAATATATCATTGTGTGTGTGTGTGTGTGTTCGTGTTGATGGATTACACACTTCAAATGGTATAGGAACAAAAATATATTTCTGCTGACGCATTTTCTTCCGACGCGAAC
The DNA here is from genome assembly GCA_004794655.1 of Marisa cornuarietis. Classification (NCBI taxonomy): domain Eukaryota; kingdom Metazoa; phylum Mollusca; class Gastropoda; order Architaenioglossa; family Ampullariidae; genus Marisa; species Marisa cornuarietis. The sequence goes on from SMMW01000575.1 coordinate 3,094,519, forward strand.
AAACTGTTCATTCAATTGTCCCTTTGACATTTACTTTGCTATCAGAAACACGTGACCAGATTACTGTCACATTAACTGCTACAAAATATATCATGAACACGTTCAGCGCTGCGTGTAGAGGAAGGAGCATATTATATCTTATTTTCTGCGATGCACAAAAAAATTTGTATTTCAAATTCTCAGTAGTAAATCACTTTTAACGAAGACGATGACATTTTATATTATTTATTATACTGTTAGTATTATAAGCCACCAATGTACACGTACTCATACGTTTAAAGAAAAGATTCAAATATAAAAGGAACCGTACTGCCGTTCCTAAAAGTGAGATAACCCTTATAGCCTGCACGGAAACATTAGCAATAGTTGTATTGTACGCACACTCATGAACACATGTACATTTAGACTCGTGCGTATCATATGCATAGACACGAACACCCACACACATCTTACATCAACACATCCAAGTGTCGTTTCAAACGTTCTCCCTCGATATCTTGACTTCTCATACAGGGCAACACACAATTATCTTCGTGAAGTACATCACTCGTGGTCTCTTCAGGGATTCATCGGCTGTTGTCTTGGTGACCTTTGACTAGACAGCGACAGTGACCGAACTGGCAGTAGCTATACGATGTGGCAGCTTCGTCTGATCAATACAGTCGTCTGCCACATCGACCAGCAGCGCATTCCAAGAATGACTCATTTGAATTGTCATAAGATGCCCTCGGGGTCAGCGCGGACCAATCAGCGAGCGGGATTTAAAAGACGAGAGGAAGGTGATAAAAGCACGCGCACAGGCGCGGCATCCGCCACATCCACCTCTCACGTCGGACCCGTTAAGTCTCAGTGAGAGATTTTGTCTTGTTCTCCTTAATTCACTTTTCGGTCAAACCTTTTAGACCCACCAAAATGGTAAGTAACTATGTCGAGCTCCATTATTATTTTGAAAATGTTGTATTTAAAAAAACCCTGCTAGTTAGCATATTTTTATTTTAGCATCAACGAACTGCTGTGCAGGTTAACTGAACCGGTGCCGAGGGCAGACAATGAAAAAACTAATGAATTAATGAGAAATGAAAGATATAAGATCAACAGTTTGTTTACTTCAGCTGCTGGTCTGAATCAAGATGCCAAACTAATGGATTTGTACATAATGCATTATCAAGAAGAAAAGACATTCCATTCGCATTCCATTTCGACCGGTTTGAAACCGGTGTTATTCCGGATGCCAGAAGACGAGACATTTCCTTCTTGACTCGTATCTCAGGGTCGACCACTATAGAGAGCTTTGTACATATATTGTCGTCTACTAGTAATGCCACGGCATGTTAGGTTTAATCAGTGGGGATCATTCTGTGATGACTTTTGATGTTCTCAAATTTTATGATGACCATCGTAATTGCGCAAAACCGAGCAAGACCAGTTTTATGAGCAGGAGAAGCCAATTCAAAAAAAAAAACAAAAAAAAACGAACGCAAAATGGCCTTATTTTAATAAAATGGTACCCATGCATTCTTCTGGTTGTGAATTTGACACAAGCCAGTCATGCACACCGTTTGATGTTGCCAGAAGCAGTTGGCAGCGCACATTTTGGTCTTGGAATAGTTTGATCATTCTTTTAGTTATGCTAAGAATTCGAAGACTGTACCCAAAAGAGGCACTAGATTTCTTTTCTTTCATGCACTGTCTTGAATGATGGATGTAATCACTTTATGTAGGGAAGGATTGGTCATTACTGATGTCTACAATAAAGACACTTGATAAGTACTAGTATTATTACTGCTAAGAGCATAGTCTCAGCCAGTCTTCAAATGCAATTTTGTAGTGCTTTTGTTTGTGTGTAAAATTTTAGTTCTTTGATCCCTGTGTCTCAAATAGTCTACAGAAGGCTAAAAACAAATTAATTTTAGGTATAAAGGTAAAAGAAACCAACAACAAAATCTCTTCTCTTAGTAACCAGAAGTCAGTTGTACAACACTTTTCTAATTTGAGACACCTTTAAGCCATATATCTATTTAGATAATCAGTTTACTGAAACAGTACATAACAAGTTTTAGAGCTTTTTAAACTGAAGTGTTTTAAATAAGATAAAGCTGCTTAAGACAGACTTTGCTTCAATGCGACACAGCTAAATAGCATAGGAGCAATTTTTGAAAGTGTTTGTTGATGTGTTTAAGTTGAGGAAACACATTGCAAACCAACCCCAGGTCTACAGATTAATTAATTCATCTAATACAGCAATTCAATAAAGTTATAACCTGTCCAAAGCATATCTGCCCCAATGTACTTCAATTTCACACATAAACCGATGTAAATATTTAAGCTTACTAACAAAATGCTGTCATCTAAAACCCCTTTCTAAAATCAAATAACTTTTCAGCGTGAGTGCATCTCCGTCCATGTTGGCCAAGCTGGCGTGCAGATGGGCAATGCATGCTGGGAGCTCTATTGCCTTGAGCATGGCATCCAGCCTGATGGTCAGATGCCCTCAGATAAGACCATCGGTAGTGGTGACGACTCCTTCAACACCTTCTTCAGCGAAACTGGAGCAGGAAAACATGTCCCAAGAGCTGTCTTTATTGACTTGGAACCAACTGTTGTTGGTAGGTTTGATAACAATATTACAGTGTGTTCACATTCTAAATACAGCATGTTCATGTTTAGATGTGAACTTTGTTTCTACTTTTTAGTTTCTTACTTCTGGAAAAATAAAATTTCCTTAACTATTCGAGTAAAGAATTCAACGTTATCATTTAGAGTATTTGTGCTTCAGTTTGCATCAAGAAGACATTTTCGAGTAAGTTTGTGCTACCAATAAAAAATATTAAAAACTTGATATTTTACCTTAATAACAGTTCATTTTTTAACCTTGCAGAGCACTTCCATTAATTCAGCTTGTTGACTTTGTGCAGATGAAGTTCGCACAGGCATGTACCGACAACTGTTCCACCCGGAACAGCTTGTGACAGGCAAAGAGGATGCCGCCAATAACTATGCCCGTGGTCACTACACCATCGGCAAGGAGATTGTCGACCTTGTGATGGACCGCATCCGCAAGTTGGCTGACCAATGTACTGGTCTTCAAGGTTTCCTTATTTTCCACTCGTTTGGTGGCGGCACCGGGTCTGGCTTCACATCATTACTCATGGAACGTTTGTCAGTTGATTATGGCAAGAAATCTAAGCTGGAGTTCTCCATTTACCCGGCTCCTCAGGTAAAGCATAAATTAAAATATCTTTCTATAAGAGGGTGGGCAGGCTGGTAGGTAGGTGGGTTCCTGTTACTTGCTGCCTTTTGTGTTTTCGATCTTTGTTTTCTGCTTGTTGTCATTACTGTTGTTTATTCTTCCATCCCTTGTGTTCTATCCATTTAGTCCAAGTCTATTCCCCGTTTTAAGCGCTAAGAGCATTATAGCAGCTGTATAGATTACAATGTTTAAAACTGCTATTTTTGATAAATAAAATCATTGTTTTGTCTACTGTCCCCAGAATAGAATCAGATTAGCTTACTGTCATTATTTTCTATATTTTGTCAGATATCAACAGCTGTGGTGGAACCATACAACTCCATTCTCACTACCCACACTACTCTGGAGCATTCTGACTGCGCTTTCATGGTAGACAATGAAGCTATTTATGATATCTGCCGACGTAATCTTGACATCGATCGCCCTAGTTACACCAACCTCAACCGCCTTATTGGCCAGATTGTCTCCTCTATCACTGCATCACTTCGTTTTGATGGCGCTCTCAACGTTGACCTGACAGAGTTCCAGACTAACCTGGTGCCCTACCCCCGCATCCACTTTCCGCTGGCCACCTACGCCCCTGTCATCTCTGCTGAAAAAGCCTACCACGAGCAGCTGTCAGTGGCTGAGATCACCAACGCCTGCTTCGAGCCAGCCAATCAGCTGGTGAAATGCGACCCTCGTCACGGCAAGTACATGGCCTGCTGCATGCTGTACCGTGGTGATGTTGTGCCCAAGGATGTCAACGCTGCCATCGCCAGCATCAAGACTAAGCGCACCATTCAGTTCGTCGACTGGTGTCCCACTGGATTTAAGGTATTCAACAGAAATTTTGTCCATTTCAGTAGTATTTCTGACTAAAAACCACAGTATGATACATACTTTAGTGCTTAGCATAAAATATATTCTGTTTTCAGCCGCATTTACATGTGCTAATTTATTTTTGTTACTTTTTATTTTTAGGTTGGCATTAACTACCAGCCTCCCACAGTGGTACCTGGGGGAGACCTGGCCAAGGTACAGCGTGCTGTGTGCATGTTAAGTAACACCACAGCTATTGCTGAAGCCTGGGCTCGTCTGGACCACAAGTTTGATCTAATGTATGCCAAGCGTGCCTTTGTGCACTGGTATGTGGGTGAGGGTATGGAGGAGGGCGAGTTCTCTGAAGCCCGTGAAGATCTGGCGGCCCTGGAAAAAGATTACGAGGAGGTGGGAGTGGATTCAGCCGAGGCTGAAGCTGGGGAAGGTGAAGGTGAAGAATATTAAGAAGTGTCCTTTGCAACCATGTTTTAGATTACAATCATGAAGATGCAGTCCTTTTGCTGTAATATTTATTTCTTGTTGGCAAAGGTGCTTCTTTATTTCTAAAGTAAAGCTTTGCTCTTCATGATAAAGTTATTTGGAACTGTTTATTTTGACCATTGTCACAGTAAGTTGGCATTTAAGTCATTGCAGTGCAATCCAACACTTAAAGAAATAAACTCAGTTTACGATTAATGCATTGTTTGTGGTGAATTGTGTTGATGCTTGCTTAATAGTGATTTAACATAACTGAGACAGGGCTGGAGACAGATGCGTCTGAGCTGTTCCACAAGAACCTGTTGTTATGTACATGTAGTCAGAAAATTAATTTTTTTGCCAACTCTACCTCTCACTATACTTAGTAGAACAGACACACCAAAGCTACCCTAGTTATAGATCTCCTTTCATCTTGTCACTCCCTTCTCTTGTCCAACATTTGTGTTGGATTCATGGTGGCAAGATAGTGTAAGTGAGTTGCAACTATAATAAGTACCAGTCAATTAAAGAATTTGGAATTAAAGGATCGCTGCGATAAATTTACTGCTTTATGTTTGATGTTTCCAAAAATGTGCAGTTTTGATTAGCAATTAAATTCAGTTACTATTGTTATGGAGGTTGGGTTGCTATTCTTGTACATTATTTTAGGAATTGTTTACATTTTGTGATAGTTCACTTTATAGCCAAACTTTTTCACACTGCAAATCTCTGATGTAATATAGGATTGGGCAGCAGGGACTGTAGATTGGCATAGATTCACAACAGAACCCTTTACCCTCAGAAGCTTTGTAGAAGTTTAAAACCTCAGAAAGCTTTTGTGTGTGTGAGAATTAAAAAGTACCTGTAATACAAAGCAGTATCTTAAAATGCATAATGGTCCCTAGTATACAGTAAATTAAAAGCAAAAAATAAATTTAAAACAGACGAAGGGAAAGGAAATAACAGTTAATTACGTGAGGTCCTCTGTTTATTGCTTGGCCATAGTATTGTTTCTTGTGGTTTCTATGGACAACAGAACTGTAAGAAGCAATTATGGGGCTATGGGTACATCATTTAATTAGCATAATTGCTTAAAGTGATAGCTTGCTTGCATACAGCCAACATTGAAAATTCTGGTAGACTTTTATGTGGTGCAGAAAACAACTTTACCTAGTTTTGTATGTTTACAGGGACTGCACACTATTTACGACCACAGAATCTTCAGAATACATGCATCTATAGACAGTACACTCTTCTGTTTGGTTAATTTATTTTCGGAAGCCAGTCCATCAAACGGGATGCTGGGTATATATACACCATCAATTCCCAACGGCATTTTCTTTTAACTTCTACTGGGATGTGTACTAATTCATGAAGAAGTTAAGAATAGAAAACTAAAACTGTTAAGCAATGAGCCCCAAAATAATATATAAATGAACACAAAAAACCTACGTCAACATTGTTGACCAAGCTGAGGTCCTTGGAGGACTCCCATATTTATTTTTTAATTAATTTCTGAACTGTTGTGATAGATTACTCAGATACTTTAGGTTTCTGAAACAAAATTTCAGTGATGTAAGCATTTTTAGCATCAAATATTTTGTTTTTCGTTTCAACAATAGCCAGAAAATTCACATACTCTTCATAAAACTGATTATATAATTTTAACAAAACGGTACATTTTTGCATCTGATCACATGCAATATTCATGCACGGCTAGTTATATCATTTCACTAAAGTAAATGGTGCAGATAATGTGTTACCATCGCTACAGTCCTTAGCACATACAAAAATAATGAGTAAGTTATAGTTACGGCTGGACCACTACAAATCACCCCTCTTCCCCTTTGTATGCTTAGGGTGCGAGAGGCAACAGCCACATTTCCTAGTCAAGGGACACTACTCATCGTATAATGATTTCCTAAAAACTGCCATAGCCTCCCTTAGATTGGCCGTCTCTTCGTGACGTAACATGGTTTCATTCTGCTTCAATTGTGAAAACAAAAGTGTGCGTCTTTCATTTTTGTGCTGGTGAAGTGTTCTGCCTCTGATACAAGGTTTTACAATAACTGGGACTATATTCATACAGCAATATATAGTGGTGGCGAATAAACTCCTGAATCTTATAATACAATTTCTTTCTCCTGTGAGCAATTTTTACTGACAAAAATTCTTAACCAATTTTATCTGCGTATCTCTCTCACACACCCATATACGAATCGTTGTATATTAAGCTCATATAGTAAGTAATTAAACAATCAAATAATTTTAGTAGTATCCTTAGACACACACAGTTTTTGTCCTTCCAAAACACTTTTAAGCAAAGGAAACATTAACAATACTTTTTATTTCATACAGATGACAAAAGACAGTGTATTTTGAAGGGTACAAGTCTATCACAGCATGAAAGCAGATTTGGATGATTATTTTTCACATGATGAACAATATGTGTATGAATTTTGACACATTCTAACTGTTTATTATGAATTTACAAAATGCATTGCTATGGCGGTCTGTAAATGCTTAAACAGTATACAACACACGGTCTGTTCACAACTGTACACATTCTGCAAGTTGCAGATGAAGGGGTTAGACTTGCTATAATGACCTTCCATTTGATCCACAAGTTCAGGCCTCTGTCTTGGAAGTGGAAAATTCTGAACACATTACAAAAGTTAGGCTTTCAGCTTTGTATGTAGTGCCAGTCTCATCCACTTTCAATACAGACTGATTTTTCTCATGACTATACGTCCGACAGTTGGGCTCACATAAAAAACTTGTTAACTAGGCACACAGTAAAGCACACACTTGCTGATTTGCTGGTCTGCAAGTTTGTACAAATAATTTCAAATGATTGGGGTACAAATATATCCCCAAATCTTGGTGAATGTCTTTCCATCATGCTTCATTGTTCTTAAGGTACATGCCTACAAACAACACCTCACATAGATGCCCAAAAGACAGGAATGCCCATGGATATCTGTATGTTGTCACAGCCACAGCCTGGAGAGCTGAGACCCTGTCTCACTATTCCAAGACATTCCTGACATTACAAGTTTGACCCCTTTCTCTTGTATTGTGATGTTTGTAGGTCTGAAAAAAGTGGTACACTCTTGCAGACCTTTCAACAGCACAGTCTGTACTTGCTTTCAACAATGTTGCGGAAGCTTCCTTGTAAGGTTGCATAATGCACACATGAAAATCTTGAGCCTTTTGGCTGGTTTAAGACATTTGTAGGCTTCTGAGGTCTGTATGAAGTTGAGTGGAAGATATTTTAGGTGGAGGATTAAAAGGGACAGGGGTGAGGGAAGAGAGAGAGAGAGGGAGTAGGTATATGAGAAAATAGGAGCAAGTGTGAGTCAAATGACTTTCAGGGAACATAAATGTGGGGATCACAATATTTATTCTGTGCTTCTTATGCTTTCTTAAAAAAAAAACAAGTAAACTTCTACAACTGGTTAAAATGTTACACTTTTTTGCTCTAAAATAACATAAAGGAAAATGAACAGCACCCAGAAGATTTGATGTAGGCATTCATGGCTGTCTTCAAAACTGTGAGAAATGTCTGGGAGTATTTTTCCAGATAAAGTAAACAAATTGCACAATAGGAATCGAACACTCTGAAACCCTGATTCATTTTCAGGCTTTGCCTCTGTAGTATAATCACAAAAAATAGAACAATATCTGCGTTTAGTAATTAATAGACTGCACTAACTGTAAAATACACTGGTATTGCTAAAATTAACTGTAAAGTACACTGGTACTATGAATTAATATTAGCTGTACAATACACTGGTCCAATTAATTATATTAACCGTAAAGCACACTGATACTGTTCCTGGTAAGCAGGCTTTTAACGTTCAGGAAATTTCCACCTCCTAACCCCTACAATCACACCACACAAAATAAATAAATCAAAATTATAGATTCGAAATTTCTGTCGCTACATGCGGTGAGTGGGTGAAACAGATATAAGTACTTCCAGCCGCTTTGCATTTTGCCTCCTTTCAAGTTGTTTGTCTTACTTTTAGCCTACTGTTTCTATAATCCGTTATACTCCAGCTAGAGCGGGAATTCCAGTAAATTACTTGATTAGGTACTTACAACATTTATTCCCCCAACACTACCATGTCTGGGTAATTTTATCGTGAACATTGAGGATGTAAGACAATTTCATCGATTTGTCTGGTTCCCCCCTTTTTTTCCTAATCAAACTAATGGACGAAAAATCGGTGCCCCTTCCGGGACTCGAGGCAGACAACATTAATGGCGTTTCCTTGCTGTAGCTTCAGGGCAGATGGTCAGTAAATGCCGTGACTCCGATTTTGAACGGATTTAAACAAACAAACAAACCAATGCTCAATTTGATTGGCTGGACTGAAATTCGACCGGTCAAGCAGCGTTCATACGTGGCACAAATGGCTCGCTAGATGAATGGGTCACACGAGGTTATCGCACTGATGGCTCAAACACATGAACGCATACTTCACACGCAGAAACACACACATACACGCACAAACACACCGGTGCCACGCAGGTACGAAAAGCAACATTCAAAAGATGAAAATGTCGTCAACAACAACAACAAATCAGTTGCCAGAGCAGCTTAACAAATAATTTAATTAAATGCTTACTGGGTAGGTCCTCAGCTATCGCAGGACGTTTTTGACTGGAGCGGGACCAGACTGAAGTCTTCTTCACTTGACACAAGAAACAAGCGAAGGAAGGATTGCGCGCGTGTGTTTTGATGTGGATGGGGTGGGGTTGGAAGAGTTGTGCAGAACACGTCACAGAGGTGCCAGACAGGTTTATGAGCTTATCAGTTCGGAAAGGTCGCTAATATTGGCGTTTACATGGATAACATACTTTCTGTTCTAGGAATTGCAAGGTTGTCAGCAGGAGAATTCCAGAAATCATGGCAAAAGCTCTAAGATATCGACATCATCCGCTTGGAAATGCAGAACGAAAGGATTTGCTTATGCCAAAGACTTGATTTCCCCTGCGGGGAGGACAGAGATAACATCAGATCAGACAGTCTGGCTAACAAGAATCCCTCGTTACATCTCAATAAGGAAATGCAGCTTCATCTGGTTGTTTGGTCGCTGGCTTTGTCTTGGGGCACACTTACTGATACGTCCGTCACACCGCAGCATATCTTTGCTCGAGCCACATCTGTCTACATCAACACGGGGCTCTGGTGGTCATAGCGTTAGCGAGGGTTGGCACAATGTCGGAGACTCTCACCACTCTGACGTCAGAAATATGCACGCGCACATCGGGCGAGCGCATACATAAACAGATGGAGAGAACTGTTTAATTGCCATACTGTTTACTTTTAAGAATACTTCAAGATAAAAGTTGTTTGCTTTTATATATTAACGACAAAGAACGATGTTTTTTGGAGAATGGGTTTCGTACACTATAATGGCTATGCTGCTTACGACAGACAAAAATTTTATCTCTTTTCACTTCTCCCTCACTCCCCTCCCCCCGCACAATATATCAAGAACGAAAAAGATCACGGTGGATATTTACATCCAGTCTATAACACGGATATTGGCCAGTCTACTTAATAATGAAGTTTATATGTGCGTTACTGATGCCATCTTGTCATGCAACTGGTTGACAATTTATTCTTTAACCCTTTACGGGAGAATGAATATAGAAATGGAGTGAAGAAAAGAGAAATACACTCGCCCATCGCGACGCTCTTGCCGTAAAATTGCGGGTTCGATGTGAATACCAGCGCATTGGTCTGAATCCCGTATGAACACTACCAATAGAACAAACAGGAAGTAAGTAATTATTTTACATCAGCCCTCACGCCAGCTGCAGGAAATGCAGTCGAAAAAACAGCGGGCATGCGGCCTGTCTGAAATTGCTGGGAATTTCAGACGATGTAAAATGCAAAATCCTCAGAGAATAATATAGCTTTCTTTTTTGTGAATGTGAATTAGTAACTCCTAATGGAGAAGAAAGGATACGAGGAAGCTTGGCCAAGGAACTGGTCAACACCAGCCTTCGATTGTTACCGGACAATATTTTATGTAGAGACGCGAGTACATACAGCAGCTGGTAGACAGACTGCGTCAACAGGAATCCTCCCAGATAGACATGCTCTGTAGAGACAATGATAGGAAAGATCAAACCTCTCTACTCTCTCTGTTTTTCGTGTTTCAGAGGAATAAATATTTTTGCCTGTCAGAACATTATTTGTTTACAGTTAAAAGAAGAGCAAGTTAATTTTGAAACGGTGAAAAAGAAATTATAGTTTAAAAGAGGGAGAACCGAGCGTGGGTAGAAAGATTTGACGTGCAAACTCAACGGCCACCACGTGTTGCAGACGGTTTTTGTTTGTTGCCAACCTTGCGTGTGAACTCTGTTGCTTTCTTTGGCGGTGAATCGTTCCCACGAGTACTATTCCTTACTTTTTTTTCCTGCTTCATCGGGTGATTTACAAAAAGTGAAGCATGACGAATTATCTACCCCTTGTTCTTTTCGTGTTTCGTCCCTTGTTTTTCCTATCGATGACAATGACCTCGGGATTTTCCCCACCCACCCTACAGCTGTACTGCTATATAAATAAATAAAAAAAAAAATTCCGCAGGCAAGGTATACTAGTAGACCTGTCAGTCAGGGAAGAAATGAATAAAAGAATGAAGGGAGAGAACACTGATAGTAGGGCAGACAACACACCTCATGAGATAAATATCATCTCTTTTTGCCTGCGCTCGACCGTGTAGCCATCATGTTATTTTATTGCTTACGTCGACGGCAGACATGACTGCTGTACCACGTAAATGTTGTCACGTTAACGTTTTACAGCACTAAAGTCACGTTGTATTGCGCCGTAGCGAGATGCCCATTTTTTTTCGCTCTCCCGAGAATGATCCAGGTTTTGACATTAAAAAAGTGAAGATGGAGGAAGGGAAGAGTTTATCGCTTTGCATGTCACGATGCACTCAGTTTAAGAACGGATGTGGAAGACAACACAGATGCTCTCTCTCTCTCTCACACACACACACACACACATGTTTTAGAAATCGGTGACCAGAAATTATTTTTCTTCACTCAGTGTTTACACATCCTTTACATAAATGAAAGTCCCCGTGAGACACAATGTATGCATATACATCATTGTTTTTTTTAAAACCGGGTTTCACACGGAAATAAAAAAAGGAAACGGAAATAAGTTTTAAAGGGCCGTCCCTTATTAGGCAATCCATGCACCGAAAACTGTGAGCTCTTCATTCTAGAAGAATCCATTTCGTGGTGTATGGCTGTGGTGGTGGACGGTTGCGTGAGCAGTGAATCAATCAGACGGCGAGACATCACCATCAGCCTCATACACGGAGTCTGCAAGATCTGCAGTCGTGTCACGCTACAACTTAAAAGAAAAATGCTTTTATCTAATTCTGCTAAAACTGGTTCGCGGCTCTACAAAACCCACATTGCCATAAAAAGTAAAGGCCTCATAGCTCAAAGGCTGTAGGTGGCGCTGAACTGTAAGGGGCTCAATGTGTCTAGGGCACTATGCAAACGAAGGGATTCCAAAATTTAACCTCAAACAAGAATCGATGGGAGTATGAGCTGATTTCTTGTCGTATTTCTGTCTCAGTGTCAGTCACAATGGAAAGAAAGCAGGCAAAACAATCTGCGAGCTTTGACAAAGGCTGAGATATCGGAGTTCAAGACTTCAGCAAGAAAACGGCGTGACAGGATCACATGACCAGTGTGGTCTGCAGAGTCAGCTTTGGGATATTTCTTCATAGACACGAACTCTACAGAAGGAAGGTCCAGCAACCAACAACCGCAACTAAAACATCCTGCTTGACTACGAGGGCTACGACAGGGGATGACGACACCAACATACGCGCTAGTCGAGGGATCTGCACAACTTCTTGCTCCCCACTTTCTCCCTCCACAAGTTCACGGGGAGGTCGTACCTAAGATTTAGAGGCGACAGAAGTATAAAACGAAATTCTCAAAACGTTATCACAACAAAGCCGTTTGTTTATTTTTAAATCACCAAGTTACCGACGGACTGAGGACAAACATCCGAAGAGTCACGCAGGCAGGCTGATAGAATTCATTCATGGAGCTTGAGAAATGTTAGGACCTAGCACTAATTCTTGGAACACATAGATTACATAGGCACACACTCTGGTTATTGCCACTATAAACGTTCGGGAAAAATTAAAAAAGATGCACACTGCCACCAAAAGATGGAAGAGCAGGAGCAAAATAACAATTAAAAAAAAGAAGAAGAAAGAGGGAGGAGAAAAGGATGAGATTTGTTGTCTGTACTTCTGGAAAGCGAGATAAGGTATCAGCAAGGCTGGGAGAAAAGACCCGTAGCTGCTTGAGGACAAGGCTTGTTCACACAAAGAAGTGCAAGACGGGAAAAAGATTTGTGTCTTTAGATGATGAGTTGCCAGTGGGGTGTCTCAGTCTGATTCCAGTAACTCGCACCTCGCACACTGCCTTTGCAGATTAACTTTTTTATGATCACCGACAAAATAGCCCTACTGTCTAGAAGCTTGAGACTCATGTTCTCCCACAAACAGATGAATTTTAATTTTGGCTTTTTTTCTGTCACGTGACAAAATTTTAACTCCCGCTGCGACACGATGGGTGCGCGGGTAATCCCCCCATAATTTTAATTTTAAAAAAGCCGGCCACTTGCAATAGATGCTTCTCGATCTTTTTATAAACTTAGAAAAGAAAGAAAAGTGTTCACCTTAAAGAATAATGAGATTTTTCGGCGTATTCACATGTATACAAAGATCTACAATTAAATATATTTCTTCACAATAGATTTTAAACGGATCTCATGAACTTTTTTTTTCTTGGCAGTGTGTTTTTACTTAAGCAAGGTTTACAAACGCTGATTATGAGGTCATCAAACCCTAAATTTATGAACTATGCCTCACACGTGGTTAAACGAAATCCTAGGCAATTGAAAGGAAATTCAGCTACAACCTTGTCTACGGAATTGATTTGCGATGTGAACACATAGTTTTATGATATCATTCCTTGGAATCCATGCGCGCATCCTTTCGCAAAAAGATGCAAGATGCTGAAACGGAAAAAAATGAGACACGTAAGGGTGCGCGCGCGCGCACACACACACACACACACACACACACACACACACACACACACACACACACACACACACACACACACACACACACGAGCTTGCCTTAGGGCATTTTTCTGAACCTCAGCCCGGCTGGAATCGTAAACTGCCAAATGAATCAAGGTGAGAGGAGGGAGGCGCTGCTATGGCGTGTGTGAATTACAGGCCACCCTGTTTGTTGGTCCCAAAGCGAGGCCACATCCCGGTACACTCCACGCCTTGTACATCCCACATGCCCAGTGGCATGCCGAACTCACGATCCATATCTCGACCTGCATGCCAAAACATGTTGCTCAGCACGTGCGAGGCTCTCCTCTCCACTTCCATCCAGTGAATGCCGCTCACCTTTTGCTCCCTACCCAGCTGTGCGCTATAATTTTGTTTCTAACGTGAATATGGCGTCCGGAGCCATGGCCGCCAGCGTCTGGGAACACTCGTCTGAGTTGGAGCTCCGTGGAACCACCCCATGCGGAATGATGTCAGCTGCTAGGGGGCGAGGGTGGGGATCGGACCCCCCTGGCCACGAAATGTGCGGAGTAGAGCGAGACACGTGGGGGCAGTTCAGGGGCTGCGACAGGAGGTAGGGGTAGGCGTAGTGGCTTTGGGCGGGCTCCAGCACGTGCAGCAGCGCGTCGGCCGAGGAGCTGGAGCTGAATGAATCCTGACTGTCTGTGCGCGGTTGCTGCTGTGGAGTGGTGCTGCGGCAGGCCCGCGAGCTGACGTGCTGGATGGTGACCAGCGGCGTGACAGGCAGAGGCACAGGGGACGCAGGGGCGGAGACGACGAACGTGCCAGGGAAGGCAGGGGACCCTGGCACGCACAAGCTGGCAGCGGACAGAGACCGCGGCTGGTCCAGAGCAGGGAGGGTGAGCCGGGGAGGCGGGTGACGCGGTGGCGACGCTGATCTCCCTCCCGCCCCTCTCGAGGGCGGGGTACGCGGTCGTGGGGGTAGAGGAGGTGGAGGAAGTGAGGAGGCAGGGGACCTGCCACTGTCCTGGTCGCGAGGTGCCTTGTCCAGCTCGTTGTTCTCCAGGCTACCCGCACCGCTCTTGTCCGTCAACACAGGCAGGCTTTTGTTCCAGCCCAGGTTGGGCAACCCCAGCACGGGCAGGGCAACGTACTGCAGAGCGGCCGAGATCAAGGGGCAGCTCTGGGGTTTCTGGGGCCCAGCCATCAGAGGGTGCACCTTCAGCACCAGGCCCGTCAGGTCCTGGTAGCTCTGCATCAACAGCGGCATGTTTTGCACCCAGCGCGCCGTGGCTTGCGCAGAGTCGGAATCGCAACACGGCGGCAAGAGAAAGGGGCTGGTGTCAGGGTCATCAGGGTCAAGGACGGTTACGTGCGGACTTCGTTTGTTGCGTGACGAGCCAGAGCCGATCCTTTTGTACTTCTGTCCTTTCTTTGAGGGTCTTTTGGCAGGTTTTATTTTGGGAAGAGGCTTGGGTGCGGGCTGCTTGATGACGTTCTCACTCGTCTGTTTACGCTTAACGGCGGCCTTGGACAGCTTCTTGGGCGGCGAGTACGATTCGATGACGATGCTGGGCATAGGACACAGTTTGCCCGAAGTTGATGTCGGTTTTCCGGAGTTGAGGCTGGACTGTGGCGAGGCCACCTGGTCCCGGAGGCCGGCCTCTTCTGGGTCCTGGCACACCTGCTGGAATTGGGCGTACTGCTGAAAGAGCTGCGGGCGAAAATGGTGGTTGGGGGTCTGCTGTTGGTCGCCCAGCACCTCGCACACGCCGTCCGCTGGCCGGCTGCTACGTCGCTTCCGCTGGGGCTGCTTGCTCCCGCGGACGAGGGTCAAGGCCCACTTCTTCACCTTGGTCTTGTACAGGAGATAGACGATCAACCAGCCCAGGATACCGCCCAGTACGGCGGCCGTGTGCAGGCCAATCTGGGGGTCGTACGAACGGTAGAACTCCTCCACAGCGCGTTGCTGCTCTTCGGTGGCCGAAGTTAAGGTCGTCAGCTCCAGGCTGTGCGGCGACACGCGGCTGTGCAGCAAAGCGCCGGTGCCATGATTGCGCCCCACGTGACTCTCGGCGAAGTAGTTCTGGTGGCGATGGTGGTGAGTTGTCAGCACATGGACTTCGCTGAGGATTCCGTTGCCGTTGCTGTTGTTGTTGTTATTGTTGGCGTTTTCGTAGACAAGGTCGTTGTGGCTGTCGATGTCTTTGATGGAGTAGAGGTCGCTGTGGTTGGCTGCGTGCTCAGGTCGGCCTATGGGCAAGGGTAGCTGCAGCATGTCAGGCTGGGGGGAGAATGGGGGGGCGGCAACATCCTTGGGCTGCGCGCGGCTCGGCGGCGCCTGCGCTTTGCTCATTACGTCATCGGCCTGTCACAGGAGGGACAAACACATTAGTTATAGCATGTATATACTACGAACAAACAAACAAACAAACAGATAAATATATCAACAACAACGTCACAACGCAGCTATAAATACACAAGGGTGCAAACAGACAAACATGGATACAAACATTCCTGCAGGAACATACCGTTATACACTTACGCGCGCGCGCGCGCGTGTGTGTGTGTGTGTGTGTGTGTGTGTGTGTGTGTGTGTGTGTGTGTGTGTGTGTGTGTGTGTGTGTGTGTGTGTGTGTGAGAGAGAGAGAGAGAGAAATTAAATTTCGTTCAGCCTTTTCACGTGACTTAAGTCAGAAATGTATTAACGACTTCACGTGTGGCAGACGGCCTGATTCAATAGGCGGGACATGCTAAGTCCGGGGATTTGATAAAAGCCTGTGAGGAAGACCTGGAAGTCAGCCTTTAACGAGTTGGGTGTTTTAAGAAGCTGTCACAGCTTTGAATGCCTATCGCTGACGTACTAACGCACAGAACTCTGAATAGAACACGAAAATAAGATCGCAGACAACTTTATCAGAGTCTATGGTAGCACCACAAGCTCATTGTTTTACACGAGGACCAGACTTGACACTTCTTGGAAAGCGGTGCTCAATTAAAAAAAACAAACAAACAAAAAAACAAAAAACAAACAAAAACAAACAAACAAAAAACAACCAAAAACAACAAAACAAAACAACAACAAAAAATCACAAAACCAAACAAGCAAAAACGAGCACCGCCTTTCGTGTTTCTTCATTACTCTTATAAACTCTTGCAAATGGTCGCCGGAAAACATCAGTTAAAATAGTTTTGTGATAGAACATGTTGGAAAAACGATCACAGTTGATTGCCTATGAATCGGACTTAACAAGATAAACAAGAGTGTGCTAGTGGAAACTAGTAGAAATAATATCTAGAAAAAGATTTGAAATGAGCTGTAAACTTTCAATTAACGTTTAATGCGATATTTGAAACACATTTTGTTTTAAACGAATATGGCAAACAACTGAAGGAAATGAGAAAATGCACCCAAAAAAGCGAAGAAAGACAAATGGCATCAATTTGTCAAAAGCACCAAATACGCAAAACAAAAATAAAGAAAAAAATGCTAAAAACTAGCACGATATTTGTCCTTGGTGAAAAACACACACGCATGGACGGACGCACGGTCGCACGGACGGACGCACGCACGCACGCGTTTCTGGCGTTGAACTGGGAAGAAAGACATGAAGGAACATACAGTGTGTGTATATGGTGATTCCCTGATTTGATTCAACATTAAATGCGAAATCTTTGCAAGTTCAGATGTGTGTTTACAGCAAATATTACAGGCATGGAGTCCAGTTCATGGGCATCGGAAACATTCCCAGAGGCAGAGTTGCCCCAACTAGAGTAGGCAACCATGCAGTAGGTAAGGTTAACCCGACAATCTCAAGGGGCCGTAGTTATGAAGCGAAGGTAAGTCGTTGGCCTGGGGCAACATGTAGATCTCTCAAAGACAGGTATGTTGCTTTCGAAGTCATAAAGCGATGTCCATATCACGGAGATGATGTTTTAGCCTTGTAGCCATAATAACAAAGCAGTGACAAAGGTGTCCCAGGGTAAAGAAGCACGAAGCAGTGTCTGGACACTCTTCGGAAACAAGACACTTGTCTCTCTTGTTCCCCATGTAGCCCTGGAAAACCGTCCTGCCCTCGCTTCATAACTACAGTCTCTGAAGAAAAAACAAAATCTGATGTAGTAATGGTAGACACATCGACTGACATTTTCAGTTTGAATTTTTATGGCACCCGTTAATCTCAAATCATAAAATCAACAAAAATGGCAGTTGTTTAGCGATTCGGGGCCAATTTATTTACGAAGTCTCACAAAATTTTGTTTTTTTAATATATTGATCAAACTCCATCTCCGCCATTGCTCACAGATTTCTTTTATCAGCAGGAGCCCCATCTAATAAATTACCTGCTAAGAAGGAGGTTTGGATAGGTCCACCCAGAGGCCATTAATACGAGGTTTCAGCCGCTGCCCACGGGGTAGGATAACAAGCTGGGTAGACTTTTCATAAATAGGATCTTAGTCTTTACAACCTACTTTGTCTTCTTTGCTACCAATGAACCTGATCAATCTCATTTCTCACCAGTGCCGACGATTTTGTGACACGACAATCAAGCCTGCATTTATATCAATACAGAATAATTTTTAAAATGTGTCCTCTAGATCATCAAGTAAATTATCGACAACGGGTTTGATTGCGTTCTACGCAGAACTGTATTCTCAGCATTTGAAATGGTGGTAATAGTTAATGTTCCGTAACGAGAGGTAGACAGTCTGTTACACAGGTGTGTCACGCCAACAAATTACTGATTGGCACTCGAGTTATCGTTGCCACGGTGACTAGGTCTGGCAAGAACGCTTCGTCAGTCACAGCGTCTGCTCAAGCATGTGTTAGTCTAAAGCCTTCTGCGATCTCCATTACAGTTGTGGCGACAACTGTACCTGCTGATGGGACGTGACAGCTGTGATCACGTACCTACCGATAGAATGTTACAGTTGTGATCACGTAAATACCGATAGAATGTTACAGTTGTGATCACGTACCTGCTGATAGGACGTGACAGATGTGATCACTCGACAATCTGTGATCCTCTGAATATAAAAGACTCGCGTGGAAGGCACACGAGTGATTACAGAAAATTGTTGTTCTTATTACAACACAGCATATGGCCTCAACACGATGTGCGCGCTGTCAGGTGTCTGTAATCTTCTATAGGAAGATCGTATTGTAGCCTTTAATTACGTAGAGAGGGTAGCATTTTGACCGAACTCCTCAATATAACAGCAGGGGGCCTCCTTCTGACAGAACCGTATGTCTGGAGACAACTGCTAATTTTCATTATTTACAGGTGAAAACTAACCGGGTAGCGTGCCCCGACGTCGAACACCGCTTGGCTACCCGCATTTATCTTTTCCCTGCTTGATTTGACAATCATTTTACCTCACTTATTTTTCTCCCTTACTTTGTCTACATCAATAACGTGGTAGTCTACAATCAGCGCCTATTCCTGACTTCACATTTGCTGGGCCATTTTTTTAAAAAGAAAAGAAATTCTGTCTCGAAGAAATCATTTTCGTGTTGGGCTGTAAAGTTAACCGTCATGTCAGTTCAGAAAATAGTTCTAGAACGATGCTAGAATGGCCCCCTCCCAAAAAAAATAAACAAAACAGTAAGAGGCTATCACGGTAAAATATTCCCTCTTGTAAACAACTCGACTATTTTTATATTCTTTAATGGTTTCATTGCTTGACTAAACGAAGTTACAAGAATTGAGCATTTCTTCCCCGTCACTCAAACACAAACTTGCGGTCAGCCATGCTTTTAGTGCAGACTTTGTTATTTTTATTTCCATTTTTTTCCCTCATTGTTTTGACGTAGTTTGTAACACAAGACTACGTGAACCCAGGAACGGACAAGAAATGAGGGCATTCGATCAGCAAGTTCCACCGAGTTGTTTTTATAACCTCTAAGATTCTGTTGGCTAAATTTAGGTTGTGACAAATCGACGGTGAGCGTGTGGGATGAAGGTTGTCTTGGGTTGCTTCCGTCTTTCATGCGCCATTATCTCGCGTGTCCGGGGCAACCATTTTTATGACAGTTCAAGGCGGTTCGACCTTTAGCAGCACGTGACAACATGGTGATATGTAATGTATACAAAAATCCCTTCATAAGGTTTTAGGACTAACTGCGTTATTTGAAATTAAGAACTGTTTACAAGGCTAACCCGAGCCTTCTTACTTTACGTGCACCGGCGGGGAAAAAAGTCAATTTTTCTTCGATCATGATTATTTTATTTATTTTATTTATTTATTTTGGTTATTTTCTTTGCGTCACGTGACTAGAGCCACGTAACATGTTCGAGCTTTTTTTTGTCCACGCCATTGAAAATTTACAATTGAACAAAGCGATGTGTACAAGGGAAGACACCTGTATTTTCACAGCATTTACCTGTGTTGGCAACACCATATACACGGCATCAGAGCATCAGTAGCCGCCGAGATGTAAACTAGTGTCAGTTAGGGTGAGAGAAGACGTTACATCTGTTGAAGTTAACCCTCTACCTACCAAACTTTGTAACATGCACGACAGGCCTGGGCAAACTGTGTTTAGGCATTTGGTGAAGTATTTTCAGAGGTTTGTCGAAGACAAAGGGAAAAACGGACATACATGCAGACAGATATTATAAATAACTACTTCTTCAGATTGTAACCAATAGCAAAACAGGAACAGGACTATAAAAAAAGTATGGAACCTTGGCTCTAAATATTTAGGAGATAGGTTCTATTTACTTTCTGACTATCAATAACATTTATAGCTCAGAGAAGTCTGCAGCAAAGACGAAGGACCGTATATTACGATACAGTCGAGGTCGTCTGCGGTCAGGATGGAGTCGTTTGAAAGACTGGCACCTCATGGCTTTGGCAGATTTCGCCATCGTCTGCACAGCCGGAGAAAGCGGTAATCTCGTCTGAAGCAGCTTGTTAACATTTCATGTCTAGGGTAGCGTATATCACCAGGCGGCCGAATGGTTCGCCCACAAATCACTTAAGTAAAGTCTGGAGTAAATAACCACCTAGTTTATGGTTTAACCCCCTGTTGCACGTGGCGCTCTTTTGATTATTTCATCTTTCGATCGACCCAAAACGGTTTAAGTTTTAGTCTTTCTGCTGGCACATAAAGTGTCGCTGTGTTGCTGGGTTTTGAGGGTGTGTTGATGATATCAATTTTGTGTACATAGAGGGTTAAAAAAAACATTCATACAAAGCGTTTCCTTTGTTTCATGCTCTTCTTCCCTGCTGTGATGCTTCTGGTCGTGGAGGTATCGTCTATCTGCTGCTACAGAGAGAGAGAGAGGTCGTTGATAGCCTTAACACGATTTCCACTTATCATCTCAACCTCATCGGCCTCAGTCCTGAGGAGGTCAAATGAGGGGGGTCAAATGACGGACATCTCGGAGTAGCCGCTCTTAGCTGCAAGGTGTAGTCTGTTTCTATTTGTGACGGGGGGGGGGGGGGGGAGGGGCTGCCACGAGCCGACGGCGAATTACAAAGGGCAGACGGACTGGAAATTCCGCTACGAACTCTGGCAGAAAGTCATGTGACCGACTGCTCTGTTGTGCTCAATCGTTAATTAGCAACCGGGGCTAGACCACGAAAAAGAAACCTACGCCAGAAGGCATTGTTTACTCACCTTTAATTAGCACCCGAGGATAGACCATTTTATAGGTTAGTCTGACTCGAAGGCCCTGTTTACTCCTCTATAATTAATTAACATATGAAGGCAGACCTTTTTAAAGGTTAACCTGACTCAAAAGTCTTGTTTACATGCAGGAGGTCACCAGTAAGAGGTCAGTCAGAAGTTTCTGAAAAAAAGTTTTGCGAAGTTTTGACAGCTGGTTTATCTTACGGACTCCCCGATCAGGGTGTGTGAATACTGAGAGATTACGATTAACCCAGGGAAACCGGCTTTCTGTTTAGGATGGTAGTTCCACTTCCCAGTCCTCTTCTCTTTATCAGCTCCTTCTTAATAATAATAATAATAATAATAATAATAATAATAATAAAATAATAATAATAATAATAAATGCATGATTTGTATAGCACAAACTCACACTCGTGAGGAGCGTGTTCTTAGCGCTCGAGACAAAAAGAATCATGGACAATATACGAAGGACGGAAGGATAAACAACAGTACTGATGACTAATAAAAGACAAATATAGAAAACGCAAAGAGGAATCAAGTAACAAGAGCTGAGAACATCGTGATTCCGAGGAAGGGAAGTAGCAATAAGCGGAAAAGGTAGGGGAGGGGCTGAAAAAGTACCAGCATTTTTTCTCTTCTTCATCAGCTCCTTCCATCTTTTCATCAGTTTTTCTCGTAGCCGCTTTTTTTCCCAAAAACTTTCATCATTTCCTAATCTTTCTAGTCTGCAACTGCTCCATAAATCGTTATCTTTCCCATTCTCGGACTGCTAATAGGTGCCTATTAATAGTACGCAACGGTTGAGAAAACACACGCCACTCATGTTGCAAATGGCACGTGATCATGCTGAAATAGTTCTCCGCCACTGAAGAGCGCAGTTTATTTCTCCTACGGCTATAGGGGAATCTCATATTGCATTTCGCACACCTCACCCGTCCTTCGCGAGTAACAACCCTTCAAACAGGGACGTGCACAGAACAAGTTTTCTGATGTAATGTTGCGAAGAATTTACGCATTCATCTATAATTTAAAAAAAATAGAATTTTTTAAGTAATTGTGTACAATTATATACATTTTTAAAATCCTTTTTAATCATAAAGCAGTAAAATAACTTTTAGTGTAACGTTTTAAAATAAACTGACTGACATTGTATAAGGGGTGATGATCATCATTATAATTATTTTCGAAATCGAGTGAGCCGGAGAGTAAGAGTTTCGAAGTTAGTTAATTTAGTGATCGTAGAAATACGTAGTCCTTTCCCATTCTTTTCCACCCCGACCAAACCTTAAAGAACGGTCCTACCGGGGCGATTTCATCACGTGCATCTGCGCAATGAGGAACTTCCGGTCTGTCATAAACGGTAGTCGGGGCGGGCAGAATTGGATCTCAGTTATCCTCATTACCGCCAGGAGGCGCTCGCCACCCACCCGACTCGTGCTACCAACACAATCGGAAACGAGGCAGGCGCCCCCTAGACTGGATTCGGGCAAAACCATCCCCCCCACCAAACCCCAGATCATTGAATGCCGTCCAGTTTTTCTCTCCTCGTCCAGAGATGTGACGATGGCTCGGCTGTCTCTTTTGTTTGACCAATAAATAAGCCTCAGCAAGTCGTCACAACGTTCCAGAAGTCGGCTTGACTATTCGCTGGCTTCCAGGTCTTCCTATGGAAGTGGGCCCGTCTCGGTGCTGCCGATCAGGTCAATATTTGGGTCTATCGTTCTTCGCGCCAGGCCGCCATAGGAAACAGGTCTGGGGTTGAAGACTGTTCGCAAATACAGTTTTCTTAAATTTCTCTCCAGCGTGTTTACAGCTGCTGCTGGTTACGGCGGGTACCTGTCTGCTTAACGATCTTTTGAAAGAAAGAAAGATGGGAGAAAGAAAAAGAAGAATAAAAGAGAGGAAAAGAAAGAGAGCGACTGAGACCTTTGCTGGCCTGTTCACACAAAGGGCGTCGTGTGTGTGCGCGTGCGCGAGTGTTTACATCGGTGTCTATCATCATGTTCGTTTGAGGGTTCATGCTAAAAAAACAACTGCCGAGTAGCAATAGACCGAGCACTTAAGCATTAATTCAATAAATTTTCTCCATAACATTCATTACATCCCAATTCCTTTAGCTTCAATTTGCTTTTGCACAAACATTTTTTAAATGTCTGGGCAGAGCTATTTGTGAAACATTATTATCTCCCTTCTCCAGATCCAAACCTTCAATCTCTTACGTCACGATTGTACACTGATACGTTGATAAGACGAGAGCCGGCGGCGAAACTGGACCAAATATTACTGAGCTCCACTAGTCCCCTGAAACATCTCCTTTCGTTAAAACATGTTAACTTGCATATCTTCATCGAGACTCGCATATCTTCGTCGAGACTAGTCTAAATTTAGCTCGAGACTCACCACGTGTTCGAGCAGAACGCCTAATCAGAAGGACTTGATCTCAGCATCCAAATTTTCTGAAGATGAAAGTGAATAAAAAGCTGCCCATCGTCAACAATCACTCAATGCTTTTCATGCAGGTTTTGAGATTTAGGGTTCAATCTAGGCAAAACTGGAACTGTAATGTCTGTCAGCCACAAATAATAAATTTTAATTTCAACATTTCAACTTTTCCGTTTACGTTCTTAAAAATAATTGAAATGTTTTACATGAATATTGACATCAAAATAAACCTAAAATCCAGCACTATCATTCATCCTCTAATCCCATGAAATGTTCACTCAGCTCAGAAGTATTTATAAAGCGGCTAAAGTTTGAAATCGAAGTAAACGGTTCGATTTTAGAGGCACTTAGACTGCTCGAGAATATCTGTAAACCAGATCGATCGCCTGACTTATATTGCTTCAGAAAACCTGGTACCTACAACAACTCGAGCGACCGTTTATAAAACGACAGGCAGACTGTCCGTGTCAGTAGAATAAGATCGGCTGGAAAATGAGAAGCGGATGCTAAAGCAGCAGCCAGGTCAGCGTCGCATTTCGTTCAAAAGTCGTCTAACTTATTCGGGGATCGGGGGGGAGGGAACTCTCCTTTCCCTCCAGTTATCCCGCAATTCGATACTGCCCGTCTGCCCTACCGGTTGTCTCCCTGGATATTATTTCCCTTTGCTTTTGTTGTGCGATTCTTTCTGGATGGGAACCGTTCGGCGGGTCCTCGCGGAGTCAGGAAAGTCGGGAGCGTCACCGCCAGACATTTGTGGTGCGCATGCTCAGAGAAACGTACAGTCCCACCCCACCCCACCCCGCCTACCTCTCCCCCCTCAGCAGTTCAGTTGGCTGTTAACACCGTGTCAGCAAAGGGGCTGTATAACGGCAGGACACAATGATCACGTGGATCTAACAGACGCACAGTGTTCGTACCAAGGTTTACGAATCCCTCTCCCTGTTTCACACACGTGTCGCCACTAATAAGCAAAGTATATAAAATGCTCAAGGACTGAACAAAAACGAAATATTGATTTACACAGCAGTTATGAAGGTGAGGGTGGCCTCGTTTCCCGACATCCACAATTCGATTACCGAACGTCTTTCTTCTCCATTTTTTTTTTAAATATAAGGAGTAGATCATGAAGCTATGCGATGACTGTGCATGATAAGAACAAATGGTAGCCATCTCTAACTAGAAAAATGTCTTAGTAGTGTCTTGACTGTTCTTACCTGGCGTGCAAGTCAAAGGTCACAGATGGCGTAAATTAATGTTTTTCAGTTTTTGGAACGACTGCATTTTCCCTTCAGATTTTCGTTCACTTTTCTAGTAAAAATCGAGAACGAAGTGGTGCGTCTAATAAGTATTGTACTCTTTCTGCATCAGTTTGATTGAAATACCAAGTGAAGAACAGTCAAACATAAGGGTAATGTGATAAGGCTAAGCAACTCGCACGGAGAACGGGTACATATGTCCTTGCGTGAAGGATTTCTCAATACTTCACACAGTGCTAAAGCAGAGCATGAGTTTTAAAAACACGAATGTTATTGTCCCAGGAGGCTGTGTAAACTGTAACAGCACATGCAAAAATGATCCGCTCGTCTTAGAAAAATATTTTCTTCGCCAAGAAATGTTGAAGAGAAATTTAAAACGAGAAATTAGCCTCTAAAACCTCCGTGTGAAAAGACTGTGGTGTATTTTGATTGCTGCGATAAGCGACTTGACGGAAATGACTTTCTTTTCGCACAGCACAGACCTTAGTATCGTCGCCTGCGTAAATGAAATGAATTTAAACGACTTGATGAAAAGGACTATTCTCAGAACTCACACACTGGATGCTGCGTGAAGCGCTCCGCCAGGGCTGGTAGTTGGGCGTGAAAACACAATCACATCTGTTTACTTTGGTTCTTCCTGTCGACGATTTGAGTTTCTTGTAATGCGGAAGAAAATGTAAGACAATGCCACCTTAGCCCCCCCCCCCAAAAAAAAAAAGTCCGTTCTGTTTTGCTTTATTGCAAATGGCCCGTTGTCCTGTCAGTAAGGAAGGGGGAGCACGCGTGTGCGTCTTTAAGTCACACCAAAACTATCTGCCCTTGCCGCTGTTGCTGATAGCGACACCAAGAACCAATGTATCACGGAAGATAACTCGGTAAAGACATTTTTCCTGTTTGCTGGAGGAGGCCCGACTGGCATGGGTGACGCCTTTTGAAGACAGGAGATACTCCAACTATAGCTGTCTCTTTCTGTAAAATGTTCTTGGAATACTGCTCTGAGGCAAGAATACTCGGTTCTTTGGACGCCGAGAAAGTTAAAGCTCGTGCATCTGCTTCTTTGGCAGGTCCAAAAATAGACAGTACTCTAACAAAGTAATTGAACTGGTTAAAAGCATTATCCCCGTCTCTGTTGACGGGCATGTTGATTTAAAACGTTATTCCATTTATCGCTTGCGGGCGGGCGGGCGGGTGGTTGAAAACATAACGGCTCTAATGTTTCTTGGTAGGAAAACTGGTCTCTTACGCAATAACTCTAGCATTTTGTTCTGGCTTAACACACTGGTTCAAAACCTATTTTATCTATTGTATCTTGCTGGACAACTGGTAGAACTATACTGTCTCTTGGCACGCTACACGAGGCGTGTGTGTGTGTGTGTGTGTGTGTGTGTGTGTGTGTGTGTGTGTGTGTGTGTGTTTTACGCACATACATACCTGTAGTGTATTGTTTATTACATGTTTAGTAGACTACCAATGGGAAATGTGTTGCTGCGCTGGCGTTTAGAGGACGACACTCACAGACATGAAAAACCTCAGCGTCACGGGATAACCGTGAAGACTGTCGCGGGAAAAGGACACGTTAGCATGGACACAGTACGAAAACAAAACGGTGTTCACACATGCTAGCGGCACGATTCACTACAGAACAGGTTCGAGTCCTTAGCTTCCTTAGCTGAAAATATAATCATCACATTCTGCTAACGGTGATATACTATTTTCATCATTTTATGCACATACGTTTTATTTATACAAATTCTCAAAACTGTATTCAGCTATCGTTAAAAGACGAATCCCTAAATAGCCTAAACGTCCACTGAAAATAACATATGCATTGAATGGAGAAAAAGAAGAAAGAGAGAGGAGAGAGATAGAGACAGGTAGGTGATACAAGTTGCATCAAAGACAGTCAGACCTCAACGCAAGCGTCGTGAAGCCTGTGACAGTAACGACTCAAACAGTACCTGGACACAGGCATGTTGGTGCCAGAAGCTTGGGCTGCTAAAGAAGTTGAATGACATGCAGCGTCTGCTATTAGAGTGTCTCGCTCGTACTGCGCCAGCACATCCCGCTTCATTCCGCTGCTAAATTAGCTCCCCCTGACTGACCGGGGTCTTGTTGAAGGTGCAGTAAATCCTCCCATCTGTTACCACCCTCTACAGGGAACGGCAGCTGGCTTGTTCAGCCTCGTCTTAACTTTTGTCTTTGCTTGCGTTTTTACTCTCTGATTTAGGGCCGTAAAGATCTGGGCTACCTTAAGATTGCCTTAGATTATGTATAAAATTACCAAGGGTCTCCGACGTTTCTAGTGAAAAAAAAGTCTTTAGCCAGTCAATAACAGCCTATTTTGCGTCACACATTGGACTCTCCAACCCTCCTTCTGCCCCCAGCTCGAAACCGCTCCTACCTTCTATTAACTTCTTAACTCTCGCAAATTCTCTCTCTCTCTTCACCTCTGTGTGCGCGCGTGTGTGTTCGTACACGAAAATTAGCGAAAACATACTTGCGGGCAGTCTTCAGACATCCTCAATCACCGGAGAGGAAACGAGAGGGCAGAGATTAGACAAGTAAAAAGTGACCAAGAGAACGAATGAAGGACAAAGAATGTCGGACAGGCTGACGAACAGCTCTGGCGATCCACTCACGTAACGTTACCTCGATTATGTGCTGACCATGGTTCGGTCAACTGGGCAAGGAATAAAGAAATTCGATCGCAGTGTTGGTGATGCATTGCTGTGCCTCAAGATATCCTGTAATATACAGAAAAAGCAAAATGTGTGATTCATTGTTAGATAACAACATAACGGTGAGAACTAACAAATAAACCTGTAGAGATGTACACATACAATGGAGGCAATTTCGGGCAGATGCCGGAAGCAAAGAAACAAAAAATAATTCAGATTAACTAAAAAGCAACGGTTGATCACCTTAAGATAATTTTAAATTATCGCTTTCCCCTCGTCATCCTAAGTGACTTTAACTACACTACTTTACTTATATTAAACACACACATACGCACGCGCACGCACGCTCACCCAAAAACTCACGTACACCTCTGACACGCAATGCGGCCCCATAAGCCAGAGGTATTGGCACAAAGATCATAAAGAGTTTGATTTCTGACGTGCATTAGAAAAATGGCGATATTAAAGAACACTAGTCTGCATATAAATAACACCAGTTAACAGCACACCTAGCCGGAAGATCTAATGTTCGCGAGCTTTCCTATGGCAAAGGAGGTGTGACCACTGGCCATGTCCAATCTCGTCTTTAAAAAAAAACCAGATCTGAAAGCCGAGGCAGTTCGCTCCCAGTTACATCTGCACTAAACGGCTTTCGACAATACGGTTGCTTGCCAAAGACAGGAAGAGATGACACGGGGACAAACAATTCGTTGATCTTATAGCTGAAAAATTCGTTTGCCCTGGGCTATTTTTTCACCAATATGGCAAAATAGTATTTGATTTAGTCTCATGACAGAACACGTTTTTGCCTTGACAAAGCACCACCACCACCACCAACACCACCACAACAACAAAACCTCCACCGCCACCAATACACTGAGGACAAACGAAGACAAAATTAACAACAAGGGTTTAAAAGAAGAAGATAAAAACGATGAAATTTGTGAAGAGGACGACGACGACGATGATGATGAAAAAGACGTGCAAGGCTACGAAGCAAAATAACAAGAAACCAGATGAATAGACACGAATGCATTAACGTGCGACGGTGCACATTGGACGCGTGTCACTCCCTGTCACAGCCAGCCCAATGTTTCCTAGCGAAGGAAAAATAAAAGTGAAGCAAAATGGGATTTTGTGAAATCTTCAGCATTTCATTATATCCGCCTCTGTTCCGGTGGTCGCCGTAATTTGCAAGTCCACGCGGCCCCCACCCCGAGCAGCAAGCCTCTTGTTCAGACCGCAAGCATGTTGCTGACAGCCTCGGCCTCTCCCAACAGGGGAAGCAACTCGTACGGCCATTCGCAGCATTGATCTGCCCTTGTGTGCCAGCCGCCGCCGCAGAGGCCTTGCGCTACAAGTCGCGCGCTACCGAGAAACCTCTCAACGCACGCGCAAAGCCGGGCAGATTTCATTGATGGAGAAGCTTATGGGTTTTTTTTTTCCTGCTGCGGCTACAGTTTCCAAGCCAGATCATTTTCGACATGACGGACTCGTGCTCTCTTCAAGTGTACATTATTTATTTATTTTCTTTCTTTTTTATTTGTTTGTTCTCCAAAATTGCAGTGTCTGTATTTTTTTTTTTGCCAGACGTGTTTTTCGCTTTTGTTCCCATCTGGAGTCACCTGCCTTTCGCTTTCCATAAATATTTTCCATTAGGCTATGACCCGAAGTTAATAAAATATTAAAGGGAACATCAGTCTTGTAAATACTACACACGACGTTTTGTGTGGTTCTACAGCAGAGAATGGCGGGGTACTAGCAGCGAGCAGCGTCCTGTAGGACTGACAGTCCAGGGTCAACGTTCGTCTGTCTACGCACGCTTGTGCATGCTGTGACTTTGATCACATCGCCAGCGGTAGTACCTATTTTTTTAAAAATAAAATCATATCATCCCGTGTGAAAGAAAAACTCTGTCACGCAACCTAGCACTATATAGTCTGGCTCAGGTTTTTCGCATTTCGTGAACTGTTACTGGCTGTCGTGGGAGGATAGGAGATGGGGGATGGATAACAAATGGCGGCCAAAAAGATCACGACCTGAGTAATTCTCAAGAGATTACGTGAAATGTCGTAGGTTATAAAGGCCAGCCGCCTCTGCACGCTAGACCAAAATGTCAGCACATCTTTCTGTTACCAAAACTTCGCATTCTTTTTACAGGCCTAAATTTGTTTTTGAGTGTTAAAATCTGCCCGTATGTGTCGTAATAAGGACACACGTTAGAGATGTGAATACATTCACATGCATACACACATACCTAAATTGGGACCACTGTGTGTACTTAAATTGGGACCACTGTGTGTCCTTATTAGGAAATATTTCAATGCTTTAAAAATTTAGGCATGTAATAGTATTTTCTTTTGGTAATAGTTTTCTGGAACACTTTAAATTGCTGTGAATTGAAACAATTTTGGTTTACGGGGTGGAGTCTTGCAAGAGCTAGTTGCACATGTTCTAAAACTTTAAACTATTCCAAAGAAGCAAATTTAAAAGAAATAAAAAATCGCTCCTATGCCATTTAGATGCGTTGCACTAGCGTTTTAGTCCCCGCTGAATGGGGGAACGAAAGTGTGATTAAACAGCTTTATCTTATTTAAAACAATTTTAGTTTAACAAATCAGAAAATTGTTCTGCACAGGGTTCCAATAAAACTGCTTTATCTAATTAGATAGGCCTAAAAGTGTTTACAATGAGAAATGTGTTGTGCAACAAGTCGCTGGCGAGGGTTGACGTTAATCACTGCTATAGCTGCCACAAGCTAGTCACCAAAATGTTATGTAGTTAATTTTTCTTACATGATGGATGAGACTGTAAGATAACAAAAGAGTTTGAATGTGGCAACACGTTTAAGGAACATGCGCAGTGACTAGTCATATGACTTGTGGCCTTTTAAGGCTTTGTGCTATTTCGAACCGAGCGTTAGAGATGGGGGAAAGCTTCTTCAGGCAAGATAACACTGGGCTCTGTCCGGTAAGCTGGAACAGGTGTGCAGGTAAAGGTGCAAGAGTGCAATGACCGATCAAGGAGCCCTGCACTCACTCAGCCGCTCGATAGTTTAGTAAGTCACACGTGCACAGTAGATACAGTCTCTCTCTCTCTCTCTTACACCCACACACACAGTGAACAGCAAAAATTTCACAGAAATCATTTACTTCTGCCTCGTCTTGTTTCCAGTCTTCGACCAGGCAGGTATCTTGCCAATCTTCGCCGTAACGCTTTTGTTTTCAACAACGACACCCTAGATTGATAAGAATGTTGAAAACCGTGTTTAAAGTAGCCATTTTCAGAGTTCCTGCTCTGACAAAACACGCAAGAATTGAGAAAAGTGTGTGTGTGTGTGAGAGAGAGAGAGAGAGGATGCGAGTTTTTGCGGCCTTGAGACACTGCGACAGGAATAGCTAGCACCAGGCAATGGTTACAAAAGTGTAAAATTCTGCTGTGATTTTGTTTCTCACGACCTGTACGTAATGGAGTTCAAATCAGACAGTAAACGATGTGGTTAAAGGTGACGGGCTTTTGGCGAGGAGCAATGAAGGTAGAAAACAAGAGCTGCCGTATATGTCAATTGACTGTTTTTCGGTTGCCACCAGCAAAGCCGTCAGGAATCAGTGCACAAAATAAGAGACAGACATCCTCCAAATTTCCAAGCGCTGCCTCGTACTCTTTTTTTCTTTTAATAATTTTGGCTGACTGCTTCAGATTCACCGTCCACCTAATACACACTCGCCACGTTGTGATTTTGGCCACTGCTGAAGCAATACGCCGTCACGACTGTGCTAAACACGCCTTTACGGAACCAACAGCAAGTATACCTGTATATACACCTCTAAAACACTTTAAACCACCAGCGTTTACCTGTATGTACACCTCTAAATAACCTTTGAACATAACGATCGCGCATCGTTTGAAAATTTGATTTCCAAAATTCAGAGTTGAGAAGTTTTTAAGGCTCCGAAAATCTCCAAAAAATCGTAATTTCTGACATATATATATAATGAAAAATTCAGATTCGTCCAACTTCAGTACAATTTATGTAGAGTTTCTAGGTTCAGCTCGAGTAACACGTGTAATGAGTTTTAGCCGGTCTGTTATTGTTTATGTATGAGTGGAGTCCTGGTGTAATGAGTTGTAGTCGGCCATGTTGTTTGTGTATGAGTGGAGTCCTGATGTAATGAGTTCTAGTCGGTCTTTCATTGTTCTGTATGAGTCCTGGTGTAATGAGTTGTAGCAGGTCTGTTATTGTTTATGTATGAGGGGAGTCTTGGGGCCAGTTGCACAACACATTTCTATTTTTAAACACTTTTGGGCCTTAACTCTAGTTAGATAATCAGTTTAAAGTGCACACAACAATTTTAGAATTTTTAAAACTAAAACTGCTTTAAGTAAGATAAAGTTGTTTAAGTCTGACTTTCCGTCCTGTCAGTACAATTGTTTGTATGTTCTTGTGCAATGCATCTAAATGGCAGAGAAGAGAGATTTTGCTTCTTTAGAACAGTTTTAAGGTTTAGAAACCTGTGCAACAGGCCCCTGGTGTAACGAGTTGTGGTCGGCCATATTGTTTGTGTCTGAGTGGAGTCCTGCGTCATTTGGGCGACGTCATTTTCAAAGGAAAATAGACGTCATCGAGAAGCAGTTAAACATGTCTTCGAGAAGCTGCAGACAGAAGCTGCAGTCGGTCGGAAATCTGTTAAGAACGAAAGAATAACATTCTGGTTCTACCATCCGATGGACATGCTGTTTTGTTGAAGTTATCGTGCAGCTTCTTAAACAGTGTACTTTCTCCGGAATTTCTCCATTCTGACCGCTGTCTAACATCGACTGTCTTTGCTCGCCACCTCTGTGACCTGAGCTAAAGGTCAAACGTCTCTATTGCTCATCCTAACTACCACTGAAGATCAACAGTCTCCACTTTACCTTCATCTGCGGAGGGTCGTTTAAGTGTTATGTGTCTGTAACTCATCGCAGTATGCTGGGGTAGGTGTGCGTTGGACTTCTTACAACATGTTGGCGCTGTTTCAATATGGCGGACCGCCCATTAGCTGGTGGCAGTAATATCACAAAAATTGGACTGGATCCGAGAGTTTATAAAAGCGATAAACTAGGTTGTTGGTTTCCTTACACACACCTTCATAGAAAATACCACGCTCCTGATTGGTCAAGCTAATTTCCACTGCTCCCTTGATTGGTCAATATCGGGTTCTAGCTCGCCGAAGTCCTAAATGCCAGACGTGACTGTGTCGACGAGACTACAAAAGTCAAGAGCTCACGGTTATGAAAGGAAACCGATAACTGACAGTACATATTATCCGAAGCGTGTGTATGGCATTTGAACGTGCTACGCCTCAACCATCACACCTGTGCGGGACAAAAAGCCGGGGAAAAACTCTGGGCGGGAAAAGGTAGACATTAGCGCGAAGATCATGGGAGTCTGTTCATTAGTGTCTCGTACTGAACTTTAACCTCTCACTGCGTGACGTACAGAACGAGAAGTATGTGAAAGGTAAGAGGTATCCTAGAGGCCAGTGAACGTGGTCCACCTCATACGGAGCCCAACCCTCTGATCCCACCGCATACACCCCTCCCCTAATACATCAGGTAGCGATCCCTGCAGAGCAGCTGCTGGCTAACCAAGGGGGGTGGGGGAAGGGGAGGGGAGGTTTCTCAGCGACAGGACCACGCAGGCCTCCAACTACCGAACTTCGGCTCTTCAGTCGATCACAGATGTAGCTCCGCTGTAAACAGCGACAAGTCATCCCTGCACCAGCGTGACGTGTAGGCGCGTACGTCACGCGTCCCGACAGAGGGCGCCATCAAACGTCAAGCGATTGCACGCCCCCGTCTTCCGCTCCAGCAGTACGAGGGCCCCCGCAGGCAGCAGCTGAATTTCCGTGCTACCAGAAATCAAACTCGTGTTTCCCTCCCAGATGAAAGACGATGGTGGGGAAGACCCCACTCCTTTCCTCTAGCCCTGAATTTTGCTCTGTTACAACGGGGCTGACGAGAAAGCAGATATTTCTGCACTTTTGCGCAGGAGCAGCAATTTTGCAGGTGCGTCATGCCCCTTACATTAGCGGAACATGAGAGGAAAATAATAAATTACACTGAACATGTAGCGGGCGGGCAGAGCCATCCACTTATACAAGCACGACTTGTAATGGCATTAGGCTGATTACTTTAACTCCCCTGCCCCGCCCATTCAGTCTTGGGCCCCCTACGGCTGGCGACATTTGTAGAAAACAGAAGAAACGGAAAACGTTAAACACAGTTATTGTTCTTTGTTATCACGGAACTGCCAGGTGAAGAAGAGAATGCGAGAAAAGAACAAAAAAGTGGGAAGACTGATCGTATGAACAGTCGGAAGAAGAAAGCAGAAAACAAAGGGAAGATGAAGTTTTCAAGTGTTAACGGGTGTTCTTAAAACCGTTTTTAACCGGGCAAAGTGTCACAGCGTCAAACCTGCGAAGACTCTTAAAGCCTGAAATTAGCTCAGCATGTTGAGCCAAGCTTCAATGTCCTGAATGTTAACCCCCCAACCTGTGACCTTTTCCAGCTTAGGTCCAGCGTTTGACGACATTTGCACGGTTAAAAATGATCTTTTACCGAACATGAATTGCAGAATATGTGAATGTTTGGCAAATGTGTTCGTAAAGCATGTAAAAATGTGGAAATATGTTGACAGTATGTGTTCGGTCGAGAAAGGCCTAAATCATGCGCTGTTAATGCAGCATGAGGCGAGGATCCAAAGAACCGGAGGGACACACACACACACATTAAAAAATAAAAGGCTCCGTCGGAGAATGAAAAAGCGACAGAGAAGCAAAGAATAAAGCACATCAACACTGACAAACAGAACTGGACGCGGGGAATGACGGATGTTTCGAGCGTAAGTCAGACGGGGAGGCGGCGGCAGGTGGGTAGAACTACAAACTCTTCATCACAGATTAGCGCGTGGCTAAGAGTCACGTGTTAGGGAGGCACTGCACGGACGTCCTGGAAGCACTTCTGTGGCATTCACTCGATCCTACTCCTCTCCCCCACCCCCTCTATCAATGCACGTACTCACACGCACGCACGCGCATACCTCCTACCTCTCTCTCTCTCTCTCACACACACACACACACCGGGTGTTTGGGAATCGATTTCCCAGATCTCCCCTGATGACAGTCCAGATGGGAAAGGAGGGAGCGGTCAGTGTGAATATTCTCCTCTCCACCTCTCAATGGCCTGATTTCTCCTCGTTATTTCATTCTGTTCACTGGCCTGTGTTTTCACGCTATTGATCTCACCAGCCCGACCTGACTACCTTCTTCAATGTCTTCTTCATTACATTTAGAGGTCCCCCCGGATCCCTCACCCTACACCCACCACGAGTTTTCAGGTCTGCCGGAGGTGATTTGGTCATTTAAAAAAAAAGAGTCCGATGCGGAGGAATCCTGAAGACATCTATCGGAACTCCAGCCGCTAGGTAACGAGCAGGCGAACAAGGCTTTGAAGGCCGTAGTTAGCTCCCTTGATGACTTGACGTGGAGGCCTGGTGAGTGCCTGGGGGTCGTCATCCACAGTTTCTTCTTTCAGAAACATTTCACGAGTGCGCGCGAAGGGAAGGGGTACAGGTTGGGGGGAGGGGTGCTCCAAAAGGCTGCACGTGTATCTGACAGACGGGCAGAAAATTGAGCAGGCGCAATCCTGTAAAACTGCTAAAAATAGAAGCAGAGTTGAAAGATGCAGAGCTTCAAGAGGACGTGGTTGGTGAGGCCTGGTGACAAGAGAAGAAGGAAAGACGAAAGAAAGGAGAAAAAAGAAGAAAGGAAGAAAGAAGAAGGACTAGGAAGAATGAATATGTAGATAACCATCAAAGAGAGAGAGAGAGAGAGTGTGTGTGAAAGTATGAACCTGATAAAGAAAGAGAAAGAACAAGCAAGCACATTTTTATTGACAGGCCACGTGGCGTTAAGATTTAGGTGATGAACACAGCTTGTACAATAACATGAATCCCGATACCTACAGTATAGCAGATAATAAACCAGTCTCACAGTCAATATCATAGTCAGCGTAACACAGTGCAGGAAATAATTGTACTTTTTGTCCAAAATAATTACTTGAAGTTTACAAAACTTCTTTAAGCAGTAATAAAGGTATCTCTCTAGAAAGACAGCTAAGATGCAAACTATCGTTCAACAAAACAGTCGATATAATGTATGATGGTAGAGTTCTATCTCAGATCTATTAGGTGGTGGAAGTGGAAAAGATGTCTGTCATCGCCTTGCAAATGTCTGACAAAGGGGACATTTCAAGTCTGACTCCGAAGTAGTCAGGTATCTGTAACTATTATTAGCCGACAGGCTAGAATTTCTCAGGTGAAATCTGACTAAGGGAATCTTTCGGAATCTTGTTTTTTATATTGCGCAACTTGTGGACTTGGTTTGTAGAGTTATATAAACAGCAAGCCTAGACCTGTCTGTCACGTGTTGATGTTATCATTGTTTGTAACAGTCAATAAGGCGTTGTTCAAAAGTTCGAAGGAAGAATCTCACACTTTGTGCACTCTGATTTACAAATACATGCATATCCACATACAAATACTTATATCCAAAACTTTACAAATACAGAATCACGAACACCTCTGATACCCAGCACATGGTCTCTGTAGTGTGCACTTACAACAATACATTACATGCTGTCCGCGGTAGTCTGCAGCATGTTGACAAGTGTAACTGGTGTCGTAAACATGAAACTTTGGGGTGTACCGTTAGGGAAAAATCTACCAATATCACCATAGAACATGTCACTTGGAGTTGTAGGGGCTGACATTTAACAGCTTCGTCAGTGCAAAGATATGAACTCGCTTCACAGGTAAACGAGTTTTTTTTCGGCTCCATATTTTTGATCCGGACGAGAGCAATGGTCTTATTTTGGTTGTCTTGCGTGTTTTGTCAGAGCAACCCCCAATCTTCCAAAGAGCTTAACAAATTCCAACCGGTACCTTGTTTAACGTTCATTGATAGGTTACTGCAGGCAGCCAAAAAGGACAATCTGGAAAAGGCAAGATATAGGAGATCCCCTCTTTGACTGAATCACCATTACATGTCCATCGATTTCTGCCTGCCAAATGATCATCGTTACTTAATACAATAAGTATGATTTTTAAAGGTTTATTTTGGGGTTTTATATTTCAGCGCTTGTGGACAGAGTGTTTAGCAAAGCGAGAGAAAGAGAGAGAGAGAAGATGGACACAGGGTGGATTCTGATTGGACAATACGAAATGGGTGTCACTCAGGGTTGGGTGGTTATGGGTGGGGGCCAGCACACCGATGTGACAGTAATAGCATCATGGACATTCATAACGAAGACCCTGAGTAATAGGCTTAGCTGGCAAGCAGCCTGTTCCAGATATATCTCGCATCTACCTTCATGTAACAGAGCATAAGCTTCCCTGTTCGTGACGTGGACCAAAAGGACTGTCCTGACTCACAGTCCTCGCTGTGATTAATACGCATTTTCTTCATCCTCCTCGTATTAATGTCATGGGCGTGGAGGGCAGCACACAGTGGACCTGGGAGAGGAATTTGACGCGTTGTACAGGTTATTAAACAGACAAATGTTCGCTGCACTGATGTCGTCAACACGCCACGTGACACAAGAGATATTCCCTGAACTTTTTACATTCGTACGCTTTTTTTGGTCTCATCCTTCCTTAGCTTTTGCGATCCTTCCTTCTGTTTTCCCTACCTCTATATATAGTTGATTTGTGAACTTTTTACTTGTCAGGGCAGTCAGTCAGCTATGATGAATAATGCAAAAAAAAAAAATAAATAAATAAATAAAATACCGTTGTCCGGTGGTGACACTGCTAGGCGAGATATTTTCTTTGTAACTAATATTTTCTTTGGATTTGCGACTTAAAAGTTGGAAAAGTCAGGCAGAAGGACTTCACTTGCTCTTTACAACGAGAAAAAAATGAACTGATGGGTCTTTGAGGTGACCTTTTCAAATGCCAGCGACTGAGTTGTCCACAGGGAGACAAGAAGGAGAGATTTCGTCCCCAAGGGAGACAACCCGCTGGCCTTTGTGGTGTTCTCAGCACAGTATCTCGACATCAGAACAGGTACTGTGTAGTGCGCCTTGATTTTGGAACACTTTTTGGCACATACATTTGTATACAGAGAGTGGAAGCAAAAGTTGACAGTATCTAGGTTTTGATCTGAATCTTTGCCTTTTTTAGGCCTGTTTGTATGAAGTGCTATTTACAGATGTGTTGGTACAGAAGCTCTTGTATTCAGCACTTCATAAAAGACTGATTAGAACTTATATAAAAAAACAAACAGTGTTTGCAGTATATGCAATATGATTTGGAATATGTGCGTAGCTATGAAAGGAACGCGACAAGGAAGGCCGAAAAAAGAAATGGTGGCTGGACATCAGTGGCATCAGTGGCATGGCTTGTCACTCAGCAGATGCCAGAGAGCTGCGGGAGAGAGTAAGGGCGTGGGAGACAAGAGTAAGACTATCGCGGAGCTCTAATGACCAATCAGTTCTCTGGGAACAATGATATGGTTACTACACCTCACAAGTCAAGTATATTTCTTTCCACCTCCATCCTATGGTCTCTTCTCCCTCCCCATGTGTGTGTGTGTGTGTGTGTGCGCGCGCGCGTTTGTATGTAAAGACAAATGTAAATTGAAAGAAAAACCCTCTTCTCTAAAAGGAGTGCTACCCATGATCTGGGCCGGCTGCGGCTTTAGCTTCTGTACTGACTTCTGCTACGCGTGCGCACGCCGTCTTTTAATTCGTCCTTTGATGGTCTCCAATGAAAATCTTTAAATAGTTTAAATGGTGCCTGCTTTAGTGGAAGTTGTTGTAGCGCAATGGACAAAGCAAGTAGTCCTCAGTGCAAACGTTTTAAGCTTTTTTTTAATTTGTGGACCTTTTATTTTATTTTTTTTTAATTGTACACACTTTGTTTGTGCAGGACATGGGTGTGTGCGTATATGTTTTAATGTGTTAACTCAGTATATATGATTACGAGAGCTTTGGGAGACTGGGTTAGGTTTATGGTTCGGGTTTTGGGGTAGGTTCAGGGTTTTGGTGTAGGCTTTTATTTTGGACAGAATGATTAAACAGACAAAACGATTAATGTCAAGGTTTGTTAAGCTAACCACCAAGTTCGGCTGTTTGTGCATGTGCGAACAGGTCGCCGACCAAGTCAGTGCCAAAAAACAAACACAAATAAGAAAATAAAATCTCGAAAAACACTGAAACTGTGGGCGTGTGTGTTATCGTGATTGGACACCAAGGGTTGCTGGGCTGCTTGATCAGTCTCGGAGATGACATCTGAACGCAGGACCTTGGAACCTTAGTGCCCGGATGACAAGCCGTTGATCACTCCGCCAGGCTGCACGTGGATATTAGCAGCTTGTAAGACGCGGCAGAATATCCGGCTTATAACTGCTGTATCAGTCAATACTGCCGCGTCACGACAATCAAACTTAAGGGAAAGGTCGAACTTCAGCACATCACGAAATAGCCGGGCAGACGAACAGATGCGCGCACAGGCACGAGTACAGGCACACACACACACACACACACACACACACACACACACACACACACACACACACACACACACAAATGCACATATACAGACACAGAGACATACACAGTCATACACACAGTCATACACAGAGATAACACACACACACACACACACACACACACACCTCATAACAACGGTTATAGGATGCCACTCATACCCGATCACGCACGCACGTATATACCCACACACCCCATACAAACACGCACATATTTATACCCACAGGGCACGCAAACAGTTATTTTCCGTCACTGCCCAGCAGCCAATTTTCACAAGTCAGCTGCAACACGAAGGCCATCAAAATAGCTCTGCCACTTCCTGTACAAACATGCTTGTTCCCGGAATAAACTCGGCAAAGTGCTGAGAACATAATTTCCACAGGTCCGAAGCGCTGACCTATTCTGGGAGCTCTTCGCGCGCCTGCCATGGTAACCGAAGCGCGTACCATGTTAATCGGAAGGCCAAGGTGATTACCTGGCCTAGCCATGGCGCCTGCAAAGTTTTTTTTTTTTGTTGTTGTTGCAATCCGCTGTGAGATGCCGTAATGTAATTTTGGGTGATTACTGTTTGGAGATGATGACCAGATACCGAACTCGATAGCTTCCGGCGCCTACATCAGATGCGGATATCGGCGAGACGGTGGATGGACGGGTGACTCAGACCTCAGGATGCCGAGGTGGGGTGCCGGGTGGATCCAGGTTGTGGAGGATTCCGGGCTGGGTTACATGAATGCTCACGTTGCCTTTGACATGTACAAAAATTACGATAAATTTGAGAGAAGTCCTCATGTGACCTGGACCAGGGCTGAGATGTAGAAGTGTGTCTTTTTTGTCTCGTTTAAAGATGACACGGAGAGAAACATCAAAAAGACACAAATGGGCAAATTCACCGGCAACATATGAATGGAAAAAGCGATACAGCCGCTTATAAAACTCTTTATAGGTTATTTTGCTCTTCCCGACGCTTACATATAACTTTATCACTTTATTGATCATTTCAGTTTATAGGCTCTGCTACTTCATGAATTTTATCACTTAATGGGCCGGATCGGTTTCCAGCACTTTATCATTTCTTATAGGTTGAATCGGTTCAAGCAGTCTTATGGCTTGATAAAGTCACAAAAAACACACACACGGCTTTCTGTAAGCGTATTTGGCTCAAAATTGTGATTCTTTAGTTCTCTGCCAGGGGTGTTAACAGGTAGCCGGAGTGCAACATTGATGGAAAATGCTGTGGGAGGAAAAAAAAAACTAATGTTGATTTGTGATCCGGATGCATTATGTAACAGTAGGTCACAGTCACGTAGGTCATGATTACACAAGTATGGTGACCTGTACATAGGCCACGTTGACTCGAGAGTGTCAACCAGTAAGATCACTGTTTTGTGCTTGGGTGTCTCCCTCTTTCTTTCATTCTCTCTTCTCTCTATCACGCATATGTACGCACACAGGGCACGTGGAGCTTACCCTGTTCTTCCGACGCCCTTACCTCCCCTGATAAGTAATACTTAAGTTAACTTATACAGCACCAGCCTTATGGCACTTTACTAAAAATCACTCACATAACACCTGGGTATACACAACATGAAAACATGATTTATTTGAAAAAGTGTAATCCAGGCTGCAAATGTCCTTATCCACACCACTGTTCCAGTTATAGAATGGATCATATTATTATTATTTGTTGCTCACAGAGTAGTCTGCAGAATGTCATCATTCATGAGTTACAGCTCCATCTACTAACGTAAATCGTTTTGGTCTGGTGATTTATGAACTCTCGAAACACTTGCTAGAATCTTCTGCAGAAAATGATACAACGGAAGAAAGATTTATATTTATTTCTTGCAAGACCACCAACTCAATTCAACTGACCACAACAGTCAATGGCAGATGCAGTGGTGTAACATATTTTTACAAAGATGTTTAAAAGTTACAGTTCCAGATCGTAGTTATCCATGTCCGCTATGAAGCTGATGGGTGGACAAGTTGGAAAATTCATTGAAATATTGTCCAGGAACAGAACCGAGCTGTCCTCGAACAGCGACCTTTTGCTTCCCAGCCATACAGTAACCACGGAGACAAATTGAACATAAATACTTAACCAACGTTGATAACATATTGCGAACGATAAGAACGTGATAAAACTGTTTTTGCTAATTTCGTAAAGATCTGCACACCTTCGCATTAACATAGCAAAGACTTTAACACGCAGTACACGGTTAGTGACTCTTTTGGTAAGGTCTTCAGATATGCAAAAAAGTTTAGTCACAGGAGAGTACCCCTCTCTCCATCCCCCGCCCTCTAACAGTCACTAAAGTGTGTATACGGAACCCGGGGTATCGATAATGTCAAGACTGACTCCACCCAAGCGATAACAGTCGCTCTCCAGAGAACGCTAGCAAATGTTTTTATCTGTCAGACTCTGAAGCTTGCGACTATGATGGGGACATGGCATTAAGAGGGAAGGAACTTTGCTGCACGCTGGCTGGTCGCGTGGCTGGTCGGCTGGGCTGGAGCGGGGATTTAGCGGCACACTGGCAGCGAAAGGTCATACGGTGGCGTGAACAAAAGTTTGTGCAGAGTCCGCGATCTCCATGGCAACGAAACTAAGCGTTGAGCAAACTAGTTGCCCCTGACGACAGAGGAGGCCAGCACTGGGCGAGCGCACACCGGAGGAGTGTGACCGACATCGGGGAGGATCATGCAAGAAGAAATCGACGATCATGTAGGGCATTCCGCTTTTTTTAATGGCATTTCACAGGCCTGGCAGTCTTGCTCAGACATACTCGAGCAGCGAGAGCGAACGAGGGCATTTTCCAATGGGGATCACTTCCTTTCCCACGCTTCTCGAGGATAAAGTGTGGTGTCACGTGGTGCGTGGGGAGGGTTACCCACCCAGAAGCTGCACCATGCGCCGACACTAGAAGGTCGGTTAACTGCGGCGAACTTCTTTCCATCTGAACCCTAACCTGTTCGTTAATGTTCGTTGATTGGTTAAGTCCAGGGTTCGGTTGTGAAGCTGTGCTGCTGTATTTTCCTCACCTGTGTTGTAGGGCCCGCCTGTGATGCTGTGTTGCTCACCTGGACTGTTTTTGTGCTTGTTGTACTCTTTAGTACAAGATACAAATAAATAATCGACGGGGAAACTTGCAGTGGAGTCATGGAAAATAGTTATCTTCACATTTTTCAGAAAAAAGGATTTATAGACAAGCCCAGTTCAACTAACCTCGCTAAGCTCTGGGGCCGGATTCATGGCCAACCTGTAGAGCACCTACAGGCCGGTGTAGCGTCTGTCCTGCGTGCAACAACGTAAAAGGAGGCGACAGACCGAACAGGCCCCTTAACCCCCGTTTGTCGTTAGGCACACATCCATACTTCATTCTTTACTGTCGTCACCAGCTGACAACACTGCCTGTATGGCGTTCCGATCTGGGACCCACTGGGTCTAGCGTCAGGCCTTTAGGGCCGGCGCTTATGATCAAAGAAACCTCATAAACCTGATGCACTGTAAGTTTTATAATGAAAGGAATTAAAAAGAGTGGTAGTGATTAAAAGAGTGACGAAGACTTGGACTGGAAAGAGGGGTAAGGGGGAGGGAGGTCAAGGTACGCAATGCTTGATGACTAGAGTCACAGATGATAAATCGGGAGTGTGGGTAGTGTTTTACGCCGAGCCAGCAACTAAGGCTATATCACGGCAAGGCAGCCAGCCCTGTAAACAGATGCCCCATGCAAAGAAAGAACAGCGTGCCTGAGACGAGAGCTGAACCAAGGACAGCCAACCTTCCCTGTATTGGTGACAGGCACTAACCGTTGCTCCCCCGGAGTGCTTTAATCAGGGGCGTGGGAGGGCGAGGAAAAGAAGACAGGAAGGAAGGAAGGATGGAAGGAAGGCGAGTTTTGTTTTTAAACTTGCGGCTGATTGACTGAGAGAGTGAGTGAGAGAAAATCAAAAGCAGCTGCCGTAAAGTAACGAAATCCAAATAATCCGGGCTTTGATGCCAGCTGCGCTCTAACCTGCCTGGATACGCCCCTCGCTGATCGACTGAGTCCAGCCGTTGGTAGGAAGTCCACGCGACAATCACTGCCGATGAACGTGCTGTGCGACGTGTGCGTCGAAGTTGACGAGCAGCACTTACTTCAGACGTAAAGACACGCACACACGTCAACACGTGTAGCGGCAATTAGAAAAACGACCCGGATGTTCAGATAAAGCAGGACAGACAACCGGCGCGCATGACACAGGGCGTCAGTAACAGCAAGTAACATAAAAAAAGTGTCAGGTGTAAAGATGTGGAAATCAATAGGGGGAAACGGCCGTCCACGGCTTCCTTGCGACTTGCAAGCATCCAGTAGAAGGTCGTCTGTTTTCTCACTCAACTCTGGCTGCCAATTATAACAAGGTGTTTGTCTTCGTCCTTCTGGCAAGTCTCCGAGTTTTATGACCATCGCCCTCCCCACTTCCATTAAACGATCAACATTTTTACTTCCATAGAGGAAGTTATAAAATGGCTATCGCCAAACACACTCTGACAAAGATACCAATCCCTACATTCTGTACATTGTATCTCTCCATAATTCTATCTATCCATTCATAATTATGTCCTTAATTTGTCCAACCATTCATAATTCTGTCCATAATTTGTCCATCCATTCATAATTCTGTATATATATAATTCTATTTATCGGTTCATAATTCTACTTATTCACCCATCCACAATTGTATTTGTATATCCATCAATAATTCATTTTTATATCATCTCTCTATCCCGTATTTTCATTTTCTGTATTTCCATACTTTGCAAACGCACGTGCGCGCACGCACACACACACACACGCACGCACGCACGCACACACACACACACACACATGTAGAATTACCATTTCTATTCCTCATGTCCGCTCTCTGTATTGATCTTGCATAATCCACCCCATTCTTATGACAACAGCGCATTTCTCCTACCCCGAGTCCAGGTAACCCCGACAGAGAAAAGCCCTGTCACGAACTTCAGTAACAAGTCAGCCAGTAAAGTTAAAAAAAAAACAAAAAAGAAGAAAAAAAGTGCTACAGTTCGTAGTGTTTGCCTCGGGCAGGGAATTTGTCGTTGTTACAG
Organism: Marisa cornuarietis; assembly: GCA_004794655.1. Taxonomy (NCBI): domain Eukaryota; kingdom Metazoa; phylum Mollusca; class Gastropoda; order Architaenioglossa; family Ampullariidae; genus Marisa; species Marisa cornuarietis. The sequence continues at coordinate 3,138,873 of SMMW01000575.1, forward strand.
ACAGCATTGAAGCAGCTCTGATCCTCTCCAGATAATACTTCGGATCAGGTCGGTGTCGTGGAAATGATGTTCTTCCCAACCACATTCATTGGCTTTAATGAAGTCGTCAGCTCGTAGAGATCGATCACAGAGTCAGGAATGACTATAAAGGGCGGGGATGTTCTTAAGGAGTTCTCGGTATGAGGTGTAGAATACTTTGAGTTTAATAACACCAGATGCAGTAACACATTTTAGCTGACTTTCGTTATAAATTGAAGGAAAATCTGACTATCTGTCAAGCGAGCTGATAACTATAGAGATTGAAAATTGAAATTAAAAAAAAATCAGATGGAAAAAAATCAGATGGAAAATCAGATCAAAACTCAGATGGAAAAACTCATTTTTAAGCCTGTATTCAAAGTAAACAAAAATCTTACGTCCAACCAATATGTTTTGTGAATCCAGCCAGACACCTCCGTAAATCCTGCTGAATCTTACATCTAGTCACACATCTTAAATCCAGACACACGGATCAATGTCCAGCCCCTGTGTCACACCTGGTGCTAGTACAGGTACACATTTTGTCAAGCCACGTACGTCATGTGCGGACGCCAGTACGTTTCTTACCTGAGGACATTTTAATACCTTCAGTATTTTTGAATGCCTCACGAGATAACGATTTTCTCAAGAAGGTTGCCAGCCTTCTCATCTGGCGCATGACCGACTCTGTCTCGTGGGATTGCGAGACAGAATGTGTCAAAAACCAATCTACTCTCGAAATCAGACAGACGATAACTTTGTCCGAGAAATTTGATGGACATGAAGTATTCACTGTGGTCGAGAGAGCGATATATATATATATATGAAAAGAGAGAGCGTCACGTGACATGATATAAAACGACAGCCTTGGGGTCAGCCGGTAAGATATGGATTGACAAAATGATGGGAGAGCAGCAGTGCTGACATTTGCAAGCTCAATAGAAACAGAGAGAGAGAGAGAGAGAGAATGTGTGTTTGCGTGCGTGCGTGTGTGAGGGTGTGTGGATGTATGGATGTGCCCTTAAGGGAAAGTTCTTTTCTTCTCTCAATGGATCCACAACTACTACTAGAATCAATGCAATCTATTGTCGAGAATGTCGCTGCCGCTGCGTTTGCCGCGGCCGCCGCTTGCCGCACCGCTGTATCGCTGGGGCGGAGAAGGTCAGTTGAAGCGTTTCTTTGCGCATGCTCAGATCGATGCCGTTTGCAGTCGCTACATTCACCGTGCACTCGTCCGCAAAGAAGAAAAAGATCTTGAATTTTACTCATCCTGTGATGCAACAGAACAGTTGTAATCACGGCCAGTTCAAGGATTACAAGAAGTGAAAGTTTTACAGGGAAATTATTTAGTATAGATCTTCTAACAACTGAACATCCACGCAACCCTTCTGCGCCCTCATGACAATCTGCCGAAAGAACTGCAGGGCGCACACGACATCCATCCATATATATAATTATATATAAATAGAGAGAGAGAGAGAGAGAAAGAGCACTCCTTTAATGAGTAGGCCTGAGGCCCGTTTGAAGGAAGAGTAAAATCAGAAAGAGCTGCATCCAGATATGCCATACCAATTTAAAATAAGAGAAAGGACGCACCTACCCTAACTTTACATACATTATATATGTCTACACACATCTATACACATTCATATGTACACATACACATAATAATGCAACATGTCACTGTTCCTTCTTTTGAGAGGCTAAAACAGAGGAAAATCATTACATTAGAATTGCTGTCTTCCAAGAAAACATTTTATAGAACATTTTAGATACAAACTGATAAAGTAAGAAGGCATTTAGGTTAAATAATTTCCAAACGCAATTTAAATGCATGCAGAGAGAGAGAGAGAGAGAGAAAGAAAGATAAAAACAGAGCGAGAGAGAACAAGTGAAGGAACACAGAAAGATGGACGATTTGTTTAAGATAATTGCGGGATGAAGCCATTATTGTATGATTCTTCAAGAGAAGTTGACTTTCATCGTTATTGTTATCGATGCTAAACATTCCACTGAATACCGACCGAGAACGTTCTCGAAGGAAGAGACTGTAGGATGACAGATCGTCCGGTACAATGTAGTGATTTGCTGGCTTGTTCAGGTCACTGTCAAGTCCTCAGTCTCCTCTTGCACCTCATTCTCTTCTCTCTTTCTCTGTCCTCTCACTGCTGACCATCCCTAGCAGACACCTTTGCATTCATCTACTCAGCCACACTAGTCTCTCAACACACGCCCCACGTGAGTTATAGCTACCAGATTCTCCAACCACACCTCGAGATAGCTATAGCTACCAGATTCTCCAACCACACCTCGAGATAGCTATAGCTACCAGATTCTCCAACCACACCTCGAGATAGCTATAGCTACCAGATTCTCCAACCACACCTCGAGATAGCTATAGCTACCAGATTCTCCAACCACACCTTGAGATAGCTATAGCTACCAGATTCTCCAACCACACCTCGAGATAGCTATAGCTACCAGATTCTCAAGTTAACTACAACCACCTGATTCTCCAGTACACACCACGAGTTAGTTATAGCTGCCACATTACCCAATACACACCACGAGTTATTTATAGCTGCCAGATTCCCCAGTACACACCACGAGTTAGTTATAGCTACCAGATTCTCCAATACACACCACGAGTTAGTTATAGCTACCAGATTCTCCAACACACACCACGAGCTAGTTATAGCTACCAGATTCTCCAACACACACCACAAGTTAGTTATAGCTACCAGATTCTCCAACACACACCACGAGTTAGTCATAGCTACCAGATTCTCCAACACACACCACGAGTTAGTCATAGCTACCAGATTCTCCAATACACACCACGAGTTAGTTATAGCTACCAGATTCTCCAACACACACCACGAGTTAGTTATAGCTACCAGATTCTCCAATACACACCACGAGTTAGTTATAGCTACCAGATTCTCCAACACACACCACAAGTTAGTCATAGCTACCAGATTCTCCAACACACACCACGAGTTAGTCATAGCTACCAGATTCTCCAACACACACCAAGAGCTAGTTATAGCTACCAGATTCTCCAACACACACCACGAGTTAGTCATAGCTACCAGATTCTCCAATACACACCACGAGTTAGTTATAGCTACCAGATTTTCCAACACACACCACGAGTTAGTTATAGCTACCAGATTCTCCAACACACACCACGAGTTAGTCATAGCTACCAGATTCTCCAACACACACCACGAGTTAGTTATAGCTACCAGATTCTCCAATACACACAACGAGTTAGTCATAGCTACCAGATTCTCCAACACACACCACGAGTTAGTTATAGCTACCAGATTCTCCAATACACACCACGAGTTAGTTATAGCTACCAGATTCTCCAATACACACCACGAGTTAGTTATAGCTACCAGATTCTCCAATACACACCACGAGTTAGTTATAGCTGCCACATTACCCAATACACACCACGAGTTATTTATAGCTGCCAGATTCCCCAGTACACACCACGAGTTAGTTATAGCTACCAGATTCTCCAATACACACCACGAGTTAGTTATAGCTACCAGATTCTCCAACACACACCACGAGCTAGTTATAGCTACCAGATTCTCCAACACACACCACGAGTTAGTTATAGCTACCAGATTCTCCAACACACACCACGAGTTAGTCATAGCTACCAGATTCTCCAACACACACCACGAGTTAGTCATAGCTACCAGATTCTCCAATACACACCACGAGTTAGTTATAGCTACCAGATTCTCCAACACACACCACGAGTTAGTTATAGCTACCAGATTCTCCAATACACACCACGAGTTAGTCATAGCTACCAGATTCTCCAACACACACCACGAGTTAGTCATAGCTACCAGATTCTCCAACACACACCACGAGTTAGTTATAGCTACCAGATTCTCCAACACACACCAAGAGCTAGTTATAGCTACCAGATTCTCCAACACACACCACGAGTTAGTCATAGCTACCAGATTTTCCAACACACACCACGAGTTAGTCATAGCTACCAGATTCTCCAACACACACCAAGAGCTAGTTATAGCTACCAGATTCTCCAACACACACCACGAGTTAGTCATAGCTACCAGATTCTCCAATACACACCACGAGTTAGTTATAGCTACCAGATTTTCCAACACACACCACGAGTTAGTTATAGCTACCAGATTCTCCAACACACACCACGAGTTAGTCATAGCTACCAGATTCTCCAACACACACCACGAGTTAGTTATAGCTACCAGATTCTCCAATACACACCACAAGTTATAGCTACCAGATTCTCCAACACTCACCACGAGTTAGTTAAAGCTACCAGATTCTCCAATACACACCACGAGTTAGTTATAGCTACCAGATTCTCCAATACACACCACGAGTTAGTTATAGCTACCAGATTCTATAACACAGAACAGAAGTGGATAATGAAAGGAATGTCGGCAAAAGGAAAACAGCTTAGAGCGGACATTAAGTGCGCGACAAGTCACATCCGCCGAAGAGCCGGTAGATAAAAGCATTGATTAGCCGGGATGAGGACGGGAGGAGCCCAGTTCCACGCGCCGTAGAAAATGGCCAGGAAGATGGGCCATAATTCATGGCAACATGTTACGCTCAATACAGCCATTGATTAGTCACATCTTCACAGGTGCCAGCGCACTCAAGTCCTCTTGAAGGAGTGCACAGAAGGATCTGATGTCAGCGAAATGCAGGCTGAAGTCACGGCAAGGTATCCGAATACCACAGGTTGAAATATCACGACATTTAAATACGAGTCTGAAGTCACAGCAAGACATTCAAGAAACTCCGAAGTCTTGTATTACAGATTGTATCACAAGATTATTTAAAATTATCGTAATATTGAATCGCAGATTGCATGACAAGATTATTTAAATTTAGCGTGATATCGAATCTCAGATTGTATCAGAAGATTATTTAAATTTATCATGATATTGAATCGCAGATTGTATCACAAGATTATGTAAAATCGTCGTGGTGTTGCTTCGTAGCTGTATTTCAATATCTGTTCCTTCTGTTTCTTTCGGTTCGTTTTCTTCAATCTTCTTGATGAACCCGTCACACAGAGTTTGCGGTAGGTACTGTACAGGCAAGAGACTCACGGCGACTAACAAGGTTTTCTGTTTATCCTTCAGCTGCCTCTTGGCCCCTGATGAATACAGTTTGGTGACTAAGCAGGCAACATGGCGGGGAAATGTCGCTGTCCGGAGATTGGTCACTCCTTCCACGGAGTCAAAACTTGCTTATAAGGAGGATGTGTGAGGACGGGGTGGGGGGGGGACACAGGTGGTTTCCGGGCATACACACAGGAAGCTAACAGGAAAAAGAGCCATCAACTCATCCTAAATACACCATCAACCGCACCAACCGTCTGGCTCCGAGACACGACTGCCATCTTGCTGGGGGACGATTATTGCCTGAAGCAGAACTTAAACTGATTTACAAACTCGTCTGCGGTGAGCGAAAGTAAGGGTGGCAGGCAATTCTTGTGCAGTATGTCGCATTTTCTGTACCTAACGGAGCATTTTCGAAGAATGTCGCATTTTCTATGCTTCGTGCAGAGCTTTGTCGAGGGTTGTATATTTTGGGTCTAGTCGAGCACTTTGTGGGATGTAATATTTTCGGTGCCTGATTGCAACTAATTGAGGGATGTCGCATTTTCTTTGCCTGTATGCAGCGCTCGTCGCATTTTTTTGCGCTTGTGTTTGTCGGATTCGAACATCTTAGGTCTCGTACAGACATCATGCTGTAACGAAGATCTTGTTGACGACAAACACCTTCTTCACACGCCTTCACAACTCGGTGACCCACGTGTGCCTGTCGTCAAGAGAGTCAACTGCACCTCATGGACTTCACACACTCTCTCTCTCTCATTTGCGTGAAACTTCCCTCACTGACAGTTCCATATTGTGCGCGCATGCTCGCCGACTGCGCATGCGGGCTGCGTGATACATGCAGCTGTCAACAGAGAGCCTGGCCCCGTCATGCACGCTCTTCTTCGGGCCAAGAAATAAGTTTCTAATTAACGGCGGACCTCGCCTTCACTGACAGCTCACGCGCCCTTCGGAATAAACGCCCCGTTCCCCGGCACCGAACCTCCATTCAAGGGTGACCTCCCTTGCCTGGGTGCCAGACAGGCGTTTGACGCACGGTTGCCTCGCTTCTCAGTCCAGCCACATCGCTTACCTCCCCCTGTCCTGGAAAAAGTCTGGTACTTAAGGAATCTCACGAGTCGCCTGCTATTATGGCCCGGACGTCCCCCCCCTTCCTACCCAAGTCCTTTCCTCCCCGACCCCCGTTCATTAGTGCGGAAATGAAAAGCGCGAAAACGAGGCTTGTAGTCCTAAACGCATGCGCGGACGTCAAGGGACTACCGCGAGGTGGCGCGTCATAGTCTGACACGGAAACAGGAGAAGAGGATGGAAGCAAGGCACGACTTCAGATCAGTCGGTGATCACCTTACCCGCATGCATTCCATCAATTGTCGCACGTAGAACTAATTTAAATTTATAGAGGAGGAGACAAACTTGAGAGATAAGTATTCGACTGGAAAGTGCTGGCTTGTCACAGGCACTCTGGCAAAGTATGGCCGACATTTTTGTGGCGCTAAAAGAGTGGTAGGGGAAGAAGAATACGAAAGAATAAAAGAAAAATAAAAGTAGCTGGATCTATGAGTCGAAGATTTTTAAGATAAACCCAAGAGAATAAAATTATAAAAAGCAGAAGAACAACAAACCGCTAACAAATTAAGATACAAGAAATGACCCAAGAAAGTTGAAGTCGATCAGCCTAACCCGAAATCCTGTCATCTCTGGAATGCTTGCTATACGACTCAAAAGAAAAAAGAAAAAAAAAACCCGACCGTCGTCAGCGATCTCTGGGCTGGAAAAGGGGACTTAATCATCGCGCTTGCATGCAGAGTGATCTCTCACGATCTGATCTTGGGTGTGGCCAATACGTAGGACGACCTCACCTCCGACCCCCGCCTATCTCGAGCACTACATGCACATGCAAAGTGCCCGCTCTGCAGAATTATCAGGTCAAAGATGGCGTTGGATTGGTGGGGAAGGATTGGTGGGTGGGAGGGTAGAGGGAATCGTTACGGACCTCCGGGAGGATTACGTCCTTGCAACGTGTTTCATCAAGCCATGTAATGACTGGCATCAGCGTGTCGCCGAATATTGCGGTAATGAAACAGATATGCAGGCCCTGCACTTACGCCAGGCAGACGCCGTGCAGACGGCCGCATCGCCCGGTCAGCTTCCGCGTAATTGTATGCAGGTCACAGAGGTCGTTATCTGCCATTAGGTAGCAAATGTCTCCCAGCACCCACTTCTCACGCTGTCGAAACTGGACAGTTCCGGTCGCGGAGTATAGGAGTCCACAGTTTTCGGCCAGAATGGCTATCATAATGCGTGGAAACAATTTATGGATGGAGGAAAATTAGATTCACGACCCGCACGAGCTATTGTTAGTCGGGTGTGCTTAGTCTTTTATGCCCTCGAGGGCTGAGTAACGGTAATGGCGGTCAGTGGAGTAAATGGCATCTCTTTGCAGCCTGGCCGGCTAGGACGGGCATGGTATTAGCAGTGCAAGTCAATGTTCTAGAGAACCCGTAACTCTGAGCGGCGATGGGGTGGTGGTGGTGGTGGTGGTGGGGGGGGCGGGTTGGGGAGCGAGGTTGAACAAAGGAAAATGTTATTATGAACAAATACTTTCTCTTTCGCAACATATGCAGCATCATTTCTGTGGAATTTACAAAATATACGACTCTACCAAGACAACAGTTTGATTGTTTACATAAAAATATTTGGGGAAAATAAGTCTCACGTTATCAGGTCTGCGTGACGTCTCGAACATCAACTGCGTGTCGGGCGGGACCCACTATCGGGAAGCACGCGGCAGGACAAAACGAGAATAAAAGTGTGTGAACGCGTGGGTTCAGACATAATCTTATGCTATTGCGTGCGTGTGTGTGTGTGTGTGTGTGTGTGAGAAAGAGAGAGAATAAAGTGTGCGCATCCGCGGGCCCGTGTGTGTGTGTGTGTGTGCTTGCGCGCGCTGATATGCGTGTGTTTATACATGACTGAAGACATTCTATCACTCTCTCTCTCATTTCATACACACGTGTATATATATATATATGTTATTGGTTTGTTGTCGCTGAAGTCGCTGTCTCCGCTTGGACTAATGTTCTCATTAGCTTGACGTGCTGCAGTGCTTGATCCCACACGGCGTATGCCGCGCAAAGCAAGAGCATCAGCTGCAGACCTGTTGGACAGGAAACTGATCCCTTTTGTGATCATCCTCCCGTTGCCACTCAGTAATCAGCCACCGAGTGTAATGTGCATCAAGAGGACGTACGCTCGTAAATGTTTGGCGGTGGAGTCGATTCTGTCTGTCGCCGAAGTCATGGGATGGTTCCCTCACCCCGTCCCTCCTCCCGTAATGCAGCGCGTGTTCGCCAGTGAACACTCAGTCCAGTTTCCTTCGTGATGGTTTGATGACAGTTCCACACCACAGGCAGAACGCTTTCGAGCATCACCATGGCAACGTCACCGCTCGTGTCGTTGATCACTTAGTTGATCTCATCTTTTCTGGAAGTCTCTGTTGTCGGAGACCGGAGGTGTCGAAGCGCTTTGTCGTTCGGTTGCACTTGCATAGGCAGTGATGAAACGGACTCTGTCCCAAATTGGAGTCGCACGAAAAAAGCATTGATATCCTGCATTAATAAACACTGTATGGAGTTTCCCTGGACATGGGTTGCCGGCTTGCAAACGTCACCGGGCATAGAGAACCTTGTCACGTGCTGCCTCCTCCCAGACTTCCCCTTACACCACCCACCACTCCTCCGCACGCACACTCACACACCCAGGAAGAAAAGACTGGGTGCAATTTTCCTGTGGTTACTGTTGGGCTTTTGTCATTTAAAACGACGGAGATTCTGCGTGCGACGTGCATGTCACCAAAAATACAAGCCGGGGGCGATGCTTGACTGACTTAACCAACTTGTACCCAGAACATATTAGTCAAACTCCCTAGAGGCCATCTGCAAAAATAGTCGACCTAGTGTAGCGAGTTATTAAGGAATATAGGCCGTATGCATCCTATGTTTGGACTCAATACTTTCCGCAAGATTTTTTTAATCTTTCTCCCGGTTAGGGACAAATTGCATTTTCTTCTGGCTTACCTGACTACGACACCGTGAGGCTGAGAGCAACTGCCTGGGGTGTGCACAAACTGCAACTAATTATCTCAGTTCTGGTGGCTTGTCTTCAGCTGTTACTCTAGGGTTTGTGAATGTGTGCACAAAGTCTGATAAATGCCAGTGAACATGATTGCTTATGAGTGGTTTGAACACGTTTTTGCCGCACTGAAATGTATCCACGATGAACTTTAAAAAAAGTGTTCGCCACTACACTACTTCGCCATCATGCAGGCTTTAGAGCAGAGCTTTGATACCTGGTAGCAGAACATTATCTCACTGGGTGCGATGACATATTCCCTTGACATGTATTGGTTAATATTGTTTTCCCGTAAATGTCCTCCCCTGCGTGTATCGGAGCGGACTGCGGTAATCACAGCAGAGAATCGTAGCAACTGGCAGGAAGATGGTTGCCATGTGAATATGAGAATGATTGTGAATAAAGGCAAGTGAATATGAGAGTGATCGTGAATGTCAGTGCTAGGCTAGGTCAACGTTCTGTGCACAGTTCAAAGTTCTCAGCACTGCATGCCCCTGTGTGTGTGTGTGTGTGTGTGTGTGTGTGTGAGTGTGTGCGTGCGTGTCCGTGCGCCATTGTTTGTCTACGCTCCTCTTCTAGTTATTCACGACTGAATGAATAAGAAAACAAAGAAAAGTAAACAAGAAATAGCGAAGAAAGAAAAATAAGACAAAAATTAATTTATTTTTCTTTTCGTGCGTCATCTTGCCTCAGGGTAACAACGACTGTGTGGGGTGCCTTGAACCTTGACCTTTTAGAACAAACGAGGAAGTGCCGTGACAAGATAGAAGTTTGCACGAGACCAGAAGTACATTAGGAGACTAGAGAACAACCTACGAGAGAGTACATCAGGAGAATAGATGGTATCACATTGCAAGATTTCTCCCTTATCTCTCCTTCCATGTTCCACTTCTTTTTCATGTGTTTATTCGTTATCTTTTCTCTTCTCTGTTTTTCAAACTATTTCTTTCAATGTATCTCATTTGAAGGCTGTGTGATGGCGAGGAGGGGGGGGGGGAAGAGATGGAATGGGTTTCCGTGGTGCAGGTTGAATGACAAAGACGGCATGTGGGGCGGGACATTAGCTGATTACAAAACAGAAGAAAAATTAATAAACTGTTGCATCGTTTGCTGCTTTGTATCAGGCACCTGCTGAGAGGAAACGGCAGGACAGCGTTGGGCCAGGGGGTCTGTAACATGAATGACTAGTATCGCAGATTTCATAGACACACCATTGTGAAGAAAGAGGAAACATTTTCTTACGTGTTCTTATTTAATAAGGCAATTTTTTGGTAATTATTTTTCTTTTAGTGATCGATCTTCTATGCACAACTGGAAGCTTCCAAACTTTACCTTGCTTCCAACATTACAATGAGGTTCATTATACTCATTTCATTGTTCTTCGCTTGTCGTAAGAGTGATGTCTTCGTACACGAGAACATTCCTGTGCAGTCTGTTTAAAGTAAGTACTAATACTCATCTTGTTTAAAGATAACAGAGTCCGTGGCGGCAGTTACTACTTAAGCAGCGCCAGGCGGGCATTGATGACACATGTTTGCAGATCACTGGCCCTCGTGCTCCAGGCCGGGGCTCGGCATCGATCCCAGAAGGCCACTGGAAGAGCTGTACTTGAGAGCCGCAAACACACAAACATTAAGTGTGTAGACTGAAACCCGATTCGCCCATTTCTCTGGTGACCGCCAGATGGCCACATGCCTGCCTGGGGCAGGTGCACGTCCTGAGAGACGATAATGAGTAGCAACGTGGATGAGGGACTCAACGGAGCCCGTATCGTTAGGAGTGTTTGCGTGGGGTGTTCGAGGGTATACAGGTGTTCGTTCGTACACGTTTACGCGCTTTTTGTGTGTGTGTGTGTGTGTGTGGTGTCAACTTTTCCTAATCACCATCCGCATCTACGCCAAATCACGTGAGAAATGAGTACTGACTCTTACATTCATAAAATTTTAATATTTCTCTTGTTTTTGTATATATGAATATGTCCTCCAATGTGTGTGTGTGTGTGTCTGTTGTGGTGGTAGGGACGCGCTCGTGTGTGTATGCAAGAGAGAGAGAGAAAGGGAGAGCCGTGGACAGACAAGTACAGGAAAGACGGGAGCGGAAAGAATAAAGTAGTGGTCCAGATAGGAAGAGGCGTCGGAAGACCACATCAACAGAGACACAAGGGGGACTGACAGCTAGACTCCACTATCTGACAACAGCTTTTGCCGCGGCGCGACTCTTGACTAAGTCCAGACGACTTCCTGTCATGTTAACACTCACCAATATCGGCAGTGACCTCGCTTGACCCAGACGACTTCCTCCTATATACTTACATACGTCATGGCTTCCACCAGAGGGCAAGACACTCATACCTGGTGCTCTGTTTTGGACAGGCTGATCTTGAACACTGTCCCTACCAGACCTACCATCTCTTCATCACCCTCTCCTGTCCCCCAACATGTCCGTCACAGCTTAGAATCAGCCACAGAGTCCAAGTTCAAACTCTGAGGAACAAACAAACAAACAAACAAACAAACAAACAAACAAACAAACCATCTTCAGGTCTTTGGCATGGCTGTTACCTCGAGCCCAAGACTGCTGCTGCTAATAATTAGGTCCTTTGTGTGGGTATTGTTGTGTTATTTTTCCACCCTCTAGAGGGCGCTGCTGTTCCTGTAGGCCAGAGGTGTGTTGTTATTTCCCTTGATCCACCCCCACGCGCTCTCATTGCTAGCGGCTGTTACTTCATTAGAGGCTGCTCTCACTCTGCAGGATGCCGGCTGTTAATAAATAAACGTGGGCCTTGTAGAGAGGATCCCGTTAGTTTATGCCCTCTATAATGCCGTTAAAAAGTTAGGGCAGAGTTGTTTTTCGTAGGCATGGATGCAGATGTTGCTAGCAGAGTTGCAGCTAATTGTTGACGGTCAAGTTTTCAACCTTCTTCGTCTTCGAAGAACTGTTTTTAAGGCAATAAATGTTGAGAAGTGTATTACTAGAACTGTCTCCCTATCACAATGTGATCTCCCAAATGAAATGATTCGAACCAACTGGCGTGAAGGACGATGCATGTCGTAGGTCTGAAACAAATTTGAGAATCCATACCCACTAAACTCCTCCAGAAGCATGCAATCGGAGTAGAGCATTAGTATTTTTTTTTTAAACTTTGCTTCATCAGCTGCTCGGTACCTGATGAAGGGTGGGGGTATACCTTCTACTTATCGAATCCTAGATATGGTAAACCACTTACATGTCACGACCACTAGGCTGTCACGCCTTTTTAACGCTTTAACTCGAGTAAACGTACTTCTTCCTGATACGATCGTTAAAGACAGTGTCACAGAGGTCACGGAGCTCAAGTCACAGAGATGGGGACTAGTTAGATGAGTAAACCGTCTGACTATTATGACAACAAGAAGATAAACAGTACAAAACTAAAAAAAATAATAAGTGACATCCCACCTGCAACTAGCTGTCCACTACCATCCATAAACCTCCCACCCTCAAAGAAAAGTGTACAGCTCCACGTCGGGAAAATGTCTTCCTACTGCAACCACCATGGCGGCCCCACAAGGAAATTGGTCTGATCTGCTCTTTCTTCTGCACAAAGATATCCAGACTAAGGTCTTGAGGGTCGGCGCAGAAAGCAAAAAAATTACGATTCCAGTTCTGGAACTCCTTTTCTCGTTGATTTTTTTTTTCTTCCCCGAGACTTCGCTTCACCGAAAGCGGTGACATCAGAGATCAGAGTTCAGCGTTCATTCCTCGGCCTGCTTCAATATACCTGACTATTTGCATAGAAACGACCTATCAGTCTTCCGCTTTCATGTCCCTATGCCCCTTGCTTCTTCCGGTCCTGAAAGACCTGCGTCCCGCGGCCGAGGAAAGGCCTGGATGTGTGCTTCACTGCATGCAGCCAGTCAATTACCCCTTGCGTGCGCTGGCACGTGCAGCTCGTGATCACAGGACGCGCGACCTGCCGCTTCAGACGCAGAACTCGACAGCAGGGAACGGTGGGGGCCAAGAAACGAGGCATTCACACGTTTCTCGGGTTTAGAAGAGTCACAGAGAAGTCATAGGTGTGTGTGCAATAATAATCATTATACTAATCACATAGATCTTTGGATACCGCGGCATCTCAGCGTGTGGCTTGGCTTTTTTTCACATTACTAAGATAAGTAACAGCAATATAGACATAGTACTATCTCTCCTTTCTGAAACACCCACATGCGCGTCTCGGTAATTTCCAGACCCAACATATAATGTTAAACATAGTCGATTGAAGTCGGTAATTTCTCTCTGAAATCCTGAAACCAAATGTTGACCGAATTTTCTTGAGCTGGCTGTCAGCTCCACGCTCTCTCTCTCTCTTCACATTGCTTGAAACCACAAGTTGTTTCTTTCGCGAGCACTGAAGCCTTTGCCCATCAGGAAATCTGAATTTACTACATTTTCTCCTGCTTATCTAGTTTTTAATCTGACACCGCAGCAATTAAATACCACAGCAAGAATCTCTTCCTGCTCATTCTTTGCATTGAGATGAAAGAGAGATTAGGATGTATGAGGAACGGGAGAAAAATAAAAAAAGACCTGGAGGAGTCAGTGAGACGTGGAGGAGGGGGGAAGGAGTCAGAGAGAGATGGAGACGATGGTTATCGTGACACAGAAAAGAGATCCGAGCGAGGGAGGGAAGGAGAGAGAAAGGTAACAGTAAGCAAAAGGTAAGACGAAGGATGCCGCCCCGTCAATTTGCCGTCAGTCTGGAGTTCTGTGACATTAAAAGGATGGCAGTCCTGGAGAAACAAGATCTTTATGCAGGCCCTTCAAGATCAATAAAATCCTTCAAGCTTTCCTTGTTGTCGGGGAGCCTACAGCTGAATTCCGCCAGATTCTTTCTTTCAACCCTTCTGTTTTCAAGTCTGTGCGTGCGTGCATGCGCGTGCAAAAACACGCCGCCATGCATTGCTTGCACCAGTTCCCGAGTTTTCGCTCCAGTTTCGCTGTTTTTGTGTTTTGCTTGAGGGGAGAAGCCATTACATCGCATTTTTTTATTATGGCGAGGGAGGAAAAAATGCTTACCTTCTCACGGAAATCTTATCATCTCTGATACCGATCTCCCGTTTGCATGGCAATGAACACCACTCACATCAGCTCACAGGAAGATAACTTACAGGTTTTAACCTCAAAACTCTTATGTTCTTCCCCTTTTCAGTCCTTGCCGAAGAATCGGGAATGGGTAGGTGGCGGGGGTGGAGATGGAGGTGGGGTGCGAGTCGCTGCTATGAGGAAAGTTGTACCTGAATTCTGATGACTTTTGTCGCACAGTTGTACCACTCACTGAACTATCATGTCTCACTGCTGCTACACAAGTGTGGTTACTTGGAAGAGAATGGGTTACTATACTGAGAAGAGCTGTTTAACTCATACTGTGCTGGATTAGATTTCATCCAGAACTATCGTTTTCGGTGGTGTGGTCACAGTCTCCGAAAAGTGCATTTTAAACAAAGAAACAAAACACAAACAAACGAAAACCAAAGAGAAAACACAGAAAAGGAAAGAAGCAGTTTTTTCCTGACAAACGTCTGCTTGAAGGGCAGGGCTTGGAGCCTCAGCTCCTGTGTAAGGTGATGTCACCAAAGTACTTAGCAAAGTGCACGACGCGAGGGCTGATGGACTATCTTTGGGAGGAAGAAGAGAAAGACTCCGCGTGCTGGCGAGGGCGACAAGACACACACACACACACGATGGCCGGAATGTTGGGAGACAAGAGGTCGGCGGCCAGAGTGACGTCACAGGAGCCTTGACCGAAGACACGTTGACGTGAGAAAAACTTCAGCGCAAGCAGTTGCCCGACACACCCACGCACACCGACACAAATGGAGTCTCTGACACACACGCACACGCGCGCGTACATGTACGCACAGAAAGCGCGAAAGAGTCAAATGAATATATTTCAGCATCACAGACCTCACGTGCAAGTGAGTGTAGCCATCTCAACACCTGTCATCAGTCCTGCAACATCCGCTAAAGGTCTCGCGCTAGACATACGCCCCTGACACCTCCTCTTCCCCTGCTCTTTGTCACTGTCGCTAGCTCGTCCCACGGCGCCGACGACCTCCCACGCACCGAAGGAACACAAAAGTGCATCGCCAGCCTCCCGATGCATCTTCAAGCGGTTGCTCACGAAACAAGGACGTGACCTGCATGTAGTGCCGTCAAAAAAAAAAACAAAACCAAAAACAAAAAACATCTCCCCCTTTAAAAGCCCTACAAATGGGCAAGAAGCTGTCTCGATGCTTACAGCTGATACATTTGGTGGGAGACAGATTTCTCTGACATCCATTCTCCTCAAGCATCAGTCGAGGGCGAGCAGTTGTATGTTTTCTCTGAAATCCTGGAAGACCCGGTGCTTTTCGTTTACTCGCCATGTGTATCCCAAGACGAGCGGCCTTGCGAGGAAATGTCTGACAGGGCTGATGACAGGGGCAAGAAGAAACGAGTGCCTCGATGGGGAAGGCAGTCATCATTTCAACAGCCACAAAGGCTGGAAAGCGAAGCATTAAGGAAGAAAGAAAGAGAGCGAGCGAGCGAGCAAGCAAGAAATTTTCTTTGTTTTGTCTCCACCTGCATTGATTTTGGGATTGTCTTCAGCTCCCTTTCTTCGCCGATTGTCTGCCCTTATCACCTCTCCTTCGTATCCATTCTCGCGGATTCCTTTATCGGCCATGTTAGTTCTTTCCCCTTGCTGCCGGAAGACAAACAGACGCAGGAGCAGCGAGCGAGCGAGCGAGTGAGGCCCCCTCCCCATGCACCCTAATCAATGAGCGAGTTTCTGGCCTCGTTGACGTCGCCGGTCGTGGCAGCAGCTTTCGTCGTCGTCTGCTTCTAAGTCTCCCAGTCGACGTCGTCGCTCGCTTTCCACCGCTTGGCGTTTGACTTTATCGCCATCGTCTGCTCCCATACCTCTCGGAGGTCACTGCTGGCACTCAAAGAGCAGACGCCTCGATGTTTTGTCTGCCGATGGACGGAGCGGAGACGTGCGATAAATCAGCAGCGATTCTCTGCACGCTTCTGGAGTTGTGGGGGGGGGGTTAGCTGGGTGGGTAGGTGGGGAGGATGTGGTTGAGGAGACTGGCTACGATGGAGAAAGTTTACCTTTCTCACCCCCCTCCCTCATTAATACCTTGCCTTATATTTTCAACCGTCACTATGGGATGTCGGTTTGGCAGGTTTAATGCCCAGCAGTTGCTGTAAAAGACCAAATTAAAAAACGAGGCCAGTGTTTACAGCTGTTGTAGCTCGCAGGGCATACAAGTACCTGAGAAGACTAAACTCACCAACCACCAGCCGTGCATCAAATTCTGCTAATGTCAAACATCATAGGGAAACCTTTTCAATTGTCTTTAAGACTCCATCAGAAGGCTTTATGGGCTTTTACATCTGTCTGACTGTTGAGGCTTGCAGTGAAATTTCTTTATGCGTGTAACTGGCGCGCATTGGCTTGAGCAGGGAAGGTTGGAGTTGTCTTTCCTGCTCTTTCCTTCCTGTTCTTAAAGGAAAAGGCAAGACGAAGGACAAGCTGGGTTTAAATGATAGATACTGACATTTCGAATTGGTTTCAAACGAACCGTTTATGTACAACCATGTCTAAAACACAGCTGACTGTGCGCAAGTTCTTGGAAGCCGCTGTTTTAACTCTTTTGCGAAGAAAACCAGACTTTAAGTCGTGACGTAAGCAGCAATATTTGAAAAGAAAATGAATTGTCACAACAATCTTCTGCACTTTGGTCAGTTTTTTCCTTCATTGTATTTAAGTTCGAAAGTGTATGAAACAGGTTCCCACGTGATGCCAGCGTTTCCAGGACCGGACTGAAGGTAAAAGCTGTTGTCCAGTGGGTTGGATAAAGTTGTTTGACAACAAAACAATCTTCTTGCACTGCCCCAGGGCATTATTTTCTCATATTTTCCTGTAATGGGCGCACAGCTGCGTGATGCGAACATGTAAATGGTGTTGTGCAATACGAATTAAAAACAGAAAGTTTAAGCGATTAGAGTGTTTGGTGGTGGGGTAGGACGTCTTGCTGTCCCGCCTCTGACACTTCGCCCATCGGGGGAGATAAAGTGACGAGTCCCCAGTGACTGTTTCTCCTTTGTTTCGCTCACGAGAATCATCCAGGAAATCGTTCAAACGTGTCTTCATGTATATAGACACGTGTATATGTGTGCGCGTGTGTGTGTGCGCGCGTGTGTGTGTGTGTGTGTGTGTGCGCGCGCAAGCGCATATTTCCCTGGTTTGTCGCTCTGCTCATATTAGTAATACACAAACACGCATGTGTACACACTCACACCCCCCCTGACTTTCTCTCTCTCGTCCACCCCCCACCAACACACACACACGCGCGCCCAGACCCTTGAATAATACTGGTGATCACAAACGATTACGGGTCAGTCTCATCACACAACTGGAGCTAAAGTAGGCGACGTTCAGTCTGCACTGTGTCGAACGGTGTGTTAGTCGTCAACAAACAAAACGACTTTCTTGACATCGCCGGCAACGACATGTTATACTCGAAACAACCAGCAGTCTGTTCCCATCCTCAAGTTACTGTCATTACTTTATGTTCAACGCTAATCAACGCTATATGTTCAACACTAAATAACGCTAAACAACACTATGTTTTCAACGCTAAACAACGCTATATTTCAACGCTAAACAAACCTATATGTTCAACAGTAAACAACACTATGTGTTCAACACTAATTAACGCTAAGCAGCGCTATGTGTTCAACGCTAAACAACGCTATATTTAAACGCTAAACAACGCTATGTGTTCAATGCTAAACAACTATTGACATCGACAGAGATCACAATGCAATGTGGCAACACTGACAATCTTCGTCGCCACACCACCACTAGTCATTCACAACACCTTTGCCCTGTTATCTTCCGCCACCTTCCCCCCGAAATCCACCACACCCCCTACACCCATTCCCACCAAACTCTTTGTGAACAACGCTCTACTCTTGCCTCAGGGAATTAACTCGCTCACTTGATAAAGCCCATTTTACTAGAGATGGCTGATCTGCAAGACTTCATGATGCTGGACCAGCTCTTGTCTTAAAATCGATGGCAATAAATGACAAAAAGGAAAAAAACACCCAAAGGAGCCTTAACGATAAAGCCTTTCATTAATTTTTTTTGGTTTTCTCCCTGATAAAGTAGAGTAATGAAAATACGACAGAGGTAAAACCAGAAGTTCCTACTTTTCATTGTTTCCCATCAAGACTGCCTTAATTGAGTGGGAAAAAAGTGCGTGTGTCTGCGTATGTGAGTGGAAAGACCGATGGAGGGTCAGTCACCGAAGTTAGAGTGAACATCACTAGAAAGAGGTAAAGAGCGAGTCGTAATAATGGCGGAAACAAAGTAATGAATGCTTACAAGAAAAAGAAATAACGAGAACAAAATGGGACACTGGCGTCAATGAATAAAGAAGATCACACACACACACACACACACACACACACACACACACACACACACACACACACACACACGTTCAAATATTGTCGTATATAGGTTCACGACTATGTTTGCACCAAGGCATGAAAAGTCTTCAGGGACAAGTACTTCAAAAAAAGAATTCATGATTTATTTATAGGAACGGGGTAAAACCCAAATTACTTTCGTCCCTAATAATTCCAGTAACATCTTCTCATGCTGTCGACACTGGAGGAATCTAAGGAGAGAGTTTGGGAAGGTGGGGGGGGGGTGTGGGAAACTATAGAACGATGACTGTTGACCATGCTCAAGTACATTTCACAAAGACACGATCATTGCTCTAATTCTCATCTGACAAACATCTTTTATTCTTTCCATCCGGCTTGTGTCAATACCCGAGAACTTCAGCTCAGACAGGTACATACGAAATGCGTGATTGTTCATGATCAGACACGGTCTAGGTTCGAACCCTGGTCAGGACAGATTATTAGCATATTGGAAACAAACCTCTTCATATCGTTTTTAGTGGTCCACTCACGATGAGGGGTAGACCTTAAAGACCAGCGTCGTTGGGGGGAGGGAGGGGGCCGCAAAAGCGTTTAAATATAGCGTTGTTTAGCGTTGAACACATAGCGCTGCTTAGCGTTGTTTAGTGTTGAACACATAGTGTTGTTTACTGTTGAACATATAGGTTTGTTTAGCGTTGAAATATAGCGTTGTTTAGCGTTGAAAACATAGTGTTGTTTAGCGTTATTTAGTGTTGCATGACAGGCAAACTGCAAGGTCAAAGGTACCCGACGATGTGACGTACCCTGAACCTTCCACCACCTGGCTGTCGGGTGAACCGACTCCACGTGTGACGAGCCCCAAGTCTACAACAGGGACAACCAGACAGCGCGGTGTCGTGTTCGCAAAGTGCTTGTGTCTCAATCTCAGCTTGTTTTAGAGACGACCTTTTAGAACAAACTTTGCTCTCAGATGAGAGAAAAAAAAACTGTCAAGAAATTGTGTCTAGACAACAGAAATGGGCGGAAATGACAGACTTTTATTATGAAGTTATTTTAAAATTGTCCCTTACACCAGCAACTTGATTCCAATCCAGAAATTGTAAGGTGACCCCGAATTTAACGAGGTTTAGAGAGGAAGGATGAGGGATACCAAATGCTAATAATTTAAAAATCGTATTATGACACGTGATTGTGTATTAAAACGACAAACCCTGCAATAACCTCACTTGCGAGTTGTCAAGTAGGCATCGGCACATGGCAGACATGACTAATGTAGTCGTGGAAAGAAAGTAAGCGCATGAGGCCCACTTTTCCTACTCGCCCCACTCGCCCTACTCGCCCCACTCGCCGGCAAACTACGCAAGGCGTCTGTGATTTACAGTGTATGCGCGTGCCTGCATTCTTCCTTCGAAGCTCGTTATCAGCAAGGAAAGATCTATATTCACACTCACAGACACACCAACCACTAGACGGATTATTAATGACAGCCTCTAGAGGGACTGGCTTATTAATGGAAAAACTTCAAAGCCTGTGTAAAAGGAAATTTAGTTTCGCCGTCAGGCTGAGGGCGATATCGCCCTCAGCCTGACGGTGAAACTAAATTTCTGCCAGGAGAAAAAGACAAGAGTTTTCCCAGGTATCCAAGCGATATAAATTCTCTAAATTATTCCTGATCATCTCTGTCATCAGTACTGCGTTAATTTTCCCGTCTACCAGGAAGTATGTATTTTTAGCTGCTTATTACTTATGGACTTCAGGTGATCAAGACTAAAAGATGTCTGCCTTGTCCGTCTTTTACCGTGAAATAATCTTTTTTCAGTATTCATCTACTCTGCATACACTGAATATTCTGCTAATGTTGTCTATACAACTAACCTTTTATTCTACACCAACACTTTCAACACTGTCTTTACTGTTAACACTTCCAAATCTTTGCTACCCGGGGTTGGCATTTTTCTTTTTCTTTTTTTTTCGATTCTTTATTCAGTTAATGCAGTTCACGGGGGTTGGCATTTTTCTTTGTGTCAATACACAAGAAGACAGACGTCGGACACGGGCACAGGTCGACCACAAGACAACAGTTGACTCATGTTCATGCGACCTCACTTACACCTTAAGAAGTAGAACCGATATTGTTGTTAAAGCGCGACGAAAATAAAGACAAGTAAATTACAGTGGGGAAGGTACTAGATAATATTGGATATAAAATACGCTTGCTAAACTGCCAGGTGCCTAAAGTATGTGAAACGATTGGAAGGAGAGATGAAAAGTAAAACCCAGGGGCCAGTTGCACAACACATTTCTAATTTCAAACACTTTTAGGCCTTAACTCTATTTAGATAATTAGTTTAAAGTGCACACCACAATTTTAGAATTTTTAAAACTAAAACTGCTTTAAGTAAGTTAAAGTTGTTTAAGTCTGACTTTCTGTCCTGTCAGTACAATTTTTTTGTATGTTTTTCTGCAATGCATCAAAATGGCTAAGAAGAGATTTTGCTTCTTTAGAACAGTTTTAAGGTTTAGAAACGTGTTGTGAAACTGACCCCTGAACGATAGATGACGATAATGTGTGTGGAAGGAAGTAAGAAAAGAAATAATATCTGGAAACGTTTGAAATTAGTTTTTGTTTAAATTTACTTTTTGTATGAATTTATTCGTAACTTGAACTTAATTTTAATTTCGGATTTAATTTAGTTTAGATATTTTTATCTAGTTTTTGTTTTGAATTTAGTTACATTTTTCATTTTGCTTTTAATCAAGAATAAGAATGAGAGTTCCTTTATTGACCTAGTGATAGTACAGGAGGAATTTGACATGATGATGGTCACTAACTATTCGACAAATACTGATTACACTCACCCTCATACTTTCAGACGCTCGTACTGTGTTATACACCCGTAAACTTCCTCCACACATAAATACACGTACATACACTACTCCTCTTTCTCACATGCTTTCTATTCCACATTCCATTTCTAACACAGACACAGCCACTGCCCACATTGACTGGACATGACCCACACATTGCAGATCCACCATAGATACTAACACACATGCAAACAGGTACACATTGATGCTTGCTCGCACACGGGGCACCATTGCATGGCCCTCACAGACCTCAAACAGGACACATTGAACTTGTATTGTTCCTGACACGAGAGACGGCAGAGTTTTAATTTAGTTTTAGGATTTAGCTTTAGTTTTTAGACTTTGTTTGAATTTAGTGTTAGAGTCAATATGACTGGACAAATGTCCCTAACCCACAGCTTAGTAGAAAAAGATACGCGATTTGTCCCTGTAGTTGAAAGTGGCCGAAAGAGAGGGCTGTCCTGTGCCTTCCAAATCCCATCCCTTAGTCATGGTGAACCACTCACTGTTCGCAGCCGGCTAGACGATGAGATTCCTTAACAATTTTATTCTTTACTTTGTAAAGAGATTATCTAGACCTAACACTAACTTTCAGATTCTCTCCAAACGGAATATAATTTTTTTTGTTAAGTTCATTTCTCGATACGTTTTAGCTCGGTGAAACAAGTTCTTGTTTTCTAAGCGGGTTTTAGTTCACCGGGTACGTGCTACGTGCCACGCCCATTACCACAACTGTCATCATTTAAACCGCAGAAGGTTAATGTCAAGAAAGTGAAAAACGTGAGACAATTCCATGGAAGTCAGGTCTGTCACGACACGTGCAGCTGGCATTTACGGGACATAGTTGGACCTCAGTTTAGTCTTAGCTACACGACTCTTAGCTAAGGAAGTCTTTGTAGCTTTACATCCCTTGAGCCAATGTTCAGTCAACAGTCTTGCGAGTCTTCTTTTCTCTTACTGTCTGTCTAGCCGCTTAATCGTTGTACAACAATGGAAAACGTTTGCTCCCCTTACTTCGGTGTAGACACGTGCTGACAGACGTCTACCTGTGATGGAGAGAAGAACAAAGACGCAGGTACAGATCGATAAATGAACAGAGGAAACAGTTGTTATTTATTGGATGCACGCTGCTTTGCTCCATTCTTTTGGTGGCAGTCAATAATGGGTGTGTGTGTGTGTGTGTGTGCGCGCGCGTGCGTCTGTGCATGTGTGTGTATGCGCGCGCATTAATCTTTATAGCGCTCTGGGGGTTGATTTATGATCTCAATGCAGGCTACACAGAGTGCTGTCTGTGAATGTGATTTATCTTGTGGATGTCGACTAACTATTCACCCTCCAGTGAGATACCTGCACCAGTAGTAAGAGAGAAGCTTTTTTTTTTTACCGAAATGTGCAGACAGCGTTGCAGTATCAAACGTACTTGCTCACCTTAAGTTAAAGCTAGCTCAGCGAAAAAAAAATTTACAATCATTTTCTTTCACGGTGTAGAAAAGGAAAATTTTGGTAATAGTGAGCAGACGCGGATATGAGACTTTTACGTTTGTATATATATATATATTGAATTGAATTGAATGTTTCAGATTTTTAAAATTATATTTAAAATTTAAAATCGTTATTTTTCAGAAAAATCTGACAAAGAACAAAGGTTTACTAAGTCATCTGTAACAGCCACAGTTTACTGACCCATAAAAGTCCAAAGTACAATTCAACTGTATCCACTCTGGGGGGTAAGCGCATGTCTTCAATACAAGGAATTATACAACGAGAACTCTTGACTTTTGAAAATTGAAGTAAAGGGCAAGCAGCCATCAGAGAAAACAGTAGAAGTATTTAGGATGAATGCAGTGCCCGCACTTGGTCTCCTCCTTATACGGCCATCTTCTGGGCAGGTCTTCAAGTCCGTACGCGTGCCTGCGAACATGGCATCGTGTTTCCGGTGGAGTAAATGGTCGCCTCGTGAAGGCAACGGGAACCTGCATCCAGGCCGGCGGCCGAGACTGGGTGGCGCCGCGCTCTGCAAATCTTGGTCGCCCCACACACAAACACCGAAGCATGTGGAAGCGAGGACTAAATGTAAATATACACGTGAATGGTGGACACGGAGCCTTTCCGATATCGGTCTTCGCTGCACGTGTAATGGCCTGCTGGGCCATCTGTAAGGGGGGACATCACTGGTGGCAGTAAAGGGACGTAGCTGTGCACTAGGCGGCGCTGGTCAACACGAAGACAAGAGAAAGCGGCTCTCCGATAATCGCATGTTCGACGATAAAATCGTTTGCGTTACGGAAGGCGAGATATGGAGTTCGACCAGCAGAATCTCTGTGTGGGGTCGTGGGCAGATCCTTCTGGTTTTTTTTGCTTAGCAAGCTGTAGTTCGGGTACGACGCGGTACCTCCGTCGCGGTGTGGCCCACACATACCTAATGCTTGCTGTAGTGAGGTGGCCCAAACATATACCCAATTACCCGCCTTAGTGAGGTGGCCCACACATATACCCAATGCCCGTTGTAGAGAGGTGGCCCACACATATACCCAATGCCCGCTGTAGAGAGGTGGCCCACACATATACCCAATGCCCATTGTAAAGAGGTGGCCCACACATATACCCAATGCCCGTTGTAGAGAGGTGGCCCACACATATACCCAATGCCCATTGTAAAGAGGTGGCCCACACATATACCCAATGCCCATTGTAGAGAGGTAGCCCACACATTTACCCAATGCCCGCTGTAGTGAGGTGGCCCACACATAGACACTTAATGCCCGCTGTAGAGAGGTGGCCCACACATTTACCAACTGCCCGCTGTAGAGAAGTGGACCACACATATACCAATGCCCGCTGTAGAGAGGTGGCCCACACATTTACCCAATGCCCGCTGTAGTGAGGTGGCCCACACATATACGTGGCCCACCACACATTTACCCAATGCCCGCTGTAGAGAGGTGGCCCACACATATACCCAATGCCCGCTGTAGAGAGGTGGCCCACACATTTACCCAATGCCCGCTGTAGAGAGGTGGCCCACACATTTACCCAATGCCCGCTGTAATGAGATGACCCAAACATACCCAATGCATTTTGTAGTGAGATGGCCCACGTATACCCAATGCCCGTTGTAGTAAAGTGGCCCACAGATACCCAATGCCCGCTGCAGTGAGATTGCCCAAATGTGCTGACATCGGTGTGACGCACGTCTTTTCCCTGTTATCGCACTGAGCTCAACACACACCAGAGAATATGAAAGGTCTAAACAGATAAGGGTATGAAAGGGTGAGAACAGCATTACATCATCAACAATACAACAACATTAACGTTAGAATCTTAACGACTCTATATTTCGATTATTCTCTCCCACCTTCCCAGATACAAAAGCAAGCAAGCAAGCACGCGTGCGCGCGCGCGCGCGGGCACACACACACACACACGCACACACACACACACTATACACACTATACACATGCTCTGCGCGCGCGCGCGCGGGCACACACACACACACACACACACACACACACACACACACACACACACACTATACACATGCTCATCAATTACAGAGAGGTGTACTTAGAATTCCCCAGCTCCTTTATTCTGAAAGAAATGAGTTTTTACTAGTCCCCGCCCTCACAACCCCCCATCCTTGGCTGTCGGGACCCCGTAGTCGCCAACCACTGCTACGACACCAAGACAATGTAACTGACTAATGACAGGATGCAATCGTACAGTTCGTGCATGAAAAAAATCTGTGCTCAACTCTTCACACACAAAACACACTGTGATGGACATTGCCAACCGACACAAGCAGACGAATAACTTGAAACTGGAAAAAAACTCTAGTTTTCCACCGCATAAAGAATTGTTGGAACGGTTAGGATCCTCATGCGTGGACACGAGTTTGTGATGACATCACTTTCAAGAATACATGGCTGTTGAGAGGAAGAAGAAGAAGTAAAAAAAGGAGACAAATAAAACTTCATGTCACTTCGTTTACGAAAATAAAAACATACTTTACTTAGAGAGACGTTCCATAACAGGTCCTAATCTCGTTCCTAAGGCAGTATTGTTCTCGGGAGATAGTCAAGGCCGTTGAGACAGCCTCGTTCTAAGTGCCACTGATGTGAATGACCCAAGGCATTGCCTTCTCGCGACATCTTGGACAGGGAGCTAAAGCTCTTAAAGTGTCAACCCCGCCTTTCGGCCTGGCGCTTGGTCTTGGCTTCGCAAGGATTTAAAAATCCATCAGTCCCAAAATCTACTTTTCTCTTTCCTTCTCCCTGCTCTGCTAAAATCAATATGAAATAAAGTTAGACCTTTTTACGGCGCTGGGAAGCTGTGGGCGCTGCTCCCAACTGGACCATAAAGCTGTCAAGCGGACATCTGTGGAAAGAGAGGCATCGTCTTCAGACCTGGCAGGGCTTGACTGCAGCACGGAGATTGGGCAGATGCTGGCCAGGCTGACAAATGGCAACACTGGGACGTTTAACTGGTGTTCCTTTGATTAGCTCCAGACAAAGTGAGTGAGTCTGTGTGAAAGAATGTATGCGAGAGAGAGAGGATGTATGTGTTTTGGGTTGGCGAAGCTGGCGGCGAGCATGCGTGAGTCAGTTGGGAAAGGATTTACTGAGTGAGTAAGTGAGTAAACTTTAAAGGCTCTTTTCGTAGACAAATATGGACCAACGTTTTTACATGACGGTTAAATAAAAACTTAGCCAAACTTGGTCAAAGCTTCGACCTCATTTGTCCGAAGGGTCTTTGTCAGAAATTGTATTATGAAGGACTAAGTCAATAGCATTAATCAACCCTCAGTATGTATGAAGCTGAAAGAGCTTTCAAATAAAAACAATGTCATCATAATGTGGTTAAAGCACAAGGTGGCACTGTCTCTCTCTCTCTGTGAATGATCTACTCGAAAAAACCCTCAGTAGGGTTTGTGTTCTAGATGCATTACTAGAAGTTATGCCTTGACAGAGTGACTTAGTTCCCTACACAAACCTCACAAACTGTCATTATTACAATACAGTACACCATGGTTTATAATACAGGAAGTTAATCTTCTACGAAAAAAGACAGCACATGAAATAACACTTTGCCAAAGAGCCCTGATATACAGTAGAGGAAGTGATCGGCACTTTTGCTGACCGAGTAGTTTTGTAACACAGGAAGTGACATCCGCTGCTGGGTCAAATCGAGAAGGGAAAAGTGTGAGGAGGAAGAAGCTAATACAACTTTCGTTTGATCAAATAACAATAAAAGACAGGCATTGATTTTCCCCCTTATAGCCAATCGCAGTCTGCATGGGCTAATGCCTGGCAATGGCTCTCCGACTCCCAAGCCTTTCCGAAGGTTGTAGGTTCTAAATCTGACAATAATTTTTTTTTGACCCTCGCGAAGCTAAGATCTCTGTGACTTGTTTTGCTTGGACTTTTTCCAGCTCATGAAACACAGCTTGTCTTAACGTTTCCTAAAGACTGTTCTTCACGAGACAAATCTGGACAAACCTTTAACAACATTTTTACATGACTGCTAAATAAAAACATTGTCAAACTTAATTTTGTCAAACCTTCGGTCACGTTTGTTTGGATAATGTCCTTAACGGCTACCAACATACATAAAAATACTATAGCTGCAATATTAGGAAGTTGGTTTCTAGCGAATGATTTTGATTTGTGGCTAAGAAACCTAGAAGACGGTTATTGACGATATCAAAGTGGTCACGGTGTGTTGTCGTTGCCTTCGTGTGTCAGGTCGCAGGCTATTTGTCTGAGATGTTGAAGCCCTGCTAGACAATCCGTCGATCCAGTCAACTCAAGGACCGCCTGCATGTACCCCCCAAAATACGATAGAAATCCGGTCACCTCTTCTGGTCCCTCTTTGGCCGTTGTGTGTGAAATAAATTGCCCCTGTCGCTCTGTGCAGTGTACAGCGACCACCTTCGAGGGAGCCTTTCTTCCTCTTTCGTGAAAACCTCCAGTGGCTGATAGTCTCCCCTTCCCCCCATCATCATCATCACTGCTACCTCCAGTAGCTGATAATCTCCCCTTCCCCCATCATCATCATCATCATCATCATCATCATCATCATCATCACTGCTACCTCCAGTAGCTGATAATCTCCCCTTCCCCCATCATCATCATCATCATCATCATCATTGCTACCTCAAGTAGCTGATAATCTCCCCTCCCCCCATCATCATCATCATCACTGCTACCTCAAGTAGCTGATAATCTCCCCTCCCCCCATCATCATCATCATCACTGCTACCTCCAGTAGCTGATAGTCTCCCCTTCCCCCATCATCATCATCACTGCTACTGGGGGTACGGATGGGTGGTGCTTCCAAGGATGGCCTACCTCTGCGAGTAGCAACGGCTTGAGAAGATTATCCGTACCACAATGTTCGTGCTGTGTGAATTACACTTGAGACATTACGATATACTGCGAGTTTGTTTTAAAAGTTTAAAAGAGTTCGTGCACTTAGTGTGCACGCGGTACACTACGGCTTCACGAGACCTTCGACATTCTGCTGCGTCCACAACACAGATGCAAGACGCTTGCCGTGGAGGGCACCCCGTGGTGTAGAAATGTGTGTAAATCACGTGATAGCGCTCCACACCACGTACAGGAAACTGGCTTTGGGTTTCTGAAAATCTAAAGGGTTTGAAGTCCGGGGGGTTTGAAAATGTGAAAGAGTTTAGATTATGGTGTGACTAACGGACAATTGATATGTCACCATTACTTGTCATCAAACATCACGGACATACTTCAACACCCATAAACATGACAACAGGGTTAAAGGTCACGAGGAGGGGGAGCCCGTGTTTTACGCCGTCAGCAGTTAAGATTGTATCGCTACAATGCAGCCAGCAGAAAGAACAGCGTGCCCGAGATGAGATCTGAACCCAAGACAATCCTCATTGTATTGGTGACAGTGATAAAGATCACTATAGTATTCACAAGAACACCTTACTGTGTACCTTTTAAGGCCACTAGTCAAATTAGTCGAAAAAAATGTCCTGCGTTTTCTTGGAGGAAGCGGTGTTAAAACCTCCAACAATTTTAACCAAGGATTTGAAGACTCCCAACAGTTTAACTGGTCCTGAAAACCCCTTGCATTTTATGCATGAAAAATCCTGGTGCCAGAGGTTCAAAGCAAATAGGGTTTTGCAAACGATGGCTCGGTTCTCATTTCCTAAGCGTAAAATAGCAAAAGTGTGTTAGTACCGGCCTCGCTTTGATGTAACGATAAAAGGCCGATAAGAACCTGACGACTACCAGGGAGA
Organism: Marisa cornuarietis; assembly: GCA_004794655.1. NCBI lineage: Eukaryota > Metazoa > Mollusca > Gastropoda > Architaenioglossa > Ampullariidae > Marisa > Marisa cornuarietis. The sequence goes on from SMMW01000575.1 coordinate 3,167,799, forward strand.
AATATAACAGCAGCTTGGCTCGTCCGCTGTGAAGACGTGTGCATGGCGTCTGTACGCCTAAGTCTTGGTGACCGTGCGTGTGTGTGTGTGTGTGTGTGTGTGTGTGTGTGTGTGTGTGTGTGAGATCGAACGTTTTTTATGCAAACAATCAGCTCTTGCCTCCACACCCCACTGTGTTACACAAGAGTTCCAAGGTACACGGAGTATTTCCAGTATTCGTCCGTTAAAGGATGGACAACGGCAGGAAGAACTTATTGCATAAGATTTCACGACCTGCAGTTTATTTTAAACAAATCTTACAGACCGTCAGATAAAAACGTACAATGCAGAAATTTAATGATTGAAGACTTTGCTTGCAGCACTGTCAAGAGCGGCAACAAATGGCTTTGGCTCTCGTGGGAAGTCTCATCCTTGCAGGCTGTTGCGACCAATTAAGTGCAAGAAGGTCATGAAGTGCGAGCAAGCCGGTCACTATCAAATGGGGTGTCTGAGAGAAAATTACGACAAAGACATCACGAAGCAAGCCGACAGGTACATTTGTTCCCCATCGCTCCAACACATCCCCCCCCCATTCTTATCTTCACGAAGTTTTTGTCACGAGAAGAAAAACCATTGGACGCTCTGCAAGAAGCCCCGGATGTTGCACACAGGTTATTAATGTTCGAACAATCGGGATTCGCGGAAGGAAAATTGTAAACGACTTTGTCTTTTCGCGTTTCCGTTTGATTTACCTGTCAGATATCTAATAACCTGTCTTGACAGTGAGGTGTGCATGCACCTGAGTAAAAACGTGGCCTCTACTGCTGAGGAATGTTTCTTCCCGTGGCTTAAATAAATAAATAAATGGACAAAAACAAAATGCAATATAAAGTTATATAATGGCTATTTGAAACTCAATAAATAATTGAATAAATCTTGACAACAGTTGTGATATTTGTGATCTATTGTGATCTATGTTGTGGTCTAATTGCCTCCTGTTCTCTTTTTCGTTTTGTCTGTCTGTCTGTCGGTCGGTCGGTCGGTCTCTTAAGCTGTTGTTGTTTTTCCTGCTCCCCTCCTTCTTCATTCTGTCTCTTTCATCTTCTCTCTTTTATTCTCCACCTCATTCTCTCATGGCTTAAATCAAACGCTGTCAATATAAAGCTAATTAACTGTTCAGGTGCCATGGTGTAATAATCTACAATCTTGAAAGACCAGATCGACTGGAGTGATGTTGAAACAGTGCACACAGAATCCTATTCAGTCTCACCGTTCTTCCGGAGAAGCCTGCGTGAAAAGTCGACTTCTCTCTCCGAGGCCATGCAAAATCATTGCGCGTCAATGAAATAATCCAGTCTGACAACAGCGCGCCCTGCAGAGTGTAACACGTGTCATGCTGGTGGGTGTCTGGGTAGGTAGGTAGGTGGTGAGAGGGCTTTATAATACGCTCGAGGTAAACTTGATGCAGATGCTGTTTTGCTTTCTAGCGATGGTTGCTGACAAGAGCTGACTTGGGTACGATCATCGCGAACAGTTTGCCAGAAACAAAGGTAGTGACGGAATGAAAACTAGAGTGGAGGGACTTATTTTGCTTCCCCTCTACCTGCACACACACACACACACACATCCCCCCAACACACCCAGTCGCCCTACCCCTCACCACACACGAACACAGATTCCGCTCTCTCTCTCTCTCTCTCTCTCACACACACACACACACACACACACACACGTACACGTACACGTGCGCCGCGTAGAAAAAGGGAGTACAGAAGAGACAGCAGGTGACAGATGCAGCCAAATGTCAACCATCAACAATGGTTACAATTAGGGCATAACCAGCTGGCTTAGGCCATCCAATCAACCAAAAGTTCAGGGCTCACCTACAGATATTTTTAATCATCTTGTGTTAACTAGAATTTGATCTTAATTGTGTCACGCCATCCGTATTTCTCACCTACAGCAGTCAAAACAGTCCTGAGACTTGCAACACTGGCTGCCAGCCACTCAGTGTCTCAAAGAAGTCTTGCGAGGGACAGTCCCCAGCTTCCAGTACCACCAATATCCAAACAAGTCCTGGAAGTGACAGCCTCTGCTAGTAGCATCTCGCTGTCAGTCCAGCTCTGCATCTGACAAGTCCAACTCAGAGCTGCAGCCAGGTACAGGCCAGGACCAACGGATTCGACAGCTCACCATTGTCATGGCAGAACAAGGCGTTAATAACCATCGAGAAGTCTTATGTGAAACCGCCAACCAGTGTCCCACTCCCACATATGACTTCTTATATTTTTTCCAGCATAATCCTCTCTTTCTCTCACTCACCCTTTATTTTCGTCCCATAACATGTTAAGAAACTGGTTCGCCTGTGCATCAAAAGCAAAACCCCTGACCCAGCAGAAAGTCCGCTGCATGTTTTGCCGTTTTTTGGACATTTCTGACCGTCACGGGTGATCATACTTCCTCACCGGGCTGCTGCACACGTGCGAAACTGAGCGCGCGAAGTAGGAGCCCTCATCTATATTCATGGCGGCTTTGCTTCCTGGAAAAGCACGGAACAGGGGAGAAATAAATACAAAAAGAAACGAGATCATAGGAGGACAAAGACTTTTGCAGTGAAGACCCCGACTGCAAACAAAAAAACGAGGCGACATCACAAGCGCAGGAAAAATTCTCAACTCTGGCAAAACGCGAAAAGGTCGCCGGTGTAACCATGGAGACGGGCTTTGTCCTTGACTGCCAGAGATGACTTGCTTGTGACCTTTCGGGCAGACGCGCTCAGCGCCTGGCCGAAAAGTAATTATTTTTCCGGGAGGCAAAAAATCCCTGCCGCCGGTTAGATAAGCCTGCGGGGCTGTGGTTACCCGAGCAATTATCACTCTCTCGCTGACTAATCGGATTAGCGCTAAAGGAGGGCTGGTCGGTCACCTTTGAGAAGGTGGACCAAACTAATCTGGGTCACGTACCCCAGAGACTGGGACACGTGCACTGTCTTCCTGCGTGAGACCAAAGACCCTCTTTGTTGAGAACCGCTGCATTCTGTCCTATATACCCCAGGAAAAAAAGTGCGACAAGCAAACAGACTGGACGCTGTGTATGTGTGTGCGTGTTTGCGAGTTCGCGCGTGTGTGTTTTGTGTGTCAGTGTTTTATTGGCGTTTAATTGTTGATTGGACGTGTGCGCGCGCGCTCACACGCATATCTTGTTGCAAGGAATGCACTTTTTTTTATTTAGCTATTGACGTGCAAAACAGGGCTTATCTGCTTTCATCTTCTCCATCTCTTCTGCAAGACATTCCTCTGTTTCTCTTTCTAATCAAAAGCACCCAGGCTTTCGCTGGGCTTTTCTAGGCTGATTGCTCCTTTCATGGGTTTGTGTTATGGCAATTCTGATGACATTCTCTCTCTCTCTCTCTCGCACGCATACATATACAGGAGAGAGAGAGAGATCTTTGTCAGATGTTCGGGAAAAGTAAAAAAAAATGTTGCAGCTTTACTGGAGCAAGACAAGCCATCATGTACTTCCCTAGCTTACTATAAAATGAAAAATTGATGATTTGAAAGCTGAAGCAATTTTACCCCCCTCAGTATTTCTACCCCCCCTCTCCCTCTTCTGTCACTGCCATGCACAACGCACGTACAACTCTTTCTCACTCACTCTCTCTCATGCACACTCTCTTTTACACACACACACACACACACACGCTCATTTCCCTGTTGCTCAATTTTGCATCGATTAAAAAAAAAATGTCGTTATGTCAGCAAATCAGCTAGCCAGAATAAGCAAGAGACAAAAACAGTTCAAATTCACGGGTAAATCGGTTCTGCGTGTTCTCCTGTTTGAAGCTGAATAGCAACAACTGCGGAGAAAACATTTCTTGACATCGTCCTCAGCGACATCAGTCTGCGTGTGTAGTGCTCCGTCTCCATGGTGACCAGCAGCATGGCTCGAAGGCTGTGTACTTTTCGTTCAGCGACGTTGACCAGAAAGTTTTGTCAAAAAAAAAAGAAAGACAGACACTCGACACAGTATGAAAATGCAGATGACAAGTGCTTCCTCTAAGCGAGAGCTCTTACCTTACAAATCTTCTGTGACTGTAGCGAGTGTCTGAAGAACGTTTGGTGAGCTTCCCGACTTCGAACGAGAACCAACCAGCGCCTTCTTCCTTTAGCACTGGCTTCTAAATTTGGGTGAAGGGATTTTTTTGTAGACAGTAGGAAGTAATGCACGGTGGACGACTAAAAAGTTAATGGTCAAGATCGCCCAGTTTTTTTTTTAGGTTGTTATAAGGAGGTGAGGTATTCGGGACCATACTTTTCTCAGGGCCATTTTTTTCGTGAGGGCAGGGCAGTACGTATCCGTTCCCCCTATCTATTTCCCCGTTCCATCACTCTCTATAAAGTCAGGTGCCGGCTGGTGTGTGTGTGTGTGTGTGTTGGGAGGGGATGGGGAAGTCTCTGTGCTACATGGGTCTCCGGGTTCGGACACCAGTACTCCAAACACTCGCCTATTCGCCTGGTGGAACCTGAAGGTTACCAAGACAACCAAGACTTACAGTTTGCCAGTTCCACAAGATGACCAGCGACTTTCGTTTTCACCGAGTTCAGAAAAATGTTTCCGTTGTGCCTAAACGCCCATCTGTCACGTTAACACCGACTAAACTTTAAAAATTGACCTTTGCTCTCCTCGTATTTTACCCGCAAAAGCACGGCAGGAAATAAACGTTAGCCATTCGTGTATGTTTGTGGTTATTTATTGCTATTTGGTGTTCAAGGATGCAGCAGCTGGGTAGGAAAATACTTTCATACCTGATTAGAACAGCAAATACTTCCTTCTCAGTGTTCCTTCTCAGTTCTACTATCTGTTTCTCTTTCACTAGAAAATTATTTTGAGATTGTGCCACGCTCATTTTGCTTGATCGGAAATGTTCAGCTTAAGTGAAAAGTGGACCTCTTCCCGTAAACAATCTACCTCATATACATTTAACATATTTAGGTAGGAATGGCTAGGAATGATGAAATGTAAGATTATTTGGCTTCCTTGAAGAAGAAAAAGAGGAAGACGATATATAGAATTTGTTTCCCGACGAATTAGCGGGGACAAGATTACCTATATAAACCAGAATAATGAGAGGCAAGATTCTTCTTTCTTTCTCTGTACATTCATTGAAATTATCAGTCTTGGAAATGGAGGTGGATGACACAGTTCCTTATTACTACACAGTACTCATTTTCTACTCTTCATCAATGACTCGTGCTGTACACATCTGCGTGGTGAATATTCGAGGAAAGTAGCATTGACAAAACACATGGAACCCACAGGATCTGAGAACATCCCAGTTCTAAGTCTAGTAGACCGTAAGAGGCAGTTATCCGGGCTGTGAGTTCAGCTTCCCATGGTTGGAGGATAAGTCTACTGAGCATATCGACTAGCAATTTACTTGTCGATTCTGTTGTTGCTTTTTTTATTCTGTGACCAGGGACTTGCCTTGACTGATCGAACTTTGAGAGATTTTGCTGCAGTCTACTTTTGCTGGCCATGAACTCCAATCCGGAGAAGCGCATCCTTTCAGCTGAGGTGCTGATGGGGAATCTGTTATTGCACGTGCGGTTTCTAAAGAAAACGTTTGCCATTGGCAAGGACTGTGTATGATATTTTATTAATTAGAAAAAAAGTTGCTTCTTTAAATTATCATAATTTACTCAGGGTCCTAAACTATAAAACATATTTTCAAAGGCATGCTTTTTATACAGATCAATAATGCAGAAATTTTCTCTTTTTATTTGGTGCCGTATACACTCTTTTATTTAGTACAGTATATAATCCTTTATTCCGTGTTTTTCGTGCGGTATACATGATTTCTTCGTTTATTTGGTGCAATATAATAGCCCTCTCTTTTTTCTCTTTTCTCTTTTTCTCTTTCTCTCCACTTACCGGCGTGCCTTCCTTTCGCATAAGGGATCTGTCCCCGTTTGTTTTTCCTTTGCTTCTCGATTTTTCTCTTTCAAAACTCGCCTGAGGACCAAAGATCACAGCAGCGAGGTCCTGTCCTTGTCGACTGCTGATTGCGCCGCCTGATAATATTTTGAGCCTCAGGACCTCCTGCAGGGACTGTGTACACATTCTGTTTGTGTTTTCTGCACCTCTGACGTCAGCACCTACCCCCCTCCAACTTCCTTATCCATCACGTGATGCAGATGCTTATGTCTTCCCACGCGCCCACAGGATGGATCCCTCTTCACCTGCACACAGCAGCTGCATGTTGTCCGCACCTATGACGTCATCAGTTCCCTTTGTGTGCGATGCCCTCCCTACCTGTGCAGACGATGGCGCTAAAGGGATGCACATGCACCAACCTAAACAAAACCTTTTAAGGAAGCTGAGTCCGAAATGTTTACTTTAAATGGAAATGGGACCTTTTTTATGAAAACAGTCTGTCTTGTCTACTTCCACGTTTAGTCCGAGTGTGTCCGTGCGTGATCCGTAGAATGTAATTAGTTTTTATGTACGAAAGAGAAAAACATGTTTTTAATACATTATTATTCATCAGTCCTCATTGTGCCGTCTGGCACGTGAGGCAACAGCTAGGGACTTCCATCTGGTTCTGTCTGCTGTTGTTCTGGGGGCTGTTTCAAGTGATAGGCCTCTGTTCTTGAGGTCCTTTTCGATGGATCGCCTCCATGTCTCTTTGCGCCTCCCTCTGTTCCTCACATTAGGAGGGGAGTAATGTCAGGGAGCCTTTGCAGGTCAGTGATGCCAAAACAACTATAATTATTTTTTTTATAACAATCGTATTACACTTTCCGTGTAAAATCTTTGACAGACTATCACACGTATTAATATTAATATTGTGCATGAGGTCACAAAGACTTTCGACACCAGGAAGAGAAGCGTTAGAGAACGAGAGGAAAATGGCGGAAGAAGAAGGTTTTCGTGAAGTACGAAAGGAAAAAGTTATTTCTGTGATAACGTGGCCGAGTCGGCGCCAACAATACCCCAGACTAAGTAGCACCGCACTCTCTGAGAGGGAGTGGAAACATAATTATATTCGTGAGAAAAAAGAAAGTTATTCCCTCTGGATAAACTATTCCTGTGATAGCGTCGCCGAGTCGGGGCACCCAACCCAGAGAGTGAGAAGCATGGCACCCGCTGAGAGAAGACGAAGACAGTCGTATATTTGTGGAAAAGTGTGATTCCGTTAGATATTATTAGAGAGACGCGAGTTATCTTACTTATATCTTCACCTGGAAAATAGTGTTTGGATTTCCTCGGACAGAATCAGACGAAACCTTCTATGACGATAACAACGTTGTGAAGGAGAGAGAGAGAGAGAGTGTTACGATGGTGTCAACTCTGTGCCAAGAGAGATATTACGAGACTGGATGGGTCTATGAATTTTTTCGAGAAGGATTGTCCTATTGAAAGTGTGATTACCCCTTAGTGACCTCCCCTGTGCGCTGGTTTGCTAAAGTGTTTATCTATTTATTTGTAAATTGTTGGAATAATAGCCGAAAACACAAGGACAGATCGTTTGCCGTGTGCTGAAAGAAAGAACACGTAACTGTCGCAAACCTGAATGGTGAGGTTGTGACATCTACTTCCTCATTTAGTGAAGTCTACTTCTACATTTAACCTTATCCACTCCCACAATTTTTCTTGTCCACTTCTCACATACTCTTGCCTTGGGGAATGTATCTGGTTTCTATGACTAACAGAAGATAAATTGTCTTCATACGACAAACCATCATAAATTGATAAAATAAAAATTAATGAACAAAACAAAACCTTACTTCAGAAGTCTTTGGGATTGTCCTATACACTTGGAGACATTCATATAGTTGGAGTTCACTAAGTCCAGTTCCTGGACCTCTACTAATCGTCGGAGAGACAGAACGAATGTTGCTGCTGACAAAGTTCCTCACAGAGATCATTGGGGAGCAGGCAGCAAGCAGGTCCGACATAGTCTGTCCACTTTTTATTGTTCGCCAACTATTTCTTTAGTTGTTTTATTGTATCTAAGCTACAGGCTGCGTCCTAGCGACCCTGGATTTTGAATAAGCTCCAGTCGGACGGAGGTTTTTACGATGCAGGTTAATTCCTAGCAGTTGCAAGTGATTACAAATTAAGCGGCGGCTATCAGCCAGGGAGAAGTGCCTCAGGTCGCATTTCTTCCCTCCGTATGTATTCGGACCACAAAACTGTCGACGCGAAAAGTCGCGTTGTGTCCGCGAGACTTTACGAGATTGACCTAGTGACCTACCTAAAAAAAGGGCACGAAATGAAAAACCTGGGAAACGCACGCGCGCACACAGGTAAACAAAGATTCATACACTAATACGCAGGTGGTTTAGTTAGAAGGAATGGAAAGAAAGACGATACAGGCAAAGAGAAAATGAAGGCAAAGGTGTCTTGAAAGGTTGTATAGGTAAAAAGGAGTGGGGGGAGAGAGAGAGAGACAGTGAAGGGGACAGTTTCTCTCCTGTAGAAGATATGATAGACAGAAAAAATGCGATTTGAAGGCCTTGTACAGATATGATAGACAGGCAGGGAAGATGATTAGCGTTGCTTGGATAAAAAAAAATCGATCCGGCTATCATCAGTAACATTTTCGTCAACTGCTTTAAGTAGCCAGTATTGTAAGTACAGAACGACGCACTGTAAGGATTTTCAAAAGATAACTTTTGTTTATATGATGATATCTGGCATGCCTGATATTATATTTGTGTACATACCATCGCTCAAGAACACACGCATTGCCCTATTAAGTAAAATATTCATACCCTCTCTCTCTTTCGTCATGGCCGTCATGTGTGTGTGTGTGTGTGACAGAGAGAGAGAAGCAGCTAGAAGTTTACAAACAACCCATGGGAACTAAGCTCTACTAAACAGAATCCTCTATATAACTACAACTATACACAAAGATAAAATGTTGATGAGAGCATCGATACTGACGACAAAATGTCTCAACCCCTTAAAGGCAGCCCATGGCTAATGAAAACTAACAAATATACGAGTTGTCTGCCCGTGCTTTCGTGCCTGCGTGCACACCTGTGTGGCCGCACCACCGGGTGTATAATTATTGTTATTGCAGAGATTTGTCAGGATTGGCTAATGATATGGTCAACAGGAAAACCCCGCTAGACTCACTGGAGGGGTGGGCAGCACAAATAATGGGAATAAAGTAAAGAGAAAAAAAAAGAGTGGAGGTAACCGACTGCGTGACGGAAATATGAACTGCAATACAAGCACAAATGTTTACACACCGAGCCAGTCGGACTAAAAATAGCATTTATGCGCACGTGTGCGCATGCGTGTTGCATATTGTGTGTATGTGTGGTTTTCATTATACAACTGCTTTTGCTTGCTAATGGCTTTGTCTGAATCAGGCTCAGTATCTAACCGATCTCAAAGCTAACAACGGTCGACAAAGCCTGACTGCTCGAGCAAAACTCGTTCAGACAACGTGTGTCCTCCGCGATGCAAGTTTCAACAGAAACGTCGATGTCCGAAACTTAAAAAAAAATGTCTGGAGATTCTATTAGTCGCAGTCCACATTTATTCTTGCAAGCGATTATGTCCAACAGTTTGTTAAAGACGCAAGTAACCATTTTAATCTCGTAAATCTCAATGCCTTGCTCGATACTTAGTTACATTTCTGGAGTGGTGGGGAAGAGAAAGACAACAAACAAGGGTCAGTATGATGACTGGGGGATGCTGCGTGTGTTTATAAATGTGTCACTGTGTTAAGTGCCTTGTAGTATTTAGTGGACGGTTGGTGGCGCAGTGGCTGAAGCTCCTGTCACCACGACAGAAATAGGATCAGGTTTGAACCTTGGGTTAGATACTCATCTCTCTGGGTGGGACACCTGTTCACAGCTGAAAGTCGGTAGTTTTCTCCAGGTACTTCAGCTTTGCCGACCCTACCTCTCTTTATGTCTCTCTGTGTGTGTGTGTGTGTGTGTGTGTGTGTGTGAAAGAGAGAGAGTGTGTTTGTGAAAGAGAGAGTGTGTGTAAGAGAAAGTGTGTGTATGTGTGTGAAAGAGAGAGAGTGTGTGTGAAAGAGAGAGAGTGTGTGTGAAAGAGAGAGTGTGTGTGTGAAAGAGAGAGAGTGTGTGTGAAAGAGAGAGAAAGTGTGTGTATGTGAAAGAGAGTGTGTGTGAAAGAGAGAGAAAGTGTGTGTGTGAAAGAGAGAGAGAGTGTGTGTGTGTGAAAGAGAGAGAGAGAGTGTGTGTGAGAAGGAGAGAGTGTGTGTGAAAGAGAGAGAGAGTGTGTGTGTGTGTGTGTGTGTCGCTGTAAATGATAGTAATATTATAAAGAACATTTCATACCTATCGAAGGTACGTGCTTGTCTCATTCATGCATGTTCGGGTGTTTATGTAAAGCGGTTGAAACCTCCTTCGGTGTTGGAAAAAGTCGGTCAATAAATAAACAGTTTTTCTCTCTGTATTTTATTTTATAAGAAATTTAATGATTATTGCTGGGCAGCAATTACCGTGTCAGTCACTTTGCACACCGTAAACTCTCATGTCAACTAGCGTTAGCCACCTACGGTATTTCGATTAGCAGTAAGAGTGTAGTGTTACTGGCATTTGAGGCTAAAACCCATCAGCCGACGTCAGTAACTGGTAGTCGTAGTTGTAGCGAGGGAGAGCCGAGAGGTACGGGCTCCACTGTCACAAAAAGTTGTGATATCTAACACCACACTCCCCAGCACCATATTCCCCAGAAAACAATGTTAGGGAAAGAGTTTTACTTTACCTAGTGGGTAAGTTAATTCTAGCCTAACCTCAGTCCCTCGGTAAGAGGAGAAAGGTCGCGATGTCATCATGTCAACAGTTAAATGTCTCCAGGAAACGAAGAATCTCCGTCAGCCATGATGGCGTCTTGCTTGTGACCATAGACGACCCAAAAGGTCTGTGATGTCTACGTTGGTCTAGAGTCTGTATGCGGCTGGTGTCACTTGAGTCATTTGGATTAGAAATGACAAATGTCGCTGGATGAAAATCGTTGATAGCAAACTGCTGGACAGATCTCGAGCGCTGTAACAGAACCTGCTGACGCCAGCGCGCCGCCATCTTGCTACTCGTAACCTGACATAAAGCAGTATGGAGCACCAACAGACTGCCACCTACTTTGTCAGTTTTGAAATCAAAGAACTCAAGCAGCTCAAGAAAACAGAAACCAAGCAATGCTGACAGTTTATGAAAAAGAGGAAAATACACGGCGGAGCATCACCAACACTGAGACAGTCTCGCCTTACGAGTGACAATATGGCGGCTTACTGGCTTCTTTGCAGAATCAGTCAGGGTCTGTCCACTAGTCTCAGAACAGTGATGTAAGCATTTAATTGATTGCTAGTATTTGTAAGCAGCATACCTCATAGTCTGCAGTGATCGCAGGTCGGATAGGAAATCTGGTGGATGTAAAATTTTCATTAAATGAAAGTCTGCTGGAGGTAAAACTTTCATTACTTGAAGTATTTGTAAACCTTTTACCTCATGGGTATGAAGTGTGAGTTGGACACGGTTAAGTCTGAAGGATGTGAACATTTTTTACATACGACATGTTAGTTTGCAGTTTATTAACATTTCGAAGCCGTAGACCAAGACCTCTGCTGAATTTTTGTTGCTGCTGTTGTTGGAAAAAAAAATCCTGCAGTTGTCTTCTTCGTTGTTTTCATAGGAAATAGTTATAAATAGACTCCCAACCTCTGTAACATTTTGCTTCAAGTCCGGATGACTGATCTTTGAAGGATGAAGGACTTTTCCTGCGCCTTTTCTATTTGTAAAGGTCTGCTATATATAGCTAGCTGTGTAGCCCGTGTATTTTTTTTTTGTTTTTTTTTGCGCTGATGCGAAAAAAGTGTCGTATCTCGAACAAAAGATTTTACAGCTGTCTGTGGATCCCATTTATTGTGGAGAGAACTTTATTTACTGTCTGGGCGACGGGCTTGTGACTGTACTTAATGAATGTTGTGGGTCAAGCGAGTGAGCGGAGTGCGTGAAGGCACGCCATTGTCAGGCAATTCTTCCTCCCAGCCGTGTGTCTGGCGGGCCTTTGTTTGTTCGACTGTTTCTGATTCATGGTGACGTGCACTGCGACCTAAGCGACGAAATGCTCTCAAGTAAAAACGATTCTTAATGGCTGTGCGGTCACTTCAAATCAGGCTGCTCGGCATCATTCTTACCGCAATATTATGGAATTCTCATCATATACACATGTGTGTGTGTGTGTGCGCGCGCGCGCGTGCGTGCATGTGTAAGAGATGAAAGAGAGTGGGTATTCATACTGCAATGTAGTGAGCTGGTAGATGTGCAGCCACACACGTGCATCTGTAAGTGCTGTATACTGTTCCTCTGAATGAATACACGAGTATAAACATCGCCAAGTACAGACAGGTCAACAGAGGTTTGAATAGGTTTACCTTGTGAAGGCCTCGGCCAATGGGAGAACAGATACTATACGTTAGCTACGCGTATCTATGTACAAACATGACGTCACGTATTTCTGTGCAGTATGCATGTATCTCGAGAACAAAATGGGAGAATTCAACCCGATTTGGAAAAGCAGTATCTGAGGATTGCCCAGTAATTAGAAAAAAAATGTCTCACAGGAAACCTTTATTCAGGACACCCTGACTATGTAACTATAGTTAACAATCATATTACTACCCCTCGTTGAAAACATTTATCAGACATGGCGACCTTTGATGACGTATTAGACAACATACATCAGAATACAAAGACCCTTGAGCAAAGTCTGATCTGTCCCACGCCATGACCAGTGCACCTGTCATCTGTGTACATGGAAACTGCTCCCGCCACTCAGAGTTTTTTTGTCAGTTCTCACAGTATCATTTAAGCAGGTGGGATGAGTACAACATGTCAGGCATTATTTCGTCCTACCCACTAAGCTACTTTCTGTGTATAATCACGGGGAAGGTGGGCAAGCGGCTAGCTACCCCCACTTAATAATAATTATAATAATAGTTTGAAGAATTAATTCCCGGTGTGATGGCGAGCTCAGTGCATTGTGAACGAAAATTTCTAAACAAACCGACAGTCAACCACACAAGAAACAAGTGTTAGCAGACGGGAGGATACCATGGCAAACATGGACGAAGCCCTGCTTTTGATGACAATGTCGGGGGAGTATCGATGATGATGATAGGGGAGTGGAGATTGTAGGGGACAGCAGCGCGCTCTCAGGGTCAATAGCTACTTCCCGTACCCACTAATCTACTTCCTGTGCATAATCACGAGGGAGGTGGGCAGAGGTCTAGGCGTGGCGAGCTATAACCTCCCAGCTTAGCTTTGATCGGATCGCGTCATCATCCGGGTCGTTCGTTCCTTTCTTCTTCCGCGGTCCCCTTGGTGTAGTGACTGTAGTCAGTAGGTGCACAGGTACTGGGGCGTTTTGGATGTGCTTTGGCATGTGATGTGATGTGATGTGATGTGATGTCGTGTGATGTGATATGCTGTGTCGTGTGTGTGTGTGTGTGTGTGTGTGTGTGTGTGTGTGTGTGTGTGTGTGTGATAGCCCCGGTCGCTATAAATTGGAGACAGTCAACGTTGCCAAACAGACACAAAAATAATTTGGGGTGAAGGGTGAGCAGAGCTCACAGTAACTCAGTTTCTAGATCAGCAACTGAGACTTAAGTGACGTTTGTTTACCTGACTGCCTGCTGAGCGCACAACTGTTCTTGAGAATGTACTCCCCCCCCTACCTTGTGAAGACAGCCCCACGCTTGATCAGGGTTTGGTCACGATTAATAAAGCGATTCCATAAACAACTTTAACGCTTGGACGATTGGGTATTGGGAGCTTGGCATAAGGTGGAAAGCACATCTGTTGTAAAGAAACAGAAACATAAAGAACTTACCGAAACAGGCTGCAGTGTCTTGTAGCGGGCTGAATGACTCCTAAGTTCGTTCTGTTCCTAAATCCAGGATTCACGACACAGCTGTGACATGTTCGATGCCAAGTGACTGGTAGTGAAAAAAACTCACAACCAGCGGAACACTTGTTGGTCCCTGAACTGAACCGTGTGGCGGTTCCCCCTCCCGCGGCACACTTTGCTAAAGCAGCAGCCGACGCACGTACAGCAGCAACAGGCGCCGACGCTCACGGGCCGGAGACGACACCCGCGCGCGCGTGTGCGCGCGCACACACACACACACACACACACACACACACACGTGCACGAAGACTTCCAGCAAGCAATCCCGACAGCCCCCGCCCTCACTGGAGCCAATCGGCTAAGCCGAGCGGAAAATGGCCTTACTCCCTCAAGCACGAGAGAGCAGAAATCGAACCACCGGCATCTTTGGCTCTTTGTCTTGTCTGCACGTAGGAGTCACCTCAAGGCTGAGGTCACTCGGGTCATCTCTAAAGACACGCCCACCGACGATATTCGAAGTAAGGGGGGGGGGGCTCGGGGTCAGCCACCGTGACCTTTCCTTCCCATCATGGTCCTCGTTTTGCTTGGCTTTGTGCACGACAGTGACCTGCCCTTGTTGGGAGCGGAGACCTCCTGCACTTCCTGTTGCCTGACGACACTCAGTGCGGACGACGAGTAAATCCTCGTGAAGACAGCACCTCACTGACTTCTCTCCACCTTACGTCCTCCCAGGTGACAGTCCAAGGCAAGGTGGATCCCCCTTCAGGAGAGACGTTTGCATCTGAAGCCTACAGGCTGACTCCTTATGGCTTCGAAGATACTGAAGAAGAAACGTCTGCTCGTGCACAACGCACGCACGCATGCACGCACACCCCCCCACACACAGAGGTAAATAAACAAGAATAGATTCGTGATTTGGATAAACGGGATACACGTTAAATGTTTAGAATATTACAATTCATCTTCTTCCGAGATGGTATTTTTATGTAAATTTTTGTGTCTTGAGTTTGAGTGTGGCACAGACATGTACCGTAAAATCACATCCACTCCCCGACCACTACGAAGCACACGAGCTTAGTTTACCTGCGCACTTCATCCCCCACCAACAACACACACACACACACACACACACACACACACACACACACACACACACACACACACACACACACACATCTAGCATTCAAGCATGCACGCACTTTACTGTACACAACTCTACTCTAGAATTCAGTCACGCACGCACTTCATTCCCCCCAGCACACACACACACACACACACACACACACACACACACACACACACACACACACACACACACACACACATCTACCCTAGCATTTAAACACGCACGCGCTCCAGGCACGTCTGGCTGACTATTATTTTGCACTGACTTGTGCGCCTGACCTGTTGCACGCACGCACGAACAGCTGAACGCGGCCGCAAGTTTCACAAATCTTGACTTTGACCGTTCTGGCTGCTCAATCATTCTGTCCAAACTAACACCTGTACCAAAACCTTTACCTTAACCGTAACCCAGAACCTAATCTTAACCCTAACCAAAACCTTCAGGCAATCTTACTGGTAGTTGTCGAAATAACAGTCTTATTTATAAATACTTTTTTTCACCTTTTATTGTTCATAAATTCAAATCATCATCATCATCATCATCATCATCATCATCATCATCATCATCATCATCATCATCATCATCATCATCATCGTCGTCGTCGTCGTCGTCGTCAAATAACTACATTGCAACATTAAACCATACATGTACAATGTCATTCAACCACATGCTTATGCAAACGTAAATTAAAGCACCCCCCCACCAATCCACATCAAAAGAAAAAGTCATGCAAGTCTTTTCACAGGGCACAAATATCACCTAATTCTTCTTTCCCCCAAACACTCACATATGTACATGAACTCACATATAACCCACACTTAACATGAGGAACTGGCAAAAATATAAATACTTGTATGTTACCAAGAGGACTTTGCCAGTAAGCTTAACTTAAAACTTTGTGATTACGACAGTTTGTGGTGATTTCACTAATTTCCCGTCTTAGTTCAGATTAAGAAATGTACCTAAACTTCATTTATGAATGTGTGTTTAAAAATTTGTGATGACATTCTGAAGACACCTGTTGCGTACTGAAGGGAAAGGGCACAGTTCGCATATTTAATATACTTTTATTAGTGTTAACAAAAAGATTTATTAAACAGATTTATACTCTTTAATATTCGATCATTCTTGATATTTTTAATAAGTCCCTAGTATTTATATTCAAGTGTCGGTTCTTTCCTTTAATGTCCCCCGTAAGTAGTTTTACACAAACTGGGCAAAGATCTGTAATTCATGGCAACCACGCCGGAAACAATAGTTCACTGAGGGAACACACCCATATCTTTCTCTTTTTGTGTAGGGGAAGATCACAGCTGGGGAATAAAAAGAACAAAGAGAGAAATAGGGAAAAAAGAACAGCATTCCTGTTTTCTTAAGGTCTTCCTGGACACTTTGTACAGACCTACAGGATCGAAATTTCTTGAAAAGAAACGTTTAGACGAATAAAGCTCCGTTTATGATTACATGAAGTCTTTTTGTTTTACCGCACATCATCTAATGAAGATTATAGGCGCTTCGATGTTGTACAGATTATCATCATCGTCATCATCCTCATCGTCGTCATCGTCATCATGATCATCTTTTTTCTTCTTCTCCCGGTTCCCTGCGCTGTGCTATCTGCAGATAACATGAGCGGTCTGGGGGCCGGAGGGCTGACCGCAGTCAACCGGACAGACAACAATCTGAAAAAGTCACGCCCAGTGAAGTGACAATAGCTGATGTCGACCTACTCTGGGGAGTCTGTATTGATAGCCGGCCACACGACTGTTGGGCGAAACCACCAGCCCGCCATGCAGGCCGCTCCGCCATTTCTTCCTCAATCGCAGGGAACCCGCTTCGTGCGGACGTGGAGGTGGCAGCCATGGACTTGATGGTTTGTAGTGATGGTAACTGATGTAGTGTCATGGTAACACTGATCATTTAAACCACGTCGTTTTCCCTCTCATTGATCTCACCCCCTTCACTCTTTTTCTTCCTTCTGTCTTTCTCTCTTTCTCTCTCTCTCACTCACTCACACACCCCGAACGCATTCCAGTTCATAATGTTTTACCTTCATTTCATTTACTAATTGAAGATATCAAGCTCGTGTGAAACATTGCATGACAAAGAAGTACGTGGGTAAGTGTACCTGCTACCGATATTGTCACCTGCACGATCGCGATTGCAGTTTCTGTGACGAAGGACGTCACACGCCGTTTGTCCAATACGTCACCAGTTCAGGTGACGGTGTTGAAGGTGTGCGTGTCGTTACTCCGCTAACACATTTTCAACTCCGAAAAATATGCGAAGCACAGTAAAACCCGCTGTCGAGACTGAAAATGTGCTTTGCTGACTTTGTCAGGCCTGTCAGTCTTAGCGGCAAGAGTACTGGTTGACAGGTGAACAGGTTGACCACAAAGTACAGTCTGTGCAAATCACGTGTAGTACCGGTCCTGCTCTACACATGTGAAACGTGGACTCTGCTTGTCGATACGGAGAGAAGAATCCAGGCATTCAAACCAAGTGCTGAGGAGGCTGCTCCAGATCTCGTACAGAGAGCATAAAACCAATGACTTTCAACGAAACAGGGTTGCCACACTCGTAGGACACCAGGACCGCTACTTGCAACAGTCAAGGTCTTCTTTGATCATGTGACCCGACACAACACCTTGTCGAAGCACCTTTGTTCTTCAAGATATTTTGGAGGGCGGTGGCAAGAGAAAGAGCTGGTTTACGAACACGAAAGACTGGACTGGACGTCCTGTACAGGACCTGCTGACTATCGCCCAAAACAGATGAGCGGCAGACCCCGTCAGCTGCCGCGTCTATTCGTGTGCCCAGAGACAGGCACCGGTCAAAGGACGAATGGCTGACTCTTTGTTTGTCGCTGAACGTGCAGACTACGATAAAGTGGCCATGGAAGGAATTTTTCCTAAAGGCCAGCAAGGGGTGGAAGTAACCGCTCACGGCGCTGTTGTATTACAAAGCAAAACATTTCGTCACTGTTGTGCTGCCATAGTTTATCACCAAACGGAGCCTATCCGCCTTCTCCCGCCATCTATTCCATCCCTCGCTCTCCCTCTCTCCCACAGTTTTTCTGTCTTTGTTTCTTTTTTTCGTTCGTTCTTTCTTTCTTTTTGTATGACATTATCTTCTATCCATTCTTGAATGTGATACCTATGTCTCTTGAAAATACCTTTCTTACAGATTGGACAGTGGGCGGGTGATGCTGATGACTATATAAGGAGGCACGCGCGCTCATTTCGATCAACGGCACGTGAGACCTGAAGGAACTGCTGATCTCGAGCGATTTATCTTCAGGCAAAAATACACAACACAGTGAGTACATGCGAAGGAATTTTTAGGGTGGGTCTGGAAATCCCATGGCGGTAGAAATTTTTTCTTTAGCCTTGCCATAATCCATCACACAGCATGCCCAAGAAAACCCGCAGAGACCCAAAAAAGAACCAGACGCGACAAATAAACGAGAAATTTAAAAAATTTTTAAAAATCGCAAGGGCCTATTAAAAACACATATAACAAGCATGTTGGAGAGGAGAGATAAGAAGTTCATAAGTGAATTTGGGATTGAGAGATAGAGACAGGGAAATAGAGAGGCAGAGACAGGCGGAGACAGAACGAGCGAGTGAGGGGTTTGGCTGGGAAGGGGGGGGGACTTTTTTGTCATGCAGCATTTTAAGATCGCACATGTAACGGATGTTTATCTACTCAAAAGTAGGCAAGAAGGAGACAAAACTATTGTAGGCTACTACACATCTTTATCTCTCCACTCACTCTCTCGCTAACCCCACCTCTTTGTTTCGAAAGAGATTTTTTTTCTTCCATCAATTGTTCTTAACGGGGATCATACACAATCTCCTTTTACAGCCAACCCTCGTCTCTCGCCAAAAACTGTGTATTGGATGGATGATGGCGAGATAATGAATCGGGAGTGAACTTAGCACTGCTGTTACCTCAAGTACTCTTCTGTTGTCTGTATTTTTTTTGTTTTTTTGAGCTCCAGAACTACAGGCACCTCAGCTCATAAAGAGATGCATGCATTGATTCACACTGGGCCAGAACAGGGCGATGAGATTTATGGAGCGCAGTTGACAGGTCGCGGTCTCGTGGAGGGGACTACACAGCTGTAAGCTGCCTCCCCGCGCATGTCACGTGACAGGAACTGACATCACGGCACACAGAAACGATCGTCGGCTGTTGCCAACCGGACACTGATGATCTTATCGTCCAGATCATCTACTCCGCTCACAGTGCTACTTTGCCCAAACAGTCATCGACTCAGCCTCGCAAGGACGGAGGTACTCTGGCACCGGAGAAATTAATGAAACACAGGTGCGACTTACTTTAAAAGAGGTCGTCACAGCTAGATTACTGTCTATCATCTAAAAAGGAAACTTTGGCGTTTACAATGAGAAAGAAAAATGAATTTTTTTTATACGTTTAGTCATGAGTCAGTGTCCAACTTAATTCTTCCCATAAACGCAGGTTTTCAAGTCGAAGGAGATACTTCTTGTCATAAGATACACGCAGTAGTTCTAACATTTTTTGGGTCCTCGTTGAAGCTGTGGTGAATACCTTTGCAAAGAAGTCTGACTTAGCTCTCTGTCAGATGTGCTAACAGCTGTGAGGCGGACAACGGACATTTATTCGGAGACAGCTGCAGTCTGAATGAAGTATGTACCGAAGTTGATTCCCTGCCTGACCGCTACCACTACACGCACCTGACGAAGAACAGTTGGTGTGACATGACACGTGTGGGATTCAGAAGCACTGAACATGACATGGACTACAGCACCGAATAGAATAAATATTCACGGCACTAAACAAGACACATATTTAAGGCAGTAACCAGAAAACATACTTGCAGCACCGAGCGGAACAAACATTTACCTCAGTGGACAGAACACGGATTGCACAGCAATAAACAGGTTTACAGCAGTAAGAAACCGGACACAGATTTACAGCACGGAGCATAACACAAGTTTACAGGACTGAACAGAACACATATTTACAGCACTTAACACAGTGTGCAGCACAGAACGGAATGTAGATTTAAAGCACTTAACAGTCTGATGATTTATAGCACTCAACAGGAATGTAAACAAGGGTTGACCTGGTGTTAGTCGCTCGATTGAGTAGGCCGGCTGTTTGAGGCCCACTCGGGACTGTGTCTGGAAAACTTCCCCACCCTGCCCACCCAGCAGATGTCCAACAGAAATGAGTATGAGTACCTAATGTATTAGTGAGGCAGAAGACTGGGATCCGCCCTGCTGTTCCCCAGACGCAAAGAACACTTAAATTACTACCCGTTAGACAAAAGGAACATTAACATTAATACCCGTTAGACACAAGGAACACTAAGAACACTTATACTACTCGTTAGACACTAAGAATACTTATATTACTACCCGTTAGACACAAGTAACACTAAGAACACTTACATTACCACCCGTTAGACACAAGTAACACTAAGAACACTTACATTACCACCCGTTAGACACAAGTAACACTAAGAACACTTACATTACCACCCGTTAGACACAAGGAACACTAAGAACACTTACCTATACTCCTCGTTAGACACTAAGAACACTTACATTACCACCCGTTAGACACAAGGAACACTAAGAACACTTACATTTACTACCCGTTAGACACAAGGAACACATTACCACCCGTTAGACACAACTGATTCTGAAATGTGTTTTCTGAGTGCAACAAGCAGCAACTCGAGAACAAGGACTGTTGCAATATTAAGAGAACTGATTGACGATCCTCGATCACTGCCTTTCGTCAAGTGACGAGGAGACGCGCATGCAGAACAAAGAGAAGTGAGATGAAGGGATGAGGAGATAAAGCGGAAACACATGCATCCCCCCACCCCCCGCCTCCGAGTCATTTCAACAGTGAGTTCAACGTTCGTGTCTGTGAGCGGGTTGCTGGTGAGCATGATGCTGAGCGAAAGGAAACGCGGAAATCTTACCTGTGATGGCAACACAAAGCTGAGCAGCGGTAGACGGCGCTGAAGTAAATCTTGTCGTCGCACCTGTAGTTCTCTCACATCCACCGTCCCGTGTGAGGTAGGGCGCTTGCTCCCTGCAGGTTAACGATTCCTCCAGGTGCGTCTGTTCCTGAAGTGTTGCCCCCGCACAAGTTTTCTCACCTTGAATGCTCCACATTCAAACACACACACAAACACACACAAATTCAAATAAACGCGTTTGCACATTTGCACGCGCACACGCACGAAGGCGATTTTTCAAGTCTTGGTCGGCGGTGAGTTTTCTTTTAACTGCTTCCAGCCTGAGTGCGTGTTGCACACGTCATGTTGGTGGAAACACCTGGTCTATCCGGGTAATACTCCTCAAAAGTATTGTCTGGGTCCTGCTCTGTAGAACACACGAAACCTCTCGTCGTATCGTCAATCGAGACACACCTGGCGAAAGACGAAGCTGTGCTCGACGAAAAGAAAAAAAAGATACGGACACAATTTTTCTTCCCTTTTTTTTCTTTTTTTCTTTTTTAGGGTGGAGGCAGTAAGTGGTAGCAACGGCCCATCGGATAAGACGCCAGATGTCGCCACCAGTTTTGTCACGAAAGGAAGACAAGGAGACCGGCAGGAAGGCAACAACAATGGTGACAACAGAGCGACAACACCGACAGCAGCACAGCTACACCGGCGACAGTGCAACTGCCTGGCACCAACGGTGGCGGGCGGGCCGGGAGAGCAGACGAGAGCGGTAAGGAAAGGGGAGAGAAGGCGACTGCCGCGCCTGCGGAGCAGAACTTAACAAGCCGGCAACGCGCGTGTGCGGCGCGTGCCCCCCGCGTCACTCGAGCATGTTGAGCTCTGACCTCCATGGTCAGCGCTGGATGTACGGGTGGGAAGCGTTAGGATGGGGGGGGGGGGTGAGGAGGGTATAGCAACGTCCCTCGTCTGGTTCTTTGGCACCAAATGGCACCAATGGCACCCACACACCTCGGGCGTCCGGCGCGCTGTACGTCATCGCAACAGTCGTCTGCCAGCTCGTCTTCAACGCAACGGCGCCGTAGCGCCACGTAGATGTGCGATGTCTTGACAGCGGGACAGAACTGTCACCGTTAGGTTCCGATGTTTTGCGAAGTTCAATCATTGTAATGATCTGGAAGTTTGTGATATCTCGAAACAACACAATGATATCAATATTATTGCATAAAACTGTTTTATTAATACTTATTTAGTGTGTAGGGTGATTTTTTTTATATTTATTTAACAGAACCAAGCGCCAATGAGAACGGTTTGAACTCATCCAATCGATCTCTTGTCAGTCGCAGCAAAACTTACTTTTAATGTTGAAGGAGGAAACGAGGTTTTCTTCAAAGAAAACTGCGATGTTCAACTGCCTGTACTTCGCCAACAGAGGTAAGATATTTGCTGAAATCTGGGGAAAACCAGTCATTTGAGAAAAAGACAAGCAAACAAAAACAATATCAGTCGAATAAGCCCATAAGTGTACAAAAGCAGTCATCAGCACTTTCCTTGTTTAGCTCTAAGGTTGGTAAAATACATTTGCTTGTCGCACCGGTAGTAAAAACTAAAATGTCCGTGGTTCACATCTCGGCTCGGAGCACTTTCAGTATGTGACACCTACTCACAGGCCGCTAGCTGTTTTTCCACTTCTCTACCACCCCTCTCTCCTTATAGTGTGAAATCGTGTATTTGTGTACCAAACCACCCAACCACCCAACCATCCAACCTACTTTTCTCCACGTTACTAAACAAATGCTAAGACCAGCACAGGTGAGCACAAACTCACCTTGACCTGGGAATACCATTAGCACGCAGTTATCGACCCACGTGAGCACAGTGACTTTTTGACTTTTAAATATCATTAGCACGCAGCTATCGATCCCGACAAACATCGTGACGTTTGCGATGTCGCCGAGTGTTTAAATCCTTCATTTAAAAGATCGCATTTCGGCAACTAGGAAACCACTCAGTAGACGGTACATGCAGCCCTTTAGTTAAATACTGTTTTAATTTTTTTTTTAACTTTCCACCAGCGATCTAGGGATGAAGGTACGTAGTCGATAGCGTGTGTTGGAGATCGAACAAAACAACGACAGATGGGTAAAAGCTAATCCAGGAAAAGGCAAGTCTGTTGTGTGTGATCACGGACTTGTATTACTGGACTGCTTGCAGACGACTTTTTTTCAGTTAAGTTATAGAACGAGACTTTCGACTACAAAGCTTCCGGTTTATTCACATTCATTGTTAAGGCTCGCCGAGACTAACAACGGAGAACTTCGCAAGAGGCTAAGCGTTGGTCTCGGCAGACAGACAGCAGTCTACCCTATACACGTCCGTGGTGTGACCCAGTATTAAACTAGACCAGCAGTTTGTCCAAGTCTGACAAAGTTTTTACATGACTTTTAAATAAAAAGGTTTTCCTACTGGCTCAAACTCTTGTCTATATTTGAATAGCGTTAACCCTCGGGACGCACCCTCAGGGCCGCTGTTGGGAAATCTGAAATGCAAAGTAAAGGGGGGGGGAGGGAGGAAGCCTGAATGAAAGATGAAACCGTTTTATGGGCTTTAGTTGTTTTTGCTGACGTTCGTTCAAAGTGGCGGCTACTGGCATTAGTGCTTGCATCGCTAGACACTTTATAATTTTAATTTAAAATCTGGCAAAACATTTGGTATGAACAGCGAAAAGTAGGAAAAGGGGAGCACCAAGCACTAACTGTTTCTCTCTGGGGGTTGGCGGGAAATCAATGAAGACCTGAGGGAGTCGGACTTCATAAGCATAAAAACATTTGTAACAATCGCAATGCATAAAATATATTGCACCCTGAGGTACATAGCAGAAATCTGGGACATAATTTGTGAGTGTATAAAAGCGGTGTCAGCTTGCTGAACAACCTGAAAAAAGGAATATACCGCCATCTCGAAAGACACGAAAAGTAGTAGAAGGAAGAGCAACAGGAGGAAAGACGGAAGACCAAAGGACAGACAGAGACGATAAGGTCAGGATAAAGAGAAGGGGATAAGGCGTGGGGGGGGGGGAGGGAGGAAAACCCAGACCGACGACACAGAATTAAAATACTCATTTCTCCCAAGACTCAATGCATTTCCCTCCCTTGGTCAGCTGTCTTCCGGATGAGTGCTGTTAAATGATATCAGCTTGGCGCTGTCACCTTTCTGTCATTTTTTTTTACATTGTTGGGAGCTGTCTCCTGAGCTCTGGCTCCCCCGACCTACCCTCCACCCCATTCCCTTCCTCTACGCACTTGCATGCGCGAAATAGGAAGCGCGTGTTTGTGCTTGAAAACCAGCTGCTTTCGACAGACCCGATGGTCTAACGGTGACTCTGCTGGCTCAGAAAAAAGACCACTCGCAATGACAAAAAAAAAAAAAAGAAAAAAAAATCAGTACAAGGGTTAATGAACCAAGAGGTTCCTAGTGATTAAGCCCTCCCCCCCGTTCATTCCTTAACCCTTTCATTCTTACAGCCCTGTGAGCATTGCTGGGTTTCTGTAGCTTTCTCTCTCTGGACGCAATGTTGCGACTGGCGTGGACACGGTGAACCTCTTTATTTTCATTTCTAAACAACCACAGCTCCTGCTCTCGTCGATGGAAAGTGAATCAGACTCAGCTGTAACATAAACACACGCGCGCTTAGTTGGGTCGTCTGCTGGAGCAGGTGACTTATCATGGCTGGCGTGGCTTGTGACCCATGAAGCTGATTGAGTATATTTTACTGGCAATCAGTCCTGAAAGAGCCTGCAAAACCATTCCAGCCAAACGTTTTCCGATCGCCGACAATTACTTTGTGCCGAGATTTCTGTGTAAGGAATGATTGTATGGGATTGTCAGTTGGTAAAGCCGAGTGATTGCGCGCGTGTACAATGTTGTGTAGTGAAATGATTTCAATGAAGGATCAGGATGTGCAATAAAAAAAATTACATTTCACGACAGGTGACTGAATTATTGTAGAAATTTAACGAGCGTGTGAGTGAATGATTGTGGCGGTTTCTAGAAGTTGTAACTGAAAGATTGTAGCCGTTTATAGGGCAAGTAACGGATCGAGTTTACTGTTGCATGACCATACATAGTGGGTGCTTACATTCTCCTTCCGCCTCACTTTTGGTGAACCGCGCTCACTCTTTAGAAAAGCATCCGCTGCCAGGTAGGGTAGACAAGAAAAATACCTTTCTGCTTGTTTCCGGGTACCCCTGCCCCTTGCTGCCATCCCAGCCTAAGTGCATGTCAGACGCATGCGCAGAAAAAATTGCGCACATGGTTTGGGGATTCAGGAAGGGCAGGCAACTGGCTGTGGCGGAATCGGGGTTGTTACAAGACCTCTGAATAACCCACCTACCTCCATCAATAATGCAAACAGTGCTTATTACCGCACTTTGCAAGACGGGAAGTGCCTGTCGCCACATGAAGGAGAATAAGCATTCCAGGAAGTTTCGGCTCCAAAGAACTCTAAATTATAATCTCATTTCTAACCAGGCATACAAGGCATGTCCATCCAGATATTCAGGATCCTTTGCAAGGGGGAAAAAAAAACCTTCGGTTTTTCTCTCGGCTGGGGAGAAACGAGTCAGATTTCTTGTTTGAGTGTATCATTTAGAAAGCCTGGTTGTCACAGATGAACTGTTCCAGGTGTTGCTAATGAGGTGATACATCTGCATTGGATAAATTAAGCTGTCTCTCTGGGATTTAACTAGTATATCCACGCGCAGGTAATGAGATGCTAGAGATGTCCATAGCCGGCAAGCCCAGGTAGGTGTGTTTGTACTGACCTGCCACAGCCTCAGCCAGCGACTGATCATCTGCTCCCCCTCCTGGAGGCGGATAAGTTGCCTTTGAGCAGATGCAATTAGTGGGGTAGGGGTCTTACAGACCAATTTAATAAGCTGCTGAAGTAAGAGTTAAAGATGTAAATTTTTTAAAGTTTAGTTTATCTTCAATTTTTTTTTCAATTTGTGAAATTTTCTGTTGGAGGCGCCACAATATTTTAGTCTTAGATGTGAGGTACTTTAGCCTCTCACTGTACTGTACTCCGTGATATTTTCGCCGTATACTGTAATAATAGAATTTGATTTAGCTTATACATTCAGTCAGAAATTTTTTATGATTTACACACACACATTAATGCATACGTAATCAAACAAACAAAAACAACCACACATGCATGCATATAAATATACAAAACACCCATTCATGTGCGCTCGGGTAAAGAAGTTTGTATCAAAGGGTATCCACTCGAAAACTCTGTAGCGCCACGACAAGTTCACTCACAGAGCAGAGCTTCACATTTTGTTTTGCACCCTAACCTGGTCCATGCACAATGATCTCCATTTCAACTTTCCCATTTCCTTAAATTAATTAAAGCATTATTCATTTCACTTCCTTTCTGTCGTCTTAAAAGTCATACATGATTAGTACATGCTGTGTGTTGGAGTTTAAAGGCTTACTGGGTAAATATAACAAATCTTGTCCTAGTGACGGGGCCAAGCTCAGTAAAACTACAGTAAATCCCCAAATTTGCTGAAATACACCCTCCCCCCACCCACCCGCCACAACCTCAATAACTCATTGCGTTGACGAGATGCAACGATCACCATGCACAGATTGAGGTCAAATTCATGACCTCGTGTTGGTACACTGATACTCCTAATTAACATGTATCCCTGACAACGTAAACGTATCTCTGTACAATGCTGACGTCAGTGTTTTAATGTCTTTCTGTGCATGGAGATGTTTGTAATCGTGCGTCTCGAAAACGGGTTGGACTATTGTTACAGATTTGTGGAAATAGTATTTGCACTGAGCTTTATCCAGTCCTTAGAAAAAATTGCACCCCAGTAGATCTTTAAGACCCTCTTACAAGAAACTTTTGAAAGAATTGCATTCTTTGAACTTTTAAGTTACTACTGTAAGTATTCCAGCTGTCCTTGTGTAACTGGACTCGAGCTTCCTGATAACTCGTCGCAACACACACACACACACACACACACACACACACACACACACACACACACACACACACACTACCTCACCACCAAAAACACACGCTGACCATTTAGTTTGAAGAAAGTGCCTCTCTGTGTGGCGGCCATTGTGCAGGCAGTGGAGGCCGTCGCCGAACAGTCGCAGTAACACGAGACCAGCTAATTAGACAAATTACATAATAGCCCCGCACCGCCAGAGTGTAATACAATTTTCAGGCAACATTATCCTGTCTCAGCCTGTCGCAACATTATCCTGTCTCAGCCGCCTACAGTTTCAAGCCGGTCCCTTGGCAACTCCATCGACATTGCCAGTGTTCAGAGCCACACACGGTCCGTGGTCAGACAGCTACACCTTGAGTGCCAACAACCGCACTATCACCTGGCTTGTACACACCTGTGCACAGGTACTGAGGTCTAGGCCTGTAATGAATTCTCAGGTTATAAAGGTGCAATGAAAAAAATGTTTCTATTAGCGGTTCTACAACGTTAGATGTTTTTTCTGGCGATTTCAGTCCTGCAGGAAATCATCAAGCATTTCGGGACAAAAAAAAGCAACCAACCAAATAAAAAAAATAAACAAACAAAACAAAAACAAACAAGAACTTAAATCAAACGTATGAATTTAGCTTTGTCAATTATTAGAAGACAATCAACTGGGTTCAGTCTAAAGTCTCGGGAATGTTAGCGTGTGTGTGCTGATTACTTGTCCGGCTGTCCAGAGCGGATGCACACCTGGACAGGTGGGAAACTCGGTTGCTGTCTGCGCTGACCCTAGCAGCATCGAGGTCAAGTATCCCGACAAAGGGACGGCATCGATCGTTACCTGTTTAAGTAGCAACCAGCGATCTGATAATTTTCAAGAAGACACGAACGGATGCAAATTAGTGGCAATGATGAGGACGATTTTGAAACAAATTTTCTTTTTTTTTTGCATCGGTGAACACTTTAGAAGAGTGGTTCACGAGACAGGGGAGGAAAGGTAATGGCATCATTAATTACCAAGGATTAGACTTTCATGACAGCTGAGCAAAGTATCTAAGCTATACTAATTAGATTAATTATCTTTCACTGGTAAACAATACTAAGCGTTATTTTTTATTTCACTTATCACACTGTTGCAGCCAGAAGAACAAATAGCTGCAAATTGAATCCGAACTGACAAATAATTCAAACTTGCTTAAGCGTAATCAAGCGAGACAAACAACAATTACCAACTGATGTTCAGACAAAATGGAAAATAAGCGAAACAATGGAATCACAATCATTTAGCCAACTGGCTGCTTCTTTTGAAGGATCAGGACCTGGTCCTGAGCACATCTCCTGGGGGGGGGGAGGAGGATTCCATTTGCAATTAAAATGCCACAAAAGCGCCAAAACAAAAGTCCAGGCTACAAACCCTCCCACCTTCCTTACCCATGTCTAGTCCGTGTGTGTGTGTGTGTGTGTTCCACTCTCAAGCGCTCCTGACTAGTGTTACTAGTGTAAATGTACAAATGGCGCATATATAGTTTGAAAAGTAGACAGATTTCTCGCAGAGGCCTGCAGCAAGTTGCACAATCATTTCTAATTTTAAACACTTTTAGGCCTTAAATCGTTTTAGATAATCAGTTTAAAGTGCACACCACAATTTTAGAATTTTTAAAACTAAAACTGCTTTAAGAAAGGTAAAGTTGTTTAAGGCTGACTTTCCGTCCTGTCAGCACAATTTTGTGTATGTGCTTGTGCAATGCATCTAAATGGCTAAGAATAGATTTTGCTTCTTTAGAACAGATTTAAGGTTTAGAAACATGTGCAACTGGCCCCTGGAAAATCATGAAGGATTAGCAATCGCCATGGACTTACACTAGTCCACATGTAATAACAATCTTTTAAATAGAGTGTGGTGATGTTTGTCTTTATTTTCCTCTCTCTCTCTCACACACACACACAC
This sequence comes from Marisa cornuarietis, assembly GCA_004794655.1. Taxonomy (NCBI): domain Eukaryota; kingdom Metazoa; phylum Mollusca; class Gastropoda; order Architaenioglossa; family Ampullariidae; genus Marisa; species Marisa cornuarietis. Next base: position 3,196,733 of record SMMW01000575.1, read on the forward strand.
ACACACACACGCACAGACACACGCACAGAAAGAGAGTGGGTAGATGAGGTTTTAAATGATTTCGATGTCGAAATTTTCTCTGTGTACTCGATTTATGTCGAAATTTGCTCGGCTTATAGGATTTGATTTTATTTGGAGCCCGGATACCGTGTTATAGAAGGTACACAGTTGAACATTAAAATAAACATGCCTAGGAGCAACAGACACAAAGCAAATATAGCAAACAGTCTTCCTGTCGATGAAGGAAGTTTTCCGGTAAAACTTGGTAAGGATTGAACCAACGGTGTGGGGCTGCATGGGCATCAACCACAAACACACACACACACACACACACACACACACACACACACACACACACACACACACACACACACACACACACACACACACACACACACTTACTTTATCATACACAAGCATAAACATACTTTCGCTCACAAACACACACACAAACACACACACAAGCACACACACCTTTACTTTATCATACACAAGCATAAACATACTTTCGCTCACACACACACAAGCACACACACACACACACACAAGCACACACACAGACGAACAGCAGGTGCATGAGCGTGGTGCTGGCTGTACAATGATGCAGCAAGTCTTGAAGACGCGGCTGCTGTGTATCAACGTCACATTCCGCCGCATGTTGACCCACAACCCGACAGTTTACAATCACGCCAGCCGGCGTCAGGCGTAGCCATGGCAACAACGGTTAGGCACAGACAGCCAGAGCGGTCGAGAGAGAACGAGAGAAAGAGAGAGAGAGAGAAGAGGCCGGAGGCCCATTTCAAGGGGGAGTAAAGTCAAAAGGTTTCCGTCCAAATATATAGTGCAAATATCAGTAAAACAGAAAACAAGGCCCTCACACACACACACACACACACACACACACACACACACACACACACACACGTAAACAATTAACTTTCCCTTATATATACATAGATATTATCGCAACATGTAGCAGTTCCTTCTTTTGAGAGTCTAAAAGTCTTCATTTTAATTCTTTCATAAACACATTCAGTTGTGTACCCGTAATAACATGTTATTCGAAACTCTGTGTGTGTGTGTGTGTGTGTGTTTTGACAAAAAGGATTGACGAAAGAAACGGATCCTGTTACGGACAACAAAAATAATTTTCGTGTGATCTATTTCGGAAGGGGGTCGTTAGCGGAAGGAGGGCAAACCTATTTTGCTTGCGAACGAAGGAGGAGTGAGGGAAAAAGAGGAAGAATGAAAGTGAGGGATGTGTTTCCTCTTTTGCTGTTGTTATTGTTGATGCTTGTTTTTGTGCTGCAGCGACGTCTGTGTTGTCGCTGTCGTAGCTGCTGACGTCGCGAAAGCGGCGCAACGCCCACGCAGGCATCGAGTTCCATGGCAGCGCCACGCAGACCCGGAGATTTGATTGTACGACCGCCCTACTTTCACTGGAAACCTTCTCGATGACGCCACAGATTGTTCGTTTATTCTTCCGTCCATTCGTCATCCGGGTAACTCGATAACGCCTCATTCTTACAAGCAGTCCCTCGGCATTCGAAAACAGTCCGTAAGCGAGGGACACTTGAGAAACGTTCGGCACAAAAACAGACAAGGGAAGGAGGGAGAAGGAGAGAGGAGGAGGAGGAATAAAGTAACACGATTTTGTTTATAAAATGTACAGAAAGCGAGCAGACGATGTTGGAACTTGCATCATTAGAAGTGTAGTCAGTAGTCTCCAAAAAAAAAAAAAAAACTTCTGCCGATTTCTTTCCAATGTTCACAAAAGACTTTCAGACAGATTCCGTGGAAGAGAATAAACAGAATTTTTTTTGTCAGAAGATGGAAGGTGATATAATGTCTTCATGCTGAATCATTCTGTTGTGTCACGGTGTACAACGATCTCGAGCACAAGTAATGATAATGAGGAGTCAGAGGAAGAGGACGGGGAAGATTTAGGATGAGGAGAATTATGATGATGAGTGCGATAAGGATTATGATGAGGAAGAGGAGGAAGATAATGACGAGGAAGAGACTGACGATAGCATTCAGGCTCAGTAAGAGGTCATCGATATGCAGGGTGCACACAAGGATCACCAATGAACTGTTGGCGGAAAGACCATCACACATCGTGTTAAGAATGTTCATGCAGCATATTTAAAAAAAAAGATATCAGCTACAAAGTGCGCGACTAGATGTAACATTTCTGGAAACAATGAGGAACACACACACACACACACACACACACACACACACACACACACACACACACGTATGGAGTCAGTTACCTCCTTCTGCAATCAAACATTAGGCTGAGCAGACATTTTGTTTCGTTACTCATTTGTACAACTGACTTGACCCTCTTCTCTGTTCTTTTGGGGTGTGTGTGTGTGGGGGGGAAGGGGTACCTTCCTCCCATTGCTGGCTTCCTGTCTGCTTGTCTCTCCCCATCATCCTGTCTGTCTTCCTTCCTGTCTACCTCTCTCCACGCCTGTCTGATTGTTCTTCGTATCTTTAGATACAGAACTTTGCAAAATTCTTCACCGGTTCGTCAGACACAGAAATGTCCAGTCCCCTGATTCTATACCCGAGTGACGCCGTGCGTAGAATACCCATGTTTCCAGTCAATCATTGCGTCGTCCCTCCCCACTCCTCCTGCCACCCCGTTCTTTCTTCTCCCCTTCCCTCTCTCCGTTTCAAGTGCACTCCACGTAAAGAGTCCACATGACTCAGCGAGTCCAGTCCAGTCAGTCCACATTCGCTGTAGCGACCAGGTGATCCATGGCCATGTGGCATTATAGCGGCTCCAGATTTCCAACCGCAATTCTACTGATGTCATCACCTGGCTACTGATCGATGGCAGGTGGTGGGTCTGCGGGATATACGGAGATTCCATTGTTCAAGCAATCGCCGGACGCTGCAGCTACAGCCATTGACGTGCGCGCGCAGACCACGTCCGACTTCCGGGTCGCTGATGCCCGCGCACACCTTAAAGACCTGGAACTGCAGATTGGTTTTCAATAACTGGGCAGAGCTTTGTGCACGATATTATTTTTCAAAATGTGGGTGACCACTATTCTTTCGTACTCGTGATACAGGCCTACAAACATGCGACAGGTCAAGGTCAGCATCACAGACGTCAGGATTGTACATGGGTCTGTTAATGTTGTCAGGACAGGACTGCCGCCAATGGGAGAGACAAGACCGTATGTTAATTAGGCGCATCTGTGCACAAATTTGGACGAGTTCCGGCGTATGATTCGACAGAATTTATAAGATTCTTTTTTCTGGTAGATTTGTGTAACTGTAAGTCTGCTGCACTGTTGATAGTCTGTCCTCAGCATTGGAATTGTGCAACCTGCTGTGATTCTTCATGCTGCACCAGCAGGACCCCATCCTACAAAATCCACCGCCTGCTGCAGTTGTCTACAACACGCAAACATCCCAACACTTTCCCACCTGAGAATGTTGCAGTTATTCCTGCAACACCTCACATGTAGTGCGTACACACTTCTCCTGTTTAATCTGTCTGTCTGTCTGTCTGCATGTTCGTGTCTGTAGTAACGAGTCAAAGAGAAGCGATGCAGAGAATAACGATGAGTCATCCACGTGATGTCGAGGAGACTGGGAGGCTTGGATGCCGTTCAAATGTCACTTGGTCACGCGTGTCAGTTACACCACCCACGCGCCCCAGCTTGTCCGTGACAATGCCACGTGACTTGACCTATTTCTCTCCTCCCTCCATTAAAATTCTTCTTGCCTTCTCGTATTCCAGCACTTTTTTTCTCGCGTACCTCGGGGGCGACGCCTCTCCTTGACTGAGTTTCAGAACGAAAAAGGTGGGTCTTCTTTTCATGTAAGCCACACAATTTTTTAAAAAAACCCGTTTGATAAAGGCGTTCTTACTGCCTGTGTAAACCACACGACAAACACTTGTATAATTTTTATGTAAACCCACTTTAAAATAATCCGCATGATAAAAGAATGTTTCCTACCTGGAAAACACAGGCTAAACACTTGTTTAGTCGTTTGAACCACATAATAAACGCTTTTCCCTTCAATATAAACTATTCAATAAGTATGTTTGCTTTGAGGTAAACTATCTGATAAACCGTAGGCTGGGTTGTGGGTCTTCCAGGTACCTCCTTGGTTAGTATTTTCTGCTTCATTCTATTGTCTCCCTCCCTTGTGACAGGTCTTTCCATCTGCTGCTTATTCTTTGGTCTTTTCTCTCTCGTTTTTCTCTGTAGGACTAAAGTTTCTTTCTCGCCCGCGCAGGACAAGTCAGATTGATATCACATCAAGCATCTCACCCCCCCATGTCTTTAATATGTCTGGAAATGAGGATAACTGGTCATGTGTTAAAACATGTCTGAAACTGAGAATAATTGGTCATATGGTTCCATTTTTCTTCACGTTAACCCTTATAGTCCTGCTAATTAGGATGTTGGAACACAGGAAGAAGGGTTAATTATTGCTCTGGTTCTGGCTTTTCTTTCATCCATTTCCACGCTTATTCGCATGCTGTTTCTTTGTTGTTTCTTCTATAGCTTTCAGAAAAATTTCTCAAAGTGCTGCCGACAGTATCCTGGGGCTCATAAGCTCCACGGACACTGAAGAGCTCATGCGTGATGCACGTGTACAGTTCTCCAGTCCACATGGGATGAATAGGTACAGCTCTTCATTTCACATGTGAAGGATCTCTACAGGTATCACCTCTACCTGTGATGTATATGCACAGTTCTCCAATTCACATGTGATGTTTATGCACACCTCTCACACGATGACAGTAAACTCTGACAAAAATCATACATTGGGCATAGAAAGAAAATGAAAATGCAGGCAACGTTCGTTTGGACACACAGTCGGTTTTCTAGACTCAAGGAGAGATAATCGACATGAATCAGTAAAATACATGACTGACAAGAGCAAACAACTGCATGTGTGTGTATATATATATATATTCGTGCGTGTGAGAGAACAGGAAACTGGGTGAGAAAGAAATAGAGAGAGATGGGGATGGAGGAGGACGGGGAGTATTGGGAGAGTGAGGAGACAGCAACATCGCCTGACATCAGCGCCTGTGCCACCCACACACCCACACAGTTCAGTCTGTTTTCCTGAAGAACTTACATTTCCCACCAACACCCGCTAATTTCTCAGGTTTCAGGTCGCCGCAAGAACAGGAACAAGTTCAAAATAAAAAAAGGAAATTAAAACTGTGGTGATTCGCTTCTTTGTCTTTTTCCTTGCGCCCAACCCAAACATCTCTCATTGAATCACAAGAGGTCACAGTCAAAGAGGTCGAAGGGTGGCTCATCTAACCTATGACCGACATTAGATATTCGTCTTTATTCAGGTCTATGCCACCTCTCTCTCTCTCTCATTTAAAGACTTCACATAAGGGTTGTTTGTAAATAAACATGTATATACTTCTCTTTCCTCTACTTATAAATCTCTTTTTCAAGGCTGTTTATGGCAATGGTTATTTTTTTCATCCCTCGCATGTTGTGATCGTCTGCTAGTCACATGTTGTAGTTATCTACCAATCGTTGTTGTTTAATCGTTTAAATCCATATTCCTCTGGATATCATTTCTAGCAAAGTGATGCTGGATAACTGCAACCAGCTTCATGACGTCCCTTCTCTCACTCCATCCTTACCTACACGTGTAGCCATTCACTTCCATTCGCTTTTGTACAGTAACTCTATCAACACGAAGCACTCAGTATGATACATACAACAGTAGACAAACTTGCGAGTTTATACATCATGCACACACACACGCACACACACGCACGTGCACGCACTCATGCGCAAATCACTTCATTATACGGCTGGGAAAGAGCGGAGACGATGACTGTATCGCTGACTAAAAGGGGGCCTTGCCGCCTGTAGAGATCGATGTCGCCTTATACATGAATGACGAGTGTTTCCCTCCCCATCCCGCCATACAATCAATGTGCGCGACGTGTCGCCCAACAAACAACCCCTGCGCGTGCTCAGCCTGCTCTGTCCTTGCACGTGCTGGGTATAGGTAACGCAGTAGACCTCACCTTGCTTGCAGGTAGGCGCGCGGATCGACAGGTGATTTGGCAGCGGGAATGAGTCGGACGATGTAGAACATTAAGTTTTTGCCGTTAAAGTGCTGTACGGCCTGGTCACGATTTTCGTGCAAAATGGTGGAGGTGAGGGGAGGGCAGGGGAGGGGATGTCACCAGTCACTGGCCAAGGAAGGCAGAGAGGGAGAGAGAGAAAAGGACAGAGTAAGAAAAACCCATCACCAACTTTTTTTTTTTCAGTGGTTTCAGCGAAGAACGGTAGGCTATACTGCTGAGATTGTATCATGTTAGTGACGTATGCATCATCTTCATCATCTTTAGTCATCAATCGTCAACCATTATATTACTCATCGTTGAGCTTTGTTGAGGTTTGGAGTACATCGGATAAGCTGGCTGCTTGGGTCCTTGCAGCAGCTGGGTGAACACGGAGCACATCATACCACGGGCTGTATTTCGAGTGCACAGCATCACTGACACACAATCTCTGTAATCAGTGTTCACTCTGAAAAACTAAAAATAGCGACTGTAAGGGCAAACTGCCAGTAGACGAATGTCACGTGCAAGGGCAACACCGTTTTGTGTGGGACAATCAAATGACGTGTGTAGTGTAACGAAGGACCTCATAACTGTTGTTTTTAAACATTTATTCTCGGGTTGTCACTTTTCTGCAAAGGTTATAATAAATATATATATATATACCCTCTCGTGTTTTTCATGTAAACTCGTTAGAATGACGAAACGCGTTCAACGAAAAACAGGCGAAACATAGATGGCTCTTGGATATAAATGTAACCCTGGCCTTTAAAAAAAATTAAAACCACGAATTTCTTAGAATTTTTAGCTTTTTTTGTGTCTGACTCTATTTTTTAGACATTACAGCTAAATAAGACGGTTTTTGTCCTGAATTTTGATTATACCACTGATTAATTTTTGTGTGCACATGCTCTGTCGTCAAGAACACTTCTAACAAACGCGGCAGGCATCATATATCAATGTCTGACATTTCTTTTCCATAGCATCCTTCCTGTGAAGTTTCAGGGCAACTAAGCCCGTGAATCCTGACAGGAAAAGATTTGTGTTCCAGAAAGAACAGCTGCTGGGGGATCGTTAAGCTCGGTTTTTGTCACGATGGTCACAGCAAAGAAATTGATGTTATTCACTGAGGGAGACTACTTTGAAGTCGCCGTCAAAATAAAGTCAATGCTTCGCTTCACTGGCGACAGCTTTTGTTCAGCGAAAATATCATTAGTTCTGCTTGTTCTCCACACCTTCTCTACATATCTGCCCTTCCTCATTTGTTATTGAAGGCTGCAACTGTCTTGCTGTATAATTCTCTTGCTGCTTATGTTACGGCTCATTAAGTTTGCTGCCAAGCGGATACATCCTTTATTTAAGTACATCATCATCATCATCATCATCATCATCATCATCATCATCATCATCATCATCATCATCATCATCATCATCATCATCATCATCATCTCAAACTGCGCGTATCGTCCGCTAGTCGATATAACAATATAAATTTGTAGTTTGTATGTACTTCCCACCCTGACTAAACCTGAGAGGATAACTTGCGCCAGCAGCCTTCACATTGAACACCTCCTTCGCAGTAGGTTTTCCTTACACGTGTAATTACACCTTCCCCTGCATGCAAGCGTCCGTGACTAGCTGCAGTTCTCTGCGCTTCTGTGTGGGCGTGGTTGCCAGAAGCGATTTTCTTTTTCTTTTCTTTCTTTTTTTATTCGATTATTACTTTTTTTTGCTAGTCTTTGCAGCTGTGTATCTGTCTGTGTGCCAGTTTCTTTCCATTTCCTCTTCTTTCATTTCTCTTACCAGTTCTCCAGTCCTCCAAGGATTGTGCGTTTCCTTTGTGTATGTGACCGTTGTAGACGTTACAATTTTTCATGAAATCAGCATTACATTCTACCCCACCCCACCCCACAATCCCCCAAAAGAAACTTCCGATAACCGTATCCTTGACCTTTATCCTCATCAGCAACGTAGTTGTTATTTTTTCCTCATTAAATAATGTCAGAACCATACCGCCACGAATAAGACCCGTTTACAGCTTTATCGCCATGAATAAAACCAGTTTATCGCTATATTTCCAAGAATAAAACCATTCGTACCAATATCACCACGAATAAAACCATTTCATAACTATATCGCGAATAAAACCTGTTCCAGCCAGTGCCGCCAACATTTTTCCTCTCCATCCTCCCCCCCCCACTACCCCACCCCATCGCGCGTGCACCAAGAGAAAAGGGGGAAGTAGAGAGGTAGAGACAGCTCTTTGGAGATTTTCAATTACCCTCCAGCCTCACTTTTACGCCGCTTTGCTATAATGGAGGTCTACATTTTTGTGTTTGGTTTCCGAAAAAGAAGGAGTGCTTCTTTATTCTGACCGCCGTCGCGGCCCTGTGCTATTTTTAGCAGCTAGTAGAAGGAACAGCGGCCTTCGTGGTGCCTGCCCTGTGAGACCAAAGTCACGGAGACCATTGTGGGTAGTCTCAAGAGGTCCTGATCGTCAGGCGGCTGTTCTCGTGATATTTCTCTCTGATCCCCGCAACACATGCACGCACGCACGCACGCACACATGTACACACATACACACACACGCTCGCGCGCGCGCACGTGCGTCCAGATGAAATCTTCCTCTAAATGTATTTTAGGATTCCACTCAACTCACCCATCAATAAAATGCACAAGTTTTAAGAGTCCCTGAGATGCCAGCTTTTGCAGGAGCAGACAGCTTCCGGTTTCTTATAGTAATGGTCCCAAGTACGGTAAGATATGGAATCTGTAATCACAAATAAATACAGTGGTAAACCAGAGCAAGAAAAAAAGAGTAAGAAAGAGAGCGCGCGTGAGAGAGAGAGAGAGAGAAAGACGAGTTTACCTTATAAGACAGAAATTAAGAAATCAGGGTTTATTTTGTTCTTGTTTTTGTTTATTTTTTTTGTTTTTGTTTTGTTCTTTTTAGTTCAAACTTCAATGTCTGCGATGTTAACACATTAAAACACAAAATTCCATCCACAAAACAAGAACAAAACATCGTGAGCAATGTCCAGGTTTCTCAGTTTCATGCAGGGTTCACGACCGAAGGACCTGCGTTGAAATGAGGGGGAAAGTATGAGGGCGTCTGCTGTATAATACACTTGAGGGAGAGTGTGGGGGGGGGGTGCGTGAAATTACAGCGGGAACAGCATATTGTTGCCATGGGAACGAGCTCGCCCATCGTGGTGGTAAACAGAAGAAAGGACACTCCCGAGGTAGGTGTTGCCATGCCCACCTGCACACCCAGCTCATGGGCCATCCATCAAACGGTGTGAATGATGTGCACACATGTCAGTGTGCTGGGCTGTGTCCCACCAGTCAGTCATCTGCAAAATCACCACCTGCACAACCTGTATATAGTCTCACCTTCTCACTCCTGTGGAGAATCAAAGTCCTCCCTACACAGGTTGTAGTCTGACCTCCTCAGTCTTGCGGAAGTTCACAGTGCTTCCCACAAGCTGCACTTTGACCTCAGTCATCTACAAGAAGTACGACGCTGCACAAATCATTCTTTTGTTTGTATCCCCACCTCCACCCGCACTCCCTCCACCGCCTGACTCCTCCTCTCTCTTTCGTTGTGACCTCTAACCTTTTTTGGGGGGTATTCCAGTGGGTTTGTATATTACAGCAACCGTGAAAATCGGTCTGCCCGTAACTAGCTGGTATTAAAGCACCATTGTCGTCCATTTCCTGACTATAGAGGACAAGCAGACATGAAACAGAAAATGCTTTTGTTGTTTATTTGCTGTTTATTTTGTTATTTACGCCTTATATGACACTTGAAATGCGTGTTGTAGAGTTCTAACACTAGTGACCGGTTGCGCCGTGTCTGGTGAAGTTTACTGCCAGTAAAAGAAAGAAGAAAAAAAAAAGAAAAGAGAAGAATAAAGTAGAGATTTCAGGAAACGTGGGGTTCATTTGACTGGATGCAACTTCAAGCTTCAGCTTCAGAGCTCAACACCCGAAGCCAGCTGTGAGGGATTTAAGATGGTGGTATAGTCAAGCAGCTGCTCCAGGTAATCCGGGATGGTCGCCATGACGTCAGACACCTGACTCGCAAAGGCCTGTGAGTTGACTCACAGCAGAGGGCAAAGTAGTTCGTTGGTTTTCCATGGCACAGCCCGTCCCCTAAAACTTTGGTGCTTTGTGTACTGGGCTAAAAATCTCTGACATTCTTTGATGTGTGGCATCACACGGTGGGAGGGGTTGGGGCAGTGAGTGAGCTCCCGGCATGAGCTGTCTTTGTACGGGAAAGCACCTAACTCGCCTTCTTTCTTCTGAAAGCGGTTTATTTAGTATGTTAATGTGTGTGTACGTGCAGGCACCAAAGTGAGTAAATATTTCCGAACATCAGAGTTAGTAAATATTATTCTAACAGCGAGCGTGCACTCGCCAGGGCGCCGAAGCGGTGTAAATCGTGTTCTGAAGGCTTGCATATGGTGCCCGTGTTAAGAGCAACAGTTACAGGAAGTACGTCATCATTCAAGCCTGGAAATGAAGCCAGAGAAAGAGAGGGTGGGGATTGGTGTTTTACGCCGAGCCAGCAACTCAGTCTATATCATGGCAAAACAACCAGCACTGTAAAGAGATGTCACATGCAGAGAAAGAACAGTGTGCCCGAGACGAGAGCTGAACCCAGGACAACCAACCTTCACTGTGTTGATGACAGGCGTTAACCGCTGTGCCACCGGGCCGCCCAGAGAGAGTGAGGGAGGGAGGGGAAGGGATCGTAAGCTCTAATGGAACATAATTATGTGAAGCTTTAGCGTTTGCTTGACCATACACGGATGCTAGTCCGACTATGGAAGAGAAAGGAGATTAATCGCTATATAAAAATATCCTGAGTACCACTCTTCAGCTGTGGAAATACTGATTCGGGAATGCGCTGCATCACCTTCACTTTCAAATTGTCTGAGGATTTGCTTCACTCTAACATTTATGCATATTTTATAAAAAGCCAGTATAAAACATCTCCCATGTGTAGCAAGTCAGCTCCGCCGACTGATCGAACGAGATCATCAGATCTCAGCGCTGAAGAAATCTCGACCCAGTTTGTGTATGTCACCACACCACAAGGATCTCAGTCTCATGTCACCACTGATAGCACAACGATGATCAGTATCATGTCACGGCTGATAGCATCACAAGGATCTCAGTCTCATGTCACCGCTGATAGCACCACAATGATCTCAGTCTCATGTCACAGCTGATAGCATCACAAGGATCTCAGTCCCATATCATCTCGACCCCCCATAACGCTAGTCCATCTTCTAACCATTTCTTTCTCTTCCTCGTCTTTTTACTAGTCCGCCTGCTCGTCTTCCTCTGCAGATTCACGAAACTAACCGTTTACTTTGTGTTGCGTCTTCTACGTTTTGTCTGTTATTTTCTACCAGTACTGTTGTTTCTCCTTCCATTCTTCCCGTGATGTCCATGTCTGGTTCTTGTCTCAAGCGCTGAGAACATGCTCCTTCACGAGCGTCATCATGCGCTGTATAAACCACACGTTTTATTATTATTTTATTTTACTATTATTCTGAGATTTGGTTCTCTAGCTCTCATACTATCTCGATTCAGATAATGCTCAAAATATCAGCACCCACGTCAGCTTGAAACAAAAAAGGCTGGAATCTAATCAGTCCTGCATCTCCACCCAGATACCATTAGATCCGAGTATTGGTGCCAGATACTATGCAATATTACCATTGCTGACAGATAGCGCGAGATACTAGCCCCACTACCATCTCTGTCCACACCGGGCAGACATCGGGATCTTATCACTCATGCCAGATCCATCAAGATGCCCTCACGGTGTCAGCATGTCGATATCAGCTCTCATGTCCGTCAGTCTGGATCTGGTTTACAAGTTCCGTTGACGTGTGTCTGAATCACACAGCAGTGAGCAGGTTTCACAACACGCAGTCGGCAGAAATGCTCATGTCTCACCAACAGTTTAGCTGACCGCTTGGCTTTAACCATCCGCTTAGCGCTTAGCGATCCGCTATGCAGCCGGCCCATGGAGGATTCACGTGGGTGGCGAGATGGTCAGATGTATTCTGCTTAGCCTGCGTTCTCCGTGCCCTTTCTTCCTGCGCATAATGGCAAACTGATTTCCATTCTCTAAAGCGTACTGATCCCCCGAAAACAGAAATGAGTTGCGCCGAAATCATTGCCCCAGTGCTGGCGTTCCGTTCGACCGTATGATGTTGATAGGTCAGCGCAAGGGAGGGAGTGAAGATGTAGTCAGATTGTCTAACAGCATTACGGGTACATTTGCTATATTCCCCCTGTCGTTGTCCAGTTATTATGTGGGTACACAGCGCTATAGCATTTGCTCGACTCATTTACTGAACTCTTCCGATTTTACAATCCGCGTCCGCTGGCTTACAGTTTTGTTTTTTTTTGTTTTTGTTTTTGTTTTTGGTTTTTTTTTTTTTTGCCTATCAGGGACTACATCTTTTTGCATCGTTTTACACAGCCATTGAATTTCCTCGTGACCACCATCTATACGTTTGGTGATCAGAACGCGTAACCGCACCGTCCTCGACTCCTCGTGTGTATATGGATATAGCAGACGGCGGTAGTTTTCTACTCCACCATGTTATATTGTTATGCACGTGATGTGCATGTTTTGCCAGACCACGAACTTGTATTACTGGACTGCTTGCAGACGATTTTTTTTCCAGCGAAGTCCTAGAACGAGGCTTTCGACGATATTATAGTTTCCGCTTTGTTCACATTCCTTGTTAAGGCTCGCCGAGACTAACAAGAGGCACAGCGTTGGTCTCGGTAGACAGCAATCCACCTATATACGTCCGTGGCCAGACTGAGACCGTTGCAAGGTTAGTTATTCCTGTGGGTGTCTTGAAACAATCATTTTCTTAGTAACCAAAAAAAAAAAAAAAAAAGAATAGGATCTGTTAGTTGCCACTGAAATTCTTACAAATATACTGACAATGTAAATGCACACATGCATCATGCAATTGGTGCGTGTGTTGTTGTTGATGTCATTATGTGTTCTATCACTGACGACGATGATAGCATAACTATTAAGTCATCAGCAACAAACACATTGTTGTTGTTGATTATGATGAGGTGGTTGTGCTGTTTATGTATCTCTCTTTTGCGAAGGTGCGTGCGTGCAGTGGGCGGAGACATGAAAAGGGAGGTAGAAGCGATTCAACTGTTTTAATGGACTTGCCTTAATTATGTCCCTTTACATACGCTACGCTGTAGTCAATTTACACTTAAAAAAAACAAAAAAAAAACACTGACACTTTTCATACTTGTTTTTTCTGTCCTGTTCGTATTTTGCTTTCTCTTTGGTTCATACGATATCTTCCAATATCGGTTAAACGAATTCAACCTTTATATAGAAAACAGTTGATTTCGATGTCATGTCAAAGCAAACTGCACGGCCTTCTCTTCTCCCCCCCCCCCCATCAGTTCTGCGGGGCTTGATCAAGTTTGTGGGACAAAGTAACTCCACAATAAACGGTTTTTCATCAGGCGACTGTCTAGACGAAAGCAAAGCCTATTTTCACTTGGTTTTTCTACACTTCTCCCTCTCCCTGCACCCAAAAAACATTCTGACTTGGCATGAGTGGACAGCTGCTAGTGTTTCCTTCGCCATTCATTATCATCGTCATCTTTATCTTTTCCTTCTTTTCTCGTCTTTCCATCCCGTCTTATATTTTTATTTTTTATTTATTTACTTTTTTTTGCTGACATGATCCTATCCTCCACTTTAGCTAAAGTGCTGATTACAGTAAATGTCGATGTCAAAATAATGTTTCATTTCCGAGATCACCACCTGCAAAAGGGCAAATTAATTATTGTGACATTGTTAAGCTGATCAGGAGGAGAGTTGCTGGTTGGGGGTGGGGAGGACAGTTGTGGTTACCAAACAAGTACCTGTGATCGAGTTTGTACGTGTGTGTGTGTGTGTGAAAGAGAGAGAGAGAGTGAAGGCTGGTGTGAATACAATGAAAGGTGTATATGACTGACTGTGCTTTTATATTGTCGTCTGCACGAAAGTAAACTCACAGACTGTCCAAAATAAGCCTGAGACTTCAGAGCAGCATCAACAATGTATTTCTGAATGACATCACCAAGAACAATGATGATGTGGTGGCAGCATGAACAAAGTATATCTGAATGATATCACCAAAGACAATGATCATGTGGTGGCAGCAGTACTGATGAGAATGATGAGGTGATGATAAAAACATTGATTAAGATGATAATTTTGTCAACAGTCACAATCAACACAGCAGTTTTATGATGCCATTTCAAAAGTTTTAATGTTTGTGGTCACCTATCCACTCATTGAGAGCAATGTGGGTTCCTCATACATACAGGCACTTAATATTTCAACATTGATATATCTAAAACAACTTAAAATGATAGTGAGATTGTCACAGAATTTACTTCAATGACAAATTTCTAAATATGATGTGATCATGAGTTTTTGTTACACAAAATTAAGCACTGTTGCATGCGCACACACACACGGACGCGCTCTCTCTCTCTCTCTCTCACTCAATCACTATCACTTTCTTCTGGGATGAATTTTGCACAAGTGTACATCAGATTCTGTAATGGATGCTTTAGTCAAACTTTCTACCCTTTTATCAGAACAAGTAAACATCTTTCAAAATTACAGAAAAATTCTGAAAATGTACATAAACATGTCCAATATTGTAACCAAAGGTTTAAAGAAAAATAAAGAATAAAGCACTCTAGCACAAAAAAGTCATTTTGAGCAGAAAAGCACTGCATTTCATGTCATCATGTGTGCTAGGCGTATGAGCTTCTGTTTGAGTAGTTATTCACCAGCTACTTTAAAACCTGCTGCCTGAGAAATAGAACAAAAGAAAAGGAAAAAGACAAGTAAACCTAAAAAGGTTCCACAAAAAACACTGAAATAACTGGTCAGGAATGTTATGATGCAACATCTCAGCATGGTTAATTTACCTGAGTTATGCAGACTTTGCATAAAAGACATAAAAAGACATGAACATTTGTGACAATAAAACAAAAATTGTGAAAAACTAAAAGCTGATCTTATTCTTATTCTTCTTATTCATGTTCTCTCTGGCCTTTCTGTGAATTCTACAGGTAGTGTCTGCTACTGCTCCTAATGGATCTACTACTAGTCAGACCATCTCCTGAACAAAACTTCAATGTGTTGGGACTAGATTATTCTGCATAGTTAGCAATGTACATGGCTATCTACAAAATTTGAATACTTTCACCTCTGTACATGATGCACTTTGTAAAATGCAAACAGGTCAGCATTTTGTTCAAGATTTTATTCTAAAGTTATGATTTATTTGTTCTAGTAACTTTATTTTGTCTTTATGAACTCGTTAACTGAGGAGGATTTCTTTTCTGGGAAGAATGAATAAAAGGTTTTACAACAATCACCAACAGTTTCAATAAAATTTTAGTGCATTACTTAACTGTTGCATTTTATGAAAGGAAAACATTTCATTTCAAACAGAACGCTTTTAAAATTTCAAACTAGTGAAGAGTTCATCAATAGTATTTAAAAAGCCAGAGTCATGTTCCTAATCCCTTATGCTGAAAAACCAAACTTTTAATAAACTGCTGTACACATTCAAGTCAATTTGTGTGTATGTATAACAGGGTAAATGGCGAAGAACAAAGATCATTTACACTACAGACACCAAGGCCTTTCATTTACTGAAGAAGTGTCTTCCACGAAGCAGAAATGGAAGAGTTTTAACCACAAGCACCATTTCACATTCACATGGCGAATGCAAGCACCGTATCACATTCATATAATGAATACAAGCAAGAATTACAGCCTGAGATCTGTTTACAAAGGAAAATAATGAATAAGCACAGATTTCTTTTCTCTTCAGGTTCTAAAGAATGAAATGTCTGATTTTCAAAACACAAATTTCAAAACACATATAGCAGGAGGTGCAAAAACAAAATTCTTCTTCTATGGGCATTAACATTAACCCTGTAAGGACTCAAAGAAGTTTAATAATATATATATATATATTGTACAATTTTGATCACAATGCCTGACAGTTTGTCATGATTTAACAAAATAGCAAAATAATCTCATCATGAAATATAACAAAAATTATTCTTTATTTCAAAATATTATCACACACGTTCAGGTTTTATAAACAAATTGTAATGGTAACTGATTAACATTAAATAAAAGTGCCAGAACTTGAACCTGTTATGAAGCAGACGTTTCCAGTCTTTGTGAAGACAAATTAGGATTCCTGCAGATGGTTTAGTCTTTAGTGCATCTTGCTTCATTTTCTTCTTGTTCCCTTAATTAAAAGGTTTTTACAATGGCTTGTATAGATGCATATGTACCTGTGACACACCCCAAGAGGCCAACAAGAAAAAGAAAAATGTCTTTGGCGATGACAACAGGACTTACACCTCCTTCCTCCACAGACAGCGTGATAAACTCTATGAATGCAGGCAAGATGGCAGCCAGAGATGAGCTGGCCAGAGCTCCAATCAGAGAGATCAGCAAATCCAGATGAGGAATGAGCACAGCAAACACAGCTGTATGCAAAAATAAACCAGCAAACAAATAAAATAAATATTTTCTTTATAAATCTTTCTACAAGTAATCTAAATCTCAAGGATTACCTACCATAGATATGATTAGCCAAGGCCGACAAAGAGTCTCAGCCATAAAATAGCATTTTACAATTTTTAGGTCATGTTGCCATATATGACAGCCACAAACATCACATTTCATTGCTATTTAATAATAGGATTTATATAGTGCATTTCACTTTATGGAGGTGAGTTCAAAGCACTTCACAAGAGACAGAGGGCAGCAGGGAATGAGGCCATGTAACAGAGGCGGACATCACAATGAATCTGAAAATCCACTCACATGCACAGTTGACAATGACAGGAATATGAAGGAACACAGAGGAAGGAATACGGTGGAGAAAGGAACAGTCAAGGTAGACCGATTACAGCAGAAATTTCCAAAAGAGGTTTTAAGTCCAAATCAGAAGGCCTGTAGCGTCCCTGCTGCATGAAGAGACAGAGGCAGAAAATTCCAAGAACCGAGGACAAGAACAAGAATGAGCACCAGCTGAACACCTCCAACGTGATACGTGGGACAGTGAAGATACGTGGGACAGTGAGGAAACCAGCATGGGCAGAGCAAATGGACCCTCCAGACTGGAAGGGCAGCATAAGCTCAGACAGATAAGTTGGAGTAAAGTCACAATAGCAAAGTGTGGTGATCTTGATTTTGATGTGAGCCCAAACTGGCAGCAAGTTCATATTGTGCAGACGTGATGTGACATGATCGGGCTTTCACTTGCAGAATACAATGCTAACATGATTTTCTAAGGAAAATAATGAAGATTACTTCAATATTCCTGACAGACTGGGAAAGAGTAATGGTGGATCCAGAGAAAGCGAGTGATGTGGACAGAGGCAGATGTTTCTGCATATGTTCAGAGGCTCTCAAGATGTCTTTATTTTTGTTTTGGTTTTTTTTACTTGTTGAGGTTTTAATTTGTTCATCAACATCCAATTGTTGATAGCCAAGAGCTTGCTGGTGAACAGTCTGTTGGCAAGCTGGGACAGAAGTCAGGAGCTGATTGTCGTTGGCATACATCTGGTACTGCAAGCCAGAATGGCAAATCACAGGAGACTGACAGACTGGGTGCAAGCAGAGACAGGAGTGTAACAAAGGACTGAGCTGGAGAGGCCAAATCTTGTATGAAACCACCGGAGGAGACTGTTATGGTCCAAAGTGACAAAAGCAGCTGATTGATCGAGCATAAATAGGATTGATATGTGACTGTTATCGCAAGCAGATAATAAGTCGTTTGCCACCAATAACGGAGCATTCTCAGTCAAGTGGTGCTTACTGGAATGGCTCAAGGGGACTGCGCAAGGCAAAATGTTATAGAAGTTACTGTAAGATGACTTTCTCCAAAACCTTAGATAGAAAAAGAAGGAGGGAGACTGGGCTGTAGTTCCTTAGGTCATTAGGGTCAAGGCAAGGCTTTTTTAGTCCTTGAGGGACTGTGGCTTATTTGAAAAAGAAAAGTAACAGAACCCGCTGACAAGGAGAAATTAAGTTGGTGATAACTGCATGGGAATCAGTTGGCTAAGGAACTCAAACAAGTTGGTAATCAAAACAGGATCAAAAGCATAAGATTTCTTCAGCAACTTAGTGATGTCTCTGTCATGATGCTCAGTTACTGGCATAAAATCTATAAAGTATGTACTAGCAAAGCCAGAGAAGCTGAGTGATTAATGAATGGTGGAGGCTCTCCCAGATAGTAATGGTAAGGGCAATACACGGTGCAACAAATGTTCAGAAAAGTGTGCCAGTCCTTAATTGTTGACAACTAGATCTTCTGTGCTGTCCCTCTCAAACTTCATGGCTACGATGTCAGAACTATGTTCTAAGATGTTACTGTATATTTATCATGACCAGGCTTTTCCATTTGTGGGTAGGATACTGAGAAATGATTAGATATCAGCATGTTGGAAATAGAAAGGTTGTTTATGAAGCAAAATTTATTGCCACGCGCAATCAACCAGTCCATGATATGGTTTTAGGTATGTGTGAGTGGATAAATCTGTTGCACCATTTTATGCTCATGTAAAAGTGACCTCAAACAGTTCACATAATGGTTAGAGCATGAGTCCTAATGAAAGTTAAAATCGATGAGTGTAAAATTAATGTTTGTGGATCCATGCTGATCAAGGAGCTGTGTAAACTAGTCGAGTTCTGTGACTCAAAAAGATCTTTTATTCTTCTTTAAAGTAAAAAGGGTTAAATGACTACTTTGAGGTACTAAATAGTGAAACTTGAAAATGAAAATGCATTGAAGCAACTAATCGAAACATGCCCTGGCGTACTAGCCCCTCCAAAATCCTAGGAAATCAGACTAAATATCTCCAAATCTGACCAAATCTGTCCAAATATGTCCTAATCGTACAGGTAACCAGGTCTGCTATCCTATTAACTTCTGCAACCATTTCTCAACATTTCTTGTGGCAAGTAGAGGCAAAGATCTCAACCTTTATCCAAGTTTGGTTAATAGTACCAACTACTTGGAGGTTTTTTTCTTATAAAAGTGTACATCTTGTTAAAACAAATCTATATAGTATTATTATAGCCCTGTGACAAAAATTACACTCTGACATTGCCATGGTAACAAGGTTACTCCTAGGCACATGATGATAAAATCATGCATTTTTCAGATTCCCAGCATCTTACCTGTGAGGAGCACAAAGGATACTCTAAGTATGGATTCTCCATGTTTCTTCTGCCAACCCCTGTGTAACTTTTCTTCAAGACTTGGCCAGATGATTCTAATGGGAACATATAACTGGATGCCATATGACACATAGATGGAGATTGCAAACATAAGCTTCACTGACAGATACAACCTGAAAAAAAATTGAAGATTTTGATTTTGCTAGATAGACTGGACAGGATAATTCAAAAACAAGAAGAGAGGATCTAATCTCTCTTATTTGTTAGCTTTTTGCCCCAGATGAAAGCAACTGTTCTATGGAGAAGAATGAGTGAGGTAGATTATTTAGCAAAACAGGTGAAATCAAGGAAATTATTAACCAAATCCATGAACCAACAAACCAACAATGAAAAAAGAAAAGAAACAAATAACAGACCTGACAAAGTATGCAGCTGATTAAATTTACTATTATTATTGACTCAAAGTTCTACTTAGTCAGCTGTTTGCAGAGAAGACAATCTGACCTACAATTATAAGGTGTATACTAAAATAAAAACTTAGATTTACAGTGTACACAGAAAAATTAACCGTAAGAATTGTTTCATGCACTAGCTAGTAAAGAAATACGATCAAAAATCTTTTTCTGACATGAACAGCAATATGCTGGGTAATAAATCTTAATTATGCAATACAACAATTGAAACACATTGTTGCAAACATCTCACCAATCATCTGTAGGAAGATTTAAAGTGATGCTGCCTTTAACACTGTCTGTAAATCGAAGGTAACCAAAGAATCCTACAGCTGTGTACAGACAGGTGACAAAGACCATACCAAGGTTCAAGACACCAGTCCATCCTCCAAAGTCTTGAGGGTTTCGCATGCTGTGCTCCAAAGGTAGGACCTAACAAGTGAAATCATGAGTCAGCTTAGAGTCATCAAAATCCTGCCTCATATCCACTGAGGGTAAACTGCTGTCAAACCCAAGATGAAGTAATTAGCTTGATTTTGTGCCATTTTTCAGTGGTTAGAATTTGTAAAATGTTATTACAGTGGTACCACTTGGCACTTGACTAAAGTCCGTTCTGGTCGAGTGCTCACCAGTTTGATTCTCAAGCAATTTTTTCCTATAGAAAATAATGTAAATGTATTTAATTAGTTGCAGTACCCACTAACAGCTACCTACCTTGTATTATTCATAGTATTTTATAGTACAGCGTATATAAATGTATTTAATTGGTTCCAGTACTCACCAACAGCTACCTATTTTGTATTATTTATAGTATTTTATAGTACAGCAAATATAAAAAGATGAGTTTGTTTCTGCCTATCTGTTTTTCCTATAGAAACAGAATTCTCTCAAAAATATTGGCTGAGGACAGAAGTATTCATGCATTGAGCAGTTTTAGTGCCGAGGTACCACTGTATATTTGTATTCACTCAAAGGTGTCATTCTGCATTGTCAGGCAAAACAAGGTGAAGACCTTTACATGACCTATTCCATTTGTGCCTGCTTGTCTTCCTGCATTATATGCACCTTAAACATTTTAAATTTAAGCTTTAACCCCTGACTCCATACTTTTATTTTTATATCATTTCTCTAGTCCTTTCACTTACTTAAGTGATAGATATGTCAACTGACAACAATGTTATTTACTGACCAAACTGATGCCCTCAAATGCAAATATAGCTGTTCCAAAAAACAACGGTAGTCGACTAAGGTCTGCAAATGCAGGGAGTTTTTCAGAATCCTCTAGTCCTCTTATGATGTACTGAAAAATAATGATTAAGCCTGGAAAACAAAATCCAGAGTTGAATTATAGCATCTTTTGTTAGAACTGCCTCTAATGTTGGCATCTGCTTTACTTTGATCAACTTTTCTCTCATTCTTTTGGCTGCACATCGCCACATAAGTCCTTCTTTTAAACTAAAGCAATGTCCATGCCCCAGAACCAACAGTAAAATCACAAGGTTAAGTTCTGTGGAGACTGCTGTGGGTATGCAATGATGACCACACATACAACACCAACTTGCTCACTTGCAGAAAACACTGGTACAGCTCCTACAAATTATACAGCTGTACTGGTGCAGCTCCTACAAATTATACAGCTGTACTGGCCCAGACCGTAAGAATCTTTGAACAAAGGTGTGGCCAACATGAGATATATTTTATAAGAATGTTATATGTTTGGAGTTATATCTATATATATATGCATATACGAGTTATATAATTTATGACACTGACCTCTCACATGCCTGGTATAAAGTGAAATGATGCTCTTAATTATACAAGAAACAGTGATATTGCAGGCTAAGAAGATGACCTGATGATTGCAGCTAAAAGTGGTAGTAATGTGTTCCTTTAGTGTCATAATAAACAGAAATATTTTTTATCAGGGCTCATACAGGTCTGACCATACTAAAAATAAGGATCTTTTAAGGACCTGGAAATCTTTTCTAAAGACCGTTCGAGGATGTTTTCATTAAATGCAAACAAAACTAACTACAGGTCATCTGTCCCTCATAATGTTTCACTTTATTACAGATTTATGGATTAAAGAAAGAAGATATAACATGGGGCACAATTTTACTACCATCTTTCTTATCTGGACTGAAGAGTAAGTTTGAGGTCTATGGTAATTTTCATTCTTCTCATATCTTTCAGTTTCCACATGTGCTTTTAAGCTAGCTTTAGCCATGGAAGCAATATTCAAACCTTGAATTAATGTGACATAAGAGTGAATTTTTAATTAAAAATATTTGAAAGTCAAAATTTTAAGTAATTTAAAACATTAAATTTAGAAAATTTAATCCGTTTAACTCAGTCGTGACATAATAATATAATGTGTACTTATAATGCACAGCATCACGACAATGATAAATTGCACTCTCCATGCAGACGAGTAATGATAAATGAAAGATAACAGTGGACAGTGAGGTATGTATAGGCAAACTGAGCAACAAAAAGATGAAGTCCAAGAGTAGAAAGTAAAGCCATGGATGAAGGTATGAAGGAATGTAAGTACTGTAAATAGTGTAAAAGCAGAGTTGTTAAATGATGGCTAACATGACAGACAATATTACAAGATAGTTAAGAATAGTAATTCCAGGATAGTCCTTTGTGAACAAGTATATTTTAAGAGAACCTTTGAATGTAGCCTTCAAGTCAGAGTGGCAAATGTGATGTGGAAGAGAGTTCCACTGCTTACCAGCAGAGGGAAAAGGTCCGCTGTCCATATATGACTGTCTTTGTGGGAGAGAGGGATAGAGTGCGGGAGTCTGATGAGGAGCGAAAGTTTCAGCCAGGGGTGTAGACTGACAAGATTTCAGTAAAGCTGTTGGGGAAGGCGCCTTCAAAGAATCCATAGCATAGAGTTGAGAGCTTGTAGTCTAGTCTAGCTGTAATTGGTAGCCAATGAAGAGAGTGAAGAAGTGGTGTGACATGTTCATAAAATAAAGAAATTTTAAGGCATGTAGCCGTAAAGAATTCCACTTTTAAATGCAGTAATTCCTTCCCTTTCTTTCAAAATAACTGCAATCTAAACAAAGTCTACTCCAGCTTTTATAAGCAGTAAATTCTCAGGGCCTGCTGGAATTGGTACTTCAGTAGTCAGGATTGAGTTAAAGTCATTAAACATCGTATCACATTCTGGCATCATCTCACATTCTAACATCATCTCACACTGTGACAGGAATTTGATAGCAGTAATGAAGCTATCACCAGTAGGTCTAGTAAATATTCTCTATTAGCATTATGTGGATTATACACACCTGTCATTGTCAATAAATTTGCAAAAGACGAAAAAGGGGCCAAAACCCTGAGATTGCGTAGCAGTGTGTAAGGAATAAGTAACACCATCACCACAACTTCATACACACGTAGATTTGGGTCATGAGATGTCATTGTCTGGACTATCTGCTCAACAGATCAAGCATCCAGCAGTTAGCAGTGGCTCAGCATATAGAGATAGAAGCAAACATGATGCTGCAGCTTTTTTAAATGTTTCTAGGTTCAACCTGTAATTCTGGTAATAAGATTTTACTGATCAGTAACACGTTTCATAAAATGGAAAGTGTAACTTTGTTTTTGTTTCCTTAAAAGTAAACT
This sequence comes from Marisa cornuarietis, assembly GCA_004794655.1. Lineage (NCBI taxonomy): Eukaryota > Metazoa > Mollusca > Gastropoda > Architaenioglossa > Ampullariidae > Marisa > Marisa cornuarietis. Next base: position 3,220,194 of record SMMW01000575.1, read on the forward strand.
AAAAAAAGCTGTTTTATTATATGTGAACATATTAATTCTCTCACTTACCATTAAAAGTAATGATCTTTTATTATTACTGACAAAATATGTGGTGGACTTCAACAGTCACAAAGATGCCTGTCAATATAAGGTTTACTGAAAGTTTGTTACTGTACCTGCTGTAAATTTTCAGCAATGAAGACAATATATACAGAGCAGAAGCCCAGCTGAGTGAAAAGAAGCAGACCATTAACCACGTGTCTGAAAAACAAAAACCCCAAAGAAAGCAGTTGTAACTGTTTATACAAGCTTGTGTTCAAAAGACAAGCTGTGGACATGTCAAATGTGGCCTTAACAATATTAAACATACGTATTAAATAGGCTGGTCTTCCGTTTCAAAATCTGCAAAATTAAATGCAATCTCAAAGACTTACTCACCTTGATGCACGGGCAAACTTTTTCAGTCTCTGAGGTCCTGTCTTAAGACATGTCTCTATTGCATCTGAATAGCTCAGACTTTTACACCCTGTCCTGAAGACAAATAAATATTTGTTTTTTAACTTGAGATGATAGGCAACTTAGGAAGTTAAGCATCTTAAATATGACAACATGGATATGCATTGCTAATGCTACAAAGATCATGAGGGTTTAGTTCATGGATGACTTCCCCTGCCCCACTAAAACATATCTGAACATAATACGTGGACCATAGATTTTTTTTCAGGAAAAAAATAAACCATCTGTAAAAGATGCTTTAACACAATCACAATCACAATCAGTCTAAAATTCTGTATGCATTCTTTAAGTTCATCCGAATATCTTTTTATCTGTTATTCTGTACATCTATCCTTCTACTGATGTATCTATCTGCCTCTCTAATTATCCTTTTTGTCAAATCATCCATCTTTCCTTTCACACTTTCATGCTCTTATAACATACTGACCACATTCATTGCCACTTGATATCTTACCATCTACAGATATGACTACACCTGATGTCTTACCGTCTACACAAGATGTGACTACACCTGATGAGCATGTGCATACAGTGTACTGCCATGGCACCAATCAGCAAGATGCCTGCAAAACCTGTCTGCAGATACATGAATAATAACAGAAGTCATTAATACCTGATTCAACATCTCATGGACTATGAATGAAATTCCAGGAAGAAAATACCTGTCTGACACTGTCAAATTGCTTGTGCTGCTAGTAAATGCTAATTAAAGATTCTGTCACACCGTGTCATGTATCAGCCAACCTACTGATAAATAAGATTCTGTCAGATACTGTCATGTATCAGCCATAGCCTACTGTTAAATAAAGATGGAATAGTTCTGATGTAACTCCAGAAGGAATAATGTGTTCAAAGATTATGGAACATTGTTATGAAATGTAATAATCCTATCAATGCTGTGAACAGAATGCTATAACTGTTCAAAGTTTGTAAAACCAAAACATTTAATGACTTTGAACACAAGAAAAAGGATTTTTCTAAAAGTGCTAATAATCGTCAGGAACTACAAACTCCATGCATACAAATCAAGATTAAAGAACAAAAACATTTGACGTTAATGTTTGGTATCGCTCTTGGATGGTGGATGAAGAAAATGTAATTAACAGCTTAATTCTCTCACTTACCCATAGTCCTGCATTGTAAATAGCTACAGGCATGGCCAAGATCCCAGTCCCTATATTCCCTTTTAGTAGATGCATAAGGCACTGGAGGTTGCTACATAAGAAATATAAAGTTACAGCATAAACATGTCATAAAACACTCCATTTTACAGCATAAACATGTCTCATACAAAACTTCACTTTGAGAGAGAAGAGAAAACAAAGAAGGGATATGAAGGAGATAGGGGGAAAGTTAAATGGAGACTTCAATGGTAGCAGTAAAAGGGTGAGACATGGATAGACAGGCATACAGACATGCAGACACTGACAAGCAAAAAACAAACCATACGTCCCTTTATAAAATGAGACAGTTATACAATCTGAAATGGACAGGGAGATTGATGAACCAATCTCATTTACAACAAGATGTAGTGAAGTAAATTACTGAGAAGGGGAGAGCCAAACAATTTTTTTAATGCCATGGGTAGAACCAAAGATTTCTGGCAGTACGTATACTAAAAGATGGGGAAGCAGATAGCCACATTAAAGCACTGGCATCCGAACCAAGAGGTGCACTGGTTTGATATCCATATGACTCAGTGAACCTTTCATGGTCAAACCTGCTGTTGGAAATGAGCACCTGACTATGTCGAGGGCTGGGCAAAAAAGGTAATGCAGCAAGAGGGAGAGGAGAGCCACCTATGCAGCAAAGTACATGTATATAAAAGTGGAAGTTATTTTCTTGATTACTGTAAAAATAGAATCTTCTGCAAACATGATCTTATCAGTATCAATGTGTTCATGAATTATTTAAGAATTGCAGTCTTTTGTAATGCACCATGTACAAAAATCTGGAATAAAGACTGATGGACTGGTCTGTTGACTGACTTACTGATTAATGATTTCATCCACGGAACACACAGTGTCATTAAACTTGTTCTTACCTAGTCGTATTATCAGACATTTCATTGTCACAAGCATCAATATTGATGTCACCATCAGCCATCAGGTCTTCTGCGCTGAAGCTATACATGTCATCATTAAGCTGTGGAGGAGGTGGTCTGTGCTGTGGAAAGCCTCCAGTGTCCCCAGCAAGGCTGGATGTGTCGATGGAGATATTTAATGACTGGTGTGGTATCACAGAGTTTGTCACAAGCATACTTGTCTCCAAGTTTCTTTGTGTTGGAATCACAGTATTAACTTCTGAAGCCAGCTGTGTCTTGTGTCCATCAGGGGAAATGGATGTCATGGTGATTACTATCAAAACAGAGTATTCAAAAGTGATCATAAGACACTTAAAGAAATACTACTGTCTGCATTGTAAGACCTCAAAAATGGAAATGCTAAGCCTAAACTGTTAAAGCCACAAATACTGCTTCATTAAATATTTCTTCTGATTAATGAGATACACCTTTAGGATGAGAGGCCTAATTAACTATGTTCTGCACAATGAAACATAATGAATAGTGAAGTCTCATCTGTTTGTGTGTGTGAGAGAGAGAGAGAAAGGTGTTGAGTGTCAACTGCATGAAAAAAATCTGATGTCTCTTGGGTTAGGATATGCCTGGTCAAATCAATGTGTATCATGTAAGAAGTTCTTTATTTTTATTCTAGGACAAAGGCTTACAAAATTTATGCTATTCCAACAGCATCCTGACAGAAAAAAAGACATTTTCTCTTATAGTACACAAACATTCATCTTTCTTTCAGAATCCTATCTTGAGAGTGAATAAAAAATATTTTAGAGCCTATTTAAAGAACCTATAATGTTTTATTTTGCCTTCCTTAAATTATTCCTCCAGCCAGATAATGAAAATATGTGTCCATACTGCTGTGATTGCAGAATCAAAAACAAGGAACATTATATGTGTGAATGCCTACAGTATTGGATCAGGGAGTCAAGGATGATCTCACAAGAAGGAGGGAAAGTTTTTCAACGCTGATATCCTTAAATGCTATAAAAATATTATTAGCTTACATCGGTGTGAAAAAATGGAGGACAGAGAACTTAGTTCTTTTATATATTTTCCTTCTGCTTTTAATATTGTATTGACGTCAGTATAATGCTGGTAATTGGAAATGTTTGTAGTTGTATGACCTGTGTAGTCCTCTCCCAAAGGGCCAATACCAAATGAATAAACAATTGTCGGCGTGGGCGTGCCAGTGTGTGTGTGTGAGAGAGAGAACCAGATTAAAATATTTGTGGGGTGTACTCTTCGTGGTTAGTGAAATGTGTGGTCGTGGCCAGTCTTGGGAAAAGAATTTAAGTGGGTTTGACACAAAAGGCGAGTAATGACCCACGACTATAAACAAAACCGATACAAAATCAAACAGCAGGCAAATGAACACAAATGCTCGAAAAATCGAAGACCTCTACAAAAACCTTGTGCGTTTAAGGATTATTAAACCAATCTTTCGAAATTGTAGTACACGGTTGATACAAACCTTTAAAGTCCTACGATACTGGCAAGTATATATACAGTTCCTCAAACAGACGATAATGGCAGTCACTGACGACAAATGCGACACACACCTCCAGCCTCGTCGCTGAAACAGTCACCAACACAATCTCCAGACAGTAATCTACCCACACGATGCGGTCATTCAAACAGTCAGCTGCTTATGCAACCCAATCTGTATACTTTGGGTCGGCGATGATAAAACTCGTTCCTGCTGAAGTCCTCACATGACTGACTGTCCGACCGACTAATGAGCACAGACATCATAGACTGCGCGCTGGTCACAGGAAGTAGTCTGTCAGCCATCTTTGTCACCCGATTACTCACAGACTTCTATGATTCTGTGCGATTACCTTTTCTCCGCCCGTCAGTGTAAAGTTACTATAGGATTGTAATTCTGTTCGACTGACAAGCCGCAGTAGACTGTGTGGATGTTAAAGAAGTTTTCATCAGTATGAATCAACAAAAAATGTTTTGGCAGAACTTTGATATGGAGGGGGGGACGTGACGTCATAGGCCGGTCTATGTTACTTTGTCAGAGGTTTGGGGTTATGGTTTGGGGTATTAGGTACATTCAGGGCCGCCGAGAGCCAGCACGGGCCCCGGGGCAGACTACCTCTACGGGCCCCGGGCCCCTTGTAATTGTAATCGCAAATTATTTTCCAAGTATATAATAATATGCTTACAATTCGATTGTAAATATCTACATTTCATTCAGTAACGTAATATAGACTGTAAAAATCAGAACAAGTGCACTAGGGTCTACATCACTACTTGAACATAGAGCTCTTTACACCTGAGTGATTAGTACATGAGAAAAACTGAAGTTTAAGGACCAAACTTGTAGAAAACTCCCCAGAGTGAGGAATGTTACGAAAGCGAGAAGGAAAAGAAGAGAAAAAATCCACCGACCAAGGCCGGGTCCCCTTAATTCAGAGCCGCGGGCCCGGGTACACCAGACCCCCCTGTCCCCCCCCCCCTCGTCAGGCCTGGGTACATTTGGGCAGTTGAGTGGAGCGAGCAGACGATAAATGCCGCGAGCCATTTCTGTTATGGCCGTCGCGTCCTCCCCCATATCAAAGCTGAACCAATGTTTTTTTTATGCAGGTTACCACTCAGCCGCTTCTATGGCGCAATGATGACTTCACGAAGTGCTATCGCAGTCCTGGCGCTGCATGGTTGCACAACATGTTTGTAAACCTTAAAACTGTTCTAAAGAAGCAAAATCTCTTCTTTGCCATTTAGATGGATTGCACAAAAACATACGAAAAATTGTACTGACAGGACAGAAAGTCAGACTTAACTTTATCTTTTAAAGCAGTTTTAGTTTTAAAAATTCTAAAATTGTGGTGTGCACTTTAAACTGATTATCTAAATAGATTTAAGGCCTAAATTGTTAAAAATTAGAAATGTGTTGTGCAACTGGTCCCTGGACACCAATTAAGAGCAAGAAACCAATAACTGGAAGAAGGCACCAGCACCCAATTCTTGCGACGTCACAGAGCATGCAGTGACTCTCGATCTCGATCGTTCCTCATCTACCTTAGATACCCCCAGCCCCGACATACACACAGAGTGTGACAAAAATCCTTTTTATGGAAATAGAAATGGAGTCACATTTGCCTTGCAAATATAACAACAATATACTGTCAGTACACAATATTCTTTCAAGCAGCGTGGCTAAGATCGAACTGTTGGGTCAAAAACTGCACGATTATCAAAAGGTAGAAATTCGACCGCTAAGGTCAGCATAAGCAACAGTAGTCAACAATGAAAGAAATTATGATTGTAAAAATTAAGTGTTGATCGAGGATTTCTGCATTACCTTCATATTGCGCTAGATAAAGACTTGGCGTATAAACAAGAATCATTTAGTCAAGAGATCAAGAGACAGCACAATAGTCCTTGCCCAAAACAGAGCAGGTGGGGATGATATGTTATATGTTACGATTCCGGTTCGAATTTCAGTAGGACTTCTTGTGTCTCGTAAAGATTTACACAGGCGTCGAGGGTAGCAGCCTTATTTGGAGTAGATAGGCTAAAGTGCGCAGTGAACGGTGTCCAACTTCACGGGTGCTTACTGATTACGTGTTAGACCCTTCCCTCCATCGGGGTCAGGGGTGAAGGACACGCTACGACGCCCCTCCCCCGACCTCTTTCCATTCCATTCAGCGCGCTGCGCCCGGGTGGAGGTGGCCTCCCGCGCGCTGCGCCCGGGTGGAGGTGGCCTCCATAACCGCTCACGTGAACGTCAATAGGTCACGGCGCTCGTACACAGTCTGTGAGTCTCACCCGCTTGAGGGAAAAGAGGAGTCTCTGAACACCTGCTTGCGTCTCCACGTGCTCGCGTGTTGGGTGCACGCTCACAAGCATCCGCTCAGGTAAGGACTAACAAATCACTTGAGGTTGTTTTTTTTTTGTGTGCAACGAAAGTGGAAAGTGAACGCTGTGTTGGAAGAGGAGTCAACCTACCTATAGTAGGTACACTTTTGTTGAGCGTGCTTGGCTTCGTTTGTGGGTTGTGTAACTATTTAATGTCTGTGCAGCTAGGGTCACTCCCTCCGGGGTCTGTAATTACCAAGATTCTAGGGTCTGTGCACGGTGCTCAGGGGGGAAAACGACGTGGCTGATCACGGTGTCGGCGGAACCGCCAGCCACGTGTAGTCATTCAGCCGTAAACACGAGCCCGTGCGGTCAAGGGTGTGAAGACCACGTGTTTCACTAAACGTCTGACCGTTTACAGTGTCCTTGGTTTGGCGTGAAACTGTTGTATAATTATGTGTTAATTATATACAATTATATACAGTCCAGACAGATTAACATTGCAATACTTACAGCTGTAGGCTAGTGTTACATGTACTTCATCACCAGGAGCAGGCGAGGACTTAGTGAGAGATTTAATTAAAAGCCCTGTGGTTTGAGTGAATGCTGCTCAAATTCAGAGGAAGCTGCGTATGGCGGAGCGAAGGGTTGTGCCATGGACGAATAACACAGACTTAACTCATTCAGACATTCCCCAGACACACCTTAAAGACATTTGTAAGTCAGGGTTCGTTGGGAGTTCAGTATCATTTTTCAAGAGGAAATCAGTGGTACACTTGTTGTGTTGTGGTGAAGGTCTGGATGACCGGGAATGACAAGACAGAAGCCTTACTGTGCGGCCCCAAGGCCAGAAGGGAGCAGATCGGCATTAGTGACGCCTCCATAGCCTTTGCTGTGTATACGGGACCTCGGGCTGTTTATTGATGCAGAACTCTCCATGTGCAACCATGTTAGTTCTGTTGTGGCAAAATCCTACTACTTTTTGAGGACTTTAGGTAGATTACGGCTGCTGCAAACTCACTTGCTGTGGCTACCATCATATCGAGACTGCACTACTGCAATAGTGCATTGTGGGGTATACCTGCTACGCAGCTGGATCGACTCCAAAGAGTTCAAAACACAGCCGCAAGAATTGTCACCCGTGCAAAGTCGTCCACTGAGCACATCACCCATATCCTACAGAGCCGAAGGCGGTCCGGTGGCGCAACGGTTAGCGCCTGTCACCAATACAGTGAAGGTTGGCTGTCCTGGGTTCAGTTCTCGTCTCGGGCACGCTGTTCTTTCTCTGCATGTGGCATCTGTTTACAGGGCTGGGTGCCTTGCCGTGATATAGCCTTAGTTGCTGGCTCGGCGTAAAACACCAATTAAAAAAAAAAATCCTACAGAGCCTTCGCTGGCTCCCAGTGAACAAGCGCATTGACCACAAAGTGCTTTCGATTGCACAGTCCTGCATGTTCAAAACTGCTCCTGACTATTTACAAGAGGTAGTTCCTCCTTACCAGCCGTCACGTGGCCTGCGCTCTGGCTCCCAGTCACGCTTCTGTCTCCCTGCAGTGGAAGACACAAACAAGAAGACACTGGAGTCAGGGCCTTCAAAACCGCGGCACCTAAACTGTGGAATGGTCTGCCATCATCACTCTCCACCATCACCTCACCAACCACGTTTCAAAAAAGACTGAAGACCCATCTGTATATTTAAGACGGACTTAAACAACCAAGCAACAGTTATGTCTCTATTTTTTTTACTTTCCTATTGTTTTATTTATTTATTTATTTTCTTTTTTTGTTTTTGCTGCGCAATGAGCATTCTTCTGAATGGATACCTGCGCATTACAAATGAACATCATCATCATCATCATCATAGTTAGACTGCCACTCGGACTGACCGCGTCTGTACATTAGTATCAGTCATAATATTTCGGTATTAGACTAGGTGTTGTTCTACCGCAACTTCAGCCGCACGATAAGGTTTTATCTCAGAAGAAAAATATACGGAGCCACTAGACAAAATTCAAAGAAGTCTGTATATATCGTGTAAGCATGCCTTGCACAGAAACAAGCACTAATATAGCACAATACAGCTCAAAGATCATTGCAAAGCCGCCATCATCATTTGTATAATGTGCTGATTGTTTTTTGTTTTTTGTTTTTGGTCGATACCGACAGATAAATATACCTTATAATTATATATTAAATATATATTTATATATATCGAAAAGAAGACCGATATGTTTGTATCATAAGACAGATACAAAATAAAATAATATTATACTGTTTGTTTGACTGACCTACCTATCCCTCACGAAAAGGACTCGAAAGGACGCCGATAATATATATATATGTAACAATTTTTGAGTGGTATACAGACTGCATACTCCACTTCTTGTCTAAAACCGGACGCAAAAAATAATATTCGCCCGCACCAGCTGCTCAACTGGAATTGTTTCTCACGAACTGAGACTGCCTCATTTTGGCAGAAGCTCGGTGACAACACGGTAAGTGTGACGAGTGTGGCTGGTAAATGGAGTCTCGACTGCTACATGTTTCTTGCAGTGTATGTTTGCATTGTGGCGATCAAAACGGTTGCGGCGATGTCAGGTGAAAGATGATCCGATGACCCAGAAGGTTGTTAAATGTTACTACAGGAGATGTAGGTGCCACTAGATCACGAGTGTCTGCAGGAGCGGAGTTCGGTTCTCGGTCACGAAACGTAACTACTACGTGATAAGTCCACAAGCAATATGTATAACCAAACTTTGTAAAGTCCTTGATGTTTACCGACTTTTCTTGTTATGTATATTGCACACAACCAGGCCATCACAGGACGAAAAGACAGACGCCTTGATCATTTGCTATATTCTTTTAAAGCTGAGTATTGTAGGAACGGGCACTATCCAAGTCGAAGAAGCAGTCACATGTTATAGAAACCGTTTATAAGACACCTCAGTGAAGGAGGGACAGAGACAATATTCGTTAAACGAAACTGTAATACTTGGCGATGACAAGAATGGTGAGTAGCGGGGCTTTCGCTTGTCTGAGAACCGAGGTGTCGCACTGTCATTGTTATTCCACTCAAAGCGAAGACTGTATCAGCTCAAGTCGAACAGAGCTACGCACGCTTGAGACTGGGTTATATCCGCAAGTGCTCAACACGTTTGTTTTCAACGAACACTTAATCAAAAGTCTTTCACAAAGTTCAGAAATAAAAATAAAATCTCTATTTCCACAAGGAAATCCATTCAACATACTTCCATTCCCTTCTCTGTGTATGTGTGGGGGGAGGGGGAGGGGCGGTCCGGTGGCGCAACGGTTAGCGCCAGTCACCAATGCAGTGAAGGTTGGCTGCCTTGGTTCAGTTCTCGTCTCGGGCATACTGTTCTTTCTCTGCATGTGGCATCTGCATGTGGCTGCCGTGCCGTGATATAGCCTTAGTTGCTGGCTCGGCGTAAAACACCAATAAAAAAAAGTTCTGTGTGTGTGTGTGTGTGTGTGTGTGTGTGTGTGTGTGTGTGTGTGAGAGAGAGAGAGAGAGAGAGGTGATATGAGATTTGTAAGTAACTAAAAACAAAATCGAACAATCATTAAAAAAGAGCGTCGGTTAGTCCGAAGGACCCAACTTAGAGGAAAGACAGGAAATCTTTTCAGAGGGACGATGGGGCAGTAGGTTATGGGGATGCTAAAACCACCAGAATCGTATTCTAACAGAGACTAATTGTCGATATATGTACCATAATAATATATGTCTCGTGACAGACTCTCAGCTCACAGTGAAGGATGCCGGGAGTGAACGAGTATATTAAAAAACTGCTGTGGTGCCAGCCGCAACGCCACTCCTTTGCTCGTTCCTTCCCCTTCCTCTCTCTCCTCTCCCCTTGCCTTTGTCTGTGAAGATGTGTGACTTGTCAAAGTTTATAATCCTTTTTTTTAAAATAAACAATTAATCGCACAATGAGAGAGAGAGAGAGAGGAAGTAAATATACTACATCAGGATACAGACAGTAGTGTACCTGTCTATTGTTCTGCAGCATATGAACAGATTCGGACACCGGTCTAGCCAGGAAATCAGGAAATAAAGTTTCGACTCCACAAGAGGAAAAACCACCGCAGGACGACTGAACTGCTCGTTCTTTCCTTGTGTTTTTGGGATTCCCACAATCTATTACCATCACTGCGTGTGCAGAAACCGAAAGTTTCATTTTTGAGCTCCTCTGGCGTGCGTGTGTACGTGTGTATACAAGGATGCAATGTCGCCACTGCGCGTGCGTCTTACTGCGTGCGCGTGCAGTGGAAAGAGAGGCGGGCCTGTCAATAAAGTCCATCTGGTGTCTTATTCTACACTTTTTTTTCAGACCTGTTAGAATTTTTTTTTGCGTCTGCTCCGCTGGTTAGTTTTGCCTGGCGTGAACTGAGCTGTGTGGTGCCCCTAACATTATGAGTAAAGTGCCTTGTTTCAAATGGGCAGTTTTGGCAAACACAGGCACGGGGTCGTCGTCGTCGTCGCTGTCCAAGCCGAGACCCACATACCGAAAACTCATCACAGACATGTCAGAAGAGGAGCCCAGGTGCCCTCATGAGGGATACAGTCGAAGCGACCAACTGTCTTACCACGCATATCTGAAGGTAAAGATAATGATGGTTGTTGTAATAGCAGTCTCGTTCTGGTGGCACTTGCATGCATATTCTTTTTTTTTTTTTTAATCTTACCACTATTTAAACACATCATTTAGCTATTTACACAGGTGCATTAGCTATTGACATACTTCATTTATCGATTTACACATGTCACTTAGGTATTGACACACGTCAAGTAGCTATTTACAAACTTTATTTATCGATTAATTTACAAAAGTCATTTAGCCATTGACACATTTTATTTAGCCATTTCGGAAAAAAGAGCGCAAGTGACCTGAGAGCTGAGATGTAAGTAATGGGGATGGGATTGAAAGTGATAAACTGACGAGATGTAAGTAACGGGGATGGGATTGAAAGTGATGAGATGTTACTGATGAGATGTAAGTGGCGGGGGATGAGATGTAAGTGACGGGGATGGGATGTAAGTGATGGGATATAAGTGACAGGGGGATGAGATGTAAGTGGCGGGGGATGGGATGTAAGTAATAAGATGTAAGTGACGAGTTTTAAGTGATGAGATATAAGTGACGGGAGATGAGATGTAAGTAATGAGATGTAAGTGGCGGGGGATGAGATGTTACTGACGAGATGTAAGGGAAGGGGGATGAGATGTAAGTAATGAGACGTAAGTGACGGGGATGGGATGTAAGGGATGAGATATAAGTGACGGGGGATGAGATGTAAGTAATGAGATGTAAGTGACAGGGGGATGAAATGTAAGTGACGGGGGATGAGATGTAAGTAATGAGATGTAAGTGGCGGGGGATGGGATGTAAGTGACGGGGGATGAGATGTAAGTGGCGGGGGATGGGATGTAAGTGGTGAGATGTAAGAGACAGGGATAGAGTGGAAGTGATAGGAAGTAAGTGATGAAGTGTAAGTGACGAGACATAAGTGACGGGTATGAGATAGAACTGATGGGTTGTAGTTAATGTACTGATGGGGGTCTCACAGCTGCCACAGCTGCTCCAGTGCCAAGAACTAGCCAGCGCCCGGCATGGAAAGGAAGTTCACGATGAGCACTTGTTCATCATCACACATCAAGGTGAGTGACTCGGCACACCTGTGTGTCTTGTCTTTCTCTCACTAGCCAGGTAACACACGTCGTCTCTGCCTGTTCCTCTTGTATTCTATCATCAAAGCAATTGGACTGCGAGTCTGTATTTCTTGCCCATCGCTGTTAGTCAATATGACAAAACTAGTGTTTTGTATTTCTTGCGCTTGTTCGTCACGGTGACAAGAATAGTGTCCATTTGTTCATGCTGTGCAGGAGCTTTATTTTCACGCCATTCTGTCTTTATTATAATATCCGTTTCATTTTTACCTCATTTCGTTATCTTCTGTCACTTGGCGACAAATGGCGCGCCTAAATATAGACACTTTGGTCACAAGGCATGATTTTGTGTGTGTGTGTGTGTGTGTGTGTGTGTGTGTGTGTGTGTGTGTGTGTGTGTGTGTGTGTGATAATAATAATTTTATTCAGTTTTTGGAGCCCATCTGGCCCATCTCAAAAACACATGCTGCGGTTTACAAATTAACCGTGGGTGGCGGTACAAACATGTTAACAGTGGGTGGCTGTACAAGATTAACGTTCCATTGTATGAGGCTTTAAATTAATAGTAAACAATACAATGGCTGCATGATTATATATGGACTGTCATGGTACTCTCATTTTCAGGCATTCAGCTATGTACGTGGGAACATTAGTAGCTACATTTCCCTTAAGGTTCTTACACAAAAGGTGAACTTTAGAGGTGAAGGGGAATTTGTGATAGAAGAGTGGAATATATCTGTTACGTAGGATTGTATACTTAGAGCATATTAGCATAAAATGATACAGGTCTTCCACATTGGGTATCACACTGCTCACACTCAAGATTGCCGCTGGTTTGGTGATAACGAATGATCCCACTAAGCGGTAAACAGTTGCTTCTTAAAAGACACAGGACACGTCTGTGCTCACGTCGTAATACCTGGTTTCTGTATGTTGCTCTGATTAGGTCCGGGTGATAGTCACAATAATCAGAAGTAGACACTGAATCGTGCCAGTTTTAACGAAAACAATCCTTGCCAGCTGTCTGCAATTCCCATACATACCCAAAGCCATGGCTACACAGTAAAATTCTAACCTGAGAGGCCCAGTTAGATCTGCCTGCCTTATCTTGTTAACATAACATATTGTAACATTGTATTGGGTATCTGTGTTCAGGTAAGGTTAGTAATTTGCACCGGTATTGGATTATTCTTATAAACGAGTCAAATACAGGAGGAAGCCTTCCACATTCACCCAAGGCTTTATCATTTTTAACACCCCTACCAACATTTAAAATTAATGAACAAAGTTTTATTTGAACTGTTTCTATTGTTTCCACCCCCAAACCTCAGGTCCATACAGAACTGAGAAAGATATGTTTTATTTTTGTATCAAATGTTCTAAAGATAATGTCTGTTGGAAGGTTCTTGATTCTTGCGAAGGCTTTTAATGCTTTTCCAGATAAATTATCAATACATTTGGTCCACTTTAGTGTAGAGGTGAATATAACGCCTAAATAGCTATAGCTAGGTTCTACGGCAATCTTCTTTCCAGCATAGTATCAGTTTTCGCTATCCTTAATAAACCCACCATTTTTAAAGACGGTGTTTTTGTTTTATCTATATTAACTGTAAGTCCCCATTTGTTACAAAAAAATTTTTAGATAGCAAATTTTGCGTTGAAAGTCAACAGAGGGATCAGCAACAACAATGGCAATGTCATCAGCATATATCAAAAGTAAGATACCCAGTGGATCTGTCAGGACATCTATACCACGTGCACCACATAATGTTAAGTCGGACCAAAGCTCAGCTAGAAGGATACAAAACAACAGAGGACTTAACACACAGCCTTGCTTTACACCGGTCATACACTCAAAATAGTCAGTTATTCGAGATCCAACCTTAACAGCAGCTTTCACAATTGTATACATACTATGTAATGTTTGAAACATTCTTTCCTTATAAACATTCTTCCATGGACACCCCTTTTTAACAGGATGTAGAGTAAGTTGGATCTATCAATACTGTCGAATGCTTTCGAAATATCTACGAAAATAGTATAAAATAGTCCACCTTGTTTTGTCAAGTATTTCTGAATCGGCGATTGAAGACAAGGAAACCTTTAAAAGCCTGTGTAAAACAGAACGGGAAAAATACGATGAGTGTACTATCAGTGACCTTAACTCCGCATGTAATGATCCAAGTTCTAGAACTTTTGGGCAGAAAGTGAAAGTTTTTACAACGGATGTTTTTGATGATCACAATAAAATGACATGGTAAGATTACTTTAGGGATCTCCTAAATATAACACAAACATCGTGTGATACTGATTTTGATAAAGAGATCGATAGCTCATTACTAGATCATAGTATTGGGAACTGTGTGTGTGTGTGTGTGAGAGAGAGAGAGAATGAGAGAGTGTGTTTGCGTGCGTGCGTTCCATATTCTGCTCTCAGGTATTGACGTTATTATGCTTGCTTGTCTTTTGATATGTCGCTTCCTGGTGTGTCTGGTACCTGCTGTGCGATGGCTGTTAACAGCATACGAGTTGTGGTTCAAGCAGATTCTCTTTGAAGTAGACTCAGTGCGCAACCTTTTCAGTCAGCCGGTGAGTACAAAGCGAGGTATGCTAATGTACAAAACTAGACCACGAAGACCAGTGGTTGGCCAGGGGTTTCAATGTTTGGTTAAGCTGTACATGATGTAGTATACTATTGTTGTTTGGGTTGGAAATATTTTTATCTAGCCTGTTCGTAGTGAAATACGATTCCCAGTTAAGTTCCTGGCCTGACTTTCTTGCATTCTCTCACTTGCAGTATCTGGACGAAAGTAAAATGCTGAAGATCCTCAACGAGCTTAGCAGGGTTGTGCTAATACTAAAGGTAAGAATGTGACAGAGGGGTACTTTAACATGCACACACATTTATCCATAATGATAATGGTAACTTTTATGTGAACTCAAACCTCATAATGATGATGAGACATTTATGTGAACGCAAACCTCAACACAAATGCAATATAGCCTAACCATCGCCATCGCCATGATGAAATTGCGAAACAAAGGAGGCGGGGTTATAAAAATCGCGTGATATCATGTTGTCTGCTTCGCTCAATCGAGACACAAAAACATAAACTCGAAACCTAACCACCAACTCTACCTCTAAATAAGTAATCCTTCCAAATGTCAGCTTACTATCATAGGGGTAGCTTCTGTGGCGTCGCCCCGTTTGTGTCATGCTTGTGGTTGGTTGGTTTATTTAGAAGGAAAGTGCTTCCGCCTTTAGGTGATTTCGCACTGTGGAGGGGGGGAAGAGGAGGGGAGGAAATCGGAGTAGCCGGAGAAAACCCCCGACGCCCAACTCTGTAGACAGGTGTCACATACAGAGAGTGTCTCGAGATGAGATCTGAACCCTGAGTTTCTCACTGCACTACCGGGCGCCCAATTTGTATGCACGTCGATGGCAGGGCTATAGTGCACGTGTGCCGAGGTCTCGCGCCTTTATTTGCAAATAAGAGAGTTAAAACTCAAGCCTGTTTCGACATCACAGCTGCTTGCCGATCAGTTCCATATCTTGGAGACCATGACACCACTGGACTTCATGGAGTTCAGGTAGGTAACATCAATTCCACATATTCCCTCCATGCACGGCTGATTTCTTAAAAAAATTAATTTGAGCATTTTTCAGTTTCTTGTCAAAAGAGAAACCTGGGAAACATCTTTCAAACGGCTTTGGTACAAGGGTGCTGCGATATTTGCCCCCCTCCCCCCCAAAAAAATGCTGCGCCCACGTCTCCCTAATATAATAATAAAACAAATTACTGACAACACATTCGGCAATAGTTTTATATATTCAGATTTTTTTCGGCTTAAAATCTGTTGATCAATCAGCTCCGTAGTCATTCTTAATATATCTACACGTTCCCAACTCCAAGCCACTGCTGATCTGTGCTTGTGTTGATTGATCTCTCTTCAATCATACTGCATTAAAAGTTCGATTGAAAGATTGATTGCGATCGCATGAACATGTTCGTTGTGTGGGTGTGCGTACGTATGTGTATATAAATGTGTGTAGATCTCTATGTATTATTGCATATTGATGTTTATATAGTATATAGACATATACGTGCCTGCATATTTTATTACTTATGTATGTAAAATACGCGTTTTATATATAATTTATATTTTTATATATACATAAACGTGTGTGTGTGTGTGTGTGTGTGTGTGACAGGAACTATCTGTCGACTGCCTCCGGCTTCCAGAGCCTGCAGTTTCGACTGCTTGAGAACAAGCTTGGTGTTTCAGAGGTATTGAGCTGTTACCTGCACTCACCTACGTGTTCTGTTTTACTCCAGCAGCCATAGTTATATGATGCCTTGATCAGAAACATTTCAACAACTTCATTCTGCAGTCATTCTCTCACTTTTCTTTTCACACACACACACACACACTGCTGTGTAAGAACGATAAGTATTGTTGAATGGCACTGGGAGTGCTGTCTGTGAAAGTTGAGCATCTCTAATACTTTGACTGCTACCTGTGAATGTTGGGCATCGTTTGATTGACAATGACAGTGCTGTTTGTGAATGATGCTCACCCAGGATGCCCGAGTGATGTACAACCAGCAGCACTACCTGGCTGTCTTCAACGACCCCGTGTCCATCAAGCAGCTGAAAGACTCACTGGAGCAGCCCTCACTGCTCGCTCTTGTAGAGGTGAGCTGTCGCCCTTTTCTGCTCTGTGTACTTGGGGAAAGCCAATTAAATATAAGATATATATATATATATATATATTTTTACACACAGACCCACCCGTGCACCCACAAATAACCTGGCGCATACACGTCTTCCTGCCTACACACAGGCGCACATTCACATACAGATGTGTGTAGTTAACATAAAGATGCGTGTAGTTAAAGTTTGTTTAAGTTTCAAACAGTTTACTGTAAAATAACATGTTACGAATAGGAACTGCATGATTTTATTTTTAAAAAAATCAGAAATAATAACGTTACTAAGAATTCTTGGAGTTTGGAGAGGACACACCCTTCAAACTATCGGCACTGAAAATCATAATTGACAGTTAATGCATGAGTTAATCTGTTAGGAGTTGGCATAATTAACTTAAAATCACTAGTAAGAAGAGAATAATTAAAATATAAAACATTGAAGAACAAAAGCAATAGTAAACCAAAGCGACTGGACATTATGTTGACTGAGTCTGCACTGTCTACGCATGCTGACTGTTTCTGCTATGATGTGTCTTTGTTTCTAGAAATGGTTAGAGCGGACACCGGGTCTGACGGAGAAAGCGTTCAAGTTCTGGGATTTCTTGAAGCACAGTGTCAAGAGATGGCTGAGTGACTCCATTCTAGAGCCCGCCCAGGTAGTGTGAACAACGAGCAAGCAATCAGCCCGCCCCAACCTCCTTCTTACCCTCCACCTCCACCCTTACCACTTCCCATGGGTTCAGACAGGGCTCCACGGCGCTTCCAGCAGCAGTAGAAACTTCACTGGCAAACATATCCTGGAATTCGTGTCGATTCTCTGACCCCACTTACAGGGTGGTCAAGCCGTTAATCTTGGTCTGCGGGCCACAACGCCTGTGTCCACTTTAGATGCTAATGGCCCTGTAATTCCAGCCAGGGTAGACCTATAGGGGCGTGACAACCTGTCGGTTTAGAGCAGAAGTTCGCTGTTTTGAAGTTCGTATCTGGCCAGTGGCTAGAAAACTCCTTTCTGTCCACATAACAGGAATGACGAGCCACCTGTAGTTCACTGCACTTCGGCCACTGAGCTATGAAACATTTACTTATGGTGACAAGTGGTGGTGAATGTAGAATAGCAATATTGTAGTAATAAGTGGTGGTGAATGTAGAACTAGCAATATTATAGTAATAAGTGGTGGTAAATGTAGAACTAACAATATTATAGTAATGAGTGGTGGTGAATGTAGAACGAGGAACAAAGCTCACGAAATCCGTTCAACCTCGTTTTATGCAACTTAAAACAATTCATCTTGGAATGCATGAAGAGTAAATGTTTCTCTTTGTATAGATTATACATAAATACATCTTGAATGTATGTAGAGTGTTTTTATGTATAAAAATGTATATACTGAATGTATGAAAAGTAAACGCTTTTCTTTGAATACAAAATAGAACTGTAGATTTTCTATGCATGAAGAATAAGTGTTTTTCCTTCCAGAGTGAAACTGATGAGAAGGCGAAGAAGATCATGATGGCTGAATATAAAAAGCAAGAGGTGAAACCCTCGTTATTGCCGTTATGGTCTTTATTACAGTCACTGTTGTTACTTCTGTGTAGTTGCTGTTTTAGAGACCTGCTGATATTTTTGTTAATGCCTGTTAATACTGTTTCGTTGTTGAACTGTCGTTAATACACTTTCTTAAGTATTCTTGCTAAACTGTCGTTAGTTTGTCTTTAATACTCCTAATTTGCTAATCAGTTGCTAATACGCTTTTTGGAGTATTTCTGGTAAACTGTTCTTAATACTCCTTTGCTAAATTGTCGCTAGTACTCCTTTGTCTCTAGTACTCTTTTGTCTGCTAAATTGCCGCTAGTACTCCTTTGTCTGCTAAATTGCCGCTAGTACTACTTTGTCTGCTAAATTGCCGCTAGTACTCCTTTGTCTGCTAAATTGTCGCTAGTACTCCTTTGTCTGCTAAATTGTCGCTAGAACTCCTTTGTCTCTAGTACTCCTTTGTCTGCTAAATTGTCGCTAGTACTCCTTTGTCTCTAGTACTCCTTTGTCTGCTAAATTGTCGCTAGTACTCCTTTGTCTCTAGTACTCTTTTGTCTGCTAAATTGTCGCTAGTACTCCTTTGTCTGCTAAATTGCCGCTAGTACTCCTTTGTCTGCTAAATTGCCGCTAGTACTTCTTTGTCTCTAGTACTCCTTTGTCTGCTGAATTGTCGCTAGTACTCCTTTGTCTCTAGTACTCCTTTGTCTGCTAAATTGTCGCTAGTACTCCTTTGTCTGCTAATAACCCTGGGGTCATCAATTCTCCTAAACTGCGGCTAATCCTGTTTAATCTACTCGCTCTGTTTCGCTACTGGAGTTGTAGTTACATGATGCCTTGTTTTAGAAACATTTCTCTGTTTCATCCTGCAGCTGTTCTCTCGCCTTTCTCTTCACCTTCTCTCATCTGTCGTTAGTATAGTCCTCTTATTACTTTCCTGCCATCGAATGTGGTGCTGATAACGATAATGCAGCTACCTCCATTGCTGCTTTTACACCGTTGTCTCACCTGGGGAATCCTCCCCTTCCTGAATCGTGTGCCTGCGTGGGTGCGTGCGTGCGTGTGTGTGTTTGTGTGTGAAAGGTTCGTTCTTAACCCAAAATCAATCAACCACGAACTGGTTTTGTGTTGATCTGTGGTCAACTTTCCATTTCTTTATTTGCCTGAACCTGAAGCCTATATTTGTCTTAATCACAACGGCCTTTACTGCTAAAAATCAATTAGACAGATATTAGTATAGTTGGCTTGCATTTCGATCTGACTTAGCTTTTTTATCACCTTAAGAGAGAAAATCGACATTAGATTTTTGTAGGGTTTTTTTTTAACAGGAGAGCTTTGAGAGTATTTTCAACGAGGAGATATACGCCGCACAAGTAGCCAGAGGTAAGTTTTTGATGTCTGCCACTACAGCACTTGCATTCAGATCTTTATTTTTTATGTGTTAATGCTGGCTAACTAACAGAAAAATCAACAAAAACCTCTGCATATATTCGATCATCATTTGACTTCTCTTTAATTCTTTTCTTTCTCTCTGTTTTCTCTCTTTGTGTGTCTGTATGTAAGAGAGAGAGAGAGAGAGTTTCTAAGGTACTCAACATTAGTTAAACTTTTAAATTTGATCTCACACTAATGACGAGTTTTATTACTCATTGTTTAATCTTGTTTGAGGACGGAAAATATTCTACGACTGCAAGCTTTCTTTGACCTCTCTTTGGTTCTTTGCCAGGGGACCGTCGGCTCAGCCATCGTGCGTTCCAGGGGGCAATGATGATCTCTCTTTACCGTGATGAGCCTCGCTTCAACCAGCCTTTCAAGCTGCTCACCCTTCTCATGGATATAGACTCACTCATGACCAAGTGGCGATGTAGGTACCTGAGAGACATGGGGTGGTTAGTGAAGGATCTTTGCTGGACTTGTGATTCACGCTGCGTTCGGTCAATTAAACCTCGTCTTTGGTTTACCAGGCAGTCGCACTCATTCATTACTGTCACGTGTCTGCAGATAATCACGTGATGATGGTACAGCGCATGATCGGAAGTAAAGTCGGGACGGGTGGCTCCTCGGGATACCAGTATCTTCGATCCACAATCAGGTAAATGCGATTTTATGCAGCTGATGTTAAGCATCTGTTACACTGTGACACTAGGTCGCATGCCAGCAACTAGTAAAATGCAGAATGCGACAGAAGTTTAATTGAATCTCGATCGAAAATCTTTCCCCAAATCAACTTCCCTCGCCAACACGGACACAGAAAAGAGTGTTTTAAAAGGTTCAATCATAATATTGTACTAGTTGTTCAGTCTTCTTGCAATAAAGAACGGGACGTGATCAAAGAGAAATTCTGGGCAGGGAAGGGCTGAAAATAATTGTTTTTCTTTAATTGGTCTCGTGAAAGTACTCCATACCTCACGGCGATTAATCAACATTTTGTTAATCTATGGAAGATTGATAAAATTAATGATAAGTTCTAAAGTTCTGTTTAATATCTCCCTCAAGATATAGTTTATATACTCTTATACATAAATACTTTGCTGATCGGTGTTACAAAATATTATTAATAAGATAAAATCAACACATTCTTGACTTAATTGTATACTTGTGACTTTTAACACTTTTCTAACATTTCGCTGCTATTGTACTTTTTTCCCATGATTCTTCAGTGATCGCTACAAGGTGTTTGTTGACCTCTTCAACTTGTCCACTTATCTCATTCCACGTGCGTACATCCCGCCCCTGACGGAGCGAATGAAGCGCCGCCTGTCCATACTTTGCGCAGAAGCTCTTGCAGATCACGATGACGCTGAGAACGATGGCATCACTTCCGGTATGAATTGCACCCGTGGCGTAGATGAAAACGAGGTCAATGGCGTCACATCCGGGTTGAAGATAGCTATGCTTCAAGATGACAACAGCGATGACGGCGAAGACAATGACTCAGACCGAGGCAGCAGAGTGAAATTCACGCTGTAACTCCCAGCAACAGAGTGAAAATTCACTGTATCTTTAATCGCAGCAGCAGAGCTGGCAACAGCTGATAATAGACCAGTATTTTTAGAAAAAAAAATTTGTGAGTGGTGTCGTGCCATTGAAGCCGAACTATCATTTTGTATCATTATTATTGGTTGCTGATGGCAATCAGTATTACAATCAGAGGTGTGCAGCCATCCATAACGAGTATCGCCTTTGACATGTGTCGAAAAAAGTTTAATGTCACAGAAAGGGCCACTGAAGGCTCTCCCCGAGGAATTGTTCTTCGTGTTTATCTTAAATACTTTAAACGTTTTACGCTTATTAGAAATAAATATGAAAGAAAACTTTTAATTTGTTTCCTTTATCAGGGGATTATTTTCATGATCTGAAAAATGTTAGTCGAAACATAACGTTTATTTCCATTTTCGGGACAACGTCCACCTCATAGCTGGACATTGGTGGTGACTAGTGAAAAAGGTTGATTTCCCATTGTCAGAAAGGTTATGAAGAAACTGTGACTGTCTCCAGAATGTTTTCTTGATTTACTATTTTTTAAAGTTTTTCTTTTTAAATGACCGCCTTCATTCGTGCCATGACACATTGTGTCGCATGCTATACGATTCTACAGCTTGATTCTCTGTCTTCTTGTGAGGACCGGTTATGGGTTGGTATAAAAAAAGAAAAGGACTTGCTGCAAGTGTAACGGCCAGACGGTTGTAAACGCGATTCCATTTTGAAGTTTGTGAGCGTCTAACATTGTGGGTCGCTTATACGGCATTTTCAGATCACGAATGCTGATAAACCTACCTCGTAAATATTCAATAAAGAAAATATTGTTTCATAAATTGGACCTATGGGAATAGTGTGATCAGGGATGCCGTCTGCAACGATTATTTGTTTTTTTCCCCCTTATTTTCCCTTTCCTATTTTCTTTCTTCTGTCGTTTTCTCCTTTCCTTTTTCTTTCTGTCTTTGTGTTTTTCTTTTCTTCTTTTTGTCCTTTTTTCTTTACACAAGACTGCAGCTGCATGACTTTATGCTCACATATGTACTTACAAACAAAAAGCAATGGATAATAACTTATCAAATAGTTTTAATCCACATTTTGACTTCATGGTCACTTTTATTCCCCTTCCCCCACCTCCATCTGCTCATTAAAAAGAGAGAAAGCATCAAGATAGTATAAAAGCAGTTTTAAAAAGACAAAATCGGTCTTGAAAAGTTAGAAGAGACTATTAAGGGGAACTTGTTGCAGCTTTCATCAGAACGCTGGAGATAAATCAAGTTTTTCTCCCATTTCTACTTGAACGTACAACTGCAAAACCAAAATATTAAGAAAAAGTGCTTTTACAAAACAGAACAAAACACAGTTTGTCTTTGATTAATGACGCGTCCAAACAACGAGGTAAGCATACTTGTCGGGAACCCGACTGGCTGGGCGTGAGAGAACTTGTGGAGACTTGCACAGAACATAACAGCCGACTACTTACATGTGACAACGTTACCTTGACATGTCACAGTTCCTTCTCAGACAGGCCTAGAACTTCACACACACACACACACACACACACACACACACACACACACACACACACACACACACACACATTTTGTTGGTACAGTGTTAGACCTATTCAAGACTTGTCACTTTGGCTCCAACTCCTTGAGGTTTACCCATCCCCCCAATGCACCTTCCTTAACAAGGCAGCGAAGGTTTTTAAAATAGTTTCATTCTCCTAAGTGATAATCGTCATCCTCGATTTGTTTTCGAGGTTTTCTCCTCTAGATTTGCCGTGTTTAGCCTGGGTACTCAGGCTAACCAGTGGATAGGACAAATTGGCATATGGGAGGAGAGCCACTGCGGTGTCTGCAAAACATGTTCGTGAACTTGATCTTGGACCTGAGAACTGGGACAGTCTCGCAACTGACCGCGTGAGGTGAAGAAACACTTCGGCACAACACCTCGAGTTAGCGCAAGACAAGCTATTGAACACCGCTGCTGATAAACGGACAAAGTGAAAGGAGTGCAGGAATTCCACCAACTGGAAAACACGTTACAATACTAAGATGTGTTAGCTGTAACAGAGATTCTTATTCGCGCATTGGTCTCTTCAGCCACACGCATAGCTGTCATAGCCAAGCAGTGAAATAGCAATGCTAAGACTCACCATCCATTGTCAACCCCGACCGAAGGAGGCCAGACATTACGAAATACATCTGCTGTGGCATTGTATAGGGTGGATACTGTTAAGATGTCGTCTCGTCCGGTCACGTGATTGTGTCGTCATAAGTGTACAGCCCGAATTCTGAAAAATATTCGAGATGCCTGTTGGACGGTAAAGGAAACGAATTTTGCATTGAGAATGGCGAGAGAATGGACAGAGAAAGAGAGAGAGAGAGTAACCTTTATAATGAAAAAGAAAACATACAACTGTCAGCTTTTATTAAACACCCTTGCATGCTTGCGTCCTCATAAACATGCCCACAAAAATGGTGTATGTGTGTGCGCGTGGGTGTGCATTCACGAATGTGTATACAGATGTTTGACTAATATGGCTCGTTTGTGATGTTATTGGATTGTTTTCATCGTAGTTAGTGCAACACTAAGCCGAGCTTTCAGTTCTGTTTGATATAACAATAGAGTATGAGGGCAATGTTTAGTTAGCAGCACAGCTCTCAGTGAGTTATTGACCTCTCGTGACTTGCACAGATCGGCGATTTGTGCCAGCTGCCACTGGGTGTGGAAAATCGCTGTAAACATCAGATGTCGGGGGTGGGGGTCAGTGACTAGGCAGATTTTATCACCGTAGTCTTCGAAAAATGAGAAAAGGGGGCATCCGTGAAAGGCTTTGTAACTCAATTGAACAAGGGTCGAGTCCCAAGTGATTATGACGATGTAACTTCTAGAAAGATGGTAACGTGTTAAAGTACATGAGAAAAAAAAGCCAGAAAAGATAAGCTGTAGATTATCTAGCGACAACCGGCGCAAACAGGTGCTTTATGACAGGTCAGGAATAAAGATGTGTCATATGACAGCAGAAGTAACTGCTGACACTGGTTAGCTACCAACATCACCCAGGTTGTCTCAGACAGTTATCAACAACCATGATGCCGGAGCTCGCGAGAGGAAGACTGCGAAACGGTGCGCCATGGCGATGACGTCACAGACGCCGAAGCAGGTCGTGCGCACAGGGGAGGCGACTCGCAGAAGTTGGCGTGGTAACGCCGTGTGTACACCGCACGTGGCCATGGACGCAAGTTTACTGAAGAAACAAAACACACTGGCCACGTTCGTCCTGCAGTTGGCAGAATGGAGGGCTGACCTTCCAGGTGAGGGTGGCGTGTCTGCGGTCTTACTTTGCTGGGGTCATGTTCCGAACAACACCTCAGCTGCCGAGAGTTTTATTTCACAAGGAACGTCCTGTGGAAGCACATGATGGTGAGTTTGTTGATCTTTGAGAACAGCAACCCTATTATAAAGTGTCGCTATCAGTGTCACTATCTACTGTTGCTAGTAGTGTCGTTATCCAGTGTCAGTAATCAGTATCGAATAGCAGTGTCATTATCCAGTGTCATCAGCAGTGCCATTATCCAGTCACTACAAGTGTCATTATCCAGTGTCACTAGCAGTCTTTATCCAGTGTCATTTTCATTACCATATGCTGTCCATGACCATGAGGGTGAGTTTGCTGAACCTTGAGGAAAAGCCCCTAGTGTCATCACCCAGTGTCGCTAGCAGTGTCACTGTTCAGTGTCCGTAGCAGTGTCATTACCCAATGTCGCCAGCAGTGTCATTTTGACTTGCACAGACTGTCCCTGATCATGGTCCAGTTTTTGCCGCCTCTAAATATTAAATATGAGCAGTGCTTAAGTGCAGCTCAGCTCATTTGTTATCCTCCTACCCTCGCGACTACTTAGAAAGGATCCCGACGAAGAACGCATTATCGCTAGATCACAGACAAGGTGGAGGGAGGAAAATGAAGAGGGCATTACCGATCAGTCAGATTTTCACTGAACTGTACTCACAGCTAAGGTTCTCTCGCTGCTTACCACTCATGATCACTTTAAATGTCATGAAGACTTTGCAAGAAATCCGGGTGTAGTGACAACAATACAAGAAAACAAGTTGAGCCTTGACACTGAGCAGGTTAGAACACGCGTCAGTTCTGTACTCTCGGTCACGTGACAATTCTATGTCCCTTTCTGAGCTGCAGGAAAATGCTAATGAGGGTGTAGGATTACAACGGGGATTTTGTTTGAGAGATCTGGTTTGATAATTGAACGTTCGGGCGTCAACCAGTCAGATATTTTTCGGATGATTTGTTAAGAACAAAAACAATTCTCTCAACTTGAACGATTTTCTGAATAAAGCAGACATCAGTCGTCACTCTCATCACCTTGGCAGCCTAACAGAAAACAAACCAAAAACAAACAAACAAAAATCCTTAGAGACTTGCTCAATCAAGTAGCGACATGGCCATACACAAACAACCAGTTAGGACGGGATCAATCGAAGTCACATCTGACCCTACTTACCCCTTCCCTTCCCACGGGGGGGGGGGGGTTCACGAAATACGACCGTCAGCCTTGAAACGTCACGCTTGCCTGGTGCCTCAGATCGACGTTCCGAGTGCAGCTCATGCTACCCGGATATTGGCGTTCCAGAAACTATCGATCTTCAGCCGATACAAGTGGCGATTTTTATCGATGCACCGCTGACTCGGAGACTGTCGCTCGTGTAATAAAACCGCAATTCCGAGGGAGTAGGCTTCACCCGCCCCGCCTTACCGCGTCATTCCCGTTAACGGAAAAAGAAAGCCTCTCGTACACAGCATCGCTTTCTCACACCGGGTGTAGGGGTGGGAACTGTGCAAATGAGGTAACTGTTGTGGTTGAGCAGACAGCTGGGTCAGCGGTTTCAAATTTGGAAAACGCTTGGCTACACCATGCTGCAGGGCCTGCGGTTTACCCGCGACAGCCACACGTCAGGATCTGGAGCAGCGAGGACGAGGACAAGACAAGCCCCTTCGTGTCTGTCTTGAGCAGCGACTAAAAACTGTCTTCAAATCAAAGCTGCATTGAAAACTGTACGATGCGCCTCTGGCAAAATGTGCAAGTCAACGGTACTGGAGGTTAGGTGCAAAGAAAGACACCTGGAGTAATGGATAACGATGAAGGGAAACACACTACTTCCCACAGTAATACGTTTTTTTGTAGTCCTTGCTTGACAATAGAGAATACGTCTGAAAAAAAATTCTTTTTTTGGAAAGGTAAATAATTTTGTTACGTCCAGATTCAATATTAGAACCACACCTCTGAAGGTAAATTGTTTTGCTGCCTCTAGATCTGATATGGTGCTGAAGGAAGTGGAGGACACCCAGCGTACCCCAGAAGGGGGTTCCGCCACATCGTCGTCTGAGTTACGTCACCGAGAGGCGAGTGTCAGTGACGATGAGGTCGGTCAAACTGTTCCAGGGCTTACTGAGGCAGAGCCCAGTGACAGTCCTTCTCGGCCAACACCTGCCAGCAAGAACTTCCAGAAGCCATCGTACTGGCGCATGAAAGAGCTGGACATGCACGCTGTGTCGGTGAGTGAGGACCTTACACACTGTCTTGTCGGGACATGCATGCGTTAGAGCGCGCGCACAGTGTAACTGCTACCACAATTGTACAACTTCCTTGGTCTTGCAGGAACACACGCACGCACGCACGCACACACACACACACACACACACACACACACACACACACACACACACACACACACCGTAGTACATTATTTAATAAAGTGAGAAACAATAATAATTATCTTTTCTGGTGCAGACATCGCAGGATTTCCTCAAGGTCCCGGCCTTTCATCTAGTTCAACATCTCACACGACACACGCAAACCGATGTCGAGACCGCTTACGTCATCTTCCGGTGGGTGGCGTGTCAGACTATAAATAAACATCAGACAGGTCAGCCGAAGACGGAGGTTGACGGCTCTGGGACGTTGACCTTAGCAACGTTTGTAGCTCTGCTCAACCAGGGTGTCATCGATCACAGCGACCTTTTCTCCCACCTGTGCAGGTAGGCTAATCTAATTCATCATTTCTAATATGGCGTGTACTTGATTATCCATCAACTGGTCAGGTAAAGGCAGGAACTGTTGGTGGTATGCGTGTATTTGAACGGTGCCACTAGACATTTTTCAACCTCTGCATCAACCTCTCGAGATTCCATATTTACAACTGCAGGTCTAGTAATACGAGACCGCAAAATAGTCGGTGGGTGTGTTTTTTGCGTTCAAGAGAATGCTAGAGTGAACGACTCTCAGGTAACCACCTTTTTTAGTTGAATATTATTTTACTTTTATGTGATTTTATTTTTTTTACTAGAGTAAGAATTTAGTTTTAGTGCCAAGAGTTAGAGTCATGTTATTATAGCTTGCTGTTTATAAAACAACATACCAAAATGGTATTATTTTATTCCATGTCAATAGATCCCTTAAATGGAGTTTTTTTTTGTTTTTTTTTTAATAATACATCGTCTCTCACCTCAGTGGTCTGAGTATTTTGACACGTAAATGCAGATTTGCCAACCTGGAAACGCACAAGATCACGGGCACAGTACGTCACTTTACGTCCCAGCCAGCCGTCCAGCTGTGTCGTCTGGAGAAACGTAGCTGGTCGGCCGTCCTGCTGGCCGGAGGTTGGGGGCTTGTGGACTGCAGCTTGGGTTCCAGACTGTGGCTGCAGAGCCAGCGAGCCCAGCGAAGCACGGTGGATACAGACAGCGACGCTAAGCATGACGGGAGTTCGCAGTCCTCTGCTTTTCTTGGCTCAGAGTCCGGCCTTTCCAGTAATGTTAGAGCGTCCGAGGATCCGAGCACGTCACTAAACGGCATGTCATTCCTTTCGGTGACCTCCCCCGGAAGACACGTGACAAGTAGCCTGCCTGTGACGTCAGAGAAGCAGTTGCAGTGCAGCCCACAGTACTTCTACTTCTTGCCGGAGCCCAAGAACATGGTGTCGTCTCATTTGCCAGACGACCCTTGGTGGCAGCTTCTCCCGCGCGCGGTGAGTGACACCGAGTTCCATGCTGCCCTCCTGCTGAAGCCTCACTTTCATTACATGGCGGTGGAGCTGACGAAGCCCACGGCCGTCCGTGAGATGGAGATCGAGGAGGGCACCGAGATCGTGTGGAAGATGAAGGGCAGCGGCCTCAGACGCTTTGCTTTCAGGCTCTTCTACCCAGACGACGACCAGATTTCCAGCGAAGAGCTCGCGAGCTATGGATTTCTGGAGAATCTTCACGGCCGAGGCGAGGTGCACCTGAAGGTGGGTCCACCCAAGTCAGGCCGTTACGTGTGTGAAGTGTACGGCACGTATCTACCAACCCACGGCAACAATATGGTGCACATGTGTTCGTTTGAACTGCATTTCTCCCGTGCCGCAGCCTGTCCTCCGCAGTTTCCTCCCAACGAACGGCTGGAATGGGGGCCCGGGGCAGAGTGCATTGCCCTCGGGTTGCAACCTCTGACGCACGAGCTGGGGAGCGTGCACGTGGACGAGGGGCAGGCTGAAGTAGCCTTCCTGTGCTCGCAGCGCCTCCTAGCAACGCAGAAGATCTCTGTCGTCCAATCGGACGACTCTCCTAGAGACCTGACCGGAAGTGTTGTGAACTTCAGGGACGGAGAAGGCAAACTGAGGATCTTTCTCCGACTGCCTTCTCCAGGAGACTACGTGTTGAAGGTCTACGCAAAGCCAGAGTCCGCGTCCGGAAGATGTCCGCTGGTCTGCACGTACCTGGTGCTCTGTGACTTGGGCTTACCCTGCCACATCCGGGCCTTCCCACCTGTTCCCGGCGGCAAAGTTGGTCCATC
Source organism: Marisa cornuarietis (assembly GCA_004794655.1). Taxonomy (NCBI): domain Eukaryota; kingdom Metazoa; phylum Mollusca; class Gastropoda; order Architaenioglossa; family Ampullariidae; genus Marisa; species Marisa cornuarietis. The sequence goes on from SMMW01000575.1 coordinate 3,249,333, forward strand.
AAAAGCCTTCAACGACTTCGGCATGACTGTGGTTTGTCCGCGCAACACGTGCATCGTCACGGCGCCTTTCTCCGGAAAAGTTGCCTTCGTCTTCCACTGCCAGGGTCCTGACGTCCCCGAACTCTCGTGCGAACTGCAGCTGCAAACTGCCGGCGAACAGCCTGCAGACCTGACGGAGTTTGTGCAGCAGTCGCGTCGTGGGAGGGAGACTCTTCTTCGCTTGCGCCTCCCAAACCCTGGCGACTACGTTTTTAATCTCTACGGAAAGTCTTTGGAGGGTGAAGGGCACAAATTCCTCTTGTACTCGGCCATCGTGGAATGTTCTGTGCCGTGCAAAGATAGCCTGCCCTTGCCAAGTATTGCACCTTCCTGGCAGTCGAGATTAGAACTCCTATCCCCGCTGAGAAAATACTTGGTAAAGGGCTCCATAGCACAGTTCGCATTGCGTGCGCTCGGAGTCAGGGATGTCGTCATTGTGGGAATGGGAACCGAGCAAAGTTTCGTCCCCCAAGATGAACTTACGAATGACAAAGACTCGACAGATCGAGAGCGGCAGGAAGTAGTAGAACGGTGGATTACAGACAAGAGCAGACAAATGGAGGAGGAGGGAAGTGGATCGACAGTCGAAGATTTGGATGAAAGTGTGATTGATCAGTCAGAACATACAGAGCGGAAGATGAAGACCACAGAGGAAAGGGAAGCAGATGTGTGGACAATATGGCGGTGTCGAGTGTCTGTCAGCGACGAGCAGGCGGGTTCCGCGATGAACCTCTGTCTTAAAGATAAAGTTTCTGGAGGATCGTATGTCTGCGTTGCCAAGTTCAAAGTGAGTGCAGGTGTTTATTGAACGCTTTATCACATTACAATGGGAGAAAACTAGAGGGATACAGAAAAAGAGCGAGAGATGTTAGGGGGATGATAAGAACATTGCGCGACGTGACGATCAGAGGTTTAACGAGACGGCACCACATCCTACACGCTTTTTGTTTTATTAGTGCACACAAAATAAACCCGACATAAAGGTTCTACAAAGTTCTTATAAAAGACAATGGTCTGACAAAGATGGCTGACATACAGAGAAAGCAGGAGGGAACTGGCATGCATCGCTGATTTTCTACGCGACGTAATGCATTACAACCTTTTTTGTCACGATGTATGTTTTCTCAATCAAGCGATATATATATATATATATATAGTGTGTGTGTGTGTGTGTGTGTGTGTGTGTGTGTGTGTGTGTGTGTGTGTGTGTGTGTGTGTGTGTTGTGAATGTCAAGACGTTTGAAGTAAAGGAATTAAAATAAAGAAAAAGTTCCGTTGCTTCGCTGCAGGTAATCACGGAGCGGCGAATGGAGGAGACACTTGACCGTCAGCATCAGACGTGGACAGCAGCCGAGGAAGATGGGCGCCGACGTCGTCCACGCAGCGGACTGCACGTGCAGGCGGCGCAGGACGCGGAACACGCCATCTATTTCCGCGACGACGAGCTGTACGTCTCCAACCCTCTCGGCGATGACAGCAGTGACGACAGCTTCAACGACTCCTCGGAAGACGAGGATGAGGACTACCCCATCAATGACATCGACGATGAGGAGTATCCGGGAGTTGGAGAAAACGGCGACGAGGCTGGGAAGGGGACGTCACCGCATGACAGTGTTCTAGATGGGGAGAGAACCCCAGACAAGGACTCGGACGAAAGATCAGAGGAGCAGCCAAGGCGACAGATGGCGCCTGTCTCCCTCTCCCGCGCGGCCGTGACCCCTGCTAGGACGACTCCGATTAAATCAAAATCAGAAAAACCCAAACTTAAATCACAGAACGGACAGGCAAAGATATTAAAGAACGTTTACGGATCTTCCCCCCGAGGCGCTGCAGGATCCCAAAAGAAGAAAGGAATGAAGAGCTTTGAGGGAAGACAACCAGCAAGCACACGAGATTCCAAGATCTCTAAGGAGCAGCCTGGAAACGATCGCACACAAAACAACACCCCAGTGAAAGTCGACAAAGTATTTATCGAGTATAATTTTCAGTTGATATTGTAATTGTTGTAGCAGAAGCGTAACGTTCTTCTTGAACTGAAAATGTAATGATCATTAATGAAACATTTAAGTTTAGAAAAAAGATCCTGTTTTCAGTTTTGCAGAGTCTTAATTCCTGTGATTTTTCTTGTATTCTGCGCCAGTACTTAGGTCTGAAAGAAGTATTATCCTCGTGGCTGTCAACTATTTCTCTAGTTATTAGTGTAATATAGATAAAGTGAAAAAAACCTCTGGAATGCTTTCTTCAGCATATCTGATGTCGCTGACATAAGCAGTGTATTTTTTCTACCTGATATTTTTATTTCTTCCCCTACAGCAGTTCAGTTCTGGTACTGCGCCCAGAGACGAAGAGACGTCCAACCAACTTGAAGGTAACATCCTTTCAATGCAATGGCTTATGTCCATATTATTCTAGTAATTTGAGTCAACGTAGAACACGCGACAATGTTTGTGAAGCTCTCACAACCATATTTGACAAATACATCCGTGTGTGTGTGTGTGTGTGTGAGAGAGAGAGAGGGTGGGTGGGTGTTGGCATCTGTAACTGCAATAGTCAGTAGTAGCGAACATAAATTTTACAAAATGAGAAAGGATGTTTGTCTTCAGAGCAAAGGGTTGTTGGTTCGAGACTTGTCTGGTCTGGCTAAAATCCCCACTTGCCCGATCAGAACTTGATCGAGTGTCTAGATGGTAAAAAGACACCACACAGGAGTCCACGTGACCCATGCTTTGTCCAACACACGGCGAATCACTTGCAGCAACTAGTCTACGGGACCTCTAGAGTTTTATACTTTGTGTGTAATGGGCCGATGCTCCAGTTCCGTGTGCTCATGCTGCAGGGCGCAGACAGCGCACGCTCAGGCGCCGGCTGTGGAATGCATGTCAGCGCCGCCAGAGAGACGACATCCAGCGGGCAGTAGCCAGATATGAACGGGGAGGTTATCCACCTTGCGCGGATTTAGCCGAAGCCAAACGCCTGATTGTCTTCTTCCGGCTGAGAGATGGTAAAACCTTTTGTCTTTTGAAAAACAGTTGTTTTCTTGTGAATATATTAATGGCCTACCATTCTATAAACAATGTTATTAAATGTACGATTACTAACGCACCACAAAGAGGTACAGACAATCCCGACTTTAAGTCTACCGCGTCATGATAGGGTTGTTTCCCCTGCCCTTTAACCACCACATGGAGCAGAGATAATAGAGAATTTATAAAGTACATTTCCTCATTCTAAATGAGGCTCTATGCCTGGAAAAGTGTCTCCCATGTCTCCATATTTTTCACGCTTGCACACAGAAACTGTACAGCAAGGTAACACAACACAGTACACCATAAACACAAATGAAACAAGTAGAATCTTATCTCCTTGTGGAGAGAAATGCTATGTCAAGTTTTTCGGACCTTTCCTGCAGGAAGCCAACAACTATTTCATAGTATTATATTTCCCATTTTTAATTCGTCTTTTTCTTTTGAGCACGCGTTAGTTCAGCTCTGTGATACCTTGCACTGTAATGACTAGCTTTGCTAATATAGCAGGGGAATAATTTTGTAGATTGTGAAAGCAAATGAATATTGCATTACTAATTCCTCTTCGACTGTAACGGAAAGGGTGATGATTTTCCACAATCGGAGCAAGCACTTAAGCGAAAGAAAAAGATAGTGCTGAATATAACTTACCAGTGTTTCCTAAAAAAAGATTGACAACATAGATGTGCCATCATCGCAGAAAATGGATCTACAAATTATGTTCTGTGCCCCTCAGCTTTAGTGGAAGCGATGGAGTGTAAAGAGCCGGATAGAATCAACAACGGCCTGAGAGACGTTGAGCTCGCCGGCTTTGGTGGGGACCTGGCCGTCCTGTGCAAGAAGGCTCGCTGCCTCCTGAGTCCCCACCGGGGGCAAAACAAACTCCCAGTCGTGGCCGAGGCGGACATGCGCACTCTGCTGGAGATCCGGGGCTACCGGTGTCCACCGGAAGTGGTGCACCACGTGGTCATCGCCACATTGTTGTTACTAGGCGTTCACGAAGGCCTGACAAAGGTAGGATGAAGTGGCCCTTACAGTAACAGTTACGTAGTGTGAATGGTAGCGATGATAACATGGTAACTCACAGTTAAAACATTATTTACAGCGAAATTTAATAAATAACGAAAATTTTTAACTTTTTCATCAACGTAAATGACAGCCATGTAAGTGCTTTCATATGATGATATGAAAGCAAACAGTTACTGATATTCTTTTGGTTTTGCTTATTCAGCTAATAACCAGACACATACACATTCCCTCTCCTGTTTCTCTCTTGGGAAACGAGTCCTCATTTATGAAAAGTTTGCCATCACTTAGTTCAGAAAGTCTCTGTAAGAAACAGCTGCAAGCTTGTTTCCTCTCCTGTCAAGCGTCACCTATAGTACTGTCAGCTAGAAAAACTATGTCTCCGGAGTATATCTTCAATATTTCTCTCTAAAGCATTGCTTTAAAAACTTCATTCTAAGAAAAAGACGCAGAAAGTTTTTTCGTGCAAATGTTTATCCAAACTATGTTAGTAACTGTCAAATTCAAAGGTTTTAATAGCGTATATGATCTACTGATGTGTTTGCAATCTCACACGAGAGCTTACCCTATAGGGATCCCTATAGTCACACCACCACTACCATCGCCACAACCCCACCACTACTACGGCACTAGATGATTTGCCGATTCGTTTGTAACCTTATCGAGATTCCCCAGCGCACTGAACCTCGTTGTCTGTCCCTCGTAGAAATGGTGGCATTGCCAGAGGCGGATCCACGTCTTGGGGCCTCAAGGCATCCACCGCAAGATGTTGACCATCGAGCCGGACTGCGTGCACCCCGAGATTGCTGCGCGTGCCAAAGTTCTTCTGGAAGAGCACTCTCTACAGGAGGCTTACAGCGCAGGTCCTGCTGTGGCTGCGGTACTAAGATGGGTAACTAATTACTGTCTTTTCCTTCCCCTGGACTAACTGTTAGAGAGAGCGGATGAGTGACGAATGAGGCACTGGAGAGGTATTGTACAATCTCGTGAATCAACCATTTTACGCACAAAAGATACAATAGATCTATCTAACAGCATTAGTCAGGTGGTCGTCGCGTGTCGTTAAAGGTTTAGTGGGGCGATATTTTTTCGGACTGGGAGAAGCTAACTGCAGGACACGTTCTCGTCAAATGCGTTTGAATAACACCCCTTGTTTTCTTGAAAAACCGCCAACAAATATCACCAAGCACAAAAAGGATTGTACACGAGTTTTAAATTCATTTCCTCGTTGTCAACGATGCACTTTAGCAACTGCGCTAACAGATGCGTGCGTGTTCTGGCGAATGGCGGGGTGCATGTGTACGTGTGCGTGCGTGCGTGCGTGCTTGCGTATGTGTCTGTTCAGGCCATGGACGTCATAAAACGTGTGGAGGAAGCAGCGACAGAAGCTGAGGGCTACTTTATGTCAGAGGAGGCACGGCAGAGCGTGCAGGCGGCCAGCAGGCGTCGCCAGAAGGAGATTTTCCGACAGCAGGCGCGGCAAACATCCGGGGAACAGGCCAGCGGCCAAAAGTCTGCGCATGCGCACCGCGACCATAGAGGAATGAAGACCTCACAGCCCAAGACCAAAGACCAAGGCAAGGCCTCCAGCAGACGCGCGCCCAGCACCGCCAGAAGTGCACCGCAGAAACGCTCTTCAATCAAAGCAGACGAGAGGAAGTCACGTGCTGCCAAGAGGCCCACCACAGTCCCACCGTCTCAAGGCTCCCGAAATGGAAGGACTGCGAAAGAAAATCCGAGAGACAAAAGCAGGGAAAGGAAAGGTGTTCAGATAGAAAAGAGAAACCTAGCACAGAGCAGCGCAACGGTTGTTTCCGACCAACAATCACTGCAACCACGGAGCCATGGCCATCGTCCCCAACCACAGCAGCAACAGCAAAGTCAGGACAGCCTGCAACATAACGGTGCATCAGAAGGACCAGGCCTCGGCTCGACATCTCTTCCAGAACTGAAAGATCTAGATAAACATGCTCGAGCTGCGTGCAGCAACGACTCAGAGACGGACAGAGACAAGACAGTCGCTGCTGAATCATCACAGGGTGAGAAGCGGGACTGCAGGAGCGAGAGCAGACCGGAACTGAGAGAATACGCAGAACAGGAAGCGAAAGTCGGTAAACAGGAAGGAGGTGAGGAGCGTTCGTCCATTTCCAACAGTGCCGGCTTTCAGCCCTCGCTCAAGTCACCGTCGCAGGCAAGCATGTCTTCCCTGCACCGACACCGGAGGTCAGAGGTGAAGGGCGGAGAGAAACCGACCAGCCGAGCGCTTGGCGTCGCCTCCAGAAAAGCCAACCCCAAGGCGCCGCAGCCGATTATCTTCCACAGCGCCTTCTACCCCATCAACAACGATGACGATGATGCACAGGACCAGCACAATGGCTACACAGAACTTCATTAGCTGCTCTGATGCTAATGTTTTTCTTATAAAAGAATGGATTATTTTATTTAGCATTATAATGGCGATTAGCTAAAAAAAAAAAAAAGTAAAATAAGCGTTAGTGTTACTTCGTCGGATTTCGAGATGAAAAAAAGACAACAAAACATAAAATCAAAGAAGTTTTTAACCCGTTATTCGACGCAGCGATAAATTATGCTTTTGCTTTTAAATTAGTGAATATTTATGGTGTATAAAAGTAAGATTTTTAAGTGAGGTGTTAGAGACGCGTTTTTGTCGGGGGCCAGCTTTATGTGTGTGTGTGTTTGGTGGGGGGAGGAGGAAGTGGTGCCGATCTCCTCTCCCTCGCTGTCTTACCTTCCCCATCCTTCTCTGGAGTCCCAAGCAGCTGTGTCGACTGAGGAAAGTTCGTTGGGCTAAATGGGTGTCGAAACGGCCCACCTCCGCATTCAGACTAGAGTACTCTAACCACTCAGTTATCTGCTTCCAGTGAAGAGAAGGACAAGATTTAGAAAGAGAAACGTTTACCGGGATCCATAAGACATTCTATACGATGTTATAAAAACATAATTTATAATATGTATATAATCATCACTTCTTACATAATACCGGGCAAAATATAATGCTTATGTCCATTAAAAAAATTTAAGAGTGTAGACCTAGGAAATGCGAAGAATATTCTTCTCCGGAACAGATTCCTCAGGAGGCTTGGAAGGCGTGGTAGCTCTCCGGTTAATGGGCCTGACTTCAATCCTGGTTCGATTCTAGCTCTGGGCTATTGATTGCAGATCACTGGGCCCAGAGGTTCAAGCACCGTACGGTAGACACAAAGGTGGGACGCTAAGGGTCACTGGACCTATTGCCGCTAATCTATAAGAACTTCTTTCTTGTAAAGATCTTGTTGAGGAAAAACAATCATGGTAAATCACGTGGCAGACGTGGTTGCTTTGACATAAAACAGTGTCCGTTGACTGACTGCGGCTTACGGGCAGCTGAATGAGATATGTGCGTATCATTCTGCAACTTCCACCAACAGTGCTTTGTTTTAAAATGTAGGCTAAAATTAGATGCAGTTCATTTCTTCTTCAGTAATCAGAATTAAGCAGTCGCATCGAACAGCTAACGAGGAAGTACTTGGGAATGTTCAGATAGCGATGACATACTGTGGACAAAGAGGACGCACCCTTCCCCCTAATTGTTTAATACGAAATCTGCTCATTGAGGGATGACAAAATATATCAGACGACTTGCCATTCCCGCTAGATGACAAGAGAAACTATACCATTTGCCATTCGCTGCCTGATGGCAAGACAGAGCACACGACTTGCCATTCACCGCATGATGGCAAGAGACCAATGACTTGTCATTCACGAATCAGCTGACGACTTTGCCAGTAAATTCTGTAAAATATTTTCAAACTGTTATCCGGAAACCTCATTAAATGAGGTATTCTCTGGCCATTATTTGCATAATTTTATTTCCTGTTCGAGAAATACGATGGTCAATTTTGACCCTTATGTCAGCAGCTTCCACATAAAACAAACAGTAGCGCACTGTATTCAAAACTGCGTAATAAGCAGCTCATCCTGAGCATGAGATGTCAACCAGGCGAAGTTTCCTTCCAACCTCTCCTTAGGCTTTAAGTACATTTTGGTCCACTCGGACCAGAAACTGATATCCGGGGAGCAGAACAAGGGTCTCGTGTCAGGTGACGTGAACTACGCAACCTTCAGGCGTCAACCCAGTTAAATGTAGTCGTAAAACACAATAATAGATAGATACATTGATATATATATATATATATATTATAAATAAATGTATATGGTATTGTAATTTTCTTTTCATTTCTGGTGTTGTGTTCGTGCGTTGTCAGTGCATATATTTTATCTGTATACTGTGCGTATTTCTGTGCACGACTGGAGACGTGTGTCTGTGTTTGTCTGCATGCGGGTAAGGGACTAAGAAAGATAAGAGAGATGATTAGTTATTGATATTTAATGTCATGCCTGCAACATAGGTTACAACACACACACACACACACACACACACGGACGCATGCACAGGCACGCACGCATGCGAACGCACGTGCACACACACATACACACCACATAGAGATAGAGAATTTAGTGTGTATGAGAGCATGTGTTTGTCTTTCTCGTTCACTCACACACTCAAGCTCTCTCTTCTGGATGTTACATTGCTTTAGTGCGATGTCCCCTCGCCAGTCTCGCCTCAGTCTGTATCTGTGACACGCTCATCAGGTCACACGCTGAGACAGCAGCATGTTACTGATAACACCCCACCCACTCCTACCCCAAGTTTGCTTTGGACGGTAAACAGAAAAAAAACTTTGCCTGTCATTTAGCTTTAACGACCTTCTTGCTCTCTATCGGCGGCTTTCTTATCAAACGTGTCACGAACTATTGTAAAATATAACTGCACTGGCGTGCGACTGGCTACCAAATGACTAACCCACAGTTTGTTGGGTCCCCAGAAATGGTGAGAAACGGAATTCTTCTGTTTTTACTGTGAAGACTTAGCTGTAGAACGAATGTGAAGACTGTACATTTTTCTTTATATATTGGGTGCAAGATGAAAAAAAAAAGCCGTTAAGAAGCGAGGTGTAGGAGACCACACTTTTCTCGGACTCAGCTTTGTTTGTGAAGGAATATCCCGTCTCGCTGCCTTTCATTCCTAAACCTTTTGTCAGAGGTCAGACATCTTATCAACAGCGGGGTCAACTCGGGGTAGTACGCTGCGTTACACGGGTACACGCTAGTGTACGCGCATTCAGCCTTGTTTCCTGCTCTACCCGCTTATTCAGGCCAAGGGCGGTAACTAACGCATGTAGTTGCTCAGGGTAGGTGGCATTTAAAAAAATTAATGTTTATTTTGTTTTACTTTTTTGTCAGTTCAGTTTAAAATGTTTGTCCCCTAATCAACCAGAGCGGAATTCATGTCAGGAAGGAAAGGATGTCAAATAATATGCTTTGTAAAATATACGACATAAAGAACAAATAAATAAAGTGTCATGTTATGATAATGAAACACTATGGTATGCACTAAAGTATGGTATAAAGTAAATTGATTAAGACACATGTCTTCATTTCCCATTTGGCAACGGTGGTAGTCAAGTTCCCCCCCCCCATTCTTCAATATACTTTTTAACGATTTGAATACCACCTTAAAAGACTGGACCTTCTATGGTTTTGAGGATAAGATCGTTCTTGAGCGATCCAAAGCTTTGCTGACACATTTTGCTGTGTAAGACTCATCTGACAGAGTGGTTTCCTCAGTGAACGGAATAATTTTGTCAAACAAGTTGTCTCACAATGTGGGGTCCCATCAAGGGTGTGAGCTTTCTCCTGTCCTGTATTTTGTGTGCATCACAATGAAAAGTGTCATTTTGAAGCTTTTAAGGACGACATGGCTCTAGTAGCCGGCATTAAAGATAAACATTCCCTGTTATTTGTACATTATCTGCTTGGGGGAGTTTTATTTGTTGTTTCTTCTGTCACGTGCAATTCATACACTTTTCCTGCAAAATGAAAGTGGACTAAAACGAATAAAACCTAAAAACATTCAACTCATAGTAGCAAACTCAGTACAGATATTACTGGTTACATTTATAGGCAAACTACTTTTTTCGTATTGTTTATAAACATTCCAAGCTTTTGAGCATGTATAGTCAGAGAAATAAAAATGCTGCTGGAAAAATACTTCTATTCATGTCGAATATAAATTAGCTAGAAACATTTTGAAAGATGTCTGCATTAGCAAGAAGTGTAAAAATTATGTTATCATAATTGTACTTTTATATTTAGTTGTTACTCAAAATATTTACGAAATCTTATTTTTAATTTTCTATATCTTCGAATATTTGTATTCATAAAACCTCAAAACAATAATACTAAAAGATAGGACTATTTTCTGCTTGTTGAGCATGGAATATATTAACAAACAGCTCCTCAATTAATGTTAACTATATTTTGTAACTAGTAGAGTGTTCATAGCTTGTTATGATTATGTTTTATGTAATGTGAAGTACATAACCTTATAATTTAGTAATACTTTCCCCAGACAATCATACTGCTAGTGTAGTGGTGACATCAAACAGGCTTTCTTCATCTTTTGGTTTCGATGTCTATTTAATGCTAGTATCGATAGTTGCGATATGTTTGAGCTGATAAAGCTGTAGAATTATTCACCTCCACCGCTCCACTTCAAGTGCAAAGCCATTTATGCAGAAATGTTTGCAACGACCGACTTTCTTCAAAACTCGTGGTGATGGCTGTTGTTGCATACCGGGAAGACCTCCCGGCTAGACATGTCGGCAGGGCTGTTGGGCACCCAAACCGGCTCGACTTCACTGCTTCCGATCTTTGTAAACACCGACACAAAATGATTATTGCTGTTAGTTAAAACAAAACAAAACAAAACAAAAAAACTAGGTTTGTTCTTGTGTTTTGTGCGCTGTCTCTCTTCCTCTCGTGAACTGCATTAATAAATAAAGTCGTTTTTAAACGTTTTTGCATAGTGATCACAGTCTTCAGAGTACCTTTAAGTACCTTATCATGGTCGTTAATGAAAATCGCGGTGACCATGTAGACCATGTGTACAAAAAGGCCCATCACAGACTGTATCTTCTGAGTGAGCCGGAGAGTCAACGTCTGCTCTGCCCCGCGTACAGGGGCCAGTTGCACAACACGTTTCTAAACCTTAAAACTGTTCTAAAGAAGTAACATCTCTTCTTTGCCATTTAGATGCATTGCACAAAAACATGCAAAAAATTGTACTGACATGATGGAAAGTCAGACTTAAACAACTTTATCTAATTCTAAATTCTAAAATTGTGGTGTGCACTTTAAACTGATTATCTAAAAAAATTTAAGGCCTAAAAGTGTTTAAAATTAGAAATGTGTTGTGCAACTGGCCCCTGCTTAAAATATTCTTAGTATTCTGGTTTGACAAACTCCTTGTCAAAACCAAGGCCCGTGGAAAATTGTTCTTACGCTTTTAGTTGCACCCTGTCTGTTTTGTAGTCGTAAAATAAAGTAGAGCATTGAAGAATAACAAGGCAAGGCTGGCCAAAGTTGTCAGCAAGGCAGACAATAAATGGTATAAAAAAGTTCCAAATTGTCTGACCTGCATCTCCATTCTGCCCTAAACTTGTCTACTGTTGCTAATCCTACACACTCTTCAACACAGATTTCACTCGCTACCTTCCGGCAAAGGACGTAAAGTATTGTCCGCACGTAAGAATGCCTCCAGAAATCTTACAGCCACCACCATTCTTGTCTCCGACCACAATACTTGATACATGTCGTGATACAAGGCATTCACTTACAGGTGCATAATAATACATTCGTGACCGCCAGAAATAACACCCTACTACAAGTGTGGGCACTTTATCCAGTTACTCCGTCTAAATCTGTATTCATATATTTCGTTGTGTGTGCTTGCTTGTGTGAGCGTCTGTGTGTGTGCGTGTGTGAGATAGAAAGAAGAGACAGATCATACATTGATATCTATAAATAAATACGTGAGAGCGACCCTGTATGGCAGCATAATGTATAGCAAGCGCACGTGTTTGTGTAAGCGTGTGTGAGTGTTTGTGTGTGCCTTTGTGTGTGTTAGTGTGTTTGAGTGTGTGTGTGCGTGTGCGCGCTTATACTTGGCCTAGTCATTATGTGTTGTTTGGATTGTTGATCGAAGGAAAAATTTATATTCTGGCCCTGTCCCTTACAGGAAAAATAAAAGTTGACTTTAATTGTGCAATATAACTTTTATTATTCATATTCAGACGTAAAATTATGTTATTCCTGTGTTCGAAGCTTTCCTCGCCAGGGCTGCCTTTGGCTGTGAATCCCACTAACAAAAATGTCCGTTATCGTCGGTCGGTCACCACTGCTGACGTCATGTACATTGGCACGTCAACAGCTATTACTGGCACCAGGTGCGACTGTTAGTCATGCTGTTTAGAGTTCACTGAACTCCTCTCCCTCACCTGACCCCTTTTATTACGAATAAACGAAAGCAAATGAACTCTGGTGAAGAGCTGAGACCGGAAGTGACGTAACAGAAGCCATCAGGAACGTTGTACAGCTGCAGCTTCTTCGCGGGATGGCGGTAACAAAACCAGATGACGGAAACAGCTTATAAAAGACTGCACAGCGCATACAAAATGCCTAGGATAGCTAAAATAAAATGGTGAGGACGGCTAATGAAACCACACAAAAGGGGAGGCAAATATAACAAAACCCATGTGCTCAGATAAAAACGCGAGGGGTAGATCGATGCCTGGTAGCGAGGCATTCAAAAACCTTCGTACATCGGAAACAACCTGATGCCAAGAAAAAAAACTAAAGCGAATCCAGCTGATTCAGTCCTCACTCTCTCTCTCTCTCTGTTTCCACTGGCGAACCACCATAGATCAGTTATATGTTTTTGAAACTGCCACCCTTGATTCTTTGAATCCTATCATTTCTTGTATAAAATATACAAATTGTGCGGTACGCTACACGTCCACGCAACATTTACACATGTAAATGATAATAAGCAATATTCCTGTCCCTTGGCTGTCAAGTGTACGCCCATGCAGGCTGTCTTACGGTGCTACTGTTTTACTGCAGCTTCAGCCACTCCACACGGCAAGGTTAGCCTGGTGATAAGGGCCCTCCAGCAGCAGGTCGCGGGATACCCAGTTTATTACGGGAGGTGGAAGGCAACGGAAGGCTACGCTTCCACACGCTGTATCCTAGACACGAAGAACCACCTACCCCGATGGCCGCTAGGCTGTTGAACTTTGTACCTTTTCCCTATCATTCCACACAATCGTATAAATATCTCACTAAAAAAATGTGTATCCCTATCCTTTTTTTCTCTCTCTCTGTCACTCATGTCACACGTGTACACGACCACTCATAATGTTCATAAACATGGATAACATCAGCGCATTTCATGCATGAACGTTATTTACGTCCTGGATGTTGGCCAGAGCGAGGCGCACCCAGCTGTGCACTTTACACGTCAGTTGACAACACGACATCTCAGGCGATGACGGCCACCGTACAGACATCGGGCGGTGCAGGTGTGGCAACGGTGTTATTACGCGGGATCATAACTGCAATCATACTTCCGTTTTCCGTATTTGACTTATTCGTTCTGATTAGTCTGAAAAGCAAAAGTGCAAGGTAGGCGGCTGTGCCCTCCCTGCAAGAGTGCACCATAGTCACTGATACCTTCCATTGTTTGTTTTTTACCTCTTAGTAAAAATGGAGTAGGTGGGGGGCGTATTAACAGGAGAGGGTCCTAGAGAGACGGAGTAGAGTTGGGGGAGAAATTAATGAAATGGCGAGGGAAGACGCGACATTTTTGTTTTTGCACGGACTTCTCCAACGCACGTTCACACCGTCTTTTAATTTTTTTTATTTTTATGTGTCCAATGAAAATGCAGTACTTCAGAAAGCTTAACTGGCGCCTGGTTTTTATTTTTGTTTGTCTCCTTGTTTTTGTTGGTTTTTTATGCTGCTATATGGTTGTGATTGATAGTGATTCTCATCGCGAATGTTGCAAGTTTGGGTTTTTAAATTTTGCTTCGTTTAATATAGGTATATATATATTTTTTTTTTATACTGGAGAGCTGTGTGTGTGTGTGTGTGTGTGTGTGTGTGATTGGGGTTTGGGTTAGATTCTGAGCTAAGGTTTCGCCCATGTGTAGAACCGGTGAGTTTGCGCCCCTGTTTCCGAACGTGAGTTGCCAACCTGTCAAATTAGCAAAGGGACATCAAGAGTACGACCGTTTCACTATTTCGCTACACCGAGGCCGAGAAAGAATACTCTCTACACAAATGAAGTGGAAGATCTCGAGTTGACAATGAAATCCCACCTGGACAAAGTACTCTGTCGGTGCCGGGTACCCCGGTTAGTTCAAAAGTAAGGGATATTACGAGTTCTCTTACCCTGATTCTTCTTCAGCACTTCCGACTAAGTAGTCACGATCAGCGAGCTTCTGGAATCGCTTGAGCGAGTGAGCAATCTAGTACCTTGGTTATTTCATTAAAGTTTATTAATTTACGATCAGGAAAATTGATTCAGAGTTAATTAAACATCTCTTCTTCGTCTGTCTCAGGTTTGTCTATTGAGGTCCAGCCGCTAACAGGAAGTATCATTGGCGGGTGTCAAAACGACATTCCTTCCGAACTATTCGGTAAGTGGTTGAGCGTGCCAGTGACACTGAGGCTGATGCATCTTTCTATGGTGTGACGAGACTTAATGAACAGTACGACATTGTAAGTTGTAAATCGCCATCATCGTTGATTCAGAACGTTGCTTCAACAAGGTGCGGACAAACAATGGCGATGCACGTTCGCGATGTCCCTGCTCCACAAGACATAACCTGTAGCGAGAACTTCCGCTGAACACCACGCTGACCTAGATGACTAATTTTCAGACCCCTCGATTTTCGTATCCTGCTCGATAGCTCACCGGTTTTTTTCCCCACCTACACTTTGACCCCCCCATACCCCTACCCTGCGGGCAGGCGTCTTTATCAGAGGCTCGCCAAACCTTGTGTCGTTATCTCGCAACTTCGCGTGGCGTCAACACGAGGCTGTCACCTTGAACATTTTCATGCTGCACCTACGCGGTGTGCTACCGGCTCGGAACATGGCGGAGGAGCAACTGTACAAACCAGTGGCTGTGGTTTTAGGCCTCATCCTTCTGGCTTCGGTGCCTTGTGTAGAAGGTGAGTATATCCATGGCGGGAGACAAAAAAGCGCCAGGTTTCACGCTTGTATGTCTTTCAAGAATTCTTTCGCCGATCGTTGTCCTTCAACCAGGGGAGTTGTAGCTTACCACCTGGCGCCAGAACAAATTTGAATGCGCGGCCGTTTAGGCAGGAAGAGAACCTCGTCTTTTTTTTAACCACCAACCGTCTTATTACGATGAACATTTTACAGTTTGTTCAAAATATGTATTTCATTATTGGTAGTTGTTGACTAGGGCTGTATTCTTTGTCTAGTCCACGAAGAGAAACAAACTAAATAAGGGATCAGTAAATAGAAATGAATGATAGAAGCTCAGAGGAATTTAATGAACTGTTCAAATCTTTTAACAGACTAAATAGTGCGATCGTAGAATTCTTGTTCACCAGCTCACAGCATCGAGATTCTAATTATTTTTTTGTTTTTGCGAAATGGTTTCACCAACCTACAGGGTTAGTCAAAATTATTTTAACGCTAATACAAACTTTGCTATCATCTCTTCCCCGCAAAATGTGTCGGGCTTTTAAATAATACTGTTGCTCGCTAGTTTTTATGTGTTGAACACGATGGTGAACATGTTGACACCGTCCTCTAAATCATCTTGCAGATATGATGACTGTTTTGTGAGTAGATGGTTTCTAACATATAAATGTTCACACAATTTTGACTTACCCTGTACTTTAGTCTCCAGAGTTATTAACCTCCTTCCCTGCCAATTTGTATCCTGCTTTCTCTTCCTCATGTTAGCAATGATCCTGTGACTACATCATATACAAAACTAAACAATAATATTATGTAATTACAGTTGGACACACTTGTCTATTTCATTAAATGGCCTTACGATTAGATTATGTTGTGCACACTAATTCCTTTGTGAGTGGAACCGCTTTTATTGAACAGTGAGCTCAGGATGACAGTTGGAAACCCACCAGCGTGTGTTATTGTTAGAAGGTGGATGGCGGTTTTAGCAACAAGAAACTAGCCAAGCAATTAAATTAATACATTATAACTAATCATTTCTCTCTTATGAAACTGGCTCTCGAGAGGGTTTTTAAAGTCGTCTGCAAAGTTTAAACATGGCTACTACATTCTTAATACGGGGGAAAGAAAGAGGTCACGTGACGCTACTCTGCGCGTTCCTGTGTCGCATGTACTCGCATTTCCTCGTTGCTGCGTGAGACAAGAGTGCGCGCGTGTGGTGGTGTGGGGGGGGGATGGAGAAGCGCGGGGCTAAGATTGTATCTCATTTGTTACAGACCGTGTTTTTTTTTGTTTTTTGTTTTTTTTTTATTGCTGCAAGTCCCCAGCGGTTTTACACAGCTGCTAAAGGTACGAAGTGGTGTGTGCTCCAAACTGTTGCCTGCGTCGCTCATGCACTTGTTTGCTCTCGCTCCACGTGCGTGTGTGTGTGTGTGTGCGCGAGCGTGTATTGGTGCTATGTGTTTTCGCGTGTGTATATTGTAGGTTATGTGTGTATTTGTAGATACGTAGGCTTAAGATGAGCTGTAGACTTGTAGATAAGTAGGTATTTATAGAACTGTACCCAAAAATAAATCTTCATGCTAGCTACATTAGACAGCTTGATATTTTGGCCGGACATGAGCTTGTTTACTAATGTCACCGTGAATTACGCACGTAAACAAAGGCGTGCCCTGAATGTCACACAGTCAGACTGAGATGTACGTGCCGTGTTTGCGGTACACACACACGTGTCGTTCGGCAGACATAGTCGGTACACACAACTCATTGTTCGTCAGTCGCACAAAGGCCTCTCACTGGTCACCGAGTCATAAACTGATGAATCATTTTGTTGCGGCACACCTGGGCGCTATCAGCCTAGCCCACATGGCCGAGAAGATCGTTAACGAAAAATGTGCTTTCGTAGTCAACCATCCCTTTTATGGTGACTGTCTAGTCCAAGGACTAAAACAACAATTAAGCCAGATGGTGATCTCACATTCATGCTATCATAGAATGGTGATCTCACCTTCATGCTATCCCAGGACGCTGACATCAGTCTCCAGAGGCAACTTAAGAGATTATACTGTCCACATTCTCCAACTCTCGTACAAAAAGGTTTCGTTGTGGTTTATAATCTTGTTTGTCAGTCTGCCTGTCTATGTCAGGGACGTATTTGAAACAGTGAAATACCAACACCGCTGAAAGCTGAAATAGATGGACTTCGGAAAAACTGTTGAATCGGTAGATGAACTGGCAACGGCATGAACGGGAGGATGAAGGATGAACACCAAATTAAACCACTGGGCAGACCCGCAGCTTGTCATTTACAATCACTGATCTAAAAAACTAATGAATAAACCCTGACTGGATCCGCTTTAAGATGAATGACTGCCATTTTAAAACTCGTAAAGTGATACTATCTCAGTATCAGTAAGGCCCTCCCATGTACTTTGGTATTTTTCACAAACTGTCAACGCTGCGTTTTTGTTTGTTTGGTTTTTTTTTTTTTTTTTGGGGGGGAGGGGTTGTTTTCTCAAACTTCTCTAGCTCTCCGATTTCAAAACTGAGGAGGTAGCTGTCAATCTGTTCATGTTCCATATGTTTTATATGACACTGCGTAGTAAGATGGTTATCCAGGGTCTATTCAGTAGTTAGAGAGATTTGCTTAGCGGCAAACTCGCCACTCAGCCTCGGCAAGCAACGTCCTATCATCAACCATATCATCAGATCATCGCTGATAATGACACTTTGGGTGTCTGATCTCTCCACTCGAGAAGCCTCGTTATCGTCACCGCGAAGACAGGGGAAATCATCCACAGTATCCCGCCCCGCAGGATGAGGGGAAGTACATGCAGGTACATGTTCACACGTGTTCCGTCCTGTACCCGTAGCAAAGTGTTCATCACCTTGGGGGAGGGGAGCGAAAGCTTGACCACGCAACCGTCCGTGTCATTTATTTTAAAGAGGAACTCAAAGCAGAGTTACACCGGAGTGGTCACGGACGCGAGCATAGGCAAGCCCACATACGGGACCTGGCAACACGACTGAGGCCTTGACCTTATCTGTTTGAACAGGGTTCTGTTGTAATTCTTCAGGTCATTGCGGGTGAAAGGGTGGAGATGCTGTGTTAGAAAAAGGGGTTCGTAGCGAAGGATGATGGATGTACTTATTGTGATGTGCACGTGCTTGTCGTGTAACTTTTCATCGGGAGAGGTGTACGTGAGCGCGCGCGTGTCTTGTCTATGCGTGAGTGGTTGTAAATATCAAGACTGGTGTGCTTAAAAGTGCTGGTTGAATCACTGACTGCTTAGAAAAGGAAAAGGTAGAGAGGTGTAGAGAAGACAACACACAGCTTACGCACTAATCTGACACACTTCTGCCTGTGCGCATGCGCTGAATACCATCGAGAATCAACACCATTAAGCTCTCAAGGTCGATAATACAGGTGCCACAGACCATGACTGTCTCAGTAGTCGGATCACAATTCCGTGAATAATATTGCCAGAACCAATTGTGTTGCTGGAAATTTGGTTGGCATGATGGCCAAATAAAGTTCGAATTAGGGTCTTTCGTTTAGATCGATGTCCTCTTGCAGCAGTTTTCTTAGTGCCGTGCGCAAACAGGAAATGGGGGTCGAGCGTACTTATTGCGTGGCTTAGCTTAAATCATTAATTCTTTCACTGTGAGCGTCTTCTGTGAGCTACACGATTTCAGCTTCATTTAAAAAGAGCTATTTGAATAAAAAAAATAATATTAAAATTTATTTTTGAAATGCACTAAAACGGGTAAAATAATTTATGTCCTTAGGTCTCGGGATTTTCTTTAATACATATAACTTAAAATATAAAAGTGTGAGGGGCCCTGGGGTTTTGCAAGAGTGCCTCTCATTTTTATATTACGATTTTTTAGTTTGCCCGGCGCCCGCTTCGTTTCATTTGACTGCCTATAATATTTTAAGTGAGAGAATATTGTCGGCCGCTATTGTAACCATAACCTTTCTTCCCCAGGGAAGAGAACTGGACAAGAGAGGTGAAACGTTTTGGGAGACTAAAGCTGTTTTCATTCATTCAAATTATAAATGTACAGTCATTTATACACGAACAGCATCTTATTAATCAGCACAACCCCAAGCTCAATATATTAAGTGTAAGGGGTTTTAACAAAAAGCTAGTTTGAAACAGCATTAATGTGGCTGATTTATTTGTGTCACAATAAATAACTAGCTTCAAACAACAATGATTAGCGCACTTATTTGTGTTTGCACAATGTACTTTATGTAATTATGATACTGTTTACGGACAGACTCCTCTAAACACCAGGAAAATTAAGTTTTCCCTTTTTATTGTGTGGGTGGGTGGGTGCGTGGGTGGTGGTGGTGCGTGTTTAGGAAACAAGTATATTATTTTTCATTTGTTTCTTTAACTATAAATATATATAATGATCTAGCAAGCACCTCTCGGTGAAATTTGAAGGCAGTAGGCAAACCGTCAGTGCACTTTCTGTGTATGTGAACATTCAATCCTGTAATAATAAATATTTATTGTGCGGCAGCTTTATGCACACTTATTAATGTATATTTTAGAAATGTGTTATTTCTCACACTTGTAAGGTTCTCTCTCCACCAACTGTTTTCTTTTTTTCGGAATCAATGGCTGATTCTGCAACACACATCATTTACACGACTTTCCTCTAAGCCTCGCAAAGAAGTTCGAGGTAACACAGTAATGGCTGCTTTCCTAGTCGCGGTGGCATGTTTTCAGGGACTTTCATGCCCAGGATGTAAAATTGGGATCTAGCTAATTTATCTGAAATCCGCGTATGAATAATTGACAAAATACACGTATAAAAATAAAAGTCTTTTAGCCTAATGGCTGCAGAGGTAGTGAACGGTGATCGGATCCCGATCATCTTTTTTCCGCCGTCTTTACCTTCCCTGATAACTCGAAATGAACCGGTTTCATTTCTGCTTGACAGTTTCTGGGTGGGCAGGGATGTTTTCCAGCCGCTGGCCCGAGCAGGCTTCGAACCAGTCACCTCCTGTTGTACAGTCGAGTGCACTAACCATCTGACAATGGACCCATGCGCTTGCAGAATTCATTCAGAAAATACCAGTGTCTGGCCTGGTTTATCGCTACTAAATAAAAACTTACTTTCTGCTGCAGGTCACAATTCATTGCTTGCGTGATTTAGAGTCCATACGGAAATGAATGAATCCATCTGAAGGCCTTTGGAAAAGAAATAAACTGAAGAAAAATGATGTGGTATTTCACATCATTAGCTTTGTATGACACCAACTCATTAGCTTATTCAGTTAAGTAACACCTATACGCACGCCATTTTGTTTGCTCACTAGGTGGAGCTACAGCGCTGTTCCCCTATGGTGGAAACGAGGGTGACACGTCTGCACCCATTGGCGTTTCCAGTGACGTTATGCTCTCAAAATTTCGCTTTTATGGCCAGGAGTTTAACCGTGTGTATGTAAGTAGAAAAACACTTGAATAATTATATTTTGCTGGTGTTTTTGATCTATCATTTGTATCGAGATAATACTGACATATTTACGTCAGTTCTCCCGGGAATCATCCAGAAATTATTACGAAATGGTCCCTATCACAGTCTCTCCGAGCATCCTTTTATCCCCCACCCGTTTAAAATGTTTTCCTTCAGAGCCTCTACCCCACCCCTTTCAGGCAAATACTTTTCCCCAGATCCTTTATCCACCCCACCCACCTGTTTGTCGATTTTTAGACTAGCGTCGAAATATAATAACCTACCTAATACAAGTCGTCGGTTGTACTTTCAGAAGCATTGCTGCAGTGTTAAACGGTATGGGATCGAAAAAAATATTGTAATTTTAGGCATCATTTTGACAAATTGTTTTATCAACAAAAAACCTCCCAAACTCCAAAGAGTCTTGAAAGACTGCTTTGCTTCTTATCGTCTCGATTTTACAATTCTGACATTTTTTTAATTCATTTGTTCATTAAATTTATTAACAGATATGTTATTCATTTTAACAGATCTCTAAAGACGGGCTAGTGGCCATGAATTCTCAGGTCGGTTTCCGTCACGTGAACTGGAGGGAAGGAACACCTAACCTGGTCATAGACATGCCTTTTCTTGCTCCCTTCCACTATGACGGGCTGACCCCGAGTGACCCTCAAAAGTATGCCGGGAAGATTTATTAGTAAGTGAGATTTCGAGGATTGAAACTAAGTATTCAGCGATACTGCTACTGAGCTTTGTTGTTACTTTACTGCTTCTTGTACATCTATGGCTAAGTATGAATGTGTAAGTGAACGTGTATGTATGAGTCTCTGTGTATAAATGCATGTGCATTTGAATGTACGTGCATGTAGGCAAATGTATGATGAAGATGCTGAGAACAAGGTGAAGGCGACTCTAGGGGTATCACAGCAAAACGCGCAGAAAGTATCGGGCGGACAGTTTGACAAAGAGTACAATATTAATTACAGTTGACGTCACTATACTCTCATACCGCTTTCATTTCACTAGTCTTATGACAACCCACCATAACCACTATCAACCTTCACCACCACCACCTCCACCAGCCCACTTGTTTCCTCTGTCTTTGTTGTGTTATTTGCACCTTTTCTCTCGCATAAGAACACATTCCTTGCTCACAGCTATTTAGGTGCAACAATAATCTAAGCGGGTTGGGGTGAGACGAAATCTTTATTTTCTTGTGCAGTCATGTGGAAAGCCGACTTACCGGTGATCATACACCCCGCCTGGACGTCCTGGACTCGTATGTGGCCAACGCCTCAGTGGCTATGAAGAGTTTCAGAAGTGACTTTGCACTTTTCGTCACGTGGGAGAATGTCTCAACTGAAGCAGCCTGTCCAGGCGGCGTTGGGAATTGTCCGGTAACTGTGTGTGTGTGTGTGTGTGTGTGTGTGTGTGTTGGCGCGCGCGGAATGAGGACACAAAGCCGAATATATTGAAATTTGTCAGAGAAAATGTATGCTTTTGTTGTTATTGTTATTGTTGTTGTTGTTGTTGTGTGTGTGTGTGTGTGTGTGTGTGTGTGTGTGTGTGTGAGAAAGAAAGAGAGAGAGCAAAAACTAAGAAAATGTGTGTAAAAGAGAAAGGGAGTGGTGGGCAAATTAAAAATAAAAAATTCTCTTTAGTAATCCTTAAGGAACTCACTTGTTCTGCCAGCCATGAACAGTATAGATAGATGTTAACCGCGTTTTGTGTGTGTGTGTGTGTGTGTGTGCGTGTGTGTGTGTGTTTTACAGTCCAATACATTCCAGCTGGTTCTCGTGGCCAATTCGGAATACACGTTCGCAATATTTGGCTACTACAAGCTGGACGTCCCATACAGTGAACATCAACTGGTGAGCAGGAAATGACCTTTGACCTTGCTTACACAGCCGTCAGTGTCGGAGGTCAAGATTTTAGTTAAGTCAGGAAACCCCTGTGCTGAAAGATGGCTATTCATAGCAGCTAAACGGTACAGTCTCCTTCTGTGACTTACTGGACAAAAAGTGCTTTATGAGACTACACTGTGACTTTTGTATGAGTTTGTTGTGAAACTGTTAGACGTGCTCCACGCTATGACATTGCAAAAATCTTCTAAAGCTAAAAGAATTGTACATTGCCAGTATAGTTGTCAGTACAATGGGCTTTGCAACACTTCGGAGGTTTGACTTTTCGGCACTTTGCTTGGTTAAGAATGGCATGAAGAGGTTTCCAATGTGTCCATATCGCAGTATCATTATTGGACGAAAATGTTTGATGAAACAGAAAACAGTGCGTGTTTATTTATGCAGACGAGTTTTATATGAACATTTTTAATATCTCTGTTGCTTAATGATTTTCTGAATCATTCCAGGCTGGCATAAACGGCGGTTATGGACGGGGGTGGACTGATGTCATTCCTTGCTCCTACGCCTGCGCGAGGGAGACTAAAATTATCGAAGGCCGCATCAGGAATATGATTAACAACTCAGGTAGTGACGTGGAAGGCCGCTACATTCTTTTGGTCAGCGACGATGTTATCATTCGTGGAGGCTGTCTACCTTCTGAACTGCCGAAAGGTAAGTGTTACATGTTGTTGGTACCAAAGTGGGGAATTGCATAAAATATGAGACGTAATGCAAAACTTCAATAACACAGTGTAGAATTCCAAGGAAGAAAGACTGCAAAGTGCAGCTGCCTCCAAAGTACAAAAAATTAATCAGCATGATGCAGACCTCGCAAATATTTTACCAATAATTCATGGGCTGGAGCATAGAATACTGTACGTATTCATGCATCTCTTGTTTTAGAGGAAGAGGGAATTAGGTTTGCATATGCATAAACAAACTGCGGGTAACATACAAAAATGCATCATATTGTGTGTGTGTGTGTGTTACATTCAAAGATACATAACTGTATGTGATTTTATGTGTGTAGCATACAAACAGGCATAATTCTGTGTGTGATAAAGATTTATGTGCTGCGTGTTTGACAGACAAAGATAAACACAAAATTGGGGCGTGTTTCTTTGTATGCATGACAAAAATACATGTGTTCATGTTATATATACATTTGAAGGGGTGTACATATATACATGTATCTAAATGTTTTGTTTCGTACGCTACAGCGACAGGTGAGGTGTATCCCCGGGCGGTGGGGATGTTCGGTGGAGAGATGTTGTCGGTGTCCGGAAGCTGCCAACCGCCCGGCTCAAAAATCTATTGCCGTTTTAACAACCGCAACGATTTGGTGAGCGTTTCTCGCACGCTGTCTTTCAAGCCTGCCTCAGTGCAGAATTTTCCTTACAGTGACTTGACTGGACTCATTGCAAAATATTATTTCGCCAAATCCCAATGAATGACACTTTCCGTCTGGTAATACGCACCGACAAAGATCATGTAAAGAAAGATTCCATTAGCATGACGTCATGAATGTACATGGAAGGACACATATCATCAAGCCTACAGCCAATAGGAGAATATATTAATTAGCTATATATTTTTAATATTGATGAGTCGAGATCTCTTTCTGATGTTTGCTTTGGTCATGAAAACAGTATGACGTATTCATAAAATAGTATTTTGCAGGGAACTCATACCAGTAGAAATCTATTCTGGTAAACGTTCAAACGATAACTGTTTCGTGTTTCAGCTGGTATGTTTCTATGGAGAGAAACTCGGAATTAGTGAGTATGCTGAAAATAACTTGAGGTTTCAGCAACTGATCATTTTTAATGTCACGGAGAGAGCTGAGTAGACGTCTGCGGAAAGTCTTTTCGGTCATTTCGAGCATGTGTCCACTCAGCAGTAAAATGTCAAGCTTGTCGTCATAGCACCCAGACTACAGCAGCGTAGAGAGTAATCTGTTACATCGTGTATTTTAAACTGGCTCATTTCCCAACCACCGTTCTTTTCCTATGCAGATAAGCGAGGGGGTGATGGAGACAAATATGCGTGGACGATGTCCAGTTCCAATGCTTGACATTCGAGGCGCGGTACGACTGGACCTGTCCACAAATGGTTCATCGTGGACACATCCCGCCTTCATCACCGTCGGTCAGCCGGTTGTCTTTTATTTCCTCCATCCTCAGGCCTTCATTTACTTTCCATTTCTTTTCTCTTCCTCTTCCTATTACACTATTATCTCCCTCCACGTGTTTACAGTAAAACAATTGATGAGTACAATCGAAGTGATGGCTATCTGGGTAACAATACTGAAGACAAAGCATCCAGTCTTTCTACAGGTTTGAGTTATTGAAAAAAAAGTTCTCTTTCAGACCTATCTGGTTTATAACCTTCTCCTAACTGTAAGCTCAACTTCCAGATGTTCTGTCCACAACATTTTGTTGAATACACTGCTTCACTTCCTGTCCTCATCGTGTGCAGGTGTTTCTAGCTTCCAATGATCATTTACATATCATTTGACAACAAAGATTTTGATTAGCGACCAAAGGCTATCATCAGTGTGTGATAAAGCAGTTAATTGCTTGCGGGATAGAGAGAAGGCAGCCAACACCTGACATGAGTCACACATCAAATAACTTGTGATGATAAAAACATTTTCTGCTAATAGTGATCGGCTTTAGTCGAAAGATTCTTTGATGATCGTGACAAGAAAATTTAAAGAGTCTAACAGAGGCTGTAGAAATCACCGTATCTAGGGCACGTGGAAGTGGCGCCAACTCTTACCTTCTGTCGCCTTTACCTCCCCTGATGAATCCAGTACTCGGCCATTCGTGTTAAGCAACTGCTGAATGGAAGAGTTTTTCAGCCGGTGATACGAGGAGGCTACCAACCAGCGTCCTTCTTCCTCAGTCGAGTGCACTATTAGCCTCCCCTGATGGCGATAAATATTAGATAAAACCTTCTGCAATACTTGTGATCAACATTAGTCAAAGCCTTCTCGGCTGGTTGTAAGCAACATTAGCCAAAACTTTCTCAGCTTATGACTATTAATATCAGCCAAAACCTTCTCTGTTAATTGTGATCAACGTGAGGTGAAACTTTCTCTGCTGTCAACCGCATTAGCTCAAAGCTTCTCTGATAATTGTGATTAACATTAGTCAAAAGATCTGCAAACTACGATTAAACTTTCTAACTCTAACCTCATTATTCTTAGCCAAACCCTTCTCTGCTAATCATAACTAATATTACCCAAACATTTCTGTCAGTTGTGATTAACATCAACCAGAATGTATTTTGCTAATTGCCGACAGTTCTCCCTGGTCGTAGTAAATCGGTCGTGGACATATCGGATATTGCGCCTGCTTGGCAGCAGCTGAATCCCCAGGAGCTGGTGGTGCGATGGGACCCCACACTCTTCTCCAGCAACAATCTGGCAAAAGTTGACATCGAGCTCTTGGCGTACAGTGAAACTAACGGCAATGTACGTTTTCTCAGGA
Organism: Marisa cornuarietis; assembly: GCA_004794655.1. Classification (NCBI taxonomy): domain Eukaryota; kingdom Metazoa; phylum Mollusca; class Gastropoda; order Architaenioglossa; family Ampullariidae; genus Marisa; species Marisa cornuarietis. The sequence goes on from SMMW01000575.1 coordinate 3,275,424, forward strand.
AAGCAAAGAGAGAGAGAAGGGTGAAAATATAGCTAGTAACTGAGATTTAACGATGTGAAAATGTGTGTGTGTGTGTGTGTGTGTGTGTGTTTCAATTAGATGGATGCATTGAAGGTTCCAAATAATGCGATTTTTCTGCTTTCTTTTAAAGCCCGATTTCCGACCTCTGGTCACACTTGCTAATGAGCGGAACAGCAATCGCGAATATAGATTTAACCCTGCTTTAATCTCCTGTTCGGCACCGGACTGTGACACCAGTGTGCTTGGAGTTCTGAAGGTGACGGTTGGATCCGATTACATAGATGAGACGACACGAAGACAGTAAGTATATTTTTAAACTGTAGTAAAGTAGATATGTGAGGGAGTGTGTGTGTGTGTGGGGGGGAGTGAGTTTAAATAACTAGTAATGTCTAATATACTGCACAATGGATACATGAGATTCCCTCGGAAGAACTTGCAAGAACTCGTGTTAGTTTCAGCCTAGTTTTGTTTTCTCTACAATGGTCAATTAAGAGGGAAAACACGCCAAAACTCACACATATACATAGTTTGCAGCGTGCCAACCAAACCAGTCCAGATGTTGAGCTTGAAATAAACACAATCCTAAGAACAGCAGATAACAGTTCACTGCTGAAGGATAAGATCGAACTAGCTGTTGATGAAGATGTTTTTTGACAGATTCATCGCCTTCGGACCAATGCCGCTGGGCTGGTACATCAAATCAGCCATGGAAAACAAGCTGGGCAAGGACTGGCCAGCACAGAAGTGCTCAGCCTGGAGCAAAGAAGATGGCATGCAGACAGGCTGGCTGCAGCAGCTCCTCCCATGCCCGTGCACGCTGACTCAGGCTTTGGCCGACTGGGGGCGCTGGCAGCCAGACACTGGATGCAGCATGTTTGCCGGAAGCGTTTGCGCTTACCATCAAGGCTCCAAACATTGTGTGCGCTCTGTTCAGCCAACGTAAGATGTCGTTCTTGCTTGGGCTTAAATGCTGAATGCTGTGCTTTGAAAAATATAGACTGAAGTTTGGCAGTAGTAGCCGTAGGCAGTGGAGTCTGTATTTTGGAAATGTATTGATGTCATTTCTTATGACAGCATAATCAAAATTATGCATTCGTGAAAAGAGTATAACGTAAGACTCATCTCCTTTGTGTGTGTGTGTGTGTGTGTGTGTGTGTGTGTGTGTGTGTGTGTGTGTGTGTGTGTGTGTGTGTGTGTGTGAGAGAGAGAGAGAGAGAGATTCACTCGCTTGTCTTCTTTTTAAACACTTTTATTTAACTCACTATGTATGTATGTATGCATGTATATCTTTGGTGGAATTTTGTAATCGATTTTTCACCCACTTCGCATCGTCCCTAGAGGTATGAAATTTTCAGTATTACTCATTTCCGGTGACAATGCAATATTAAATCATTTCCAGCAGTCCATAAGTAATAATACTCTCAAAATCGATAACAAAATTCATACATGCAGTAGTTCCTTCCTTTGGATGATTGCATTAAAAAAAAATAAACTTAAGACACAACCCTTTAGAGACGTTGTAAAGTAACCCTAACCTGCAGAACCGTGCGTGTCACACTGTCCGAGTGCTGGTCAGCTTAGAAAATACACGGGTGCGAAAGTGTTGTGCAGATAGTTTCTCTCAACTTTTTTGTGCGCCCCGTGCTTTTCGCCTAATATCGCCTAATATTTACCTATGTGTCAAGAATTTGAAATTAAAATAAAATACTGCGCGTCAGATAGGCGGATACTAAATTACCAACCATCACGTAGCGTCGACACTCGACCTTCTATCTCACTAAAATGAAATATTAAATAATTTCTAAGTGAGAATACAAATGGGTGAAACCGCAATGGAAAGAAAAAGACGCATAGAAAAGAAAAGGCAAAAGTATCAGGAGATATCGCCGGAGAAGCTGAGAATTGTTTGCGATTGGAAGAGCGCCGTGATTAAAAAAAATAATAACAACTTTGAAATAAAATAAGTAAGAAAAAACATTTTAAAGCACACTTTTATTTGAAATGCATTCAAATGATAAAATCGTTTTTTCCTTAGGTCTTGGGATTTTCTTTAATACGTAGAACTTAAAATACAAAATTTTGAGGGGCACTCTCTCAAGCTCTTAAAAAACTTATCAGTGTCCCTCAGATTTTTATATTTTTTGTTATATGTATTAAAGAAAAAACAGAGATATAAGGAACAAATTATTTTACCCATTTTGATGCAGTTCAAATAAAAGCGTCTTGTAAAAAATTTTTACTTTTCACTAAATCCTCGTACTTCAGGAGCAAGCGGCAGGTTTCACTGCTACTGGGACGCCACGTAGTGAGGTGGTTGAGACACTGACTTATCACCACTGCAGTGAAAGATCCTGGGTTCATATTTCGAATCAGGACGTTCTCTGTATGTAACATCTGTTCACAAGGCTGGCCATTATGAGTTTTCTCCGGGTCGGCTTCCTGTCCCCACTATCATCCCTATTCCCTTAAAGTGAGAAATCGCCTCAGTGTGGAACCACTTTCCTACTAAACCAGCCGAAAATCAACCATCCACTGTTACTTTTGTTTGCAATTGTTAGGAAGGATGCCATGCTCTGGGGACTGTCTTACCAAGTACTTTCTCTCGCTCAATCACCCAACCCCTACCTCGTCTTCACCCCTTCGATAGAAACAATTCTGTGCGTGCGTGCGTGCGTGCGTGTGTGTGTGTGTGTGTGTGTGTGTGTGTGTGTTACTACTGTAATTTTTACTTGAATTTATCATCTTTGTAGGTCAGAGGGAGCAGGAAACCAGTGTTGTTACGACAGGGACGGACGGCTACAGTACGCCGCAGACAGTTACCAGGGCTCGACCCCAGACCGCTCGCACAGCTGGGGTGCCGCGCCCTATGGAAAGACCGACCGCGTGCCGGTCTTCTCACACTGGCAGCATGACGTAATCACATTCTACTACTGCTGTTTGTGGACTGACTACAGGGAGTGCAACCGCTACATGGAACGGCGACCAACTCGCGACTGCATCGACTATAAGCCACCTTCTGTCGGTAAGTGAAGGTCGCTGGTCATTTCAAACGAAGGTCCGGTAACCCCGACTGGCGGCACTAAAGACACGTTTAGCTGCAGCTTATTATCTGCCCTACCAGCAGTAAATGAACAGTAATTAAAACAAAATACCTAGAGCAAAAGAGAACACAGTGACACGGAGCGCTTATTGATTCTTTCAGTACATAAGCAGATATTGAAATCCCGCAGGAAGCGATGTTTTAGTACTATTACGAAACAAACTCAGTAATCAAAGAACCATTTGTTGTGATGTGTATGTTTAGCAACAGCCTTTGGAGACCCACACATAGAAACGTTTGATGGAACACAATACTACTTTGGAGGGCAGGGAGACTTCTGGCTTCTTCGCTCCAACAGTGTGAACATTCAAGCCCGTTTTTTGCCTCCTTCTGCTGAAGGTATCCCCCCACGCACGCACGCACGCACGCACGCACGCACGCACGCACGCACACACACACACACACACACACAGAGTTTTCCCATGCTTGTGACAGAGTGTAGGTTAGGCAAACTCGTTCAAATCTGAAATTCTTTGTGGTTGTCTTAAACCGAATGTTTTCTCCCTCGTATTTGCCGAAAGACTGCGAAAACACGTACGCTGTGTGTGTGTGTGTGTGTGTGTGTGTGTGTGTGTGTGTGTGTGTGTGTGTGTGTGTGTGTGTGTGTGTGTGTGAGAGAGAGAGAGAGAAAGAGAGAGGGAGGGAGAGAGTGAGAGAGCATGCGCGTTCGAAGAATCTGACGAAATGGAAGGGGAAGTTTTATGAAATCTGAAATCAATTTTATCGGGCATAGTGACTGATCAAGTTCAACATCATCCCCATTGCCCTCTTTGACTATGTGAAGAACTGATTAGCTGACTGAATGGCTGATATTTACAGTGCTTCAGCTGAATGCCAGCTTCATTTACCCCACCGTAATACAGTCTGTAGCCATGCAATCCAGCGGCAGTGACCGAGTGATAATAAGGCTAGCGCCATCCAATGGGCTGTCCAACCGCAAGCTTGATGTTCTCGTCAACGACTATCGTCGCTTCTTCGAAGATTCCAGTTTGTTCTGGCGAGACTTTAGAGGTGAGGTGAAGGCTGGTGATTCTTAGCCGTATTATTACTTGTAATGGATCTACATTAGTTTACTTGCCCCATTTTCGGGCGTTTTTAATATGTTTCTCCTACAACCACGTTCTCAGATACATACCTGGCAATCACGATCAGTGAACATGTTCCAGGAGGGTCTATCATCAACAACGGACCGGTCGCGTTGGATAGCAAAGACAAGATGCACAGCAACTTTACTGTTCTGTTCAGCAACGGGGTGGGCGTGCAAGTGGCGGAACGGCAAGGACTGCTACATCTAACAGTCACACTCCCTCCGTCCAGCGAAAGCGTAAGCAACAGTTTGTAACGGGCTGGGCAGTCTCCTGGAGCACATGTTTTGCATGTTTCATAAATGCAGTTGAAAAAAAAACTTTGAAGGTCGACAGGTAGGCGCTTGCCGTAGATTACAGTTACCAGACGAGGTATTTATAAAACGGGTGGCTAAAGGGACATAATACACACAACCTCTCATATCAAAGCGGAAGATGGAATAAAGTTCTAAGAAAAGTACGTGCGATGATGATGGAGCCAATCTTGTACAGATCGGCATTAATAATAATTATAAGTAGCATCATCGTAACTTTTTTTTCTTACAGACATCAGGACTTCTCGGTACTCGGGATGGGAACAAAACAAATGATTTCATGACACCTGATGGTCACGTTGCCAACTCTACGCAGGACCTTGATATCTATCGTTCATTCGCTCTGAAGTGTAAGTGATGTTGAATTCGAGTTTTTGCCGTGCGGAGATCACTGGCGCTTAATAGGCTATGAAGCACAGATATTTGTTTCCTTTTATGCTTGACAGCAGAATTAATTTCCAAAGTGAGAGAGCTATCTTAGAAGGCTGAAAGTAATAAGTAATTAAGAAGAAAAGATGTGTGAATCATTGCTGAATGAGTGGATGATGCTTTTGTGTTTGGGCTATGAAAGGTTGTGTGTGTGTGTGTGTGTGTGTGTGACAGAATTTCCAGAATTACTGTACAACACTCCTGGTTTCTAATCTTCTTTTCCCCACACCAAAATAACAACAAAATCCTAAGTTGTTTAGTTCTTTTTTTCAGGGAATGTCAGTGAAAATGCGTCGTTGTTTCACTTTCCCCGGAACGCAGAAGACAAGAAAATTCCTCTCTATGGTACACCGTCCGAGTTTCCTTATAAATCCGGGCTGACGAAACCTTCCTCATTCACCGTTTCTCGCCTCTGTGGAAACAGCGGAGCCTGTACACGAGACTACTATGTCGCAAACAATGAGAGCATCGCACGAAACACTCTTCAGGCTGAAGCTGCCTTTCAGATCCTACGCCAGTCACAGAGCGAAGGTATGTCAGGGGCAATCCCTTTGTCAGACGATAATGACATATGCATATTATCGATGAGACGGTGAACATGTTCTCTCTCGTTGATAGAAGTTTTATGCATTGTATTTTTGATGTTCCTTTGAATTTACATAGATTGCTTCCAGTAAAATGTTTGTAAAATAAAGCGTGTATTAATAAATCCTAGGCATGAGCATTGTCTGTCTCTGTGACTTGGCTCTTCCTGTGCTTGTGCACTTCAAGTGTAATAATCTCGCCTTTGACTGACAGTACTCTCCTGCGGACTGTTGGACATTCCTATGGCCGTCAAGTCCTCCAACAACTACCTAGTGGGCAGCGTAGTGACCATCAGTGGATGTCGGCCCGACAACACGACGGTCGTGTCCAGCGGCCCACGAAGCTACACCTGCAGCAGCAACCGCCAGTGGACTCCATCTCCTGACAGGACCCTCTGTGGTTACGGTTTGTGTTGCTGAATATATTTTCTTCTATTTCATGAACGGTGAAAATTAGAAAGCCTGAATCTGGTTGTAATTCCGGATTAAGCTCCTTGTTTTTTCCGCGACAGTTTTCTAGTGCTAGTAACGGAGTGTGGGTTACGAAAACCCGTTGAAATCCGAACATTCTATACGGTTGCCTAAGCCCGAGTCTGGTCCGCAATATTTGCTGAGCTTGCTGAGAAAAAAATGTCCCCTTTTGGACACTACGGAAAATGCCCTTCTTGAAAGTTGGAGACAAGGTTTCGGTCGAAACAGACGTCAAAGCCGGAGTAAAGAATCGATGGAGATGGGAGTGAATGAAAGAAAGAAGAGAAGATGGAACTGAAGTTATAACGTGGGTTGAAAACGTTGACAGCCGGTGTGCAAACGTTGACAGTCGGTGTGCTTTTGCAACGTCTGTCCCGGCGAAAAATGCGGAAACAGTGGAAAAAAGAGACTACTGCAGCAACAGCAGCATAATCACGATGCCGTGGAAGTAAGTTAATTTGAACTTGATACTAATTTCTAAATTTCTGGGTCGAACCCATAAGCAGGAACCAATGAATGAATGAACGATGATTTATATTGTGCTGGAATACTCCTACATCATTAAGGCGTGATCACAATGCGGTGGTAATTGGTATACCAAAGTTAGAAAGAAGAAAAAAAACACAATAAGATCGGCGCGCGCTCTCGCGTACAAAGCCACTGGATCATTAGTCTTCGGATAGATGGGCCAAGAGATCTGCTTTAGCTCGTCGGGCAGACATTAGCAGAAAGTAAGTACGGTTGATTTCTATTCCTTGCCTTTCAGAATAAGTTTTTGTTTGATTCTTGTAATTGGAGTGACTTGGTAATCACTTGTTGGAATGCATGTTGCTATATATATTTTTATGCTTTCTCTGTGGACCAATTCCAGTGGCAACAAGAGACAGTGTCTTTAAAAGAACAGTAGAAGCACGTTTGCTGCCAAAACCCAAACTTTTTAAATAGTTTTTCTTCGAACATAATCATTTGAATAAAAGTCTTGTGTTCACCACTTTTGACTGCCAGACTTGTATTTAATGACTGGTGGAATGAAGCCAGTGCATTGACGATAATCAAATTAAATTTCTTGTTAGTTTTGCATCTGGTTAGATTGTACTATTATTATATTATATTTCTGGCCTTTAATGTGATAAGTAATTCCGTCGTTGAAGAGCAGAGTCTTCAACAACAACCCCCACGTTTTGCTGATTTTCATTTCCGAAAACTTTGACATTTGGTAATGTTATAGGCCACAAAGCGGATCTCTCGGGTGCAGGATGTTTTCTGAGTTCTGGACGCATGTGCCACATGGACACTTATCTGTGTGTGTGTGTGTGTGTGTGTGTGTGTGTGTGTGTGTGTGTGTGTGTGTGTGTGCGCGCGCTCGCGCTTATTAAGGAGATGCATATCTGACAGCAGACTGCACTGACTTAAGGTAAAAGGTAAAGGTCATCCCATAACCTTTTCAGGTCGTAGGGGAGTGAGGTGTTAGAGACCACACTTTTCTCGGGGCCAGCTTTTACATGAGGGTGGTGCCAATCTCCTCTCCCTCGCTGCCTTACCTTCCCCAACCCTCTATGGAGTCAGGTACCCATTCCCGTCAGCTGGGTCGACTGGGGGAAGTTTGCTGCGCTTATCGGGAATTGATCCAGCGCGCTCTCGGTTCGGAAGCCAGCGCTCTAACCACTCGGCCATCCGCTTCCCCTTACGTCACCAACTGACTTGCTCTCAGACGGAGAATGTGCTGGTCAGCTGTCATACTATGTTTCTTGCTCTTGCAAGTCTCTCGGCTTATTTCCCTCGATTCGTGGAATTCATAGGCTTTACTGGTTGATTGTTCGGCTAGTTTATTTGAAAAGAAATTGTCCCCCACGCCCTAGATTAGCAGATATTTCGTACTTTGTGGAAGAAACCGGAGAAACCTCGCCAAGACCAGCCATGTGAACAGATGTATCATCCAAAGAGTGTTCCCAAAACAAGGAGTGTGAACTTAGGACTTTACATGTCCTCACTACAGTTGTGACGAGCAAATATTATACCACTGCGCTATCTGCCAGCCTCTAGCCGGTCCCCTCCTGCAGGCCTCTGTTCCGGCGAAGTTGAACTGACCAACCATAAGCAGCAGCGTTAGCTTGTACTGTTTACTTGTCCTATGTTTTGTCGGAAGTGATTACTGCCGTGCCCGTTAGTGACGGCAAAGCTTGTGATGTTTTGCTTTGACAATACATCGATGTTTGTTTTTGACGATCTATCGATGTCTTGTTTTGATGATATATTGAGATGGCAGGAATATCATTGTTTGTCCTGTTTCTGTCTACAGAGAGTGTGGATCAAACGAGTAACATCGGCATGATTGTCGGAATCGTGGTCGCTGTTGTCGTTGTCCTTGTGGCCCTTATTGTTGTCATCATTGTTGTGTATCGACGTAAGACAAGGACTAAAAACCTAAGGTAACAGTTCTGACCCTTTAGGCCTTTTCTCCGCCTTCTCCTTTTGAATTTTCTAAGCTGTGTGTGTGTGTGTGTGTGTGTGTGTGTGTGTGTGTGTGTGTGTGTGTGTGTGTGTGTGTGTGTGTAAAACGATAACCTATTGTACAAATCGATAGTAAAATATTTCTCCTTTATCGAACAAAAATATGCGTGTAACGGTTTTTCAAAAATAGAATTTAGAAAGCCAGAAGGGTTGTATTTTTGGTGTTGGTCCTAACAGCTGCTGTTGCTTGTAAGACTAATCCTCGATGGAGGGGGATAGGTGGTATGCCCACATTGTTAGCATGAAATAAAACCTTCACCCTTCAATACCTACAGTATATATATATATATATTGTAGACATAGCATGCTAGCTGCAGCTACAAATAATGCTTTGATGTACCTACCCTCAACAATATACACTCTTTTGTGTTGGCGTTCATGTCTGACCAGCATATCTCCATTCTTCTCATTGACTCTTCTTCCCGCTATCGGGTGCTGACTTAGTGCGCGGGCATTGGTCAGCTGGTACACAACGTCCTGCATGGCCTGCATGCTCTGTGCTTGTCCTTATTGGCTGAATCTTATGTCTCGCTTTGCACGCTGTAGCCCGGATGAGCAGGAAAGACCTGTACCCCTCAAGAGAACCACAGGGACCGGTGACGCGAAGGTGGAGCCTGGGACAGACGAAAAGCTCTTGAGAGGGTAAGAATGTATTGCATGGTTATCAGACTGCGTTCAAAACTGAAGATCATCATCATCATCATCATCATCATCATCATCATCATCATCATCATCATCATCATCATCATCATCATCATCATCATCATCATCACAATTGCTAAATCGTTCGAAGGAACACGACGTCACGTGATAGAAACGGCGCATGTGTGAATACTGTCGTTCGTATTCCTGTGCATATTGTGTCCTCAGGGACAATGCATGCATTTCATATTTCGTATGCGATATTGATATCTGCAGTATAATCACTGTTATCTTGCTAATGTATGAACGTATTTATTACTATTTATCGTTCCGCTTGTTGGTGACGTACACATCAGAGCACAGCGACAGCAGTGTCACACCTCTGTCGAAAATAACAAAGATAGTAGTGCTACACTAATGTACACACTAAAACAGCAGACACCATCGGTTTCACGTAGGCATGTCTAGTCTGCTTACCTTAACAGTGGGGATCGGTGGGCTACTAAACCTGTATGAAGATCTGATATGGTTGAACGAAAGCTAACAATACCAAAATACACAGCAGCCTAATAAGAGATCGAGTAACTAGCTAAAATTAGAAGACTACAGGACCGACTAGACTAGGCAGCCATATAGCTCAAAAGTAGAATAAACTAGCACAGATATTGTCACATACAATAATACAATATAATCGATGTTTTTGTATCTTTGAGAACATTATAGCTGAATTATTGTGGTTACAAAGCATGACCATAACAAAGCATTGAATGAAGGCGATAATAGTTATAACAATTTTACTATTGTAAGCTATATTGGAATTCAAAATTTTCACTTCACACATATAGTTATATGTATATATATATATATTATTTTGTTGATAATTACATGGTTAAGAATAAAATCATACATGTTCTTTCCACTGATTAATATTCAGTAACCTGTTCTCTTTCAGTGCCATGGTAAAGGTCACAAATCTCATTCTCTAGTTAGATTGATTTTTTTCTACATTTTCAGACTCGTGAGCAAGACAGAGGAGGAGCCAGGGTCGAGAAAATCAGTGCCTGTGTAATGAATACACCTGTGCGCGCGACCTTCTGCTGAGTGCACGAATGTGCGCCTGTGTATGCATGTGTGTGCGTGAGAGAGAGAACGGGTGATTGCACATCATGATTCTTTACCCTTCATACTTAAGCAGAGAGTGTTTGCTGTTTGCGTAAAGACAGTGATGAATGTTCCACTTGTACTGCTATACTTCAGGCAGCATAATAATTCTTGACTTACAATTAAAGATAGGCGGTAGGAATAAATGAACGGAGAAAGATGAAAGAGTGTGTCCATGCTTCATTTTTACGTTTATCTTGACTTCAACTGAAGTACATTTTTCATGACCTTTTTTAAATTTGTGAATAACCTTTGTTGTTGAAATGTCATTTTCAATTTAAGAATATCTAGTGACCAAAGACAGAAAAGAGGAACTCGACCAACATATTTAAATTGTACTTGTCGCAACTATTTCTGCATTTTTATAATATTCATACTTCCTTCATCTGTTTTGTGTTCCACAATAAAACTTAATATGTAATTATTCAAACTCTTTTCCTTGATCTGTGTGAATAGCAAGGCTGTGTAGCACTGGTTCACATTCGCATGTCTAATCAATCAATCAATCAATCAATCAATCAATCAATCAATCAATCAATCAATCAATCCTGCATATCTTGGTGGCGGTGTGACAACAGGGCAATGTCATCAGCAAAGTCCAAGTCTTCCAGCATTGTTGTTGCTGTCATAGTAATGGTCCATTTGATCCCTCTCCTCTCTGTCGGTGGAATTCTTCATGATCCAGTCCATGGCCAGGATGAAGAGGAACGGCGACAGAATGCAGCCCTGCTTCACGCCAGTACTGACGTTGAAGGGGGCTGTTAGCTCTGTGTCACAGACCACCTGAGATTTGAAATCGCTGTACAGCATTGCAATGACCTGGACAAGTTTCACAGGGACTCCGTAATGCCTCAGGATCTTCTATAAGTGAAAATGAGTTCAGAGCAGGATCGCCCAGGGCGAAATCCTGCTTGCTGAGGCCGGAGGTCTTTCTCAACGGTTGCCGTCAGTCTTGACAAAATAATCTTGCTGAAGACCTTGCTGGTGAGGGAGAGAAGTGTTATACCCCTCCAGTTATTACAGTCTCCAAGATCTCCTTTCTTGGGTAACTTGAAGATGAGCCCTGTCTTCCACGCATCGGGGATCTCTCCTGATTCCCAAACTTGCCTGAAGATTTTAGTCAACATGGGAGCTGTCACATTCACATCTGCTTTCAACATCTCTGCTGATACTCCATCTGCCCCTGGTGCTTTGCTGCTTTTCATTGCCTTGATTGCTGCTGTCACTTCTTCCAGGCTTGGCGGGTGTGTGCAGATGTCAAGGTCTGTATCTGCTGACTGGATGTCTGCACTCTCAAAAAGGCCAATAACTTTGACACCTTGATTTTTTTTTATAGACAGCCATTCTGGTAACGCGCGTTGCAGGACAAGTGATTGGGAATTCCTTAGAATTAGACAGTGCGTAACTATCTGGAGTTTGCATTTAAGAACTATTACTTTGGCGGGGGGTCGGAAGACGACAGACGCAGACAGAGACACGTAAAAAAGGGAAGACAGCCCTCAAGCCAGAACTCTAGTCATACTCCCCACAATGTCAAATTTATATCAAACAGTGGACCGTCTTTAGGTTTCGGAAAAAGTATGTCTGATTATTAAATTCCTCCGAAAGCGATTTCTTCTCAGGACATTGGAATAAGATTTAATTCCTCTAAAATGAGGATTGGGGTTATATTGTTGAAACATAGCAATTACTACAATGCAGAATTCCGAGAGTGAAAGGATTCATTTTATGCATCACTTTTCGCCTTTATTTTGGCTACAAATGTGTACAGAGTGTCTTTATCCTGGTCAACCCAGTCAACATAGCTTTATCCAAATGATAGCCAAGGATGCTACCAGCCACATGAAGAATACCTCTGACCCTGTAAATCAGAGTGGCGCTCTTTGTCTGCTGGTCCCCTGATGCTTGATGTAGCTCCCATTTCAGCGTGCGCTGTAATCATCTCTCAAAACTCTAAGCTCGACCCGTCAAAATGCGGTTCCAACTTTCTCTGAGATTTCGAGAAAAAGGAGGAGCTCGTTCAAGCAGTCTATAAATAAGACTTTGCCAACCACGCCATGCTGCTTCTGTGTCAGCCTACATACACCAACAACACTCTCCTAGCGCACATATCTCAAAATGGAACCTGCAAAGGCATGCTCAGAAACTAGAACCAGAAAATTATGATAATAGAATAACTTAAGCTTTTAGAGCGCGGTATCCCAGCCAAAGCCACGCTCTCCGAGCATTACAAACACAGAAAAACACAGAGACAAAACTCCTATAGCATCTCTGTGAAGTTAATTGGAATGCCAGGTCGTTCTACTGCCGAATGTCATTCATAGACCAAAAGTCGGTGAGACAGATCGGAAAGTCATTTGACTAGAGCAGAATAAATAAAGAAGCAGAAGTGTAAATCAAATCGTCTGGAAAATGTCCAGATGATCACAAAGCAGAAATTGCAATGAGGCACTGATGAAAAGTCTATCTCAGGGACGACTTGTAGAAATGAAGAAACTCTGACGGCGGTACCCAGAAAAGACTAACGGCGAGAAGAGAGTTGATAACAGGAGAGCAACAAACAAAAAGCCACATGCAAGTAAACAGTCCAGGACAACGCCGATGATGTAATAAAAGTACAGGTTGCTACAATATGTACTAAAAGCAAAACAAATCCAAGCAGAAAAAAAACATGCGGTGAGCTGGTCCCCTCGTCTGTTTAATGGGATACCACTCCCTTTAAATTGGAAAGTCAAATTTTTCTTGTAGACGTTAAACAAGCCTATCAAATTAACGCATGTACTTAAATAATTCTTTTTATTCATTGAACACTGCATGGTATGTGTCCTCAATTAACATGGTGTATTAAATTCTAGCTTAACGTGTAAAATGCTTCACGTCAACAATGTAAACATCTCAAAACATTCTACCCCAAACGATGGTTTGACCTCTTTTGGTTTTCATTTCTGTACCACATCGATGTTGCTTATTATGAAAAATATTTTCGGAGAAGCATTGTTAGCAAACCCCTTTTAACCCCGGTTTAAAGTGCCCAACTAATTTTCTAAACAGAGCAAATGAAAATTCTGCGATGAATGTTACACGAAAATTCACAGCAGACGATGAACGCCTCTAGTTTTAGCGAAGCGTGATACTTCGGCGGCCCCAGCTTTGGAGATTTTTATTCTACAAAACATTGAAGTACGTATTCTTAATTATTCTATTATCGAATATTCAGATTACTTAAAATATTGGTTTAGTTTGCAATCTTTGCCATGCGTCTAGGTATAATAATAATAATAATAATAATAATAATAGTGAAGATTTTTATAGCGCATATTCACACTCATAGAGAGCATGCTCTTAGCGCTTAAAACGAGGAAGAGACGTGGACTAAGTAGATACAGAACAAAGGGGACGAAAGAAAACGACAGTACTGACAAAACAGAAAACAAAAGGCATCAAGTAACAGGAACAGAAAAATATAGTGATTCTGCGAGAAAGATGGGTAAAGTAGCAAGAGGGAAGGGGGGAGGGTAAGAAGGACTAGCTTTGTGTGGACTGTGTTAGGAGTAATGCTCAAGGAAGAGGTGCGTTTGCAGTGCAGATTTGAAAGATTCAGTTGTAGGAAGGTGGCGGATATGGAAAGGAAGAGTGTTCCATTGTTTTGCAGCACAGTAGCCAAAAGTCCTGTGACCATATGTTGTTGTTCTGGTGACAGGAACAGTTAGGATACGGTCGTCAGACGAAGAGCGTAGTTGTCTGGACGGAGAGTAAGGGATGAGAAGTTCAAAGAAATAGTCAGGACAGGAGCCAGCAAAGAAATTAAAACACAGCACAGACAGTTTGTACTGAATGCGAGAACGGATGGGTAGCCAGTGTAGCACCAGACGCGCAGCAGAGTTCTGTACTCTCTGGAGTCTCTGAATGAGGGATGAGGGGCAGCCTGCCAGCAAGGAGTTGCAGTAGTCAAGTCGAGAAAGAACAAACGCACAGACAAGAGTGTTGGTAGCGCGTGTAGTGAGAAAGTGACGGATAGCACTGATCTTACGAATCTCATAATAGGCAGACCGACAGACAGATGCTGCATGTCTATCGAGTGTCATGTCATCATTGACAATAAATCCCAGATTCCTAACAGATGACGTGAAGGTGATGTTGCTGTCGCCCACCTTGATGTGATTGGGCAGACTGACGAGTGAAGGTTGATGTCTTCTTCTATGGCACAAGAGGGCTTCCGTTTTATCATCATTTAGTTTAAGCTTGTTTTTTACCATCCAGACCTTGACATCGCTGATACAAGCTTCTAGAGAGCTAATAGCAGAGTGAGACTCAGCTGGTGGAGTAGAACAGTAAAGCTGCGTGTCGTCAGCATAGGATTGATGAGAAACCTGGTGAGACCGGATGCATGATGAAAGGGGCTTAGTATACAGGATGAACAGAACTGGGCCAAGTACTGAGCCTTAGGGAACACCACAGAAAAATGAAGCAGGGCGAGATATCTGACTATCAACTAACACAGTCTGGGTCCTATCAGTGAGATAGCTCAGATAGGAGTTGAACCATGAGAGCGCAGGTCCAGAATAATATAAAATGAAATTATGCACGTCATTATGAAATAATGAAATAATGACGTTATTAAAAACAGCACGTGACTTCATATATATACCTTCAAAGTCTTGATGAGAGCAAACAGCGACTTCGTTAAGAATGATAAACCATATAAGGACAAACTTTTTCCTACGACCGTTAAAGGCAGTTCATTAATGGCACATAACTCCAGGCTTCATTCATCTCTGTTCCATGGGATCGTACCCAATACCTCGATCTGTTCAACCATAGACTTTAGAGAGAGTCTATGGTTCAACTGCCTAATGAAACAAATTTCGACTTACTGCGAACAACCGTCGATTGCCTGTCATAAGGGCGAATCTATGCAAATGACTCCCTCAGCTCTTGTCTCTGTCCATTCAATACACAGCCTCCATGAATGTCCAGAATTGATTACCATCTTCTACACACAATTTGACACAAATCACACATTCGATCGAGTTTTCCAATAATCAGTAAACACAAATGTAAAAACTCCAAAAAGACTTCCACGAGTTTCGTAACGGCAAGAACAAACGGTCTTGTAGCATTTTTATCCAAAATAAATCCGTTCAGAGGATGCTCAGTACTCAAATAATTTGATTTGTTTTCTTCCATCGTGTTCCAGAACAGCAGACGACTTTGTATTATCCGCCCCAAAAAAGCAAGCTGACGTAACAAAAACCACCATTGGACAGAAAACAGCACGTGACTTCAACAGCTCCACATGCTATCATTTCCCGTGAAGGCTAATATACGACCTCCACCGCTGCCCCCCCCCCCCAATATCATATTCCTTCCCAATATAATATGAACAATGAAAGCGAACAAAAGCTGAGAATTTTATTGCACACATTATTGCGTACTGCTTTATTGGCTGTTTGACTTTTGTGTACGATACACTTTAATTGCACTTCTGAGAGTTTTATAATGCTCGTGAAACTCTGTGTATGACGCTGTCAAGCTTCATTTCAGTTTTTATTATTTGTACTCGTGCTCACGATAGTGCTTGCCTCAATTGGAGCACCTTTTAAAACTACATAATTATATTTCGATGGCTCTTCCTCTCCTGAAATATTCACAACACACTGTAAACCTCGCCTGCAGCAGGGCGGTCTTTGTTTGTCAGCCATACTGATGCCAAGGACCTACATAAACCGGAAAAGTCTTCAGTGACAAACATTTCGCGCACCTTATTACGAAAAGGTCCTCACTAATTGAAAAAGATTTGCAAGAAAAGCGTCATCAATAGACTTTTTGTGTCTTCCTTAAATATTAGGATACTGAAGTTGGCAATTTCACAAGTAGCCTGATTCTCAAATGGTATCGTTCTAGGCAAGCGGTTTCTGACGAGGTTATCCTGCCACGTACGCTTAAAAAAAAAAAAAAGAGGAGTATGAGAAAACATTAGGGGACAACAAACCAGTAAAAATCTAGATAAGGTGTCCACTCGTCGTTCACGTGCATCTAGCACCTTAAGATGATGAAATCTCCTTCTCTGTATACATTAAACGTAACATCTTTTGCGCTCGTAAATGATTTAGAAAACAATCTTGCGTACAAACAGCTCATAGTCGTGAACCTCGATTTTCTGAACCCAGTAATTGATTAGGAAGGTATGTGAATTGATTCTAAATATATGATTTTCCCTCTAAAGAATTAACTAATGATTGATTTGATTTTTATGTTATTTTCTATGGCTGGCTTATTTTTTCTGGTGTAATATTAGTTAAAAGAGTGGTATTGAAAAATACTTCTACTCATTTCGTTTGTTGTGCAGCCATAATGCACGTGTGCTCGCACCTACTTCAGCGTTTTGCATTTTTCGTTTGATGACTGCCTTTTTGTTTTGTTTTGTTTCGTTTTGTACTTTCAAATATTTATTTGTCATTAGATTGGTATCGGTTGTTAGAGGGAACACATGGTCCAGCACAGGACGGCAAGTCCATTCATTAAAATAAATAAATAAAAATAATTTTATATTTTAAATAGCTTTTGAATTTCTTATCCAGCAAAGACTGTTATTTGTATGCATTTCTGTATGTGCATGAGTGTGTGCAATTTTATGTTACAATTAGTAAACTGGACAAGTAGTGTGTGTAGAGAGAAGAGACAAGTTTAGATTATTTAGCTTTTTTTTTTTTTGAATGGTGAGTAATTGTTGAAAACTGCATCAGATTTGATCCATATCAGCACGAACAAAATCATTTTTCTTAAGGAACTGAAAATGAAGCACAGATTCTGAAATGTTAAAAGAAATATGCTCTTATTAGGTATTACAAAATAAATTTTGTCTGGTATAAATATTGTAACAGTAGTATTAAAAATAATTTTTCTCATTTTAATTGCCCAGAATACTTGAGTCAGAACAGCTGTGCAGCTTTTGAATTTGTTGACGTTCTTGTCTTTACTCTTAATTTAAATTTAAGTTAACTTCTTTTTTGGACTCTATATTTTTTAATGGTTGTTGTCAGATAGGAGACTATACATTCACTGAGAACTGAAGCATGGATACAAATATGGAAACTACAGATTTTGCTGAGATGCTGAACCTTCAGCTAACTGAGGTACAGATGTTGGAGAGCATGTTTTCAAATCCAGGGGAATTCATCATTGACAGTCATGATGCGCTTGCAGAGTTACAGGCCTTTGTTGATGGAGAAACTGCATACGAGTCTTTGAACAGTCGTGTGGGCTTTACCATCCACATAAAGGTCTCATCCGCCCCTGTAAGATTATGTTTATTCCAAATATTAATTCTTAATTAGGTATTAAGAATCCAATTACCTGTGGCAGGCTTAATATTTTTACATGCATGTTTACATTCTATTAATATGTTAACTTTTAGACTGCATGGTTTTGCATTTAGGATTTAAGGTTTAAATGTAGTCTTGACTTTCTCATGATCACTCTTTTATTTCTGATGCTAGATAAATAAAGTTTCTCATTATGCTTATTACAACTTCTAGCACCTATCCATTTTTTTAATGTTAAGGTTTAATTAGAAGATGTAATGAAATACCAATGTCTGTTGAAATAAAACTGGTTCTCTCCAGAACTATCTCTCCAGTCTTTGTTCCATAGTATTTTTTTAAACATTTTAATTCCAACATGGTTTTCCAGGTGAATGAGGTAGAGCTTGTTTGTCATCTGCCACATGAATATCCAAAGATCTTGCCTGAAGTATTTCTGAGAACTCCTTCCATGGACCGTGAAAGCTCAAGGAGGCTGAGCGAAGACTTTCACGACTTTCTGGCTGCACAGGAAAGTGGACAGATCCTCATAGGCATGCTGATAGAATGGCTTCAACAGAATGCCCACATTTATGTCAAGAAACAATTACTGGTTACAAACTTCTCAAAACAAGACACTGACAAAGAAGATAAGACCTTCACAAGACTCTGGATCTATAGTCATCACATTTACAGCAAGTTTAAGCGACGAGACATAATAGACTGGGCAAGTGAACTCAGTCTCTGTGGATTTAGCATGCCAGGTAAGCCAGGGATCATATGTGTTGAAGGCGGCACACGACAGATCGATGAATTTTGGTTCCGCATCAGGCGTTTGAACTGGAAACGCCTTGTGATTAAAGAGCAGGAAGTGGTGGAGCTTGATGGGAAAAAGATCAGCTCTTTATGCAAATTTGATAAGTTTGAAGAACTTATTTTTGAGGTTCAAGGAGGTAAGGGTAAGAGACAGCACATGGATTTGGGGAAGTTATATGAATTTCTTCAAGAACGTGACTGTGCTTATATATTTCCCTTATATTTTGGTGTAGAAGGAAAAGGTGTTGGGAATGCTGTTTGATATCTCAGTTTGCACAAGGAAGTTGGAGGTAAAGCTTTCATATGCAAATGTTTCAAGATTTTTGAGCTTAGATTCTGTTGCATCTCGAAGATAAAGATGATGGAAGGCTTTTCATTTCATTTGCTGCGCATGGATTTTTTGTTATGCCAAGGGCAGATATTGTTGTATAAGGTACAACTGTATAAAGTGGGTATAAAGATGGAACTATAAAAGAGAAAAACTGCTGTGTGATTATAAAAATGGTAATAACTTGTTTATACACAAATTTAAATACTGTAGATAATAAAAGGATAAGGAAGTGTAACATTTTGTTCATTTTTGGTGTGTGATCATACACATTAAATAGTGTTTATCTCACTACCAAGTTTTTCCTACTTTAAAAAGCATAGGATGTAATTGTTTCGTTCTCATGTGTTTTATGCATGTTTGTCGACGAGGAGGAATGCTTGAAATCGTAAAAATGTAGGGGATGTAATCTGTCTCCAACTAAACATCACAACAAGCTGTGCTTACTTCCCTTCTAGCATTGTTTTGGCATGCATCGCTTTGTCTCCAGAGCAATGAAGTTGTAACTGCAACGACTTACAACAGGTTGTAAGCCCAGTTTTACGTGGTCATCACGCGTGGTTTTCTTCTGTTCGTCTGCCATGCATCGTAATCAGTCACAGTTGTGTATATTAAAACTTCTTTTACTACTCTCACATCTTTTTTTTTTAATTTATTGAATTGTGCACCATATCTCAGTGGTTTTCATTTCTCTGGGGTCGACATTTTATCTGGTGCGGAAGGTTCAGCTGTGAGAACAATACTGTAACCTCGTTGAGTCCATTCTTACCGTATCCCTCGTATTTCAAACGCATTTTTGACAGGTGTGTGTGTAAATGGAATGAATAAATAGTACGCGTTACCGGTGTTGGGCGGTGTCTACATCACGTGATCATCATCAGGTGTCAGCTTGAAGTCATGACCTCGGAATCAGTGTCTTGTGAGGGTGCGTAATCCACTTCATGTTCTCACAAGTCAGACGGGCGCTCGACCTTTTGCACACTTCGTCTGACTGTCGTTAACGTGCCGATCATAATTATTAGCTTGGGATTATGGTCGCGATAGGGTTAATGGCAGGGGTTGGGAACATTTTTTTTTCCTCCAAGGACCACTTTGATATTTATAAGATTATTCGTGGGTCATGCAATATAAGCCTGCTCTACTTGGTCAAGGAGTAGCTTTGCCACAATACTTTAGCATTCCCAGCCTGCCTGTCACTGACTTTGAGTCATCACAATCCCCTTTTCGTAATTTAATGCGCGAAAAATATGCTGTATATTAGCCATCCTTAGGAAATCCATGAAAGAATAATTAATATTGGACACTTATACACTGAGGCACACAGCAATGTCAACGATCTACATGATTATTATTATTATTATTATTATTATTATTATTATTATTATTATTATTATTGTAAGAACCGACATTATAGGAGAACGCTACACTCGACTTGGGGTGAAGGTGACATGCATGAATAATTCTCCGAAATCGTCCACACAGGCCTCGGGGCAGCCGACGAGAAGCATTCATATCTGTGCCGTCATGTACTCGTATGTGTCCTGTCTATCCTGTAATTTTGTCCCTCAAAATTTACATTACTATTTAGATTCATGTTGCTGTGAGAAAGCTTCTAAATTTACTGAAATTAGAGTTCCTTCTGCGACTGCCTTGGCCGAGCTAGACTGAATGATTTCGGGGGCCGGAAGTTTCCCGCCCCTGGTCTACGCGTATATGCACAAGTTATTTTATATTTTTCCCTGGGACCGTAGTTCTGAAGCGAGAGTAAGACGTTTTCCCAGGGCAAAATAGGGAACTCGAGGAAAAACGTCTTGTTTCTGAAATTATAAAGCGATGCCTAGACCCCGTGGACACTCTTAACCCGCAGGGCACATTTTGCCACCGCTTTATAACTACAGTTTCGGGGTAAAACAACATCGTGGTCTGGATGCATCTGTGTAACTTCGAAAGCAAGACGCTTGGTCTTGAGTTCCCCAATTTTGCCCAAGTGCACGATTTACTCATTTTTCCTAACCACCGCCCCTGATGCGGTACGCATGTCAAGTTATCGGCTTGAATTCCAGACCTGATCCACTTCACCAGGTAGTGACTAGCCTGTCACACTCGAAGGTTTTGAGTTATCACTGGTCATATACTACAACCCACTTGGCTCATGTCGAGAATGGGACGATGGGGTTTGGTTTGAATTCTAAAACACTGGTGTACAGTTGAAGACGTGGGCTGAGAGAGAGAGGAAACTACAACACTTTAGCGGGAACCAGAATCGCTATTATAAATCAGCCAGTCCCATAATGATCATCCACCGACGAAGAGTGCATCACACCGTTGGCAGGCCCTTCGGAAAACGCTCCATGGAGCGGCGCAGTGCTTTCCCTTTCTCCTGCTGGAAGCATTCTTGACATTTCTCCTGGTGCTGACTGGAGCGCGTATGCGCGTGGGCTGTGATCGTGCAGGGTGCTCTCTCTTTCTGGTCTTCGTGTTACCTGCAGAGTTCACGCTTGTGTCCATGCGCATGACGATATTTTGTATGTGCGCTTGTTTGCTTTTGTCTGTGTGCGAGTATAAACTAGATCCCCCGCTTTTCTTGTGCATGAACGTACAAAGCGGAAGGTTTTATGGTCAATTTAATTAACTTAGAAAACTAGCAAATTTGCCAATAGCCCGACAGTTTTCTGGCGCTGACATTTTTTTCTGGAATAAGCTTAACGACCGTTTTTTCCCCCTGACGGTGCTTGACACTCGTAAAACAAATACTAGCAATAGCAATAATAAATGGTGCTGAGTTTGTGTCACTCACAGGAGTTTCATAAGAGTGGGTGCAAAGTCAGCGTTTTCTTGGATGCGAGAACAATGTTTGGCATCAGTTCCCTGGGTTCGGTCCAACTTTCTTTGCACCGTGTAAATCTGCTGCCGGCACATTTTCCTTTTGTGCATCAGCGCCTCCTGGTTGGAGGATGAGCCTCTCTGGTACTGCCGCTTTATTTGTTCTGCAATAATTTATATATATAAAAAAAAGAAAATCCTCCTGCCTCGTGTATGCTGCAGAAAGTGAAAGACTATCCGATAGACTGACTGATCGGCATTCCTATGGTAAATCGTTCTCGCACTTTCCATGAGGACGTTGATAAAGACGCAGATGGTGATGCACAGTGCCTGGCGTTGCCTGTTTGGTGTAATGGCTTGTCTGTACGAGATCACCAGACTGCTGGCAATCTTAGCGTTCAAGTCATTTTTATGTTTTTTTTCCTTTATTTTTTAAAGAAGCCTTCTTCAAGTTTCTATAAATGGACAGGCTTCGGCTGTGGTGTGCACGCAGGTGTAGCGGCGTCTTTGTTCATTCTTTGTCTCTTTGTTTGCACGAAGGATCAAGTTATCTTGAATAAAGGTGAGCTTGTAAGACCGAAGTCAAGACACCTGCTTATCACTCTTGCATCGTGTTTCATTATGTTTACAAAACAGAGATTGAAAATAAAAAACAATCTTTGTTTTTGATATAGGCCTCGTTATGCTTACATACAAGAGCAGGTTCGGAGGGCTTAAGAGCGGGTGGATACGGGGCTGTGAAGCACAAGACGAGAATGGATGATGGAGGCTGGTACAGACCGCACGACGGGGGTAGTGCCGAAAGGGATGTTTTGAAAGTATCCGATGCCAGACTCCCGGTCGTGCCAGAGAAACCGAAATAGCACAGGTGCTCCAACCCATTTTCTGCATCTACATCTCGCACCTAGCTAGCGTTCAGGGCGAACGGCGCTCACGTGCACCGCGAATGGTTAGAAGGGGGCGTACGTTGCGGACTGCTCCGTCTTTAGCTTTTAGTCCACAGCTGTAGCATCGTGAAGAGACAGTGGCAGCACTAAGCACTAAAACATTAGTGCTTTCAACATCTGCCTCCTTCCCCGCCCAGACTGGCCTTAGCCTTCTATGTGTGAGTTGAAAAATGTTTGACTCACCAAATGCCGTTCACTAAATCTCTAGGCCTCTCAGTGGTTGCGTATCTGAATCGGATGTCTGTGTGTCTGTCTCGCGAATGTCATTACAGGCATATATTCTAATTTTTTTCCCTCTTGTTTCTCTCCTTTCCTCTTTCCCCACTGACACTTGTCTGCGTGCGTGCGTGCGTGCGTGCGTGAGTATGAACGTGCGATCGGTGGTACCGGAAGGGCAAGCCAGCCCACATCCAGAACCGTGTCACGTGACTATCTCGTGCCTCTCCAGGCGCAGCTCATGTCTTTCGGTTCCTTTGCTGGTGGTCGAGGGTGAAGGGTGAGAAGAGCAGCCGATATAATGGTACCCTGGCCTTGCGTCAGCAGCGACTGTCATCACACATGACCTATCCTTTGAAGTAGCAACGTGATATCGGGTCAGTCCACTGAATCCCCCCTCCCCCTCCTTTCTCTCTCATCCTCTCGCCTCCCAAGCGCAGAATGTTAAAAATTCTCTTATCTTCCGCGAGATAGTGGCTGCCAAGGGAGCGAAAAGATGGTTTGACGATGACGTGGGAGAAGGACTCAGCATCGAGCGAGTGCATAGCCACGGTAGTGATACATTCCAGCCAGCCTGGTGGTGCAGTACAATGTGATCCTATCTCCCCGCCACCATGATATCGACAGCTTGTTAGTTAGGATCCCGAGAAGGCCATGGCTACACATTCAAATCTGCACCAGCATCGAACGACCGGTGAACATCAGTTCGAAGAATCTGTAGACTAAAAAGCTACACACCGCATTTTCTCTCTGTCCCCACCTCATCCACGCGCACACATGGACTCACGCACGCACGCAGGCACAGAGAGAAAGACAGAAGAGTAATAAATACAATAGAGACACTATATATTTTCTCTCTGGAATATAAGCAAAAGATACACCAAGTGGTGTGGTGTGTCTGATAACACACTTGGTGGGCGGTTTAGCATAATCTCAATCGACAACAGGTGCTTTCAACAAACTCTCTGTCAGACCTCCTCACTTCCTTTCACGCTAACGCCGTCCTGTCACCGAAATCACCGCCCACCATGCAGCCTCGGTATCCTCACCCTCCCCACACACCTTACCGGCTCGATTTTACCTGAATTCCACGCCTTTGAGATTTCGAGCAGGAGTCAGTATTCCGTCGGGTCGGTATGGTTCTTTGAACCCGTTTCTGAACAGCTATGCCTAGAACTTCGTGGCCCTGATGTTTCCTGTAAACTGAGGTTCAATTAAGCGAGAAGTTAAGCTGGTGCTAAGTGTTAAGTGGTTTTGCAGTGTTCCTTATTGTTGATAAATGAGAAAAGAGCAAAAAGATATGCTGCTGAACTCAGGCTGTTCTGGGTGCGAGTCGGCCGAGGATAGCCAGCACGTGCAGACGCTCCAAACAAGCCGTGGACTAAGAGATTCTTCCGCCAGTCAGTTGTATAACAAATAGTTCCCCAGTTATCCCTACAGCTACAACGCCACGTGTATTTACAAAAAAATAGTACTTATCTGGTTTGTTTCAGTCTCATTCCTTGTAAACAGTTCGTCTAGGCCAGTTTTATCAGTAAACACGCAGGAGTGACATGGCCATGGACAGCGGCAAGCTGGCCCTGATTAACCTGATTAACCAGGTTAATGACACTGAACTTGTCGCCAGAGCCTTGCTTTCTACATAAAAGCGCGTCAAGGCACTGCACTGCACTGTGAAAACTGTAAAAGCACGTGTTTAAATGCATCATGAAAGATTTATGTGAGGGAAGGGAGCGATCTTTAGTGTGTTGGGGCCTCGTCGAGCGCCGCCAGCCGTGTGTGCAGGGGCGGACCACACGTGATGTCTGGATGCTCTAATAAAAGCGTTTTATTATTTTTATTTATTTATTTATTTTTTAGTAGAAGCCGACAGAAAACAGAGAAGGAGAGAAGAGGTGTGAAAGAGAATTGTGCTGAGTGCATGAAGACTTTGTTAGGATTGGGGGGTTTTTTTTTCGTTTGAACGAATCATGACTATCCCGATCTGTGCGCGCGCGTATGTGTGTGTGTGTGTGTGTGTGTGTGTGTGTGTGTGTGTGTGCGTGCGCGCAAGAGAGAGAGAGAGAGAGCGTGCGTGTGCGCGCACGTTTTCTTTGTTGTTTGTACATGAACTATTGGAGCACGTTTTATGGACTCGTTGTTTCTGAACATAATTTTAACAACCTCATCGATAATTTGGTATTTTGATACAGTCTGTATCGAAAAGAATGCCAGGTACGCAGACTTTGCCACAGGCTGGCTATAACTTTGAAAACAGCGTCGATCTCAATGCACAAAACGAACAGACCTGATTCACGAGAGATGTCTCCAGTTGTCCAACCCACGTTTCTCGTGACACCCAACAGGTGCGCGTGCAAGAAGAAAATTTGTATGTGTAACGAATTAACGCATAATTCCAGTTTCCTTTTCTAGTAAATGCAGGTTTTCCGGCAGAAGAAGCTATGGAAACTACAGGAACGTGTCTTGTTCCCAAAGTTTAGCCAACAGTGAAGACGTAGCTATTTGAGATTATGCCAATATGTCACGATGTAATGATCTGAAGTAAGCATTTTTCCCAAATAATAATTCCCTTAGGTTTTGGTTCAGAAGAACGTTGTACCTGGTTTTGCAATGAATTAACTTGGAGCTTGTAGATTAGCCTGGACATGATTTCTATACCACAGAAGGGAACTCGATTTAGCTGTGATGTTAGTGTGACACTGATAGGGTAGGGGTGGGAGGCGGCGATGTAAATGTTATTTTTTAAAGAAAGGACTGAGTGTTAAAGCGGCACACAAGTAGTGGGTGCAGAATGGCGTGTAAGAAGACATGTTGAGGGAAGTCGGCCTTGCAACTACTCTTTCTGCAGTTTGTCACCGTTATCCTCTACCCTTTTTCAAAAATTCTTAACTTAGCATATTTGTCCAAAATGACATTGTTTCGCTCTTTCTCAGCCGCTCTATTTCTCTTACACACACACACACACATACACACACACACACACACACTCACTCACACACACACAGGTGCTCCAGAATGTGAGTGTGAACTGGTCACGTCTGACAATGACAATATACTTTATTGATCCTTGCAAAAATGATAACAATGTTTTCATCAGTGATAGCCTTCCTTACCATTCCTTACTACTGCTCATTCATAGCCTGGCCACTACTTATTCAAACACCGTTGAAATAACATCTTCTGTCTGTGAGCATTAACCTCCCCATTTTTCATGCATGATAACTTACCCGTGTGTAAACACAAAACCGATATTGTAAGTAAACCGTCACCATGCTGGGTTTTTCCAGACTCTTTGCGACCTGCAGCTCTTATACACCGTGTATTGTCTTGGAACAGCTGGGCTTTCTACTGCAACATACCCGAGTTTTTGAAATCAGCTGATAAAGAACTACAGGGGAGGCGATCTGTGTCTTGGGGTTCTCAACTCTTCTTTCATCCAAACCCACTTCCTCCCAACTGCCTGCAATAATACACATCACTAGCGCCAGGGCCAGCTCTTCTATCTTGTCTACCTCCTCTTCCATATCTTGGTTTCCTGCAGTCTAACTACAGCAGTCTAGTTCCCCTACCCCCGCCCTTTCTTCCCCACTGGCAGTTGCCGGTCGGTGCCAGCGAGAAGAAAGCCTTGCAGATAACACGTCAGGAAAGAAGAACGCGAGCGAGTGACTCGGTGCAGAGGAGCGTAAGGTCGTGAAATGGGGCACATTGCATTGCTGATAATAAGGCTACAACTAAAACACTAGCCTAGGGACAGAAAGAGATATCTGACTGAACCTGCATGTCTAAATCTATCCACTATTACATTTATTTATCCATCAAAAAATATATATATATATACCTTCATTCAAATTGAACACGTTCTGTAATTTTCATTTCTTTATTTTCATTCCTTCTTCTGACTAATCTTTCAAGAAACTGTTCTCTTCGTCTAAATTGTCGTTCATAAAGCAAGGCAAAGCAACGGCCTATAAAAGCGAAATCTACGCAGCAGGTCCCGGCTCTGGAGCAAATTAAAATTCCACTGGGATGTATAATATGAAGAGGTAGCTAGCAAACACATAAAGTCAGGGTCTCTGGCTCCAAGGACGCCGCCAGGTGCTAAGTGTCACGTAGACGCAAGAAGGTGAAATATCCACTAACTTTAGAGGTAACTGTAATGGTAAGAAGGTGAAATATCCACTAACTTTAGAGGTAACTGTAATGGCAAGAAGGTGAAATATCCACTGACTGTAGTGGTAACTGTAATGGCAAGAAGGTGAAATATCCACTAACTTTAGAGGTAACTGTAATGGCAAGAAGGTGAAATATCCACTGACTGTAGTGGTAACTGTAATGGCAAGAAGGTGAAATATCCACTAACTTTAGAGGTAACTGTAATGGCAAGAAGGTGAAATATCCACTGACTGTAGTGGTAACTGTAATGGCAAGAAGGTGAAATATCCACTGACTGTAGTGGTAACTGTAATGGCAAGAAGGTGAAATATCCACTGACTGTAGTGGTAACTGTAATGGCAAGAAGGTACAATGTTCGCTGACTGTAGTGGTAACTGTAATGGCAAGAAGGTACAATGTCCGCTGACTGTAGTGGTAACTGTAATGGCAAGAAGGGAAAATGTCCACTGACTGTAGCAGTGAGTGGCGAGCATCAGGCGAGGGCTAGGTTATTTTGCCAGACGAACATTTCCATACAGTTTGGAAAATAAAAACAATTGAACGAACATGAGTGGTGTTTTAGATCCATGTTTACTATGTCTTTGTTATATTTAGGTCCATGTTTACCAGTCTTTGTTATGTTATAGGTCTCGCTCTCTTCCTTTCCTTGAATTTTGTGTTCATCCCTCCCTTCATCTTTTTTTCCCCCCATTTTTTCTTCCTCCCCGTTCCCCTTTACGGAGATTATGATCGTCCGTCCATCGTGCAGCAGTCAGCCGTTCTCCACCTGATAGTTAATTGCGAATATAAATCAACAAATTAATATGTTGGGACAAAACCATTGGGTTGACTCCCCTTCCAATTTTCTTGCGTGCGATTGACGTGTGCATAACCTCTCATCTCTGTACTCAATTCATTCTCAAAACACACACGCGCGCATAAGCATATACACATGCAATATACGGATACACAAATCCACACATATTTTTACACACACACACACACACACACACACACACGCACACACACACACACACTTCTTTTTTTCTTCCCTCCCTCTCTCTCTCTTCAGCGCTGATTTCTTGGCTTGAGTTCTAGGCAAGCCGGATCAGAATCTAGTCTGGCACAAAGCCTGGAAAGCGAACACAAAATTTCCAGCATACCTGGTCTGTCCGAAAGAAAGATAGGCAGGTGCGCTAGCTGCAGCCTTATAAGCGATCTCTTGTTGGTGATTCCTTCTGCAGTAAACCAACATTCAAGATTCGCGATATTATTGTAGATGCCATTAACCTCATATATTAATCAGTGTCTATCTCAAATATCAATCATTATTAATCTCTTCTGTAGATGTGCATGTGATAAACATAAACAATATCATCTTAACCTGTTAGTCACGTAGAAAATAGGCAAAGTATCGTAAACTGGTCGAAACGGCATGTGGTAATTAGGCTAGGCGAAACGAAAATTACTTTTTCTTTGGATGTGATTGGGAAATCACCCCGATGTGCCACCCCGCGGGTAATTTCGCGGCTTTGGAGTGAGTCAGTGTTTAGAAAAAATAGCCTAGTCAACATTTGCTTAACAGTAAATCAAAACACGCTGAGACCTCACACCCCTCTGCTTCCAGACCCTTACCACCGAAGTAAGTCGACTGGCATTGGGTTGTGGCAGACCAGAATAGGGCAGAACCCAGTTCCAGTTCCAATAAAGCGTGTCAGGTATGTTTGAAGGCGGTGAGTTGTCCGTGGCTCTGCGGGATCGCAACCCTGAGAATACAAGAAAACATTCACAAGTGAGGAGGACAAGACAGTCAACAAGGGGCGACAACAATGAGTCATAAAGAAATGCACCCACCTCCCCAGTCCTTTGTTACCCATTGTATTTTAATGTTTTTCTTGTTGCCATAATCATGTCTCCAAGCTTGTGTCGGATTAAGATCTCTTGCAAGTGAAAAGCTATGTCGGGTTTATAAGGCCTTCTACCCCAGATCTACGGGTGAAATGCATACCCGGGGTATTGAGGTTGTCTGAGGGGCAAAGGACTTGTCACAGAACAAACGTTCCATTGACTGGGGTACACACTGTACCCGCATCACTACAGCAACAATCTACGCACCCGTTCCTCGCTTCACCCACCCTTGTTTATGTTCACAGGCCCCAATACTTGCTATATTTTAGGCCACTCGCAGCTACCCGAAAGTGTAAACTGTTTACGGCAGCTGAGATGAGGTTTACTAACAAAGCAGGCAGGTGACTGATCGAGCGCATCGGCTTCTATGGCGCGCCTTTCCTCGATGCTTTGTTCCTGCAGTGCGGGGTAAAACAAAAATGCAGCAAAGGGAAAAACAGATTAAATCTCTAAACTTGGCGACTATATGCTTATGTAGTTCTGGTTGTTTATTAGATAAGTAATTTCTGGAGCAATAGACTAGGGGAAAAGGAATGGAAAGACATGCCAGATAACTGTGAATTGAACTTAATGAGAACTTGCAGCTTGACGCAGAACATTCTGTTCCGTATAAATACTTTAGCATGAAAGTAAAAATTGAAAAAAAAATTGCTTCTCCTCCTCCATCTTCTTTCTTCTTCTATTTCTTTTTCTTCTTTTCTCTCCAATTATTCTTCCTTTTTTTCTTCTTTTCCTCCTACATTTCTTCTTTTGATTCCTTTTTTCCTTTTACTTCTCCCGCTCTCTCTCTCTCCTTTTTCCTTCCTTGTTCTTCTATTTTAATGGACTTGGATATTGCTGCACAAACATAAATATAAATGTGTGAGCTGAATTAAAAAAAAGGGCAGTAGCAGCGAGAAAACAAATTCAAAACTTGTAATTGGAATCATTGCATTAAAAATACCAACACTACACGCGCGCGCGAGCACGCCCGCATGCACACACACACACACACACACACTGACTCGCGAACTTACTCATCAACTAGAAAGAGAGAGGCATATATGGAAACATAATAACTAACAAATATTAAGAAGCAAACGTGTCCAGGCAGCTCTATAAAAATTTGTTTTTCAAGTTGAAGGCGTCCTCGTTGTTCGCTCCTGTGGGTGGCGTGCCGGCATTCTTCTGTATACACCAGGCGCCATTTCCCTGCAGGATTCCGACAACAGAAGCAATCAACCTGTTGCTTTGTTTCCTTTCCTGCCACATCCTTCTGTCGCTTAACACAAGGGGGACAACCTGTTCTCTGCATTTCCTCTTTACCTGCGGGCAGATAACTGTGTGCGACATTCTTGCTGGCGGCCCTAGCAAAAGCCCGGAAACATACAGCTACTGGGGTGGCTCTAGTCCCGTGCAGTGCTGATGCCATCCACCCTCCTTCCCCCCTCGCCTCTCCCAATATGTGATGGACCCCGACCCTCTACAGTCGCAGTACGAGCCTGTGGTGTCGACACATTGTGTTCATGTATTTACAATATTCGTTTATTACGTTGCTTTCGATAGTTGATGAACTCAGCATCAGCTTTATCGTACTTGATCAGTAAAACAGACGAAGGTTACAGAAGTCTGCGTTGTATTCTTCCAGTCGCTAGTATTCCCCCCCTCCTCTCTCTCTCTCTCTCTCTGTGAAGGGGTAGGGGGGGGTATTTCGTCGAAGATCGATGACGTTGGGAAGGAGTGAGGGAAGAAGTGGTTTGAAAAATACTCAGTCCCTGAATCCTTGGCCTTGGCCTTGTATTAGTCAGAGAAAATAATCTTGCTGCCCCCTGCACATTTCTGCGCGTGCATGTCACTTGTGTGTGCGCATGAGGTTAAAACGCACGCGCGCGCGCGCGCTTTCCGGCTGAGGAGGCCACGGAATGGTACCTGTGTATGGCCTCACCTGCGTCCTTGGCGATCTTTATCAAAAGTGTCATCGCTGACGGCCGAACAATGCAGGCTTCCTTTGCATCCATTGGTTCCGCCACCATTTCACAGCCAGCCGTCTGCTTGGGGTGCCAAGGTGAGCTCGGGAGGCAGGGGCTGGGGGGATGGGATGGAGCTCGCCCGGCCATTAGGACGTTTACACGCGTAGCTGCAAAATTCTTACCTGAGCATGTGCCAGTTCATCTTAAATCATCCCTGGCTAAGATTGGCTTAGACACTGCACAGTGCACGTGATCATGAAATAAATAAATAGAACATTGAAATGCTTTCGAGTTTATTATTTTTATTTCTTATCTTGGAAATAGGATGCGCCTTTTAGCTTCATAATAATAAGCTATTTCGCTCTGAGATAACAAAGAGATCATTAATACTTGCAGCAATTTCGTAGGAATATATTTTACTGGATGTGCCTGTCTTTGAAATCCGTTATTTTTTCATCATTAAAGGGAAACAACATTAATGGTGCGTCACCCAGCGATAGAAGCTTCGAGATGTTGGAATCAATAATGAAGTAATGAAGTCTCGATGCATCTTGGGCTCTTTATCAGAAGGTGAGCAACAGTCTTTAGGCGGTAGGCCTTATCCCTTGGAGGAATCTGACACTACACCCATTGCAACACTCAGCAAAATTAGCCTTATGACAGCCACTGCATTTAGCGGCGTTCTACATTTTTGTTTCAGGAAATATATAGTTGCAGATCCTTCAGAAAGCACATTGGAACATAGTGAAACCAGTGCATTAAACTGTAGTGAACTAGTGCATTCCATAAAGAGTGAAGCTATTTTGACATTTATAATTATGCTCAAATTTGAACTCAGTGCAGCACAAAAAACAAACAAAAACCAAGCTATATTATTTTAACACTTCAAGTTTCTGTTACTTCCTTTACTTCTATGATCATAATATTCCTAAATTATCAACTCACACTGTTTTGTCTTCAAATGTGTTCAGATTCAAAGCATATATGTAAGGAACTGTATTAAAAAAGCTAAACCTAACCAAATAAATATCTGAAAGCGTTCATTCGTGCGAATAAATGTAAGTACTTTATATTTTATATCTTAACCAACAGTGAAAGAATGCAGGTATGGAGCTACCTTTGAAAACTGCTTGTTTAGTTTCTGCAAAAAGGAATTGTTATAAAGTGCACTAGAGTTTACCTGGTGATACATAAAAGTACTTCCCCAAGGAAATGCTATAAGTTCTTGACTATAGCGATCACCAGCCCTATGCTAGACACTTTTCCAAAGACTAGTGCAGACCAATTTACTCCCCCCACCCCCGAAAGCCCAGATTCCAGGAAATTGCATGTCTGGCAAACAACCAAGCGCTGGTGTTCTGCTGCTGCTGCTGAAAATGGTTTTTCCCTTCGCAACTCTGTCGTCTGTTGCGCTGCATTATGTCTGAAATGGCGGGTAGTACTGGCGGATCCCCTCTGCAGCATAACGGTAATGAAGGATCCGATGTTCAGCATAGCGGTAATAAAGGATCCTCTGCAGCATATCGGGAGTGAAGGATCTTACATGCAACATATGGGAGAAGGAAAATCTTCTCTGCGCCATATCAGCCACAGAGGATCATGTATACACATATCGGCAATGAAGAAACCTTTTTGTGTAGCGTGTCGACAATAGAGAAGACTACCCCACACCTGTGCTCTTTCTCGAGGGATGTTGGTACACTACAGTGAACTATTTCGTCAATGCTATTGCTAACCTTTTCAATAGTTTTTCTTCTCGTTCTAAAAATTAAGATAATAAGCGAAGTCCGGGATGACAAAGAACGATCGATGTCTCACACTTTTCTCATTCAGTTCTCTTCGTCTTTGATATGTTGTTAATCAACTCGGTCGGTTTCCGCGAATGTTCTTTCTGTCCATCTCTTACCACCACCACCACCATCCCGACCTCTTTGGTTCTTCAAAAAAGATGCTTCACAAACGGTGAGAAATATCCCTTGTGAAGCAGGCGTAATGATACAGCTACAGGCAAGCCTCAGCTGCCCACAATAGCATACTACAGTTACAGGTAGGCCTAAGCTGCCCACAACAACAGAATACAGTTACAGGTAGGCCTAAGCTTCCCACAACAACAGAATACAGTTATAGGCAGGCCTAAGCTCCCCACAATGACAGAATACAGTTACAGGCAGGTCTAAGCTCCCACAATGACATAATACAGTTAAAGGTAGGCCTAAGCTCCCCACAATACATTTACAGGTAGGCCTAAGCTGCCCACAACAACAGAATACAGTTGCAGGTAGGCCTAAGCTCCCCACAAGGCCATCATACAGTTGCAGGTAGGCCTAAGCTCCCCACAATGACAGAATACAGTTACAGGTAGGCCTAAGCTCCCCACAATGACAGAATACAGTTGTAGGTAGGCCTAAGCTCCCCACAACAACAGAATACAGTTATAGACAGGTCTAAGCTCCCACAATGACATAATACAGTTACAGGTAGGCCTAAGCTCCCCACAATGCCATATTACAGTTACAGGTAGGCCTAAGCTCCCCACAATGCATTTACAGGTAGGCCTAAGCTGCCCACAACAACAGAATACAGTTGCAGGTAGGCCTAAGCTCCCCACAAGGCCATCATACAGTTGCAGGTAGGCCTAAGCTCCCCACAATGACAGAATACAGTTACAGGTAGGCCTAAGCTCCCCACAATGACATAATACAGTTACAGGTAGGCCTAAGCTGCCCACAACAACATAATACAGTTACAGGTAGGCCTAAGCTGCCCACAATGACATAATACAGTTACAGGTAGGCCTAAGCTGCCCACAACAACAGAATACAGTTACAGGTAGGCCTAAGCTCCCCACAACAACAGAATACAGTTATAGGCAGGCCTAAGCTCCCCACAACAACAGAATACAGTTACAGGTAGGCCTAAGCTCCCCACAATGACATAATACAGTTACAGGTAGGCCTAAGCTGCCCACAACAACAGAATACAGTTACAGGTAGGCCTAAGCTCCCCACAATGACATAATACAGTTATAGGCAGGCCTAAGCTCCCCACAACAACAGAATACAGTTATAGGCAGGCCTAAGCTCCCCACAACAACAGAATACAGTTATAGGCAGGCCTAAGCTCCCCACAACAACAGAATACAGTTACAGGTAGGTCTAAGCTCCCCACAACAACAGAATACAGTTACAGGTAGGCCTAAGCTCCCCACAATGACATATTACAGTTACAGGTAGGCCTAAGCTGCCCACAACAACAGAATACAGTTACAGGTAGGCCTAATCTGCCCGCAACAACAGAATACAGTTACAGGTAGGCCTAATCTGCCCGCAACAACAGAATTCAGTTACAGGTAGGCCTAAGCTGCCCACAATGACATTATACAGTTACAGGCAGGCGTCAGCTGCCTACAATGACATACAGCAGGCCCCAGGTGCCCACAGTGATATGATACAATTACAAGCTGACCACTGTAGATGATTGACCTCGTCACCTGAACGTTCTGCACACATCAAGAGAATCGTCAGGTGTGCAACTTTACCACACCTTTGTCTTAAAGACTTTAGTTACAAGATGCCAAATGAAATTCTCCCATCCCCCTTTCCCCGTTTGAATGGGGAACAATGAATTGCATAAAACAGCAAAGCAACTGCGTCCATAATTCCCGGGGTCTGGCGTACCACAGTGGTAATGAGAGAAAATTCTATGGGGTCGTGCTTCGAGTGACGATTCTGTGAGTGGGGATGCGAGCAGGTTCCGGGCAGCTTGACATGGTGCACCTCCTTCATAACACGGGAAGGGAACCCATTCTCTCCTTGAGTGATTTGATGTTGTGTGCATCTTTTGTCAACAGAGCTGTCGATGGGGTTTCTGTGCAAGGAACTCCCACGTGGATTTGCAGGGGTGGGGTGCCAAGCTGGTCTTCCATGTTGTCTGGCACCCAGTCGCAATTTAAGAGCATTTGTTGCTAAGTTACAGCTGCAACATACTTTTTTTCTTTAATGACGAAAAATCATCAATCACCCCTCAGTGACACCCAGCCATGTTTTTATGATCCGCCACTTAGTGAAGGAGTTTGGTTTTGTTTTCTCATTTATCTTCCCGAGAGAACTCTTAAAGATGGGAGGTTTGCGCTAATGAATACTTCAAGTTGTAACAGCCATGTTTTCCCTAATCAGTAAACACTTTGAAAATATTTTAACAGGGCTTCTGCAAATAACTTTTCCTGTTCATCTTCCCTATTTCGTGGAAGGATTGCTAATAACAATTTCATTTAACAATTTAATAATAAGTGAAACATTATAATAAGCAATACAACGCAATCCACTTTTTTTTAATAAACTAAAAATGAGCTATGTATTTTATAACAAACTAATATGAGGTGCACTGAGTGCTATCTTGGTAGTAACTTTCTCAATGTAATGTTTGACTCGGGTAGGACTTTAAGACGCAACTTTTACACAACAATCATTGCCGGTGTTAGCTAACTTATTTTCTAAAGAAAAAGTACTTCGTGTACAGGTTATTGTAAAAACCACCTGGGGTGGGGGGGACGTGGAAAAGACTTTTATTCCAGTTTTTCAGCAACAGCTTGACAGTGTGAGAGACACAAACACAATCAGATCGCCGTTAACTTTCAGACTGAGGAAAGAAGAGAAAGCAGGCCATTTCTTTATTTGGGAGTGGAGATGGAAATTATTAAAATTATAAGATAATGAAACTTTAAAACAAATGATTTAAACGCATTTACCGTCATGCTCCACAGGAACACTACATTCCATTTAGTTATTATATATAAACATGTGTTTACATGGTAAGAACAAACCTACAGTTATTATGTATAAAATAGGTTTACATGAAAAAAGAAAATGTATGTGTCTAAACATAACATGGACTTCCATGCAAAGAGCAAACACAGTGGTTATGTAAAAAGTAAACAGTGATTATGCATAAACGTATTTTTGGAAAAAGAGAACAGAGAATTATTTAGTGTAAATGACGGATAACGAAAAAAAACATTTTAAGAAATTTTGTGTAAATATGAAAGGAAAGTTACACTGTAGTGTAAATTTTGACATTCCTCCGCGTAAAGCCCAGGTTTCGTGACAGCGCACACCTCCGCCCTCTTGCAGCTGCAGTTAAAGTGAGCGAGGAGAACATATGGAGGGTAATGAGTTAGTCTGGCCCTCCCAGGGAGTCTGTCGGCTGAGCTGTGAGACGGATGGGAGGTGAGGGAGGAGATGCAGGTTTGACTCCTTAAGTCAGTGGTGGTGAAGCGACTTCAGGATTAATCTACGTGCTCCAAAACAGGCAAAAATTTTCACATGTTTATTAATTACCAACGTTTACCCTCCTTCCCCCCACACACACAACCCCGACAATTAAAAAAAGGCTGACAGCGCGATCAAGAAAATGGATTTTTGTGCAAGAACATTTACTTAATAGCCACATACTCAGGTGTAAGGAACATTAACACAAATAGCCCCACACTCAGGTGTGAACATTCACTTAAACAGCAAAACACTCAGGTGTAAGGAACATTCAGTTAAATAGCCACATAATGAACGATTTTCAAAAGAAGTGTCTGGAAACAAAGCTGGAACATTTGAGAGAGAGAGAGAGAAAAACAGATGGGGGAGAGAAGAAAGACAAGAAAGCATTTCAAGAGGATTTTCTGAGGACCCGCTTGTCTCTCTCGATCGTATCGCACCTGTTCCTCCCTCCCAGCCTCTCAGACAGGAGCAGCCCGCGGTCAGCGAGTCACAGATAGCACTCCGCCCACACACTACAAGTTCTTGGCACCTTCCTCGCACAACTTCATTTGATGTTATCCTCATCACACCTGTCTACCTCCGACAGGAAAATCTAACCAGTGTGTGTGTGTGTGTGTGTGTGTGTGTGTGTGTGTGTGTGTGTGTGTGTGTGTGTGTGTGTGTGTGTGTGTGTTCGTGTTCGCGTTATTCATGATCATAAACTATGACCACGGTTAAAATCATTACAATCACAAAAACATCATTATCTTCATCATAGTCGTCGTCATCGTCCTCGACGTTATTATCATCTTTTTTCTTCAGTTTCTTTGTTGCATGTCCGTGACATGCTAATCGTGAACATCGTCGTAAATAAGAGCAATTAAGCGGCCCAACGGCCTCTTGGCAGTTCGTCTCTAAGCTGCGTTTTTAAGTGTGTGGGTCAATCATCCAAACTTCTGTTCTTTCCTTTTAGATTTATTTTACGGCACTCACGTGCTCTCCGCTGCCTGGCAGCCTGCTGCCTTCATAATGACTTGCGACTTCTGTGTCAAGACTAATAACAATGTGACGTGTGAATAATCAGAAGCAGACCCTAATAACAATGTTAGCGAGTTTTACTTTGAAAAACGAATTGTTTTAACTGTTAATGAAAACAAATGTAAGTGAAGGACACGGTCAACACATCGTGGCTTATTGGTGATGGTCCCGTCTCTTATTTTAGGTCTTAAATCTTTGTTTCAAGTGCATCAAAAGAAAGAGAGTCTCATCCCCCCACCCTCGCCCTTCCTTTTTTTTCCTCCCGTATGTAAAAGCTGCGCTAACCAACTGCAAGAGCTTCAAGCTCAGCGCCAACGGCAGTGGAGTCATTAGGCCAGCAGTTTGGTCCGCCTCCCGCACCATGAATGGCAGCGGGCTTCGCTTGTTACACGTGTCTGCTACCTCCCTAGACGTCACGTGCCTTCAGTTAGATTCTTCAAATAAAAAAAAATTGAAACTGCTCTTTTGTTTGGGCTTTCTGCTAGTGTTGATCCTAGTCTGAAGTTCTGCTTAAGACAGGAGAAGTGGACACACCTGTAACTAATTTCGCGTATGTCCAATTTCCGGGCTTACTTTTTTTTTTTTGCTTTAAATAATAAATTGTGAACTGTAAGTGGTTCACCGTGTCTAGAAGGGCAGGAGTCAACGAGGGACATGGAAGGTAAACGAAGGAAATGGTGTTGAGTTTCTATTCAGAGACACAGAAAAGCCTCAAATCATCAGTCTTCTGTTTACGGTCGAGTGTATCAGCTGACTGGACCGATAAGGTAATCTGTTTTACGTACAGTACATACAGTTCAGACAGGAATATTCAGATACAGAACATACATTTATTACACGGGGTGTAAATAATGTTTAAATATCGATGCAGTACACATATTTGTATACAGTAAATACAGGCAATTCCTGTCACATTACATACTTTTCAGATAAAAGTTTACATACAGCAAATACATGTTTAGAAACTGTACACATAGTTTAGCTATAGCACATTAGTAATAGATATAGTCCATACATGTTTAGCTACAGAACATACGTTTTTAACGCAGCACACACAGTTTATAGTACAACAATACAAGATACCGTACACACGAAGTACAATAGTATTAGATACCGTACACACAGAGTACAACAGTACTAGATACCGTACACACACAGTACAACAGTACTAGATACCGTACACACAGAGTACAACAGTAGTAGATACCGTACACACAGAGTACAACAGTAGTAGATACCGTACACACAGAGTACAACAGTAGTAGATACCGTACACACAGAGTACAACAGTATTAGATACCGTACACACAAAGTACAACAGTATTAGATACCGTACACACAGAGTACAACAGTAGTAGATACCGTACACACAGAGTACAACAGTAGTAGATACCGTACACACAGAGTACAACAGTAGTAGATACCGTACACACAGAGTACAACAGTAGTAAAAACCGTACACACAGAGTACAACAGTAGTAGAAACCGTACACACACAGTACAACAGTACTAGATACCGTACACACAGAGTACAACAGTAGTAGATACCGTACACACAGAGTACAACAGTAGTAGATACCGGACACACAGAGTACAACAGTAGTAGATATCGTACACACAGAGTACAACAGTATTAGATACCGTACACACAGAGTACAACAGTATTAGATACCGTACACACAAAGTACAACAGTAGTAGATACCGTACACACAGAGTACAACAGTAGTAGATACCGTACACACAGAGTACAACAGTATTAGATACCGTACACACAAAGTACAACAGTATTAGATACCGTACACACAGAGTACAACAGTAGTAGATACCGTACACACAGAGTACAACAGTAGTAGATACCGTACACACAGAGTACAACAGTAGTAGATACCGTACACACAGAGTACAACAGTACTAGATACCGTACACACAGAGTACAACAGTATTAGATACCGTACACACAGAGTACAACAGTAGTAGATACCGTACACACAGAGTACAACAGTATTAGATACCGTACACACAAAGTACAACAGTAGTAGATACCGTACACACAGAGTACAACAGTAGTAGATACCGTACACACAGAGTACAACAGTAGTAGATACCGTACACACAGAGTACAACAGTAGTAGATACCGTACACACAGAGTACAACAGTACTAGATACCGTACACACAGAGTACAACAGTATTAGATACCGTACACACAGAGTACAACAGTAGTAGATACCGTACACACAGAGTACAACAGTAGTAGATACCGTACACACAGAGTACAACAGTATTAGATACCGTACACACAGAGTACAACAGTAGTAGATACCGTACACACAGTTTAGACGGTGTACATCAGTTTTAGAGACAGTACACACAGTTGACATACAGAACATCAGTATTGACTTCATTACACACAGCGTTGATACAGTACAACGGTATTGGATGCAGCACATCCATGTTCAGATACAGAACATCAGCTCACACCGGTCACATTCTCTACTGCACACCATAGCCAGCAAGTCGAGAGGTCACTTCTAAAACCTCGTTGAGTTTGCTATCGGTACTTCAAAGCCGGATGCCCTGCATCCCAATCTTCTGTTGGATGCTGATGCTTATAAAATGAGCTTCATCAGTTCTAGAACTTCGTTCTGGAAGCACACGCACCTTACGGAAAACAGCTTCCGGTATTCTTGGATACAGCAGTGGAAAGCAAGCAGCGTCTGGTGCCAGACAAATAGAAAATTCGGATGGGAAAGAAACCGACGCAGCCTCCCCTTAAATTAGTTGCTGCTGCCTGCCTCCCTTTATTTTAGCGCTTATTTTATTTTTTAAGAAGTTTTTTTTTCGTTCCTGTTCCCGACACTTAGGAAGACTTTGTTGGCGACTTATTTGGGTTTACATACTTCTACCCATCGTCAGCTTTTCTGTCAGTCTAGCACAGCTTCAGGCGATGCTTTTACCAATCTCCGCATCTCATCTAGACCTTCAAGTGCGATATCGTTTGTTTGTTTTTTTTCTCCTGTTCTTCAGCACCCACTGCCAAACCTGCCCCAGCCACCTCCTGCTTCTCTCTCTCTCTCTCTCACTCACACACACAGAGGCACGAACGCACGCACGCATATACGCACACATTCTCCTCCTTATCTCATAATTTATCCCATCGTTTGGTCTTCGTCTCCTGTCTTCCAGTGCTTGACTGTATGTCTTACAGCCCTGCCTTCGGTCCTTCAGCTCCCTCGCTGAATTCTCAATCAGCGAAAACCTCTCGGTGGGGAGGGGGGAGTGAGGAAGGAGGGAAACTTGCCAGAAGGAGGTTATTTCCCTTATTTCGTGGTGGTGCCATCAACTTTCCCGGTGCTGCTACACGAACGCGCGCGAAGGGAGCACACACACAGGCGCGCGCGTGCGCGCACGCGTCATATCGCCGTGCTTACTCATGAAACAGCCGGGCTTTTCCCTCACCCATATATGGCGCACGTGCTTAGTTGTCTAGTCTACCTGGCACGCGCATCACATCCTCGTATATTCTGCTAGCTAGCAAGGCCATGTTGTGCCGCTGTTAAGAAATAAACATACTCCGCTTAGGCAACGGGCACAAGTTGTGCGGGGGAAGAAAGTGGGGGATGATGTGTTCCAAAAGCATTTGTAATTAAAGAGCCCTCAAACTAAACTTTCAGATACTTAAGTACCAAGACGCAAGATGCGTTAAGTAATATACCGTAATACATTCATGAACATTTTATTCTGTAACATTGTCTTGCATTGGTTACACTTGATGGTGCTTTGGCTGTATTCAACTTTTTTTTTTTTTTTTTTGGTCATTCATCTATTCTGTCGTAGCAGGCTTCTTTGTCCAAAACATACAGTCATCCCATGATATTTCGATGAGAGCAATGCTAACATCGTACATCAGATAAAAATCGGATCTCCGACCTCTGCTCCAGGTATGGTTCAGGGGTGCTCGCCAGACCTGACACTCAGCACGATTGGGTGCCGGGGGGGGGGAGGCTGCGAGGTCGGGGTGGTGGATGGTGTTGGGTGGGTGGAGAGCGGTGAAGAGGAGGGATCCGTAACCACACTTCCTTCCTGAAGACACACCTCTCTCAATTTTACCTTCTTTAACTTGCTGGGGGATCGGGTTACCAGGTCTCGCGCAGACGATAGGTCAGACCGCGCATGCGCAAAGGTGCAGCACCGGCTCCCTTGTATATATAGAGAAAGTAGGAGTATTTAAGGAATTTCGTGGAGGTCCTCTTCTGCAGTCTGCCTCCAGTTAGTTCCGCCATCGAGCCAGTGCCGGGCTGAAGGTGGAGAAGCCGTTATAGCTCCTTTTCGACATCGCTTTTGAATTTTCACTTTTCCCCCCTTTACTTGTGTTTGAGTGCCATCGGCGCCGCCGCTGCAACCGACGACCACTACTACTACAGACTTCCTCCGTTGACGCCAGCGACATCAACACACAGACACAATGAGCAGACGCTTGGATTACGACACGGATGTGGAGGTGGTCCGGAAGGTGTCCAGGACTTACAATGTGTACCGGGGCGCCTCTCCGTCCACCCAGAACCGGCTGGAGGTAACGCAAACTGCTTTCCACGCTTTCGGCTAACTGGCCCACCCGGCTTTTTTCTTATTGCCCAGCGCCTGATTACCTTTTTTTTTTCTTTTGCAAAACTAACCCAGTGCTTCTGGTCTGCGGGGCCTGAAGCAGCTCCCTAACACGCAGAGCGCACTTAAACGCTGTGAGAATTAAGTCCGGCCAAGACCTTGCTATCGGGTGTTATCTGATTCAGGTACCCTCAGCTGCAATTGATACTAACATTTAAACGATGTAGTTATTATCAGAATCTTTTTTTTTCATCCACATACCCTTACTGCGTTCAGTGCTGATAATACTGCTTCTGCTGCTTATCTGAATAACACAGAAACGAACTGCTATCTAAAAACGTTATCACTAAGATGCTCATGAAACGTTGGAGTGATAGTAGCAGACTAGAAATGAGAACACAGGCTACCCTACACAGATTAATTCACTGAACTAAGGCACAAACAGTCAGGAACAAAGTCAAAGTCTGGCTCCCCTCCTTTACTCCTCAGAGACTGGGACACCCGCATACTTCCCTCATCATTGTAGATGTTCAGTATTGAGCATGTGCCACCATGTTTAGTACACCGGGTGCTATGCTTTTTGGCGTGTCCACATATTAAAAACATGTCAGCATGAGAATCACGCTTACCTGGATGCATAAGCAGTGCGAAAACCTAAACTCCGTTAACCTTTCAACGCCTGCTCTTGACCTCAAGCATCGCAATATTATAATGAGCTTCCCAACATGGCGCCTGCAAATGTGTTTCTCCAGCTTATGGTTTGCCGGTTTATCACAGCCCACCATTGATATTTCTAATCAAATGTTTCTTCTGTTGATATGTGCAGTGTAAGAAAACTTAGTGAAAACAAAGTTTTTTAAAACTTCAAATGAGTTTGTGTATGCGTTTTTTAACCTCATTATTAATACCGCGAACACAAAAAAGTTGTCACTGACTATTGAAACAATGGATAAAACTCAGAGTAATTACAGGTTAATAGAGTTAAAGGCAAAGCTAAAAATCGGAGGTCAGTTTTGGTCCCTTACCATGTTATAGCAGCCCGACCTTGGAAATATTCACCGACTACCAGTAGTGAAGTAATACGAGAGGGATGGCCACAAGCGGGTGAAAGGGAAACAAACCTCAGACAACTCTCAAGTTGATCACTTCTATAACTGACTCTGATGAGAGTACATTTTGACAGTACAAAGGGAGAAAGAGCTTAATTAGTGTGTTCAAAAAGTGTACTTCACAAAGTAGCTAATGGTATTTGGCCTTTTTCCCTAGTTTTTCCCCCCTCCCCCCTCTTGAGGGAGTTGCGAGTATACCGTGACATCCACCTAACTCGACAACGCCGGCTTACAGACGCTGGCGATAAGATAAGACGAGAGCTGAAGAAGCTAGAAATAGGTTTTGGAAGAGATTTAGAAGACACAACCCTCTTGTGCCCTTGGAGGGGGCGCACTGCACGTGCGTACACACCTTTCTCACCGGCGTCACGTGCCTTGCTTCCCAGGGCCCTTCCCGGCGTGGCGTCTGAATGATTCCCCCCTCCCCCCTCTCTTCACGCGCACGTCTGTACATATTTCCCTACAGCGTGCGAGTTTGGGCAGCCGCTGGATTATGGAGCAGTATATTTTTATACAGCTCGAAATAAATGAAGAAGCACCAATACTGGCGAGTGACGGTCAAATTTGAAATCAAGTTATAAAAATAAAAATGTTTTGATAAATTCCAGTACAAGGAAGCATTCGATCACGAGAATTTTGTCTCGTGTTAAAAAAACTGGTATATGGAAATAAAGTTATTTTGGGATAAACGTGCTCAATGTAGCGCGTGATACGGGAGTGGCAGACGGTCAGACTTGTTTACTGCGAGCACACTGACTGGTGCATGGATGCCACACATTCTTTCTCTCTCCTTCATCACGCGAATCTGCGAAAAGAAAGAGAAGGTCCCTAAACTAACTAGGTTTGCTCGTACGACTTCGTTATCTCTGTTTTGAGGGAAAATCCAACTCAAGCACAAATGGCATTATTGTGACAA
This sequence comes from Marisa cornuarietis, assembly GCA_004794655.1. Taxonomy (NCBI): domain Eukaryota; kingdom Metazoa; phylum Mollusca; class Gastropoda; order Architaenioglossa; family Ampullariidae; genus Marisa; species Marisa cornuarietis. Next base: position 3,319,099 of record SMMW01000575.1, read on the forward strand.
CACTTACCACCTCTTACTAAACAATGGTAAATGCTCCTCCCTTTCTCATGCTCTGTCGCTGTCAGTACCGTTAACCAAAGTCTTTTCTGTTCTGCACTTGGAGCATTGGCTGCGTTTGTATGAAACCGCCTAAATATGTGTGGAAAACAACCCTGAAGACTATTTTCGTGTAAAACTACCCTGAAGACTAAATTCGTATAAAACCACCCTGAAGACTAAATACGAGTAAGAGTGTTATGAGCTGCATATCTCCCTCTCGACATTCTATGACGGCTGTAATTATCATCAGCTGTTTCTCTTTCAACTTTCTTTGTGCATTTTCTTCTGGCATTAAAATTATTCAAATTCCTTCTTGTAACTCTTTTGGCAGCAAAACGGAACCGGATCAGCCTCGTGTCTGCTATTGTACAGATTTCCCTTTATTAGTCTCGACAGACCCATGCAACTTAAGAGGAGGGGTGGGCAGGACCGTGGAGGGGGGTACATTATTCTCCTTACCTGTGTTCTCCCCTTCCACTTTGCCACATAAGGACAATCGCGCCTACACGGCCAGCCCGTCTTCCAGACGCACGCGCGCGCAGGCGTGAGGTGCTGAAGAAGATGAGGATGCGCGTGCGGTTACGTAGGCATTGCATGACGGGAGCCCGTCGCTAATAATAGCCCTGTTTTCCTCGACGCTGCAGTTCTGCTCGGATGGGGGGGGGTGGGGTCGGGGGGCGAAAAGAATGTTTTGCAGCAATGTTGCCAATACTTGGCAGTGCCTCCAAAGTTGTCCCGCATACCTTCCTAACCCGCCTACCTAAGTTTTCTCTTTTTGCTCCCCTCTCCTCCGTCAGCAAAATAACCCCCTTTCCCCATCAGCGCGGCCCTGATGGTTTCCATGGCCCGTCAGCCTCAGTTTACCTGGAGGGGAGATAGTCATCCAGGTGTGGACTCTATTCCATCACGAGACGTTTTGTCGAGAGCTGCGATGAGATTGAAGTGCACCTCCATCGGCACACATCGACATTATGTCGTCACCGATCATACTCGTTGACACTTTGTCTCCACCAGTTATGATCGTTGATACTTCGCCTTCTTCAGTCAAATTCACTGACACTTCTCCTACACTAGCGACATTGCTTGAACTTTCGGACAGGTTATGCGAGGTCAAAGATCAGAGCCTATCTTGTCGAATGCGTTTTATATTTGTTAACTGTGGCTAGATCAGAACAAAGAAGAAACAATCTACAAATCTAGCTTTCCGAGACTTTGTACCGATTTCGTCTCAACCTACTGCAGAGCTACAACCTGGGTAAAGGTTGGCTGAGATTGACGAAGAACGGTTCTTTTGATTACTCTTGCTAGAGGAGGGATGTCACCGATGCCTGGGGTTCTAATCAATTTCTGCCATCTTCATTTATTCCCATTAAAGAATTTAATGTTTATTGAAACACCAGTAAGAAATTATGTCTATACACCTGTTTACACCTCCGCGGTCGTGTTAGTTAACTTGTAACATCACAAATCTTTCTGCTCTGATACTTTTGGTAGCCAATGACTTGTCAGCTGTAGCTGTTAGGTTCTAAACCACTGACTTGTAAAAACCGATCAACTCTAGACACAAGTTTCTTAACTGTTCGACTCTAGGTCTGTCCCTGTCATTTATTTATTTATTTACTTATTTATTTATTTATGTGGGAGAGGAGACAATGCTGCTAATGAAGCTAATACTGTGACGTCATGAGGCTTAGCCGAGGGCTGATGACCCCTAAGCTTTTCACTGCACTTACCTTGAGGACCTGTTGTAAAAACAGTTGGATACTGTAGATAAATCGCGGTATGTCGAGTTTGTTTTTTTTAAAGAGCTATCACGATGTGTAAGTCACTTGCCGATGCCCTGCCACCACACAGACCCTACTTCGATGCTTCTGAAGTGGAAGCTTGGACATACAGGCTTTACACACACACACACACACACACACACACACACACACACACACACACACACACACACACACACACAGCGCTACACCACACTTCTGACTGCAGCAGGTTGGATTAGGGATGAAACATAAACTATTTAACATCTATTTAGTTAAAATTGTTCTTCCACTTTTTCTTATACTCTAACCAACAAAATGCGGAATTCATGCAACAGACCTTTATAATTAACTGTCCTATTCAGTATATAATGTTTTCACTTTTCCTTAAAGAAGTCTGTTTAATGCTGCTATGAGAAAGATGCTTCCATGCCGAATAATAATAACTCTCTCGTTTTTACCTCAAGACTGAGTAAGGGGGTAGGGGTGGTTGTGAAGTGACGTCAGAACACTTGCTGAAAGTGCGTTATCTGGGGAACCGCAGCGACAGCAGTTTTTTTGTTTCCTCTGCACCTCAGCGCATTCCTGAACAATGACAGATGAAAGGCAAACCGTACATAAGGTGTGTAAGTAGGTGAAAAGGCTGCAGTGTTGGCACCGACTTACAAGTTGCTGATGTAGGCTGATGAAACGGAGGAGGCTGGCGCGTACCTGAATGATGTGCATAACATGATGATGCAGCGCATTCCCACCACCATCGCCAACCTTCTGTGGCTGCGTGCAATGGCGTAGGTTGATACATGAACAGAAGGGTAGAACCACCCGCCGCCGCCTCCACTGCAGGGCTTTACCTGGCTCAGAGCCCAACATGTGGCATCTTCGCACGCGCCAAACCCTGTACACCATCGTAGTGCTTACTACCCCCCCCCTCCCAGCATCTGCACGTGCATGTGGAGGGAACAGTGACATCGTGTCTTTCTGATCTGACATCCATGGACTTCACATTTCTTGTATTTTCTGAACGACCGGACATTGCACAGTTTTCGATCAAACACGGAGTTTACAGATTTCAAAGGAAGAAAAGATTAATTAAAACAATTACGTGGTATTAGCGTGTGAAGTTTAACTAAATTAATATTTGATAATTAGAATCAGTGTCAAACGGGAGCACCAAAAGCTGAGAACCGGACATCAGGTTACAAAGAATTGTTCAAAAACAACCCGCTAAGACGCCAGATCGTCAGGTTACAATGCAGTAGCCTTAACAGCGGCTGTTTCACAAATGTAGAGGTTTGGGGCCTTTTCTTGCAGTAATAGGCAGCGATGCAAGTTAACATTGTCATAACCGAAATTAACTTGAATAAACTAAAGTCTATTGGCAACAGGCACCCATACTGTGCCTGAACTCAAAATGTCACAAGGGGGCTGGGGAAGCCCACAGTGACTATGGCAACGCTCTAACCAGTGCCTGCAAGGGAGTGGAGGGCCTGAATTCAAAGAGGCTGTTATGTAGATGTGATGTAAACAAAAGTTATCGCGAGTTCCGCTGTGGGTGCCAGCATAAACATGCCACCCGCTTTACGATCAGTTCAGGAGAAGCTCGGCGCATTCCATTCTCGGTCCACGGCGATAACTCCTAGTCAGAATGCTCAAGGGGAAGGCGAGGGTTGTAGGGAGATTCTCAAACACTAGCACTACAAAAATTATTCCACACTGATACTACTGTTCCTTTTCTTGTTCCCCACCTTCGAAAGTTTTAATGTTGTCATTGCCTTCTTCAAATTCTTTTCCAGACATTACATCCCGCATGGCATGCTTAGTTGTTCAGTCATACATTTATTTTAGAAAATCCACAGCTCCCCTGTCATAAAGTTTGTTCCTTTTCCATCTGTTGTTCCAGCTGTAAATAATGAATCAAAGAAAACCTTTTTCCTTTGTTTAAAATCTTCAGTTCATGAATTTTTTAATAACAATCCATTAAAGCCTTCCAAGGTGATTACACATTTTAGGAGTTTACATTCTGCTTCAAGATTTTTTTTAAAACTTGAACCAAACCGCAGGGTGTAGATCAAAACATTAGTAAACACTGTCTGTGATTCAGCCAACACTACAGGGTGTTCACATACAGCATCCCAAGCAGCGAGGAGCTATTTTTAGCTCCATGTCTTCCCTTTTATGGGACGTGCGAGCTGCAGGCACGTGAAACTTGTTCCACACAGTCAGACCAAGGAGAAAGAGAAGAAAGAAAGATGAGAAAAGTTGCAGATGAGCGCAGAAACACAAAATGTCTCCTGATTCTACACGTTTTGGAAAAGATGTAAACTTCCGGAATAACACTTGGCTGAGGTGGAGAGATAATCGGTCGTCTGGGGCTGCGGATCCAGGCGAGACCTGAAGCCCACATATCAAGATACATTGATAACAGGCCTGGCGTTTTGGCTTGTTTTTGACTAGAGATAGGAAATTCCGGCTCCTTCATACATAGGGGAGGCCTGTGCTAAGTAACAGACAATGTTTCCTAATTTAACCCTACTCCATCAGATTACAGTCCCTGACTAATTGTTCGCTCTTGCCAACGGACCAGGGACCTAAAGGTTTGACAAATGAACAAGTCCACCCTCACTGTTACACATACTCACATGGTCACAAGTCTTTCAGGCTGAGCATCGTGTTAGAAGTCTGTCTGCTTCTGTCACATTCTTTAGAAAGGGTACTGATCTTAGTCCCCTTGGCTCACCGCGACCTGCGCTAGCTTTTCATCCACGTCTGTATGTTTCGCTTTAATTTTGTTTAGTTTGTCACACGAATCTTGTAATGTGTGTGTGTGTGTGTGTGTGTGTGTGTGTGTGTGTGTGTGTGTGTGTGTGTGTGTGTGTGTGTGTTTCAATTAGAAGCACTGGCACTGCATGCAGTCCCCTTCACAAGCTGACAAACACATTATTCGTAAGCATGATTGTTTACACTCCCTCCACATCCCGGGTGTAGTTTGTAACCTAACTGCAGATCACCAAGTTATGAACTGTAGTTTACAAAATGAGGACGGTCACTTTTGACAGCACTTTAGTATTTCTTTATCCCAGCTGCACCCAAAATACACATGCCTGTTCATTAAGCAAACCTAAGAAATTTCAGGAAGTGTCACGTGGTCCAGTATTTTCCCCAGGTGGTCAGTTCGTTCAATGAACAATGCCTTCCCACTTTCTCCTTCAAAAACAAGAAACTTGACCGAAACCATCACAATTCTCAGTGAGGTAGGTGCTCCAGAGCCTTTTGCACTCATGCGATCTCAGCTTGGCATAGAAAACGGAAAATGAGTTCTTTTCTGATTGAGTCTTAGTCCGGTTCAGTCTGGTGTTCCCAATGAGCTCTTTGCCAACACAGATGATGAATATTATTACACTTTCTACTTCCCACTCAGACTTTTAATTGGAAGCTGCCAGGCCAATTAATGCAAGCAACGCTTCTTCTTTCCTCACTGCGAGCAGACTTACAGTTACAGAAATGAAGCTCACGATGATGATTGTCGGTTAGGTTCAAACACCACCCCCCCACCCCAAGACGTTTGTATTTTCCTGAATAGTACGATCCTGGCCGTTGTATCTGCGCCAGACCAACCCCTTCCCCCCCCCCCCGAACCTCGACCTGGCTCCAGCGATGTCACAGGAATGCGACCCCATCCTTGTCACGTGTGGTGTGGAGTGCAGTGCCTCCCGGGTAGATTGGCTAGCGACTTGGGTAGCAGGCGCACTGCGCGCTCGGCATGCAAAGGCGAATAATGACTTATCTTCAATCCATCCAGGTGAACGAATCAAGAATTGTACAGCATGAGAAAAGACTTATGGAGACAGAAGAGCACCGGTTGCAGGTACTGTACGACAAAAGGTAGATGGACGAAGCCAGGAGTGGAGTATTGTTCTGTAGAGTTTCCAGTCTGCTGTATGTCTTCCCTACATCCTCATTTCCTCCTACCACCACCACCACCACCCCACGCCACCACCAACCTCCCACATGGGTTTCCTCTGTCTTCAAGGCTTTTCCACTATTTGCTTTCCATAAAAGGAGACGACAACTGTGCTTTACTGTCAATGTGTTCAGCCAGCGGTCTGGAACTTCTAACAGTTAGAAGCCACTGAGAGGTTCTTCGCAATGTAACCTTTCAACCCTGCCTTCACATTAGTTTTTTTTCTGTTGTCCTCTCGTGTCTTCTCGGAAGCAGTGTGTGTCTCTTGGCCCAAGATCCGTGTAGTGTAGGACACAGTTTGTATGTAACACGCGCGTCTAGAAATGTCTTACTAACACTTTCTTTACAAGGCACAACTCTGATTATGCTCCACTGAACATATAGTCACTTGCATGCCAAGGGACTGAAAGTAGTCTGGGAATGGCTGGTACAAAGAACATAGGAGTAGTTAACCTCTTGCGACCCTTGTAAAACCGTGAGTTAATGAGTTTGCTTCACTCAACACTTTCCTTTGCTGAAACTTCCGTAAAATGCACCTGCTTGTAGATGACTAGCCTCACTGTAGTCTTGCACTTACTCTGTGTTTCTCCTCTTTTAGGTTTGTTTTCATGACTGTCTTATGTTTTGCATTATTACGCGGAGATGTTTTCACGCACACAAGTCAGAATTCAGTAACACAAGTCAGTGAGAAGACAACAAGACCCGTTACTTTATATCTACACTGTAATTAACATCCCATTACCGCTACATTTCAGGGTATCCTCAGTATAAAATTGGTCTGTTTTTAAATCTTACTTTCAACTTTTTAAAATATATATATCTCTCTCTATATATATATATATATATCGTCTTAAATTCCTGTCTACTTTTGTGAAGAATATGACGAAAAAATTGAAGTTACAGCACTAAGTATAATTTACAAAATAAAGATTCGCAAAAATGTTTATTAAAAATATTTTATCAAAAGAAAGCCATAAATATGACAAAATGAGACCAAATGTAGTTGCATAGAGACCAATGGTAGTTATGAGGTGCTGAGACCAATGGTAGCTGTGTAGTACTGAACATCTATGAACTGCAGGTAGTGTTTTTCTTTTGCTTTCAGGAGCCTGACACCTGCTCTGATTAAAACTATGATAAACATTTGTTTGATTTAATATTGTTGTTATGGAATTTTATGGCCGTTGTATACTAACGCCGACCATTTTCTTTGTGAAGGCACGCATCAGGGAGCTCGAGGACGCACTGGACGGTGAAAGAGACGGACGTGTCAGGGTGAGTAGATACAGTCTCTTTCGAAATTCGTCCACTTCTGGAAGAAGTACCAGGCTGTGACAACATTTCACAACATTAAACAAACAAACAAAAATCAATCAAAAGCTGTGTTCTAATTAGAAAAGAAAGACTATAAAAGTATACAGGATGCACATTTTATTTACTGCTTAAAAATAACGATTCCTGACCTCACCATCTGTGAAGAGCAATCTGACAGTCAAGACCGTTTTTTCTGGTTGCAGGCAGAGAAGACAGTGGCCGAGCTGACCTTTAGAATCGACCAGCTGCAGGACAGCCTCGAAGAACAGGGAACCTCCACCAGTACCCAGGTGAGTGGAACATGTCTGCACTTAAAGATACACTTGACAAGTTTGCAGTCTAAATATATTAATAACTCCTTTACGCTAAACTCAAACAAATGTAAACAACATGATTGCAACCCAAACAGTATGAATACTTTTGCGGTCTGTAGACTTAAATAACATGCTTGCAGGTTAAAAAATATAAATGGAATGGCCTAGATGACATTTTTATTTATTTTTCGGACTGAATGACTGAATTTCTAAGACATCCAAGATATGACCCTGAGATAACAAATTCAAATTCTTTACGCGATCTTTCGTTGAACAATGAATGTGAATGTTTCGAAAATCATTACGAGGGCTATAACTAAAACACAAAGTAAATTTCCATTTTAACTAAAAGAAAGTGGTGATCAAACAATGAGCTGATGTTGTTGTCTCTTCAGATTGAGCTCAACAAGAAGCGCGAGTATGAGATCCAGAAGCTGCGCAAAGACATTGAACTCAACACCGTGCAGTTTGAGGCCGCAGAAGCCAGTCTCCGCAAACGCATGCAGGAGACCATCAACGACCTGTCCGACCAAATAGACTACCTGACCAAACAGAAGAATCGGTGAGTTTGTGAGACCATAGCCAGAGTACGATGCTTTAATATTTCCGTCGATTACCTTTCTGTGAATAGAAAACAGAAAAAGCTAGGTGCACGAGTGGATGAGCACCCTGTTATGAATAAGATCATACGTAGAGGTGCTGGAAATGCTTGTTAATCAAATGTCTGGTATTTTCATGCAGAGTGGAGAAGGAGAAGAGTACTTTGGTAGTAGAGCTGGATGGCATCTCAGGACAGCTCGACTCTGTGTCCAAGGCAAAGGTAAAACCAATAATTGCACATGATTTATCTGGCTTTAATTAATTTTTTAAACTAAGATTACATCGAGTGTTCCAAATATTTACATTTTCCACACATAAACTTTGTTTGGTATGAAACCGAAACATAAAGGTTAATTAGCTTCGAGGTTGTAGCAGTTTCAAGGAAATTAGTTACGTCTGAGCTGCAACCGGGTTGAGGAGAATGGACCTAGAGATACATGCTCTCCTGTTGACTTTAGAAATTTAGAAGATATTTCAAGACTCGGGGTACCCTTGCATCCAAGAACTGATTTGCATGCTCGGATGTACTTTGGCGGCAGGCATCCCTTGAGAGCCGTGTGGACGCTGCTGAAGGAAGTGCGGCTCGTCTCAAGGGTCAGGTGGACGACCTCTCCCGCCAGTTGAACGAGCTGAGCAGCCTCAAGGCCCGCCTCACGCAGGAGAACTTTGACCTTCAGTCACAAGTGCAGGAGCTGGACTCCACCAACGCCGCCCTTGCCAAGGCTCGCAGTCAGCTCCAGAACCAGAATGACGACCTTAAGCGTCAGCTGGATGACGAGAGCAGGGTAAGATGGCCTCCTTTCTGGCTCTGTCGAGGGTTCATTTTTTGTGTCTTATTTCCTTATCGTGGGAGAGAACATCCAGCGCCGACACCGGAAGAGTGTGTTGCTAAAGCGCGTCTGTTTTGTCGTTTGCAGCAAAGACAGAACCTGCAGGTTTCCCTGATTGCCCTGCAGAGCGACTACGACAACCTCAACGCCCGCCTTGAGGAAGAGGCCGAGACATCCGGTAACCTTCGCAATCAGTTCTCCAAGATCAGTGCTGAATACGCTGCCCTCAAGACCCGCTTTGACAAGGAGCTGGCCGCTCGCACCGAGGAGTTGGAGGACACAAGGTACGATCCTCATGTATCCTCGTAATCCGACACTAATGTTAAAGCCTTTCTTTCTTTCATCGTATTTTGAGAGCCCGACGTCTTGTTTCTTAAAGTAGGCTCTGTCATGTAAAATCGTGGCTTGTTGCCACGTAGCAGGGTCTGCAATCTAAAATCTTGGCTTGTTTTGATCAATTGAGCTCTGTAGTGTGAAGGCTACATTGTTTTCGTGACGCTGGTTCTGTGATGCAAATGGTTTTTTTTTCACCCTGATGTGGCTGCCATTTGCAGCAGGTCCCTAGCCATCGGCTTAGTCTTAAAACACACGAACAGCCTGTAGAAATTCTCGTGATTAAGATGTCTGGTTGTCATGTTGCAGACGCCGCCTCACCGTCCGCATCACTGAGCTCGAGGACAGCTGCGAGCAGCTGCGCGTGCGCAACTCATCCCTGGAGAAGGCCAAGGCCAAGCTGGCCAACGAGATCAAGGAACTCACCATCGAACTCGAGAACGTAGGTTTAAAGTACACACGCACTCACAGACTTTCTCTTGTACTATTATGGTGTTTGATATCTGAACTTACACGCTGACTTAACATCTTTGCAAACGAGCACGGGAGCAAGAGCATTTCTCAGATTATGTCATGTAATTTTTTTTCAAACTATCCTAGTCTGCTATTCGCACCGTTTATTGACAGCACAGTACATTGCTTTCTAAATGTTTTATCTCAAGGGAAGAAGTCAATGATACTATGTTCAGTACCTCTTTCGTTTCAACTGCTTTGGCTTAATTCATATCAAAGTGCTGCAATGCAAAGGAAGAAATCCATCTCAGTGTACTCAGTCATTCAATCATTTCTCTGAAGCGGGAGTCTCGCGGAGAAGGGAAGTTCCCCCCGTGGGTTCTTCGTGTCGACAGAAACGTTACGTGGTCTTGTCTTTTTCTCGCGAACAGACACAGATCATCGTGCAGGACCTCACCAAACGCAACAGGCAGCTGGAGAATGAGAATGCTGGACTCCAGCGCCGCGTGGAGGAGGTGCAGACCGAGAACGCCCTGCTGCGCAACGAGAAGGCCAACCTGGAGCAGGAGGTGCAGCGCCTGCGGGTGGCCAACGCCGAACTCACCGAGCGTAACGACAACCTGCAGCGCGAGAACAAAACCCTTTCGGGTAGGTGCCCTATCTCTCGGGTAGATATGAGATATTTTTGGTAGGTGCACCGTCTCTCGGACAAGCCCACGATTTTTTTGGGGGGTAGGCACATCTCTTGGGTATAAGTGGGATCTCTTATGCAGAGGATAAGAGACTGAACATGTTGCTGGACAATTAAGACGTACTTTTTTAAAGCAATTTCCTCTCATCTTCTGTCGGAAGTCGTGCTGACATTTTTCAGACCTTTCTAACTGAATAGGTCCTAGACACTACAGAAAAGATGCATTTATTTCTTCGAGACAAGTTTGTAAACTATAAAGAAGTGATCGTCTTTGAAATATATACGATTACAGTTCCAGGCACCTTATTTATAAAACAAAAAAAAGGTTCAAATCAAAAGATAGAATGACCACTTTGACAACGACCGATGGAAGACTTCAGTTTACTACCAGTTGCTTACCAAGATAACGAGTATTTCCCTTTTGTCGGATAACTACCAGCTGCTGGCCAAATTAAAGTGTATGTCCCCCTATTTGTCGGACAACAGACCAACTGCGCGAGGCGAACCAGGCTCTGAAGGACGCCAACCGCGAGTTGGCGGATCTGAGACTTCTGCGCGCGCAATTGGAGGCGGAACGCGACAACCTTGCCGCCGCCCTCAAGGACACCGAGGATGCTCTGCGCGATGCCGAAGCCAAGTTGGCCAACGCCCAGGCTGCCCTCAACCAGCTGCGTCAGGACATGGAGGCCCGACTCAGGGAGAAGGACGAAGAGATCGAGAACATCAGGTGTGTGCGCGTGCACCCACACGTGCGTGCGTGCGTGCGTGCGTGCGTGTGTATGTATATGAATACGTGAAGTTTTTTTTTCTTACAAGGAGTCGATTCTGGTTAAGGACAGATCTAGTAAACAGGTGTGGTACCTGTTGCGAAGAGACGCGCGATTTTCTCTCTCCCCGCTTTTTTTTTTTTTTTTTTTGACGCAGAAAGGAGAAGGAGGCGAAGCTGATGTTGTAAAGGAGACCACGCGCTTGGACCAGATTCAACAACGCACTTAACCTCCCCGATAACTCACACTCACACCTCAACGCGGCCAAGATAATTACAAAGCGCTTCTACTTACACCTCACCACAAACCAGACTCACAATGCACGTCACTGTCACAGACAACTCACATACACACCTCACAAGGCCCTTCACACTCACACACAGCTCACAGTCACAGTCACAGTCACACACAACACCACAACCACTGACAATATAAAAACTGAAGGACAAAGGGAGGACACTCGGCATCAAGATATCCTCTGGTACTTTATTATCTATTCTGCCCGCACTAGCGACTTGGCTGGGTCTACATAATGATATCTGTACCCTTTACCATTTCCCTGCCCTTCTGTGAAGTGTTTGTCTCGGCTCCCTAGCTCCCTTTCATTCATAACCTGGGCTGAAGACGCTGCAAGGCTTACTTCCCTTTGAACCTTTTTTTCTGAAAGTAGTGGGGTACATTCGCGCCATGTATGCCAACAGCAGAAATGCTCTGCACACATCAGAAGAAGACAGGTGTGTAGATCAGCTCTCAGTTGCGTGTGCTCAGCGTGGGCGTAGAAAGGTGGAAAGAACACACCTGAAGGAACGGCAGCTCGTTTTTTCACACTTTTTTTCCAAAACCGTGGCCGCTGTTTACAGCATCGCGTCAAGTAAAACTTTGATAATGTTTACATTTAGCTTGATTTGTGTAAGTGCCGTTGATTGTTAAAAGTACATCTCTGAAAAGTACTGACCAAATTCTGAAGAAATCCGTTTTGCTTACAACACGAAAGTCACAAATAGTTTGCTTTCAATATATTTTCCGTGAGATATTGCTGAAAAAGGGTTTTTTTATCGAGCACACTTCTGTACAGAGTGCTTGTGTAGATACGTTGTTTGTCGTAGTGACCGTTTCTGTGGCGCTGTGTGCAGACGAAGCAGCGCACGGGTGATCGAGGAGTTGCAGCGCACCCTGGTGGAGGTCGAGACCCGCTACAAGGCCGAGATCTCGCGTCTCAAGAAGAAGTACGAGACCGACATTCGGGAACTGGAGGGCGCCCTGGACAATGCCAACCGCGCCAATGCCGAGTACCTCAAGCAGATCAAGTCCCTGCAGGCCCGTGTCAAGGTTAGTCACGTGACCACCGTTCGTGTCTCTCTCTCTCTCTCAGTTGCCTTTTGCTTCCAGAAGAACACTAAAACATCAGACGCTGGATGGCTGGAAATGTTCCAGAGATCTTTCGTGCCTATGAAACAGGAATTGCGTTAACTGCTGCTGAAGATGTATTCGCAATAACCTGGGTGTGTTTCTGGCTGATCTTTTGTCCTCCCCAACCCCCCCCCCACCATATCCACACAAAAACAATGTGCAGTAGCTGCTTCAGCTTAGTCGGCCTTATACCCATGGTGTAACAGATGTTTACAGCTGGCATGTATCGTGTTTCCTTATCCAAATGTAACATGGTAGCGTCAGTGCTGTTCCGATCCAAATCACAGTAGGGATAAACATTTTTGTTTGTTGCGAACTTTATTATCTTTAAATCGCTACATCGTATATCTGATAACTTAACATCGCGAACTTTACATGCGATAAGAAAATGCTAAACAGTTCACCCCTAAAATAACAAGAGTAGACACGGACACCATCAGGTCAAAACAATTGGCCGCAGCTGATCAATAAAGACAAGATGTTGCATGTCGTTGATGCCTGCTCTGCTGTGTCACGTGCAGGAGCTGGAGTCCCTGCTGGATGACGAGCGCCGCGCAGCTGACGACCTCCGCAACCAGCTGTCCGTGTCGGAGCGCAAGCGAGTGGCACTGGGACAGGAGCTGGAGGATGCCCGCTCTCTCCTCGAGGCTGTGAGTAATCATCTTAGGGACTTCACTCGCTACGGACTGACTGCACTCCAACAGGAGATGCAGACAATATCTCTCTTATCTCGAAACGACTTCCTAATATCTTTGTCTTTTCCTTGTCAAGTGCTTTTCTTTTTAACTGAATACCTGGTCTTTATTCATATTGTCACCTTTTACTTTGATCTGTTGTGAAATCATAATTTATTTCGCGATATTGGGGGTTCTTTTTCGTCAAGAAAGCGTTAAGCTTGTCATTATCTAACTTTTTATCCTCAAACGTTTTTCATTTTCTTTGATATCTGGATGTGCCTACCCATTCTGCAGATCCTCACTATTGCAAAGTGTCTGAGAAATATCACTCACGCTTGTCTCTCTTATTTCATCTTACTCTCTTAGGCGGAGCGTGGCCGCAAGAACGCCGAGAACGAGCTGGCTGACGCCAACGCCCGCGTGAGCGAGCTGACCCTGCAGCTCACATCCCTCACCAACGACAAACGCCGACTGGAGGGCGACGTGGCCGCCATGCAGTCCGACCTGGATGACGCCATCAACAACCAGCGCGCCGCCGAGGAGCGTGCCGAACGCCTGTCATCAGAAAATGGCCGCCTGGCCGACGAGCTGCGACAGGAGCAGGAGAACTACAAGAACGCCGAGAGCCTGCGCAAACAGCTGGAGATCGAGATCCGCGAGATCACCATCCGACTGGAGGAGGCTGAAGCTTTCGCCGTCAAGGAGGGCAAGCGCCTTGTTGCCAAGCTCCAGGGACGCGTAAGTCAATGAGACTTCACGAGTACTCTTCTTACGTCATAATCACGTGCCAGACATACATGGCGGGAAAGAAGAACATAACAAAACGCGATGAGAATTTTTTGTAGGAGGGGAGGGGGTCAAGAGACGTTGCAATGAAAATAAAGACGTTATGAATGCGATTAGACACTTGACAGATTTGATTCTTTGGGTCATCAGGTTCGAGACCTCGAGGCTGAGCTCGAGAATGAGGCACGTCGCGTGCGCGAGGCCGTAGCTAATCAGCGCAAGGCTGAGCGCCTGTACAAAGAATTTCAGGCTGCCACCGAGGAGGAGAGGCGTCAACTGGCCGAGCTGGCTGCCTTCAACGACCAGCTGCAGCTGAGAATCAAGACCTACAAACGCCAGCTGGAGGAGGCTGTGAGTGGCCTTTCTTTATTCCTAAAAACCTTTACATCATCTTGGCTAACATCTGTCGCGGCTTGATGTTGATTCAGTTTCGGATTTGCACCCATCCAGTGATGACGCTTCAAAAAAATGTCATCTCCATGGTCACAGCTCTAGTTGCATTTAGAATTTAGTTACCTATGAGTATTGCCTCGGTTTTTGTGCAGTTAGCGCGGAGATAAGAATATAGAATATTTACAAGTATATGCACATTTCATGTAAAGGACATCAGCAAGCTGTTATCAGTAAAACAGGTTGTCGCGGCACTCTAGCGCACCTTACATTCTCTTGTCTATTTGATGACCTGCGTCTTCACTGGGGAGGTCAGAAGTGTAGCATGGGTGGGCACTGGTGAAATAAATAAATAAATAAATAACGCGAATGAGCAAATCGGAAAGGGTAAATCTGTCAGCATCTGGTGAGCCACAAAATGCGACCACGAACTTACTACCTTCTGACCTGACTTCTGACCTGACCTCTGGCCTGATCTCCGTTGCAGGAGGACGTGGCGAACCTGACAATGAACAAGTACCGCAAGGCTCAGACACTGATCGAAGAGGCCGAATCGCGCGCCGACAACGCTGAGAAGAACTTGCAGGTCGTCCGCCGGGCACGCTCCATGTCCGTCACCCGCGAAATCAAGGTCATCCGACAATAATTTCAGGTAAAGATTTTTTTTTTTGGTCTCAGCGCGAAGCGCAGTGCATGGACTATGAATGCATTAAAGAGCACAAAAGATTAAATGCCATGACGAGATGGTCCAACTGCACAAAAAATTCATTTAACGACTGAAATATTCCCGTTAAATGAATCTTTCTTCTAAAATATGAAAAATGGAAAGGACGTAATTTTTGAAAAATTATTTTAGAATGGAAAAAAATTGGTATGCTTCTCACTGTCTGAACCTGACAGATGTGGAGAGGGCGTTATACTATCATTGAAAAAGTTGTTAATGATCTATGTTTGTGCAATGAAACCACGTTTGAGCATAAACTTAATCGGTACCAGTTGATTGCCATTTGCAATGTCCACTGTCAATGTTGAACGAAAAGAAATGTAGTTGGTCGTTTCTTGGACACACTTAACTCTCTATCCCTATTGTTGACTTTCTTTCTGTCTCTCCACAAACTCAGACTTTCTAATCGTTTCTACACCAGCCTAACAACCTTTCTGCTTGATATCGTATCAAAAATCCTTTTAATACTTTTTTCGTTCTTAAGTGTTGCTTGCCAACCCCAAGCTTAAATGTAAAGATTGTTTTTGTTGTAATTTATTTATTTTTCTTTTCTGTTTCCAAATGAAATGTCTATGCACTGAATATCGTTTATTTCTTCTCTGTATTTCACGTGCTCTCCTTCATTCCAATGTTTAGTTCGCATGCATTCTGTTTATACCGTTCACTTGTTTTTTTCTTTCAGACTGCCTGCAGTTCCAAGTAGATCATATTCTTGTACAGAGTTTATACAATCGCACCCCTCTCTGCAAAAAACTGTATGAAGCGTTTACTTGTTTTCATTTTGTTTTCTGCGGCGTCGCCTTCAGTCCTGCTTTATTTCAAAACTTATTTGTGATGCATCGACTGTCAGTTGTGATCTCTGCAATAGAACTGCTAGTGGATCGATCCATGTTTTTTTGTTTCTGTTCAAGAATGAGAGCAGTACAACACAGTCAAGACCACACACACGTTCGAGGACGAGAAGACTCAGCTAACATTTTTTTATACCTTTTTGATTTTTGACAAAAGGATGTCCATACTCTTTATAAGAGTCACGTGACGATAGCAGTCTTTAGTCAGATTGGTCTGGGCGATTTTGTTGTTTACGAAGGAGTCAGGGGCAATTTCTTCGTACGGCACAGAACAGTTAGTATGCCAGAAGAGGCAGTAAGATTGGAAAAAATTGAGGCACGACATTTTTTATCTTACACTGTCCATCTTTTTTACAGATCCACCGAAAAGGAGCTACAAAACCCGGTCTTATCTGCCTCTTCCCGTTAATATGACACCACGAAGGCTAGTCACTGCCACCATAACTTTATTGTCACACTAAGTAAGACTCCAGACAGCCGTCAAGACAAAAGAGCTTTGTAGGAATTTACAACTGCAAAGAGAGCCAGGCGTTCGTGAAATTATGGTTGTTTTTATTAATTCGAGATCATCATTGTATTATACTCCAAAGGTTTATTTCTAATTTTCTGCCATCTTCTTCCTAAGAACTATAATATTCTTCATCATTTTTCAGCCTTGAATTTTGACATATTAAAGTAATTTATTCTTACTTTTTGAAAGTGCAATATTTGTTGTTTCTGGGATTTTTCTTTTCATTGTCCATATGCATTATGTCTGTACGACATGCACTTGTGATACGCGAGGTAACAGGCCATGACGCCAGAGAGGCTAGAAAGCAACAGGAATACAGCAAACTATATTTAACTCATACCTACACGCTGTGTAGCGGTGCCTTGCCGCAACCATGGCAACCTTCGCTGCGTTCGAATGACCGAACAACACTGAACTTGTATGTAGGGGAAGACAGCAACGGAAGGTACATTTTCTGGACTGTTTTATGTGTTGTACGCATGCATGTGAAACGCTCCAATGGTGATTGTACGTCTCGACATGTTAGCCACGCATGACGCCATATTTGTTGAAGCATTGTGGGTTTTCTACAAATACTTGCGTGTTCTCAGCAGGCAGAAAAATATGGGAGGTACACAATTGCCATGGGCACTGAGAAGGAGCATCTCATCTTCTTCTTGTCATACTTTCTTCTGTCAAACGCTGCTTTGAAAAAAAAGATCTGTACGAGAACATCTAACGTCATTTGTGGTTCAGAAGGAATCGATAAAGACGAGTGGACATGTGATGTATTCCTGGCATTATTTGAATAAATTCACTGCGGCTTTAAAATGCATCTCATTGGTGTGTCTTTAAATGCGAATGACGCTGTTTGCCTCGTGTGTGGTGCCTGCATCTGTGTGTGAGTTCGCCAAGTCAGATTCAAAGTGATAACTTTACAGTAGCTGTCTGCTAAAATCAGAGAGAAGCTACAAAATTTCCCAAAATAATAATTTTAATTAATTGCGATATTTGCAACTTACATGCACGCACACAAACCCACGTACTGAATGCCACATAACATCAGCAATCCCTCTAGCGTGACCGGCGCCACTTTACGGCGACAGGAGGTTTCGACAGTCGATTGTTGTTTTTCCTTTTTGGCGGTGAAGGTACAATCGACGACCTGAGTGTTCGGAAGCTGGCGCACGTGCCATAATCCCCGGAATCAATGGCAACATGTGTACCACAAACTGATGCCTAAAGTTTTGGACTTCATATCACAAATAATCCATAAATAACAGAATATATATTGAATGCACAATGCTTTGTTGCAGTCAGCATATGCCAAGATAATGTAAATGTTAAAGGACAAGCCGAGTCAATATTTTTCTCTGTGATCGGGTAGTTCATTTTAAAACAGGTGTGACGAAGCTGCGGGGAGAAGGCCGGACTAAACGCCCGAGGGGAAAGGGGACACTAGCTATGGCTCGCCTTCACTCCTGACTTTCACCCTGCTCCACCCTCTCACTCGCAGTTCGCACGTTCACGCACAAGCAAACACAGACCACTGTCTCCGCTCATGCGTGCCAACACACTGACAGCACCGTTGTACGGCACACAACAAATTATTATTAACAAAACACAAATAGAAAATGAATAATCAGGTCTATCTATACATGATAAATGAAACGACCTGTCGTCAGGCCGGCAACTTATAAATGTAAACAAAATAGAATGGCAGCCTTGCCAATAATTGAGGGACTATAAAAAATGTACATAAAAGAACTTCCCTCTGACTAATGTTCCGTGTCGGGGCAAACGATTTACCCTGAGTCCTCAAGACGTGTGCACATAGGCGTGTGCACACCGCTGGAATTATGGCCGTGCCTCTCCGACGGCCTCCTTCCTCACCGCCTCGTCGTGGACGACTGTAGGCAGGCTCTACCACACTACTATCCACACTGGCGATGGTTCACTGATACACAGTTGCCCCAGGCAACAACGATGGTAGCAAGGATAGGCACACTGTCCCTAGTCCGCTTGCGCTGCTGCTTCCCGGTTGCCCCAGGCAACGAACAACAGCGGCTATGAAGCTGTTAGGCGACAGTGTCCAGCACCGGCACCAGAAGACGAAGAATCCCAGGCACACAGACGATGTATCCTGTCGGCCACTACCTCCAGGGGTTGCCCCAGGCAACGGGCGGCAATGTAGCAGTTGCCGGTACCCCAACGCTGTGTACCCTTCCTCTCGTTTGCGAGGACGGCGATCCTTGTTGAACACCTCGGTGCCACAGCCTGCAAGTGCCAGTCAGTAGCGCTGCACGTTCGTAGAACGGGCCCCCCTTCTGCAGTCTGAATGGTCGCAGCTGATGGCGTTCAGAGACGGTAGTCCCTACTCGATCGATGGGGAAAGGCCCCGAGTACACATCTACCCTAAACTATATACTGCTGACCCACGTGACCCATCTAAACCAACTCTTCCCAGCCCTGACGCTATCGCAATGTCACTAGTAAAACTACAACCACCCGCGCTATTCTCCAAACTTCCAAAATCTACCCCACTGTCCAAAGAGCTAAATCGACTACATCTATCACTGCGGCCTGTCAAGACATAAAATCGGACAGAATGGATCGTCCTTTGACTGACCGCAGCCCCCTATAATTAAGCTACCCAGACTTCGGCCGTGTTGTTCTGGCCTTGAACCCGGCTGGTTCATGACATTATCTAGATGTTATAAAGTGGGCCCATTTGAGTTAATTCTTTCAGGTGTATTATTATTAATAAAATATAGACACATTTCAAATGTGCGTTTGTCTCAGAGATACGCTTACGCTGTAAAGACTTCAGCCAATAGCAGCACTGGAAACGTGTTAATGTGGTATGTGTGTACAAGCGTGACGTCTCAAGTTTGACTTCTTTCTGCACTCTACTAGACCTTTAAGACGAGAGCGTTAGTACGAATATGTCAGGCAACCTCGTCATATTACTGTTCCTGGGAGAGGGAAGTTTCTAGGAATCATAGGGACTCATACATGCTTCTTTCTGTAATCATGTGACTGTTACCCGTGGTTAAACATCAGTATAACTTGGTCACGTCTGATGACGCTCAAAACATCTGGATTCATTAAGAGATTAATTTTTCTAGCTTCGGCAGCAATCCGTTTGGCAGTCGTCAATTGCTTCATGTTTGTTTGTGTGCAACTTTGCGTATTTCAGTCTCAAAATACTTGTTAGCAATTAAACCTGGGGTTGGTTTTATATAAGGTGTTAAGTCGGACTGTTTAAACCCAAATTTGTCGGCTTAACTTTTAAAAATATTCTTTGGTTCGTTTACTTGAGAGGTCTTGAACGAATCTTAAGTCTCCGGTCTAAAGTAGCAAGCCGACTATTCACATCACACAGTTAAGATTTAGGGAGGTTAAGCCCCTGAATACTAGACACACTAAATATCCTTCTTCTTCACCTACACGCGCACTCACACACACATATACACACCATATATATATATATAAACACATTGCTTTTCATGTGCAGTCTCATATTTTCAAATATTTTTGGGTCTTCAGCATTGATTGAGCACGGGATAAGATTTACCCCTAGTAAAAATGCACAGACAATCCTCACCTCCCCTGAAATATTCATCGTGTTAGAAAAGAGGACTGCTTTTCATGCGGAGAAGCAGGCGCGCTAACTGGATACTAAATCAGTTAACTTGGTAATAACTTCTGAGAATTTTAACTGACTGCTAAGTGTTAGCATCAGCTAGCCTTTTCGGAGCACGTTGCCTCGCGTGAATGGGTTCAGAGGAGGTAAGTCGGTACAACCAACCTCGTCATAAACTCCAGCTCTTGACAGGTACACAACAGCACTCACAGCAGATGTAATAAGCTCTACTCATGTTAGCTATGCAAATTGATACCCAGAACCAACAAAAGAAAAGTTCTATTCAGACTAGCTTCGCAATACGATGTCACTTACACTATCAAACAACAATAGAAATAAGCTCTCGCCAGGCAAGTTACACAAAGTGATACCCACCCACTCTGAAAGATCTGTAATTAAGCTAACTATGCAAAATGATACCAGGAGCAAACCAAAAAAAAATGTTTGAATCAGAAAGCTACATAAAATGATACCCAGAGCAAAAAAAAAAAACAAAAACTAACAAAAAATCTCAAACCATAGTCATGTCATCTGCACGAAGTAGTCAGAGCAAACCCGAACCTCTGGTCAAGTGAGCTGCACAAAAATAATACCGAAATTGTTAAAACAAAGACTTTATTGGTGCAATCTAAACCTTCGCATACTTTTAAACTTTATATCTCATCAGGATGGGATTTTAAAAATCATGTTAAACTACTTTCCCTCTTCACAAATTTATTCCATTAGACAGTCCATGTGGAAAAACAAAATTCTCGCTTTGTGGGTCAAGTTAAGCTGTTCAGCACATGACCATCGGCATATATCTAGTGCCATTCGAGAGCTCTACCGCTGTCCTACCCTATCAAACACAACAGACACCGTCCTACTGGCGTTGGCAGATAATGACCAGGCCTGAGCGTTCAGACTTGAACTTGATAAGCAAACCGGGCTAGGAAAGCGGGAACAAGCAGATGTTCATCTCCCGTGAACAAAATGGAGGAGAAGAAAAAGCAGAAGACAAGACAGTCGGCAGAAACGAACTCCTGCAGTTGGAGTAATGTCTTCTGGTTGTCTGCCTTTCTGCTTCTGGAGGCGGCGGCGTTGGTTTCAGTGGTAACGTGGCAGCAGCACGTGCTTGACGAGTTGACCACTCGCATCGACACGGAAACCCGCGTGTACCGCGAACTGGACCGCGCCTGCCAGACCTCCCATGACGACTGGGACGTTGGACCGAATCATCAGCACGAGGTCAGCCATTGGTTCAAAACAAATGTTTGGAGATGGATGGATGGCCACCACGATGCTCTGTGTTCGCTGCCAGTCCATGTACTGAGCGGGCTTCATCCATCGTTAGTTTGTTTAGAATTAAATGGTTATAGTTACTTTAATTTTATTTCAAAAGTTCCAGACTGCTTCGAGTAAGCAGCCAAAATTTCAATTCTTCATCTTAAGTCTCATGTCCTTCAAACGCATGATGCTGAATGTGTGATTAATGAGACCGTAATTTAGCACCAGAAACGAACATGAGTAATTATTAGTGTCATTATTATTGTTATCGTCGTCTTCGATACAAAGAAATAGACGTGATCCATTTAGAAATACGCGCTTTGAATAAGACAACAAGGAAATGAGTGAACCTAATTATACTCTGGACAAAAAACGTTGTACAGGTAATGTGATTGATAGGAGTGGTTTCCTTTACTTTTAAAGCTGCCGGGACTTGCCAAAACTTTAATCGAAAATTTACCCTGCTTAGCACAACCACCCACCACCACAGAGAAAGAAACGCCAAGAATTGTCTGGATTATTCGCGGAGCTGTTAGAAGTTCAGAAGCATGTTCTCATAGACCTGTGTCAAAGAAGAACTGATCTCTGTCAAAAAGGTAAAGCTTTCCTTAATTTTTCATAATATATACACAACACCTACTTTTAAATATTTATTTTTGCATTAACTCACTGCTTTATTTTCGTCCTTTGCTTATAGTTATTTGCATTTTTTTTTGTTAAAGCTTATTGAATACGTTCAAGACATTTCTACATTCACATCACACACATATCTGAAAGCTTTATCTTCTATTATTTACATTCCTTTTTAATAGTTGTAATGTCATTATCATTATCATCTTTATCTTTATTTATTTTTCATTATCTGTAATATCTTTGTCTTTCATTACTGTCAAGATATCAGATATAGTAGCATAAATAACTTGTTCTAGTGGATACTGTAAAAACATTTACAACAGCTTTATTTGGTCAGAAGGAGACTAGAATGCCTCTTATTACACCTAAACTAAATATCAGCCAAAAGACGAAAGACCTGCACGTTGATCTTTATTATTGTCTCCACTTCTCTGCAGGTCCCAAAGGCGAACAAGGCCAGAAAGGAGAAGATGGTAAAATACTGTTAAGCTTTTAGTAGCTCATTTACCGGCGATATAAGTAATACAAAATAATAATTAAAAGCACTTATATATTGCATATATCATACGCCGTGAGTTCTATGTGCTTCACTATAAAAGTAAAACACCAAGAAATAAATGGGACAATTAGGTTGATGGGGTTTTGTGGGGTGAAAGGACAGTGGATGCCTAGGGTTGTCCATTCAATCTTGTGTTTGTTTTTGACAGATCAAGATTTCAGACTTACAGTTCAGATCTGAAAATTGAATGACTAAATTACTTCGGGATTCATCCGACTGTATATTGTGAACTGAGAAAATGAAAGCATATGAATATATTATTCGTCTTCGTGTCCAAGAGATTAAGCAGCCACCAACCCGTAGAAATCTCAGTTTCCGAAGAACACTCTGTCCCATGATAGAGTCGCATTGCAGGGTGATTCGGTCTCAAGATGTACACACAGATACAGGTATTAGCAAAGATCAAAAGGAAGTGTAACCACACAGGTATCACGTTCAAAAAGTTTCTCAATTACATGAGGTTGTAAAGAAATGTGTAGTGTGCGTTGATTGGTTATTATTTTTTTATTAGCACTACGCAACTTCCGGTTTGAAAAACGGTTGAAAAACAAACATCAGCACAAAACCGCTCTCCACGCTTTGATTGACTCGTTTTCCTCAGCTATTTACTCTCAGAGTAAAACCAAATAAGTCTCTTTACAAAACAGTTTACAGTCCAATTTGTTCTTTAAGCATTTCTACAGCATTATTCGTCCTTGTGCGAAGTAGCACTTGAAGTGAATTTTGGCTCTTGTCACTTATCCGAATCTTAAATCTTCAAGCTACTGTAGTTTGATCTTGAGTTTGGTTAACTTTCATTTCTGAATGTAAAACAAAAGATGTCCTTGTACAAAGAATGACTGATCTGGAGTGCATGTGAACTGAGACCTGATACAGTATGCAAGATTAAGATGGACAGGCTAAAAGGTTTTTGTTCAGCAGAACGCACGTTGCAAAACACACTCTGTGATGTGATGGGGACCGACATATATATATATATAAATCACTGTGTGTGTATTCTAGATTTTTTTTATTGTTGTAAATAGCAGTGAGCTTAGGTTTGGCTGGGGTATGGCACTTAATATTTATTATTATGATTGTTGTTGTGATTAGCATTATTATCTTGGACGAATTCCAAATAAAGAACTATACAAAAGTCACTGTAGAAAAAATAATATTCGAATGGTTAAAATAATTGATAAGAATAAAAATGTTGATTTTGTTTTATCGGTTAGATGATTTAATTTGTCAGCAGTAAGGAAGACAATTTCTGAAAATGGTTTGGAGTTCTTGTATCACAGAAAAATCATGTTAAGTTCCCATCGCCTGTTTATGTTCTTGTCTGTCCATCTTTCTCTTTCTCTCCCTCTCCCTCTGTCTCCTAAGCGTAACCACGCACCTAAATGAATGTCTATTAATCGAGGGTCCTTTCATTCATCTATTTTAAGGAGACCGTGGAAATGTTGGAATAAAGGGAGACACTGGTGTAAGAGGTCCGGCAGGTGACGCCGGTCATCAAGGACCTAAAGGAGACCCTGGGATTGATGGCCAGCCAGGCCCACATGGCCCTAAAGGTGTTCTCGGACACCAGGTAACACGCTGATCTAATATCCAATGTTCAACTTCAAATGGAAATTTTGCAGCATTTTTCAAATTTAGGGGTCTTATTCTCAAAGAAACAATTTGCAATCACGAGATCGATAAGAAATTAACGTTTTCTTGTGCTGGGTGCAGGGTCTACAGGGTTTGAAGGGTGATCTTGGCGACAAAGGGGACAAAGGTGATCCAGGTGCTGCAGGCCTGGATGGTGGTCAAGGACAGAGAGGACCGAAAGGAGACCGAGGTCCCACTGGACCTCAGGGTCAGGCTGGACCATCAGGCACTCAAGGACCTATGGGAACACACGGTGCTTCCGGACCACAAGGAGATCCTGGAGAGAAAGGCAGTCCTGGCCAGAAAGGAAGCATACTGGAACACGACTGTTACTGTGGCGGTGAGAGGACACTTGTAATTTCGCTATGCACTCAAAAAAGACTGACGCATAATAGACTTGACTTTTCTCTTAGCCTCCTCTTTTCAGGATGCAAAATGATTTCTTTGATGAAAGGATACATTTAAAAATTATCCTTTGAAAACGTTTTTTATTATGTGCACTACAAATATTCTAGTCATCTGTGCTTTCATTATTAGCAAAATATTTTCATGCAATGGCGTATGTCACACTGGTTCCATTCTCTTATTAAAATTAACTGTAAGCCCTGATTTTCTAGTAAAGTCAATATTTTGTAGAGAACTTTAAGATTTTGTAGGTTAACATAAAAAATTGTGATCTCTTAACTGAAGAATTAAGTTTATTGAAGGTTCCTACCTTGTCCAACAGAGATAGCAAGTCCATGTGTATCTCGGTCTCAATTTCACTCTCAGATCTCGTCAACCTAATTGGAAATTTCACGAACACAATGGCCGTCGTTCCGTACCAGTCCTTGACCCTTCACTGCGAAGTCAGCGACTTGTCAACTGGCGTCAACTGGAGGAAAGCGAATGGAGCGCTACCTGCAGGTGTTTTTGTTTCTGGAAGTAACATCATCTTTACCTCCGTTTCTGGAGACAACGTTGGTGTATATCAGTGCGTGGCGAACACGTCGGTCGGGGTGGTTACGAAGGACGTGTCCATCAAACTCATGGGTAAAGCTAGTTTGTATTTGATCATAAAGCCAAGAAAAAAGAACCATAGATCCTCATCCAGCTCTTCTGTCACCAGTTCCGTTTCAACCCATTCTAACATGTGCAGCTAAATCTGTGGTGTTATCGAAGGACTGTAAAAATAAGTATAACGACCAGCTGGTGTTCATGAAGCACGTAAACCCAACCCCTTAGGACACGGGGAAAGAGGGAGCTGGATAAATCTGTTCTTGTCCGGTTATGGTAAATAGTTGGATCTTCAAATGATATGTTCCAGAGTCCTCCAGAAGAGACTGTGACTTCCAGTACGGCTTCTGTTTGTGGGCAAACGTTCGGGACGATAAATTTGACTGGACGCGGCAAGCAGGACCCACATCATCTGCAGGCACGGGGCCCACTGCTGACCACACACGAGGAGACTGTGAGTGACAAAGACAACGTGGCACGGGGTCGGGGCATGAGAATGGAGGTGGCCTTCCTACTAGATGTTGCTCTGTTATTGCAGTTGCTCTTGTTACTTTTTGTTTTTGATGATGATGATGATGATGATGATGATGATGATGATGATGATGATGATGATGATGATGATGATGATGATGATGATGATGATGATGATGATGATGCATTTCAGCAACGGGATATTACGCGTACATCGAGACTTCGTCCCCACGGCTAAATGGTGACTTTGCCCAACTGGAGTCGGACACGTTATCACCGGGTCAGGAATACTGCCTCACCTTCTGGTACCACACATTCGGAGTATCCATTGGAAACATCAATGTTAAAATTAAGGTACCTGGTTTGTTTTCAGCTTTTCACACTGGCCTTTCCTTGCGTAGGTAAACAGAGAAAAAGCGATGGAGAATAGTCGAAGTAGTATATACCCACACACACACACACACACACACACACACACACACACACACACACACACACACACAGAATTAAGGTCTTTTTATGCTTGACGTGACGGAAGATGTCAACCCTGCTATGCCAAATCACTCTGCACGTGTTGCAGAAAAATGGAAGGTCAGGGTCACCCATCTTTATAACCGACGGGCAGAACGAGGACCTGTGGCGGCAAGCAAATGTTAATGTTCCAGCCCAAACCACGCCATTCTCCCTCATCATCGAAGGAGTTCGTGGGGATTCCTACACCAGTGACCTGGCCATTGACGACATCGTTGTCTCGGAGTCGGCGTGTCCTTGACCGTTACCCGACTTAACCAATGAGAGTCTCGGCTTCCGTTTTACAGATAACGTGTTCTCCATCCTACAGAACTTCTACTCATTCTTCCTTGTTCACGTTATCTAGAAATAAATGTTGATAGATTGGGAAGAAACCTTTGGGATCAATTGCAAGAATGGCAGTGGAATGGAGAATCTGGCTTCTTTGCTTTATGGGAAGTGATGTCCTTTGAGTTTATTGCTTAAAGGTCACTCAGAGGACTCTTTCTTCTATCGTATTATTTTAGAAACCTAGTCCATATGAACCCTTCTGCATATTAGTAAATGTAGATAAACATATTTTGTTCACATTTTGTATGTATACATTTGGTACACAAAACCACTTTCATCATGCAGGCAGTCTCATTATGTTTCTAGTCAGTCCTATGCTAATGACATACAGCTGTACTGCTCTACCCTACTGACTGAGTCTTTGCTCTGAACACTCTTAAAGCCTATATTGGTGACATCAACTGGCTAGTACAGAACAAATTTAAACCTAACGATGATAAAGCGGAATGCCTCTTCTGCTTGAGAAGAAAAAAATCGTTCATCGCTCATCAGTCCACCCAATTAAGTCAAGCTTGGCGACACAAACATCACCTGTACGTCGTCTGTCCGAAATCTCAGAGTCACCGTTAACTCAGAAATGACCTTTGATAGACCTGTTACAGCTGTCTGTCAGTCTGCCTGTCATGAGCTCCGTAAGATCAGCGCCATCTGCCACATTCTCTCT
The DNA here is from genome assembly GCA_004794655.1 of Marisa cornuarietis. NCBI lineage: Eukaryota > Metazoa > Mollusca > Gastropoda > Architaenioglossa > Ampullariidae > Marisa > Marisa cornuarietis. The sequence continues at coordinate 3,346,220 of SMMW01000575.1, forward strand.
ACATTCTGCCGCTACTCTTATCTGTGCGTATGTTCTATCTCGGTTAGATTCCTCTTACTGCTTGCTCGCAGGCTGCCCTTCATATCTTATTTAAAAACTCCAGAAAGTACTGAACTCCGTTGCACGTCTAGTGCTGAGAGCAGGTAAACGGGACCATGTCACCCCTCTCGTACGTCCGCCCTCTCATCCAGTACAAACTGTCTGTACTGTGTTTTAATTTCTTTGCAGGCGCCTGTCCTATTTCTCTGAACTACTCTTCCCTTACATCCATGCCATACTACTCCGCATTTCGTCTGATGTCCGTGCGCTCTCCATCCCTGTTATCAAAAGAACCACATATGGTCACCGGAGTTTTAATTACTGTGCTGAAAAACCTCCGAGCCCTTGCAGTTTGGCCCGGGGCTAGAGAAGTTGCTAGTCTCCACCTGTCGCCGCCCAGAGGCACTGGAGGACTTGTTGTAGAGAGGTTAATTATACTGGCAGGAGAGGCTTGGGCAGGCTGCTCTTTTATCACATGATAAAGAGACGACGATGCCAGCCAGGGGTGAGGGCTACAAGAGAGGGACAGCAAGCACCTAGACACTTCACCAACACACTACACACTTCACGCTACCCACTAAACGCTTCACATAATCATTAAACAGACAATATCGATGTATACCTGGACCATTTAGTAATTTGTTTAGTAATTTATGAAAGATGGCAATGGATCCAGATGTTGCTCTAGATCTTGATAGTCATAACAATCATTCGCCAGCCATACAATCATGTATTTGAAAACTATGTCACAACCACGTGACGTTCGACTCTCTCACTCTCTCTTTCAATCACACGCACGGGTCAGACAAACACGTGTTCTTACGCACAAAAGAATAAAAAGACTTGCCTGTGCAGTTCTACCTACGTTTACTAGAAAAAGAAAATAAATAAATAAAAAACAAATATAACACAGATATAAAAAAGAGAATTCCTAACTTCGTTCTAACAACTATTTACACTGTTTCCTTTCTCATTCCTTTTTCCTCCAACGATTCTCCTCAAACGATTCTTCTCTCCAACCATTCTTCTTCCGTCTCCGTTATTTTCTCAAGATTATCTCTAGTCTACTCTTATTTTACTCCTCTGACGATTCTCCTTCTCAAACGATTCTTCTTCTTCAACAGCTCTTTCTCCTAAATGTTTCTCTATCTCTAGTCTTCTCTTATTTTACTCCTCTAACGATTCTCCTTCAGCCTCTTCTCCATTGTTTCCCAAGATTCTCTACACACGTCACAGATCTTTTTTCATCATCCATACGCATTCAGACAAACTGACGTCATTCACGCTCTTTCATTCTTCCAAGCGGGATGAGACCTTCGACCTCAACTAGATCTGTGACAAACTAGCTTCTCTGTCTGGTCAAGCTGTAGCTTCGCCACCGTATGTTAACACTTTAGCAGGGTGTACAATACCATCCTGCCTTCCTCTGAGTCACCACAATCTTCCTTTTTGTAATAAGGTCTGAAAAAAATTATGTTCTGCTCCAATAAAAAGCATAGAGTAACAACTGTATTGAGTCTGTAAAATTTATGTTTATATTTAGAAAGTTCCTAAAGGAGACATAATATATAGTAATAACCCTTTTTTCCTAATGCACAATGTTTTGTTTGTCACTGTGCAATGAAAGAACATTATTAATACTGATAATAGCTATTTATTACACATACCTCCTCCTGATGGAGGAGTTCATGACATTTACAAAGTGTCTGAATATTCCCTTGACTAAATCAGTCTCATAATATAAATATAAAGAATAATTATATCCTTCCATTAAAACAGCTTCTTACATATACTGAGGTGGATTTTGGTGACATAAAATAAATTTAGAGAAAAAATTGAAGGGAAATCTCACATTGTTTACGTTTTGCGGTTAATTTGCGTCCATCCCGGTTATTGTACATGTGTACAGTTGGTTTTTATAAGTAATTTTATCGTTTGTCTCTGCTCCTATGGTAATTTTCCTGTTTCTTTATGCATGTGTGTTTAGTTTCTTTTTATACGGTTGTATAGAATCCCTACAACGTTGGTTGTCGATCAAATCCAGATGCTACAGATTGTATACAAAAACTGTAATTCCCCACACGCTTGAAGTTAATGACAGTGTCAATTTTCTTCTCACTAAAATTATAAAAGCATAGGAAAGAAGTGCTTGGAGTCTATACAATAAATGTTTATAATTGTAAAGTTCCTAGAAGAAACAGTATAGTAACAAAATCTTTTTGTTCCAACGCACGATTTTTTCTTTGTGGTTGTGCAGTGAAAGAACATTTATAATAATAATTATGAATATTTATTACACACATACCTTCTTCTGGTGGAGGAGTTAATGACATTGAAAAAGTCTCTATACACATCTTTCACATCGGAAACGCGATGTACATGCAGAAATAAGCATACACAAGGAGTTTGTTTTAAGTCAAAGATTTTTCATTGTCTCATCCTTTGACAATCCATGAAAGGATGATGTTGGAACTGTCTGAACAGTTAACTCAGGTACACAGCAATGTCGATGATCATTTATTTATTTATTGACTTTTGGTGGGAGGCAACATACGCTGCAGGTATCCAATAGTCGATAAGAAGTGGTCCACCAGCCACTCGTGGTGAAGGTCCGATGCATGCATCAGTCTCCGAAATCGTCGATAGGCTGCGGGCAGCCACCGAGAAGCACACCTGTCTTGTCGTGTATTTAATTGGGTTCAGTTTGTCAAATAGAATCAGACAGACAGTAAAGCAGACAGATATGGGACTTCAGTTGTTTGAGGCCTCATTGTAGGGCGCTGCTTGCTGCCATTTGGCGGTTGTCTACCCTCCCCCAGATCCCAACTCTCAATGTGATGTGTGTTAGTATAGATGTTTTTCAAGAAAAAATGAACCGTTGTTAATTACCGTTGTTACGCGAAAAACCTAGATTATTTATTGACATTGCGAAGGGAGTCCTGTTCGACACATGTAGCACTCTAACGCCATCTTGATCCGGTGACCATCTGCTGACATGCCGCGTCCTGCAGTTGACCTCACTTTCCTTTGTTGCATTGTTTGATTCTTGGTGCTGCTGTATTTTAAATTAATCTTTATATTCCCCCACCCGACTCTTATTATTATTCTTGTGGATACCTAACTAGGCGACAGCTACTGCTGGCGTCACGCGCGCCTTGTCATGCACGCGAATGCACTCTATCTCGAAATGGACGTTTCTTGATTGTCCCTCAAAATTTATGTTGTTATTATTATTATTTATTATTATTAACTTAATAGACGTTTACGTTGCTTTGAAAAACTGTATAGAGTTACTTCAATCTACCATTGCTTTGGCGGGTCGAATCAAATGATAAACTGAAGGCAGGACGTTTCCCACCCCTGATCTAGATGGCTATGGCGTCTAAAAAAGGACATCAAAATAGTGCAGCCCCTGATCAATTTTAGGAGCAAGCAGCTTAAATTTATAACCTGGTGTATAGACACTCATGCACGTTTTGAAATTTCTAGCATCATCTTCACATAATTTTATGGTTAAAAGAAACTCTTCATTGTTATTTTCTTTCACGGCGTCTGATCTTAAGCAAATGACAAATGGTGTGGCAAAGAAGAAGAATGTATTTGTCACAAGCTGAATTGAAATTGCTTCTCTGGCCTCTAAAAAGCTGGAAAACAAAGACATAGTCACAATGTTACATTTGTCTTCCGTGGTACATCCATTTTGGACACGAAGCGCAAATGAAATGATCGCTTTGTTGGCGGAAGCCTCAAACTCAGCGTCGCTCTGCGTGCACACGCACATGCATAGCAGCTGCACACACGCGCAGTCTTGTTCCTTTTTTTGAGATACTTAGAGGTTTAATGGAGTGTAATGTTTGTTCTAATAACTCATTCCCTCTAAAACTAATTCAAAGAAACTACTTCCCCAAATGTACTTTCGCACTCAAAATACACACCACCCACGTGCACAGCAAGAGGTCAAACTCGAGACGTCACACTTGTACACAGATACGTATAATTGACCTAAAGTCCCAGCTCCCTCATTGGTCGAATCATTTACAACGTAAATGTGTCCAAGATACTATTCTTGCCTTTGTGCGGTGTTGACCTTGATCTGAGCACTAAAGTGTTAGTAGGCGAGTATCTCGACAAAGAAAGAGGTGGTAGTCATCAACATTTGGGGAAACAGTTTCTTTCACTGAGCACAGCTCAGTCATTAGAAAAAAAAGTGAACACCATACTAGGCCACACAGGGCCAATGACTTCAAGTAATGTACTTAACGACTTAAAGGTACATTGATTTCCACCAAATGAAATGCACTCTCAGGTAGCGATATGCTTGCACGTATCTGATATCGCTTGCTCGATGCCAGTTATCTCAACTGTCAAAACGAAGTGATAATCTTTCTGTGACCACTAAAAGTCGTATTGCATTTGTTTCAAACTATTCGCAATCGTTTGTGCGATACGAGGTTAAAGAAAGGTAGGTCGACAGATGATGTGGTGGATAAGCTGTTCGATGACAGACGTGAAACGCACGTTCGCAGAGTGACGTGAAAAGAAGGCTAACATACAGTGACTCGCCAAGACACGAGGGTATATAAAATGACGTGTCTCGTACCCAAGTGAGTAGCTGTGACATGAAGGCATATAACGTCACGTAATCTGAAAGGAATGTTTCTAAAGCGACATCTTTACGGACATTCTAACAGTTCTTTTCTCTTCACGAAGCAAAGCCTGAGTTATTCGCCCACAAACTGCAAGATGTTCGAGTCTCTTAACAGGTCAACTATTGGACTGAGCATGTTATTTAATAGATCGCTTATAATGCTTGTTTGACGGTGCTGCCAGGTGTTACCATGCTAACACCCGTTGACTGGATGATTGGATGGGGATAAATCGATGACGTGTATTAAAACAAATCTCCCAGTTCTCAAGGGAGTTCTCTGTGTGTAAACTAACAGGAGCATTTTAGGTGAGTTATTCTTTCCAGTTTACAAAATCTTCATTATAAATAATATGCGTACGTACGTGTATGTGCGTGTGAGATAGAGAAAGAGAAGGTGTGTGGCAGTGTTTATACATATAGACAAACATACACAAACTATTTATTTGATAGGCCTTTAGCTCCATTCAAAAAGATTGGTGTGCAGTATCTTCTACAAAAAAGTATAGAATACGTATTATGTCTGATTAAGGCATATAAATATGTGTGAGGGTAAACATTTTTTTTCTTTGTAGTTAAATTTATAAACATAGCTCGATTACATAATATTTCATATTCGCATCAGAAGTTCAAAAGTAGCTAACCTATTGTAATATTCTTTTTTTATAAGAAATGCGCTCTTGGATTTACCGAACATGGACGTACCATCATTTAAATCCTCGTTATTGATGTTGCATGTTGGCAACGTCTTACATTATGGACGGAATTTCTGAAGGCATGCGAAAGAATAAGATTTCAAAGTGGAGTCACAACAGTGCATTTGTAACGAATCCACACGCGTCTGAAATTGAATGCATTTAATATAACAGGATAATATGTTAAACAGTTTAACCTTGACCTGTCTGACCTGTTCATGGGTCACGCTTACCTTACTGCAAATATGTGTGATACGAGGTTTCATGGGTCACGTCTACTTTAGAGGCCATGTCTGATGGGAGATTTCATAGACAAAGACTGAATCTGATGTGTGATTTTGTGAACTATATTTACCTTTGATACGAGATTTCGTGGGTGACGGTAATTAGAATCCATTCTAATGAAACAAATTGTCAGCATCAGCTAGTAGACTGAAAATGGAAATGAAGATTTACAATCGACATTTTTACATTGTACGTCTTGTAAAGAACTCTGAATGAAACATTTGTACATGTGATATAAAAACAAGACAAATACCAGAATATTTAATGAAAAGACTCGCAATTTAGTTCTAGAAAAACATTTCTGGTTTTCCTTCCCCATTATTCCCACAGAAAAATATCAGATTGATCTGGCAGCTAATACATTTTACTTAGCTAAACATCTCAGCTAGGTAGTAAAAGCAGTCCAGGCGACCATTATCTTTGCCCTAACCACATGAGTTGTTTCCTAGACAAAACATAAAAACATAATGTGTACAAACCACTCAAAAAGATCAGATTAATCTGACAGGTGATGAATGTTGATCCAACATCTAAACTGGGTAGTAAAAGTAGGCCACAAATGTTTACCATTTCCATTATAAATTACGTTTAAATATCAAACATAATGTGTGCAAACACCACTGTGAATGAAAGCCCCATAAAGCTCTAAAAAAAAGAAAATTTCTGATATATAACTGTTCATATCAGCCTACATGTAAAACATCTTTCAAGTGAAAATGAGCAGGGATTAAAAAAAAATTCATAATTTTGCTTATATCATCTTACTTATCATTAAATGTGTCTGTAAGTCCATGCGATTTGCAACTGCGATCGACTTTGTTGGCCGATACTTGCGTTCAGTTTCTGAGACCTTTCATCAAGAAGTTCAAGTGGTTCGAAGCACCATATCGTGGCCAACATAGAATGTAGCTTTTGCGTAAACTAAATAGTTTTTCAGTTAGCCAAGTAATCTTAGGTCGTTTTTACCAGTCATTCATTGAGAGTCTTCTCTCTTTTTCACTTGTACGCTGGTTTCGCAATCTCTCTGTCCATGATAGGAATAGTCTGAACAGTGTTGTGAACACCTGTTCCAAGATAATTGGTATCAAACAGAGGGATTTAGCTTCCTTTTGTGACCAGCAAATAGTACGGAAAACTTCATGTATTTTATCATTACCTAAACACGTACTATCAAAAGAATTTGTATCATTAAGCTCAGGTAAACGCTATGCCATGCCTATATGTAAAAGTAACAGACACCTGAAATCATTTGCGCCATCTGCAATCCAGCTGCTCAATCTTAGAGGAACTGTCAACGATGTGTGTGTGTGTGTGTGTGTGTGTGTGTGTGTGTGTGTGTGTGTGTGTGTGTGTGTGTGTGTGTGTGTGATGTAGGTGCATACTTGATTTCCTTGTAATTTTTTTTATCTATATATATGTATGTGATATATGTTACTTGCCCACTTCTTTCTTTTTTTTCCTTCATTGTTGAACTAGAGCACATTCAAATTGCCCACTGGAACAAATAAAGTTAAGTCATTATCATTGTCATTGTCATTGCCCTTAAATTGTTTTCTCGTCTGCTAGGTTATCTTGGAAAAATAGCCACAGTCCCAGCCTTTAACGCCGTGATATAGCCTTAGTAACTGGCACGGCGTTAAACACAAACAACCAACCGAGCCTTAAACAGAAAAATTAAACAATTCCGCTTAAAACGAGCTAGAAAGTGCGAGATTGTTATTATCTTACCTTCGCGCGCTGACGAATCCCAAAAGGTTTTTAAGGCCCTCTGGTTCAAATTTTGGGGTCAAGCCAAACATGACAAAGAGACACCAAATTAGTTTCCCGATCGATGACGTGGAAGCTGAAGCCTAACTATAGATGCATGGTCACGTACTACAGGTCATAATAGGTCACATCCTTGGATGTTAGCCTGTGCGTCGTGTTGTCATTTTAACTTATTGACGTTCAGAAACTTCCCGAGTACTATGGTATCCCCCCCCCTTTTTTTTTTTTTGCAGGCATATCCTAAGGCCTAAAATGCCTCGGACAAAAGACTATGTTGGATTCTTTACTCCGTCGTGGGTATGGTTGGCTAGGACATCGTCATTCACCATGAAGACCTACATGGTGACCCTCTTCGCCATCGGTTGTGTGCTGCAGATCTGTGGTGTTTTAGTGCTGTACCACAACCCTAGTTCCACGAAGACTCCCAGAAGCTTCGCGCGAGTGTCTAGTAAAGCTTACCAAAGCCTTCTTGATAGCCAGGCTAGCAGCAGGCTAGACTCCGTGTCCCGAACAGCCTATCAAGCGAGGGGAATCTTTGCAAAAATAGAGATGACAGAAGTCGTGGAAGATAAAGAGGTCATCAAAGTAAACAACAATACCGATCCAACCTGCGTGGAAAGGAACGTAGAATACGGAGAGGTGGAGGATTTGATGTGTTGGGTGAGCAATTCACACACACACACACACACACACACACACACACACACACACACACATCCGCATCTAATTTTCTGCTAGCCTTCCTGAAATATTATGGAGGCTTCATTAAAACTCTTAGTTCCATTTTGAGCTGTCCAGCCTCGGCCGAAGTTCGACGACAGCCTGAAGAACCCTTGCTGGTGGGAAGAATCTGTCGCTGTACGGGAACACGCTGTTGGCAGAGGTCGCCCTCGATCCCTGGGCACCCTGAATTGCCTACCCTACTTCCACATTCTGTGCTGCTCTAAATCAGGGACGACCGATCTGTACAACCGCATCAGGATGCACAGGGATATCGTCCCCAACGCAGGGATATTCGGCAAGGAGCAGCTGTACTGGGGCTGGAGCAAATATGGTGAGTATCACAGGCTGCTAACAACGTTTACTCAGTGTTTTTATTTTTTCAGCAGCATCTGGCTTTGTAATAAAGATGTAATTGATGCAATAAAGTAGACAAAATACTATAGTAACAGAGTTAAACCATTTATAGCTTTTCTCGACTTTTTTATTTATTCATTTTTGTACTCACTTTGTCCCTAATTTTGTTAACTCTTCGTGATTGTTGAGAGGCAGGCATTGTTATTGTGGTCATTTTATCAAAATTCATTGAAGCGATCTGAAAAAAGTGTACTAGTTTGCACATTTGGAGTCCTATTTTTATTATGGTCATTGATATTATTATTATTATTATTATTATTATTATTATTATTATTATTATTGCTATGTCAATGAAAGTCTGAAACTTTGATAAAATTGGTGATATAAAGAAAGTGACAGAAAACACTCACCCACAGCCACCTACCCACCCTGACACGCCCAGACATTCTCTTACCACACACATATATATATATATATGTGTGTGTGTGTGTGTGTGTGTGTGTGTGTGTGTGTGTGTGTGTGTGTGTTGCTTGTCTGTCTTAATATTCCGTACGAGTGTTGGCATGACTGTGTGCAGGTTATACCAACAGACTGACTAAAGCAACTCCTCGCTCGTTCACGAGTTACCTGCAGGCCTTCCGTTTAATAGCCCGACGTTTGGCCTCCGCCGCCTTCTTCAAACAAAGTTTGACCAAAAGACTTATCACCTGTAAGTCAGACATAAGCTTTCAGTAACACTGATGGCATGTTATGTGTAGAGATAAACGATATATACAAATAAACTATATGTGCACCCATATGTTTAGTATGTTTTCTGTCTTAGGTCAAAGTCCATATCGTACAGAATGTACTAAATTTAATATAAAGTTTATTTTTATTTATATTTACATCTAAAGTATTTGTTGATTTCTGCATGTCTGTAGCTGTGGACTTCTTATTGGACTTAAAATTGTAGGGTTAGTTGGCCCTGTTCCTAAACGGGTTTTGCTTCTAAGTGTCACATTACAATCTTTTTTTAAATTGACGAGAAGAAAAACTACAGCTAAAAACGCCAGAAAAAAGAAAGAATCAGGGCCTCAAACAACGATTCGTGAAATACATTGTCTTCAACTGCTAGCTAGTAATGTGCACGTGTTGTAATAAATCTTCGTGAAGCTCTCTTCCCACTCTTAATGTCATGTCAGCTAGCAAACCAGTCAACAGACTGACCCCCTACTTCTTCAAAAAGCAGAAAGCAGTTTTAAGAAAACAAAAAAGCACGCAACAGTTACAGTTTATGAAAAATACGATAACAGTTGCAGATATCCCCAAAACTGGAACAATATCGCATAACGAGTGGTGGTGATGGCTTCAAGCAGAGCCAGGCAAGGTCCACCCATTAATTTCAGATCAGTTGTTTCACGTCGTGCAGTGGACGCCTCACCGCCCGACATGTGGGACTTTCGAGGCTGGTCTCTCCTCCCCCAGAATAAGGGGCTGCGAGAACCGACAGTGCTGACCCCTCACATCATGCGCCACCTGTACCGTGACCCCAAGTTCATCGTCCTGATGAGGGACCCCGTGGAAAGGTAAGGACATGTCAGGCCAGTTGTTTCACTCGTTTTCCCTTCAGCTGAGTGTAGTTTTCCCACTGCTTCGTGGTTTCTTTATTCAGGTTCACACGTACTTTATTAAATTTCATAGCTGATTCCAGCTACCTAAAATCAATGTAATCCCTCTACTTTAATTAATGTCGTGCTGCTAATAATCAACATTTACCATTGAAAATGGCCTTGTGTGTGAGTGTCAAACATTTGCATGAAGAATGAAAGAAATTTAAAATTAGATTTGAAAAAATTTGTTAATTTAATTACATAAAAATCATTAATTATATTAAATGCTTTTCAATGCAGTTATTTAAACTCCCTTCGTGAAATTTATATTACTGAGTGCTTCATTCCAGGTTATTCTATATCTTGGAATAAAATATTAGTCTGTAGCAGCTGCTAGTCCTGAATGAATAAAGGAAATCGGCTGTGACAAATTAGAGGGTTAACTGAGAGCATTGTCTGGGCTCTGTTGTATGTCGTGTGAAATACTGTGAAACTAGAAGAAACAATTTTTACCTAATGAGTTAATAAATTACAGCTTTTCCTTTGTCAGGGTATACTCAGAATACCTATTTCATCACATGAATTTCATTTGTCAGGATGTACTCAGCATACCTCTTTCATCGCATGGGAAACAACTCTCGCTCCTTTCATCGTGACGTACTGTCGGCCATCTCAATGTTTGATCGCTGTCTAAGAAGAACCCCGAGTCATCGCGAGTGTTATTTCAATGCTTCGGTGACTGATCCCTTACCTGTAAGTGATTCTGAGTCCGCTCCATCCACGTATGTATACAATTTCATTTCAAACTCGTAGATCGAAGGTAGAAACCAAACCTCGTCACGTTGATTAACCACATTGAAATCATAGCCTTAAAGCGGTCTGCTTGAACATTCCTCAAGCTACATTGAGATTTAACTTAACAAACTTTGACCTTTCATTTGATGTTGCACGACCCATCGCAGTCAGGTACTTCGCGATGACGGTAACTGAGCATGCCTGCAGCCTTTTCACAGCAACAGTTGGGGGCTAGCTAAAGGTGATTTAAAGGCAGTTCTAGAAAAAAAAGATAAATTTATTTACCAAGCGAAATTGCACAATGACCGTCTTAATGATGGCCGCCACGATATCGACACTAACACACTAGTCTTCATTACATATCAATCAACAATCAATCAGTCCTCCTCGTGCTAGTTGCACATAAGGCCTCAACCAGTGCCCGCCACTGATGTCGATCGGCTAAAACCCGGCATCTGTTTTGGAAGACGTGAAGCCTGTTACCGTTGTTTTTGGTCATCTTCCATGATTCTGATCCATAAAGGAGGGAGATGATCACATTAGACTTGAAGATTCTCTTAGTCTTCTGACTGATGTTTTTTGCCTTCCATGTGCTCCTGAGTGAGGTGAAGGCCTGGCTGGCTTTCGCCAGTCGGGCTCAAATCTCAACCTCCATATCCCCAGTGTTTGACATTTTGGACCTAAGATGGGTAAAGCTGACAACTTCCTCAATCTCTTCTCAATTTTGTTTGATGTTTTCTTGGACTCTGGCATTCACTCTCATACTTTCCGTTTTCTTTGCACTGACCTTCAAGCAAAGGTTTCCAGCTGTTTCTTAGAAGACATTTTTTTTTATTGCATGTCTTGGTGGCGGTGTGACAACAGGGCAATGTCATCGGGAAAGTCCAAGTCTTCCAGCATTGTTGTTGCTGTCATAGTCATGGTCCTTTTGATCCCTCTCCTCTCTCTGTCGGTGGAATTCTTCATGATCCAGTCCATGGCCAGGATGAAGAGGAACGGCGACAGAATGCAGCCCTGCTTCACCCCAGCACTGACGTTGAAGGGGGCTATGAGCTCCGTGCCACAGACCAACTGAGATTTGAAATCGCTGTACAGCATTCCAACGACCTGGACATGTTATTCAGGGACTCCATAATTCCTCAGGATCTTGCATAAGGACTCGCGGTGGGTGCTGTCAAAAGCCTTCTCCAGGTCGATGAAGTTGATGAACAGCGGTGTGTTCCACTCGTTGCTCTGCTCCAGAATCTGACGCAGAATGAAAATGAGTTAAGAGCAGAATCGCCCAGGGCGAAATCCTGCTTGCTGCAGAATCGCCCAGGGCGAAATCCTGCTTGCTGAGGCTGGAGGTCTTTCTCAACGGTTGCCGTCAGTCTTGACAAAACAATCTTGCTGAAGACCTTGCTGGTGAGGAAAAGAAGTGTTATACCCCTCCAGTTGTTGCAGTGTCCAAGATCTCCTTTCTTGGGTAACTTGAAGATGAGCCCTGTCTTCCACGCATCGGGGATCCCTCCTGATTCCCAAACTTGCCTAAAGATTTTAGTCAACATGGGAGTTGTCACATTCACATTTGCTTTTAACATCTCTGCTGTTATTCCATCTGCCCCTGGTGCTTTGCCGCTTTTCATTGCCTTTATTGCTGCTGTCACTTCTTCCAGGCTTGGCAGCTCTGTGCAGATGTCAAGGTCTGTATCTGCTGGCTGGATGTCTGCGAGCTGAGGTGGGTCTGGTCTGTTCAGAACTGACTCAAAATGCTCCCTCCAGTGCTGTAGTTTTATGCCTCTCCCTCGACAACATTTCGTTGATGTCTTCCACTGGTACTTCACTGTTTTTGAACCTGTTGTTTAGCTGTTTATTGATTTTATACAGTGTCTTCAGGTCGTTTTTTCCTGCTGCTTCTTCTGCTTCATCTGCCAGTTTCTCTATGTAGTCCCTTTTGTCGGTTTTGGTAATCCTCTTTACCTCTTTGTTTATTTCTGTATATCTTCGTCTGTATTGTTCCTTCAGACGTTCAGATCTGGTGTTGTTGATTTTCTGCTTGGTTGACTTTCTCTCTTCTATCCTTTTCCATGTCTCTTCTCTGATCCACTGTTCTTTCTTTTTTTGTTGGAAGCCCAGTATTTTCTCTCCTCTTTCCTGTAAGACTCAATTGACGTCCTCTAAGGTCATCTCCTGTTGGTCCCCTAGTGCCTGGAACCTGTTCTTTACTTCCACTACAAAGGCCCGTTTGGTGGCTGGGTCCTTCAGTATGCCGGAGTCCACTCTCTGTTGACGTGGCTGTTTTCCTCGCGATCGACGTAGCTTCAGAGAAACTGCGGCTATCACAAGAGTGTGGTCACTGGCAATGTCTGCTCCTCTGTAGGCTCTGACATCTTGAACTGAGCTCCTCCATCTTCGGTTGATGATGACATGGTCTATCTGGTTCTTTGTGATCCCGTCTCGTGATGTCCACGTTGCCCTGTGGATGTCTTTGTGTTGGATGAGCGTGCCTCCAATCAGTAGATCAGCACCCGACACTCAACTTCTGCTTCGGCTTCAGTAAATCCACCATCGGGGCGCCAGCTCCCTCTCGGATTTGACTGTCGTCTGTCATAAGTCCAGTTCCCTGGTATGTTTCATTACCTTCGCCATCCGTGAAGAGTGCTCTAGTGTTGGTTTCTGTAACGTGCATTTTTTATATGGTGGGGTTGTTAGCCCTACCACAACCTAATTTACCTCTAGGTGAGGTGTCCACCTTAGTCGCCTCTTACGACATGCCTGGCTGGACAGCAGGGACCCTATTCTTACAATGCTCGCTAGGCAAGCATACCCCGGGATCCCGCCGTTACATATACTACTACATATATATATTTATGTATCATATATTTATGCATATCATAATATTTATACATATGTACACACCTATGTGTATATACCTATGTACATGCATTCCTGTGTAATATACACTACCATACGTGCACACACAGGTACACACTTAAGTATACATACACCTGCATGTGTGTATCGATGTATACGACATATATGTATGTAAACATGTCGAAATATGTACATATATCCATAAATACATCTACACACGTGGACATTTACGCCCATGTACATACACCAATATAGGTAAATATTTATGTGCATATACATATATTCGTATATATATGTTCATATGCACACTCATGCGCAAACACACTTTTGCATACATACACCTATACACCTACGTACGCATAATCTATGTACAAAATAGAGATTTATTTTAATGGTACACATTCGCTACTGTTTACTTAAGACAGACTTAAACAACCTAGCACCATTTCTGTTTTTATTATTTTACTTTCCTGTTGTTTTATTTTTTTATTCTCATGGGCATTCTTTTTGAATGGATACCTGCGCAATATAAATCATCATCATCATCATCATCATCATCATCATCAAGGCGGTTAAGTAACATAAGCTGTTACCTGAAAGCGAGGCTCCTCGTAAATTAAAATATGACGCTCGCTTTTGCTGAGCTCAGGGATGTTGATCTCCAGAACCCATCCTGCAGCTGGGTGTGACTCCAAATCACCATGACATTGATTGATGTAACATGTGTGAACATACAAATAGGCAATTATTGAATCCAGAAGACCGTTACTTGTCCTCACCCAGTAGAGACGGTCATAAAATCTCGGTAGACGGTTCAGGGCATACAGCTTGAGTAAAATACCAAAGAACAGAGTTTCTTCACTCTCTACTCACCATCCCGAGTTATGAAAGATTTCTCTTTTTGTTCCCGTTGTTCATTTGCCTGTTCGCTTTTTCTTATGTCTTACTGCTCTTGGCCATTGTATTCCATTGTGAGACGTGTATTATTATTTACACTACTACATTATTATACACAATTATTTTAGTATTTATCCTTTTTTACTTTATTATTAATATATTATTACTACTTTATTGTAATGTTTGTTAAATGCATAGATCGTCCTATGTTTGAGCAATTCAGATAGGCTAGCAACAATTTATTATTGTTGTTGTTCGTGATGATGATGAATCCGCAGATCATCCTACTACAGATCATAATCAAACAGCATAGCAACAAAACTTCAGATTTTTAAAAATGAGTGATTGCTATCAACACAACATCGTCATCTTCATCACCATCATCTCTTCATGACCTTATCACGCTGGTGGTCAAGCATGGCCGTGTTGTCAAGGCAACAGTTCATGCTGTTACAAATTTCCATACCATGATTAAATAAAATCGACATAAAATCACGGCATTATCTTAGATTTTGAAGCTTAAGCTTCTCTTTTTATGGATGAAAGAACTTTTTCACTGAGACTGGAGCCACATGGTCGACACAATATGCTGTCCTTAAAAAAAAACATGTGAGTTGAAGGGTTTTATGTATCCTGCCAAACCTTTGCTTGTTCATAGCCACACATTCGATTTTTTATAGGGTATGGAAAGTTTATTACTATTGATCTCTCTCTCTCTCTTTCTATCTCTCTCTCTTCTGTCCCTCAACCACCATGTAAAGACACGCATGCACATACATAAACACATGTATACACATACTGACAGCCACACATACACATACGCACAAGCATACATACCCAAACCATTGTCTTATTATCTGTTAAAAAATAGTGTATTTTGGATTCTCTACGTATTGTTTTAACTTTATTTTTTATGATCGCCACAAAAATTATCGGAATTAATCTGTTTTCGCTCTTTTAAAATCTCTCTCTATTTTTTCTCTCTCTCTTCCCCTCTCCCGTCTGTTATATATATATCACGTGGTAAGACAGAAAAAGACAATATCGTAATGTATGGTAACGTCGTGTAATGTGTTGTAACATGTCCCTAGAGACGTCCAGATAAGCTACTAACCAAGCACTGAACTCTGTGACTGTTCAGGTGGAGCTGCACTTCATGTGTTACGCCGTGTACCTCAAGGAATGGCTTGCTGTATTTCCCAGGAAACACTTCCTGTTCATGCGCACAGAGGACTACAAAGCGGACGTGAGATCTCACGTGCTCAAGGTTTTCCAGTTTTTAGATCTCTGTGAGTTGGGTTCTCCATCTATGTGCATTTTTGACTGCCTGCTACGTGTCATTTCTCTCTCTCTCTCTCTCAATATTAGGTCAAAATACATCAAAGAAGATTATTCAGGTATCGACCTTATTTTTGTTTTACTCGAGAACAGTCTTGTTCACAGCCCATGTGCTGCCAATAATCGACCACCCGTTCCCTGTGTAGGTGAAGTTTCAAGAAACCTTTGTGCACGTTAACAAAGTGAGGGAGCAAAAGGTCTCTTGCTAAACACCAAGGCGTCGCGCTGATTTTACTTGTCTTCGAGTCCTGCCATTGTCAGATAAGCTGACGGGCAACGAAAGAGTGTTACAGAGTCAGTACGATTTTTATTTATCACACGCAGCGCCCTTTACCACGAGATCTGCTCTGGTGACCTCATACCTGAAGCCTGTGTTCTAGTCTTTAAAAGAAGCCGGGGCTGAAAAAGCCAAGATATAACGCTCATGCTATCTATAGTGACCATGTTAACATAGAACTTTCTCTTTCTTTGTTCCCTCCTCTCCTCTCTCTCTCTCTCTCTCACACACACACACACACAGATAGTGAATCATGCCCTTAAATATAATATATGAGTGTGTGAGTCCTCTTATAATATTCTCTTTAAACTCCTACAGCTAACAGTCCGTCACGTGGTTGAGGCCAGTAATCATAACTCAAAATATGAACATCCATTATTTGATCATTTTTTTCGAATCTGTTAACGGTGATATCCCGCTACCTCTTAAATGCTAATTAGCAGATATAGAAGATTTACAAAACGTCAAGAAAGTGAAACATAATTCCTTGTGTTACTTTGATAGGTTCACATTAATTATATTCACATTAATTATATTTTTTCAACAAATTTAACGTGTTCATTTATTCTTCAAAAGACTGTCTATCACCCTCCAAAGTCAATTCTGTATCATCTGCATATTGTACAATTTTATTTTCTGTATTTTGGATTTGTATACCTTTTATGTATGTATTTTTCTAAACATAATAGCTAACACTTCTACACATAAAATGAATAAATAAAGCGAAATGTGTCCCCCTGCCTGCGTTCTGTTCTAACATAAAACCATTCAGATAATTTGCCATTAACTGACAAGCTAGACTTGATATTTGTATAAAAAGTGATTATCCATTTACTAAACTGGGAACTGAGACCAAAAAACCAAAATGCCAAGCATCGAGCATAAAGCTCTAGCTAATACTATCGAAGGCTTTTTCAAAATCAAGACATACCAACAAACCAGGTTGTTTATTTGTATTCATATATTTAATCAAATCGTTTATCAGCTTAATATTATCCTCTAGGTATCTCCCGCGGACAAAGCCAGATTGATCTTCGTGAATTAGAGATGGTAAAACTTTTTTCGTTCTGTTTGCAAAGCATGTTGAGCCAATCTTATTTACCACATTAAACAAAGTAATTGGTCTCCAAAGTTTAATTTGATCTTTAGGTTTATCTGCTTTGGGAATACATATTATTACACCTTCTTTTTGTGAAAAAGATAATTCACCTTTAATAAAACCTTCATTAAGAGATCTAACAATGAAAGGACCAAGTTGTTTCCACAAGACCTTAAAAAAACTCCACAGTAAATCCATCACTCCCTGAGCTTTTCCCATTACACGTATTTTTAACAGCCTGACCTGCTTCTTCTAAAGTGATTTTTCCGTCTAGCAGATTTAGTTCCAGTTATGCAAGTTTTGTTATATCTTCTTGGATGTTAGTAAAGCTAAAATCCTGGACAGCTCGCTCTGAGTACAGGTTGGAAAAGAACGCTCGCACTTCCACTCTTATTTCTTGAGAGGTTTTTTAGTAGTTTACCCATTTTGCTTCTTTGATTTCCGAATATGCTTAATTACATATTTAAATTTTTCGAATAAACAGAAATATCTGCTTACTTTCTCTCTTTCTGCTATCCACTTTGCCCTGAAGCGAATCAGTACACCCTCCATTCTTTTTTCTCTTAAACTAATGAGTTCACTATTATTCTTTTCAAGTTAAAAAATTTCCTCTTCCTTTAACCTATCTTTACTTTCCAACTGTAAAATTGCTTTTTCTAATATATTTCTAATATTAATTATTGTCCCAGTGACCCGACCTGTCCCAGCTGTCTTCTGTTTGAGTTTATTTTTGTTTTGGTTTTATCGGTAACATGCTTTCTGTGTTCTCCAATGAGGGGATATACGCAAGACCACAAAGCAGATACCGGTGAATTAATGTGGATAGATCACTTCATGCGCACATGTTCCTCACACAGAACCGGAGGGTGGGGAACGTCTGGTGTTGAACGATCACCACTCTTAACGATTTACTGTTTCACTCAACGTCCCGCCCCAGTAATGGCGACTTGTTCAGCAACGTGACAGTGATTTAATCTCCGCACTCTACGTCCACGTGAACTTAAAACTCCGGACAAAAGAGAAAATAACCAGGCTGCTGGTCCATCGCAAAATATAGCATGGTGTCAGACATTGTCACAGTAGTGATACAAGCCCTGTCCCCTAACACGAGAATACCCTGTGGGGTGGGGCGAATGTGAGATACGCACACCTCATTTTCTTTTATATATCGTTTTACCTTTCTTTATTGTATTCTTGTAATTTTCTTTATTGTATTATTTTACCTTTCTTTATGTATTCTTTTCCCTTTCTCTTATTATCTTTTTACCTGTTTTGTGTATCGTATTACCTGTCTTTTGTACATCTTGTATGTATCCTTTTGTTTCTTAATGTATCATTTTATCTTTTGTGTATCCTTTTACCATTCTCTAGCTTTTCAGCAAATACGGTCTGATCTTTTTGCATTAGTAACATTTTGTAATAACTTCTCTCGGTGTAGAATGGGTGTCAGTATTGTTAAGGTGCACAGTTAGTGAATGAGATGCTACTCCCTAAAACAGGGGGTGGGCGAAGTAAGGCCCTCGGGCGTCTTAGGACCGGCTCGTCTGCCAAACTGTTAAATTTGCGCTTGTTTTCAATTTTTATTCAGCCTAGATTAGTTTGCTTGAAATTTAATTTATCAAGTAAAGGAGCGTTAGAAATCGGCAGTCCATACATTCTAACACAGACAAAGTACAAAGATAACAAATAACACGGCTGACATGAATTCAAACAGCTTCATTTTATGCAATAAATTCGGTAAGTGAACGCCTTTATGTACTCATTTGTTGTCCATTCCATTCTCACCAGGTTTGTTGTGTAGTCATCTGGGGTGGGTTTTTGGTATTTTACCGGCCCGCTACATAGCTTAGAATTTTGAGACCGGCCCACAAAAAGAAAACTGTGCCCACCCCTGCCCTGAAAGGTAAAAGGGTAAAGGTTGTCTTTCTCTTTAATCTTTATCGGTCACCGGGGAATGAGGTGTTAGTGACCTCACTTACCTCGGGGACAGCTTGATACCTATTTCCTCTCCCCCTCACTGCCTTACCTTTCCCCCCCCCAGTTCGATGTCAGGTACCCGTTCCTGACAGCTGCTGAATTGACTGGAGAATATTTGCTGCTTCACGCGCGCCTTCGGATTCGAACCGCAGTACTTTAACCTCTAACCTCTATTATTTAACGTTGTTAGATTTTACTGAGCTTATCTCAACATGTTGCTAATCATAATCCCGTCTTTTTCACTATAACTCTATAGCGATGTCAGTTTTAAGCAGAGCCTGAGTGTTTGCTCCTGACCAAGAGCTTGATTAGCTGTTATTTAAACAATGGGTTACTCAAGAACTGTCTACTGATCTAGGGAGGAAAGTACTGCATTCAACAGTGGAATAAGTTTTCTAAAGACTTACATAGCTTGTACTTTCTTACATTTCTCTCTAATAAGGACTCTAAAGTACTAATCACCCAACCAAACTTATCTGCCTCACGGTTCACATATCCAGCCAGTGTGACTTTGTACAATGTCTACATAAAGTCGTCAGACAAGAAACGAACTCGAGAAAAAATATCCACCTTAGAGAAAAGGCTGACAACAATAATTTGAAAAAAGTGTGGGTTTTTTGTTTCTTTCAGCACCACCCAGTCCCGAGGCGCTGAATATGTCTGTCAACATGCCGGTTGTTTACCGCACCCGAGGCAAAGATAAGGCGGGGGATTTATGGCCACAAACACGAGCCTTGTTGCAGAAATATGTTGCACACTGCAACGCTGACCTTGCAGCTCTGCTCGGAGACACCAGATACCTGTGGGCTGATGTTTATCAGTCTTGACCTCTTGTTTACCTCACTTACAGTGTGTGGAAGTCACATTAATATGTGCGTGCGTGCGTGCTTATGTGTGTTTGTGTTGTGGTGGGGTGGAGGGGAGAGTCCTGAATCGCTTTTAAATCGTACACACGTAAGTTTGGAGTGTGTGTGTGTGTGTGTGTGTCTGTGTGTGTGTGTGTGTGTGTGTGTGTGTGACGGCGGGTGTGTGTGTGTGTGTGTGTGTGACGGCGGGTGTGTGTGTGTGTGTGTGTAAACACGCATGGATGTGTCCGTGTGTATGTATGCGTATTTATGGGGGGCGTGTGTGTGCGCGTACTAGAGAGATAGTGAGTGAGCAAAGGAAAAGCAATGACTGAATTGAAAATAGACATTTCTTTATTACCTTTGTTATTTCGTCTCCCCCCCCCCCAAATAAACTAATCTTGATGTATTTGTAAATAATTAACTGTGTTGGTGAGTACTTTGTATTGAAAGAATCAAGCTTTGAACCTCTCTAGACTAAACCTCTCGTGTGGACCAATCAGATCCTGGCTCTTCATTTTCCAAACTCCGCTACCTCTCCACTCCAAGTCTGCCCCCTCTCGCCCCTCACACACTCGCCTCATCGGTGTCTTACTTTTCTGTGACAACAAGGGTCTGTAGTACTGCCCTACGCAGGGCGGATACCTCTGTGGTATCTGCTGACCTCAGAAGTCTGCTCCCGTCTGCACGCTTGGTACCGGTGGCTTAACGGCTGGAGCCTGTCACCAATACAGTGAGGACTGGCTGTCCTGGATTCAGATCTCGTCTCGGAGAAGATGTTTCTTTTCTGCATTTGGCATCTGTATCAGGTCTGGGTGCTTGGCCGTGATGTAGCCTTAGTTACTGACTCAGCGTAAAACATCTCCCAGTTCCCCGTGTGCACGTTTGATCCCTGTACATAGTACCTTCGCCTTACTTGTATCTCTTCTTCGTCGATACTACTAAATTACTTGCTTCGGCAAGTTAACTACTCTTCTAGATCTCCATGCGTTTGCGTATCGTGTGTGGTGATTTTCCACAATTTTCGTACTCGAAGTACATGGCTATATAATGGCAGCATGCACAGAAACACACACAAAAACTTAAAAAGAGAAAGAAATGCTCTATGAATGAATACCCACCGATACCCTTTGCGTTGCCTATGACAACACGTGACCGTGACGTATCTCTCATCACACCCTAATTGCTAATTTCTAAATACATTTTAATGATCCGATCTTGTTTTACACAAAATCTTTTCTAATGTATATCTTCACCAAGCGCCAAAGCAGTGCCATGTAAGTCAGGTACATTGTAGAGCTTATTTCCCTCTGTAAAGGGGAGCTAACTGCGCTGTACACAAAAGACTACACACGAATCGACAGTCGACTGTAACGTTTCGCGGCTCAAACTCCTTTTTATTTTATTAGTTGTTCAGAGCATAGATAGATCAGCGGCACGTTCTCGAGAAGCCACGTGACTGTACTGTGACGCAAACCACAAATTGCATCACGCTATGACGCAAACATAAACATGTGAATGATGATGATGATGATGATGATGTCCATTTGTAATGCGCAGGTATCCATTCAGAAGAATGGTCATTGCGCAGCAAAAACAAAATAAATGAAAAAAATAAGAAAAAATAAAGTAAATAAATAGATAAAACACCAGGAAAGTAAAAAATAAAGACAGAAGTGTTTTTGATTGGTTAAGTTTAAGTCCATCTTAAATAAACAGATGGGTCTTCAGTCTTTTACGAAACGAGGTTGGTGAGGCGATGGTGAAGAGCGACGATGGCAGAGCACTCCACAGTTTAGGTGCCGCGTTTTTGAAGGTCCTGGCTCCAGTGCGCTTCTTGTTTGTGTCTTCCACTGCAGGGAGACAGAAGCGTGACTGGGAACCAGAGCGCAGACCACGTGACGGCTGGTAGGGAGGAACTACCTCTTGAAGAACCGAGAAGACCTTCCACTCTTTTGCATATTACTCTATCCCCTCTGGAACGTATTAAAATTTCCTTTATGTAATTCGTCATCAACTCTCGCAGGTGCTCAAAACCATGAAGTTTGCGGTATATATGGAAAACCATGGTCAGTTCAAGAGCTTGGCGACCCTGTTGGAGGGGGAAGCGGCAACAACAGCCCGCTAATCCTAAGGTTGATCGCTTTAGAGATCCGGGGTGGGTTGTGGGGAAGGAAGTTAATTTGAAGACCAGAAATAAATCCGATGGAAACAGCGCAAACATACACAGCACTCAAGGCAGGGAGGGGTAGGAGGGAAGTGCAGTAAAGTCCCGATGTTGGCTGCAAAGCTGCTGAGGCGTAGCCATTGACCTCAAGCAAGGTCCCTTAGAAACGTGCAGAGCTGTTGTACCATTGTCTGCTGGAGCTTTTATTACGCTTGCTAACAGGCACGTGACTCTCATTCGTGTGCACGCGGTTGTGGCGATTTTGCAATAGCAGATGTATTACTATTAAGCACCCCGGGTATTTCTCTTCTCCTTCCTGCGGGTTCACTGTATCCTGTTACCTGTTACAGAGCCTGAACTTGGGTGAGGTCGCCATTTTCTCCACTATTTCCACCCTTGACTTTTAGTGGCTGTTGTTGCTAGAATGGCACTCTTTGCTAGTTACTAGGATCCTACGAGCATGTTATGGTATCACAAACACGTTTTTCGGATTTACGGCTATGTACACGTTTCCTTTTTAAAATCTACACAGCAGGATGTTTCCTATTAAAATTATTTTCAATGCCTCACAAAAAGTGCCTTCAGTGACGGTTTCCTCTAAATAATTTTCTTACGCTGATACAGCTTTTTTAAAAAAAAAAGTTGCGTGTGGGATGGGTGGTTGGGTGTAGTGAGTGTTTGTGTATTGATCATGAGTGGGTATGTGTCTGCTTGTCGGTTTTGCAAAACCCTGTGGGGTCATCACAACAAAAGTGTTCTCTTCAACACGATATGGTCGGATTGGCGCTTAAATAAGACCAGCCAACCTAAAGGATAGAGCTCAGTGTGTGTTACATGGGTGGAACAGAAAGGACATTTTTCTCGGCATTTCGCTGCGGCTGTGGTCCCCCACGACCTGGCAAACACCTGCCAGGTGAGCTTCATCTATTGACTGTGTGACTGCGCCAGACCAGACCCTGGCTCTGCGGCTATTAACTACAGACAGTCCATTCATTTCTTCCCGTTACGGCTACACAAATTATCATGCAAGTCCTTGATCTTGTGTGGAGTCTCATCAGGTCTGTATGTTTAAATATTCTTTTGGAAGTGATCAGCGTGTTCATTATTTTGACGCTTTATTTCTTCAGGACCAAATACATTGTTTTAAATGTATAGAAATAAAAGTAACAAATTCGGTGACCTGTTCATTCACTAAATCAGAGTAGTTGGAAATTCTTGACATTCACAGAGCTCAAAAGAAATGCTGTATCCATTGCCCTCCTTCATCGCAAAGGCATCACCTAGTGTACACAAATTAAAGGCCATGACCCTCTTGTACGAGTAACCAGGCACTGAATCCTTGCTGCCCACTTTTTACAAGAGAATATTTTCGCTTTCTTTTAATGAGTAATGAGTAGGTTTGTATTCTCAGCCTCATTGTTCTTAGGTAAAACTGCACCTTAGCTTTCCTTGATCTGCTTCTTTTTCGCAATAAAAAAGTAATTAAAATAAAGGTCAAAGCTCAGTGACCCGATGTATCTGTGACACTGTACAACTGCAACTGTACGATCGAAAATCAGTCACTGCTCTACCGTTGATAAATTAGTAAATAACTTTTCATTAAAAAAAAATCAACTTCTGTTGTAGCTATAAAGTTTGAGCTAGTTAGTGTGAGTGTTAGAACTAAAGTGTAGAAACACTCTCACTGCAGAAATGGAAACCGATCATAGGGTAATAAACTGTGATGTTGTATGGAAACCGAACATAGGGTAATAAACTGTGTTGTTGTATGGAAACCGAACATAGGGTAATAAACTGTGTTGTTGTATGGAAACCGAACATAGGGTAATAAACTGTGTTGTTGTATGGAAACCGAACATAGGGTAATAAACTGTGTTGTTGTATGGAAACCGAACATAGAGTAATAAACTGTGTTGTTGTATGGAAACCAAACATAGGGTAATAAACTGTGTTGTTGTATGGAAACCGAACATAGGGTAATAAACTGTGTTGTTGTATGGAAACCGAACATAGGGTAATAAACTGTGTTGTTGTATGGAAACCGAACATAGGGTAATAAACTGTGTTGTTGTATGGAAACCGAACATAGGGTAATAAACTGTGTTGTTGTATGGAAACCAAACATAGGGTAATAAACTGTGTTGTTGTATGGAAACCGAACATAGGGTAATAAACTGTGTTGTTGTATGGAAACCGAACATAGGGTAATAAACTGTGTTGTTGTATGGAAACCGAACATAGGGTAATAAACTGTGTTGTTGTATGGAAACCGAACATATGGTAATAAACTGTGTTGTTGTATGGAAACCGAACATAGGGTAATAAACTGTGTTGTTGTATGGAAACCGAACATAGGGTAATAAACCGTGTTGTTGTATGGAAACCAAATATAGGGTAACAAACCGTGTTGTTGTATGGAAACCGAACATAGGGTAACAAACTGTGTTGTTGTATGGAAACCGAACATAGGGTAATAAACTGTGTTGTTGTATGGAAACCGAACATAGGGTAATAAACCGTGTTGTTGTATGGAAACTGAACATAGGGTAATAAACCGTGTTGTTGTATGGAAACCGAACATAGGGTAATAAACTGTGTTGTTGTATGGAAACCGAACATAGGGTAATAAACTGTGTTGTTGTATGGAAACCGAACATAGGGTAATAAACTGTGTTGCTGTATGGAAACCGAACATAGGGTAATAAACTGTGTTGTTGTATGGAAACCGAACATAGGGTAATAAACTGTGTTGTTGTATGGAAACCGAACATAGGGTAATAAACTGTGTTGTTGTATGGAAACCGAACATAGGGTAATAAACTGTGTTGTTGTATGGAAACCGAACATAGGGTAATAAACCGTGTTGTTGTATGGAAACCGAACATAGGGTAATAAACTGTGTTGTTGTATGGAAACCGAACATAGGGTAATAAACTGTGTTGTTGTATGGAAACCGAACATAGGCTAATAAACTGTGTTGTTGT
Organism: Marisa cornuarietis; assembly: GCA_004794655.1. Classification (NCBI taxonomy): domain Eukaryota; kingdom Metazoa; phylum Mollusca; class Gastropoda; order Architaenioglossa; family Ampullariidae; genus Marisa; species Marisa cornuarietis. The sequence continues at coordinate 3,371,552 of SMMW01000575.1, forward strand.
ATGGAAACCGAACATAGGGTAATAAACTGTGTTGTTGTATGGAAACCAAACATAGGGTAATAAACTGTGTTGTTGTATGGAAACCGAACATAGGGTAATAAACCGTGTTGTTGTATGGAAACCGAACATAGGGTAATAAACTGTGTTGTTGTATGGAAACCGAACATAGGGTAATAAACTGTGTTGTTGTATGGAAACCGAACATAGGGTAATAAACTGTGTTGTTGTATAAAAACTGAACATGGGGTAATAAGCTGTGTTGTTGTATAAAAACTGAACATGGGGTAATAAACTGTGTTGTTGTATAAAAACTGAACATGGGATAATAAACTGTGTTGCTGTATGGAAATTGAACATGGGGTAATAAACTGTGTTGTTGTATAAAAACTGAACATAGGGTAATAAACTGTGTTGTTGTATGGAAACCGAACATAGGGTAATAAACTGTGTTGCTGTATGGAAATTGAACATGGGGTAATAAACTGTGTTGTTGTATAAAAACTGAACATGGGGTAATAAACTGTGTTGTTGAATGTAAGCCGAACATGGGGTAATAAACTGTAATGTAATGACGAGTAATATAACTTGTAACTCCTAATGTCTGACAGTTTGGAGATTTGCGTACATCGATGAAGTGGGATGTTTACAGACGTACACCCACATTTATTAGTAAACTGTTCAATGAGAACAATTAAGTGTAGAATGATTAAAAAAACTTCCTGTCAGCCCATTCATTGTCTTGTGATGTTTGTTAAACTTCTAGATTATGAATATTAACTTTCGTGGTTGTAGCGCTTTGTACTTACATGTTCTGCCAGTAGTTATTTTGTACCTGCCATCATAAGAGTGTTCTTAATACATATTATTATATTTATGACATAGCACTTGACTACAGAGAAGTGGTAGATCCAATCAAAAGAAACATCAGAAATTAATGGTGGATGCTGATTGAAGAACAGCAATTTATAGGATAGATCATACATATGTAACCGAGTGGTGGAGGTGTTATGGTGGTGTCATGTAAACTTCCTCCCGCGCAGACGCAGGAATTGCATCAGCAGGTGTCGCGTCCTTTGTTCTTCACAACTTGACCAGTGTCCCTTCCCTGTCTGTCCAGTTTTCATGTCTTTACAACTATGAGGTGATTCTGTCGTCCCGTCTCACCTCTGCCCTTACATTCCCCTAACAGTCATCGCTGGACTACCGGCCGCCCCTCTATATATATATATATATATCTATGCACCTTGAAAAACGATCAACCCGTGACCTGACATGCTTATTTCCGAAGAAAAACTACTCGTCTTTGTGACAGCATTAGATATAATCAGATGCATTTTCTTTCCCAGCGACCAAAACAAAACTACTCGGTAGTTGGTGAATCAAAGTAATATCACTGAAATAGCTTTGGTATGTTTCAAAATATATTTCATTAAAAAATTATGTTTAGTTTAATAGTTTTAAGGCTAGGAAAATACTTGTAAAAATTGCCCGATGAAATGTCATCCCACGACTAACAAATAACAGCCATAGCAGGTGGCCTCACACTAGCTTCACGCTTCTTGCGCTCAAACGGGACTTTGCGCCTCGCGTTGACTACAGGTGCAAAGCGCGTGCTATACAAGCAGACATGTCATAAAAGGCTTTTCGTACAACGCTGATATTTACAAAGGAGATATATTTTGCCAAGATCGAGTTTTAAAAAGGCGAACCATTCAGTGTGTTCTTTTACATTGAATTATAACCTTTTATGAAGTTAATGAAGGATCGTCACTGGATAGTTTGATTACTGAAAACGTATCCCTCATTTCTGTCCAGGCCTGACGAGAGGGGGAGGTAACAGGCGGGTCTGGTGTATCCGGGCCAGCGGCTGTGAAGGGGGCCTGGCCTTGGTCAGTGGATTTTTAGTTCTTTCTTCTTTTCTTTTCCTTTTTTTTTTTTTTGAAGAAAGTTTCTGAGGAAAGAACACGCAAGCATTACACATGCAGATGTTGAGTTTCAAGTCTGTAGAATACAATTTCCGGGCCTAAGGTAGGCGGGCCTGGGGTGAGAAGCGTAGCCACGGTGTTATATTTTCGCTGGACAAACTTGGTGGGAAGGCTGCTGGACACCGAGGATTTATCGCGTATGAACCGTCTAGAAGAACGTGCATTGAGACTGCTGGATTTATGTGCCACAAGGGGAGGGGGAGTTGCTGCAAGCAAGTGGGAATCGACAGTGTAGAGGAAGGTATGTTACTGATGTGTGGCCACTCTGTGAACCGAGAGGATGGGGCCCCGCTCTTGGCGCTGCAGCCTCTAAGTGAGAGATGGCAAGGCTGCTTTTTTTGTAGTTAATTAGCGACACTGAAACTTTCTTTTACCGTTTCTCCATCGCCAAACAAACAAGTACACTAGTCTACACAGTCGATCCTTGATACCATATTATCCTGTTATACTACTACAGCCAGCAAAATAGAACACATTATTGCAAAAACACTTTTAAAACTGCTGTCCCACAAATAGCTAGTGGTGTCAAGAGACCTATGGAGCTGGAGGAGAATGTTAAAGAGAAGGTTATCATGAGAAAGATAATTTAAGTGACGTCCCTGGCGAATTCGCCAGCGAGCGCGGACAACGCTTGGCCCCGTACCTGACGAATTCGCCAGGGGCTTTTTTCTAATTTCTTACGTTTTAAAATGTGTTGTTTCGGATAAAAAAATTAATGAATTCGATAGTTGATTCATTTTTCTATCGAGTGATGTTCTTTTTATGACGTAGTTTTTACGTTTGACAGTAATTTTCTGCGTTTTCCCACGGTACCTGTGTTTCTGTTTGGAAAATGGCTAGCAAATACCCGCTATTGAAATTTCGACTGGCAGCTTTGAAAATTTATGTTTATTAACCTACAGTAAAAACAACCATCTGTAATACGCCGTTTAAAAGAGCATTTTTAAAACATTCACTTGGTGTAAATTTTAAGATACATAGGTTTTGTCTTCGAGTATTAAAATCAAATGAACTGTACACGTTTTAGAACTCTCGAACGTCAGTTTCAGAAATTAACAAAAAATTATTTGCACAATATATATAGACATAAAGTACCAAACAAACATATGTTTTATTAGAATATACATTAGAATTTAAATTTTACTTACTATTTTCTTCTCCTTTGCGGTTGTTAAAGTACAAATCCATGTCAAATAGAGTGACGGCAACGCTATCGAAACTATCGGTTTAAAATGGCGTTTGACCAATTTTTACATTTTTTTTCTTTGTTAGAAAACGAAAACTTTTGATTGGCTGCCAGTTCAAGGGAGGGAATTATGGTGGAACATTTCCTAAACGTTTCAGTAGTGTCCTCCCCTATGTTATTTTCATTTACGCTTGTGAAAGCGGCTAATGGTTCACTGCGGGATTTGTTGGGCTCATTATCATGGCATTTTCTGTTGTGAATGCTATAAAAGTGTGTTTTCAAGCAAACACAAAGTAAGGCTGTTCCTTTTCTTTACATTTTTATCTATCATCATCAATTTTAATTGTTCTTTTACCTCTTTTCGTTAATTTTTTATAATCTTTTGAAAAGGGGTAAATTCATGCGTACCAGGGTTCTAACTGCCTCTAAGCCTAGCGTAAGCAAAGGATTAAACTAGAGACGGTGTCCGCGAGGTGGGTGGATAGGTGGGTAGGAGGCAGGGAGGAAAGAGATACCCACAACCATAACTAAAGAAGGTGAAACCTTAAGAGGGACGATCGGACGACCTCCGCGATGTACCAGCATCATCGTGCGACAACACATCGGCCGGCAGGTCAGTATCTTTCCTTCCAGTCTCCAACCTTCTTTTGCTCTTCGCCCAAGCAACACCGGGTAAGGAGATAATCTCTACCCACCATCCATCCCCAAAAGCCACCTTGGAATGTTTCTTATCATGAGCTATTTGTATACAACGAAGTTGTCACATATGCTGCTGCATATAGAGTTTTATGGTGACATTTGTTCTTCAAATAATCACAGGCTTATATCTGAACGTGTTTTTTTAAGGAGCTTCGTGTAACATATTTGTTTCACGATGAAGAAGGGAGGAGGAGGAAAAGTTTCTATATGTGCTATGACACAGACGTTAGCTTAGTTTGTCTAGGTTTTTATTAAACTTGACACCCACAATTCAAGTATAGATAGATTATGTTGGCCTTGTTTTGGTTTAGAGGACAGTGACTGTGATGACAGCAACTTCCACCCATGGGCTGGAATGCATTTGTTTGCCGCCCACCTGAGGGGAAGGGGGTGATAGTTTCTGGACTCAACGAGATGAGTTTCATGGAAAATAAATGATCGGGGTTTGGAGCAATTGGAGGTAGAGACTGACATCTTTGTGAGATACAAATTCCTCTTTTTCCTAGACGCTCACGTCTGCTTCTTCTTCCAATTTCTAAACAACGCCCCCTCTCAACATTCAAACCAGGGGTGATAATCGCTACTCGTACAAGGGCGACAACCTCGTTACTTCGACGTTCAGGGGTGGTAACACATGTTCATAACAGTGACTGATGGGGGTTGAAGTCGACCGATTTTGCGTCGTAAAAAGTTGGATGTCTTCAAACTTCTGTTTTAAAGAGTCTGAAGGAGTTCAGTTCAGTTCAGATATGTGTTGGCGTGTGACAGCATGTGAGTGCGTGCGCGCGTGCGCGGTTTTGCTAAAGCAAATAAATGAATTAAATAAAGGGACTTTCGATTAGTGAATCGCGTTTGCCTCGTTTTTAATGTAAGTTGATAAAAAGATAACTGGTGTGGTCTGTTGTTCGTGGTATCAAACACTTAAAAAAATACTTAATGAGGTTATTAACAACACTCGATGAAGACTTGTTTAGGCTTATAACTTCTTCGGTTCTTCCTCTTCAGTCTTTAACATACATGTATAAGTATAGAGCACTTATATATATATATACACACACACACACATAGCACATTTCTTTGTTCGGCAGTGAGCTTAGTGCACTTGAACAAAAGAGCAGCACTAAAATCAAATACGATTGCAAAAAGGGGATGTGTTGCCACAGTGTTGGGATGGAGAGAAGACAATCAGTTAGAAGAGGTAATCAAAGTTGGTTATTGCATGACACTTCGCAGTGATTCTTAGAATCTTTTGCACATTGTCAGTTACTGTCGTACACGCAGACTGTTCTGTCAGCATTCTGGCCAGAGTTTCTCTAATCTGTCGAGGTTTTGACATCGCTGTTGACGTAACATTCCTCACTCTGGTGATGTTTCCTCTGTGGAGTGGAGTACAATAGTATACACGTTTGATCCTTTAATGTCAGTTTTCCTCATTTACTAACAACTCACCTGCAAACAATTTTATGTTTAAGTAGGGATGTAAATCCTAGTGCACTTGTCCTAATGTTTGCAGTCTATAATACGTTATATTACTATATTACTGAATGAAATGTAGATATTGACAATCGAGTTGTAAGCATATTATTATATACTGGGAAAATAATTTACGATGACAATTACAAGAGGTCCGGAGAGTCGTTTGTTCAGGGGCCCGTGCTGGCTCTTGGCGGCCATGTTTCTGTAACCGAAAGAAAAATTCCATAGACCAACAGTTTTGTAAAAGATTCCCGATTAATTATATCTTATTTCTTATGTCTTGTTTTTAAAAAATGAGCTAGGTCAAAGACTAATACTATTTAGGACGAAAAAGAGATAATTAGACGCTTGTTCAAATGATTATATGTAGGACGAAATTTTTGCTCTGAAAGGTTGGCAGTAGCTTCGTTCTATGTATGCCATCACATTTTTGAATTTGAAATAACGTTTCTTGTGGTTCTCTCTATACGTATGCGCCCTCTGTGAACAATTATTGTCCTTTCCGCATTACCGATTGGCAGTTAAGGCAACAACCCTCATGCTTTTACCCTGGTCCCTGGGCCTCCACAATGGGCCGTAGCTATGAAGCAGGAGTAAGTTACTAGCCTGGGGCAACATGAGGAAACAACAAGCGTCATGTCTACGAAGCTATAAAGGCCCCGTTTATACTGTTTTATCCTGAAGCCATACTTATAAAGCGGTGACAAAGATGTACTAGGGTAAAGAAACATGAAGTGGTGTCCATGGCGTCCTGACACCGCTCTGTATCTTGGGAAACAAGACGCTTTTCCCTTGAGTTCTTCATTTTGCTCTGGGGAATCGACTTACTCTCGCTTCATAACTACGTCCCCAGAAAAGCTCGTTCACCGCTTCGAGATCAGCTTTTCACTGGAGCTGATCCAACCTGACTTGTTTATATTTCGTTGAGATCACGAATGAGATAAAGAATTGTGACATTGGCTAGTTTCTATGTGCGATGTCAAGAGCGACTGTGACATCACACGTTTCAGTTGGACTTGACCGCCACTGGTGGTGCGCCTTCTCCACAGCTGACGCAACGATGGCATCTGTTCTTTGCCTGAATGTCATAAATCAATGCAAAGGGGTGTGTCCTGCGAAAAAAACACGTTTCACACGCGCCATGCCCCGACATAAAACCCGATAAAACAGAAAAGAAAAAGCTGTTGATGTATTTTCACGAGTGGAGACTTCTTACTGTTAAGTCAACTCGGCTCTTGAGCGGTACTGAACAAAAATTAGCTCTTAACGAATAAGACAACAATGGTAGACTGAGTTACACTTTGTCACTTTGACGATCACAACTATTATGACAAGACAATAGAAGTGGTCGGTGTTCTTAGCGTGTATCAGGTAGCCCAATAAACCGGGGCTGGCAACGTGGACCATCGAAGACGAGGGACTTCACTTTCTGGTTAACTGCAAACATTTGACTTTCTGACAAGGGCTGTGATAACAAAAGTGAACGAGAATAAATGTCATTATGAGCGCCTTGGATTTTTAATAGAACTTTTTTAATTTGAACTCAGCGAACAGTACGGCACATAGTGTAAATAACTAGGTATGTGTTAATCACTTGCATTGTTTCTCTAATCAATAGAAACTAATTTATGTGTTTAAAATGACAAGGGCCTATTGAAAAAGAACATTTTAAGCTTACGAAACTTCAAGTGAATCTTTGTTTCGAACTGTTCTGTTTTGTCTAGACCACGATGACATAACTGATTTCTCTCTGCAGGACATTTCTGAACTGAAAGTCTCTGTTAACCATGACTGACATCCACTGCAGACGGAGGATACGCTTGGCCACCATCAGATATTTCCTGATATCACTGGCTCTCATCTCGGGGCTTCTTTACGTCTACACAGCACATCTTCACTCCGGGTCATGGGTCAGTCAGGTCTCAGCAGACAAGCGCAGTTCACTGGGCAACTGGACTATAAACGAAGTCATGGATTTTAAACCAAACCTCATCACAACTAGTGCTGTAAACAAATCTTACAGTGAGGAAGCTGTGGCAGCAACTACAACTGACCATGAAGTAGACTCAGTGTCATTGAAGCGTGAACCTGATGAGTGCGTTGGGAGCAACAAAACACTAGGAGAAGTGGAGGACCTTTTATGCATGGTAAGTCAGCCTTCAAAATACTTGAGGAAGTGAAGGACCTTATATACCTTTGTAAAAACTCAGTTGTCGAGACAAATTTCAATATACAACATCGTATTCTTTGACAGTTGTAAACCTGAGACTAGTTATTGCATGCTTTACGTTCTAAAACGCATGTCGTGCTTACCAGTGAAGAGAACTTCACTATAATCTACAGTATTTTTTTCAAAATAACCCGTCAGTTATCCCGAGAGTTGGATCACAAGATAATTTGTTCACTAGAACCAACTTTTACAGTCATGCGGCATGACACCCTGTCCAGCTTATTTTTCAAGCTGATTAAAATTGAGCAACAGTAGCTGTGCCGTCCGTTATAAAAGCCACGGAGCACTGTTGCAGAACTTTTAATTCACAGACTCTACTCCATCAAAGGTATTCTGATGTCTCGCTGATTAGGTCAGAACATCGTGTTTTGAGCTAACGATGAAGAACACAGGTCCATTCTCAAAAGTAATATGTCTTTTATAGCACGCACTGAACTTCAGCTTTAAAAAATTGCATCAGTCCTTCAAACAAAGGTACACGGGGTTTCTTTTTCTTTACTACAAAGGTCTTAAAGAAAACTCAAGAAGTATACGTGATGAATGCAGCAAATAAAATTGAAATAATTGGGAAAGCTGTTGTTGTGCTCTTCCTATTTGGCTTCCTCAAAGCAAACTTGTCTGTTTGTGGTTTGTGCTTGGAATGCACTGTAGAGTACCATAGTCTCGTAGGCACAGCAATCATCTGTTTAAAATAAAACCCAGTAAAATGCTAGTCCTTAGTGCACGTTTATTTTGGGGGCTTTTTTGTTTTTTGCTTTTGTAGACCAGGCTAACTTGTGAATGTGTAGGGTGGAGGGAAGACACTTTATGTCACGCCAGTACGCAGTAAAAAGCTAATATCGCTTCTCGGTCGCCAACCTCAGCTGATCTGCGTGAAACCCTAAACATCTTCCTCTGTTTTTCCAGTATATATTTTTTACTATGCGGCATTTGTCGTGCCTCACCTCAGGCACTCTTTTGATGACAGTTCTTTCACGAAGACATTTTCAGTCATCATGTGAAAAAACCTACATATTTTACAATCCTTCTCGCTTCAGCAGTGGGTCATACACAAGTCGACAATGGTAACACAGATGCGCATGAAATTATAGTACCCGCAGGCCCGTTTATACGTTTGATGAGGAGGAGGAGGAGGCACAACCTTAGAGTGGTGTAGTGGTGGTGACTCTTTCTGCCGTGTCAGAGTTGTGGTGGTGTCATTCTAGGAGATGAAGGGCAAAAGTCGTTTGACTGTACAAATGGCGACGCGTATAAACATTAAGACCTCAAGCTGAGTCATCATAAATTCTAAAAGGAAGTGGTCAACAATTTATTAAATAAAACATATACACATAAAGAGTTTAAGCTAAGATCCCATAAATAAACTCTAACACGAAACAGTCAACAAACATTGTGCTGTCGTCTTTCAAATTCAAACATGATCATAATTTTATGACAATCTCTAGCCCCGCCCCAAGTACGACCCTGACTTCAAGAACCCCTGCTGGTGGGAGGACACTACCATCGACACAGAGGGAGAACCACAACACAGCATCCACCTCAATTTTTCATCGCGCAAGATGCGTTGTCTCCCTTATTTTCACATCTTGTGTTGCTGCAAGTCGGGGTCCACGGACCTGTATCGCCGCATCAGTCTCCACCCGGACATCGTCCCGAACTCTGGAATATTCGGGAAGGAGCAGCTATTCTGGGGATGGTACTTCTATGGTAAGTACAACCGCCAACCGAGCTTAGTTTGCAGTGTGAAATAGAGAAAAGCAGTTATTCTCTGAGATGGAACTGGAAAATCAGATTGAACATGCCAGGTCAAAAGCAATCTATGAGCCATCCTGTTCATTAATAGTGAGTCTTTTGAACATCAGAAATTGCTTACAACTGAAAAGTATGTGCATCGTGGACTTCTTGCTATGATCCTCTGTTCATGAGAAATAAACCATCCGTCTTTCAACACATCAGCTCCTGTTTTCCTCTCGGCAGGACTTATTGGTAAGTGGTTAAAGGGCAGGACAACACCTTTTGACGAGTACATAGACTCTTTCAACACCATCGCCAGCTACCTTAACTCCGAGACAGTCTCCACAGAACAGAAGACTCACCTTGTGACACGCAAGTATTCTTTTACTTTGCACTTTATTAGTTAGGGTTTCTTGGAGGTATATCCGATTAAATGATTGGTTTTAGATAGGGTTTCGTACATGTGGTACATTACCTTGACTGCTGGTGGTAATGAAAGTAAGTTCCTGAACTACTTTTTGGTTTCCAGATAATATAGCAAAATTTGTGCTGTACATCTCGGTGCTGTTTCAAGATATATAATATGTTTCTTTTAATGTTTTACAACTTATCTAAACGTCACTCTCTCTCTCTCTCTCTCTCATACACACACACACGCGCGCGCACGCACACACACACACACACACACACACACACACACACAGAGGGATGGTGTAATCAACTACCCTGAAATGTTCATTGTCATTGTTATTCTGATTAGCATTGTTTCTTTTAGAGAGCATCCACATTTCCTTTGTCTGAGGTCTGAGAGTTGTCACCGACAAAATATTCCAAGCAGAAGTACACTTTTCTTAATCTTACCAACCATAGCGAGTACTTCTGTAAACGGACTGATCCAGTTTTTTCAAGGCTGGGCGAACCATCGGTTAGTCGCGGCTCCTAAAAGCCCTCGCGCTAATTTGTTCCTCTCGGTTGTTCCAGGAAAGAGGACGGAAGTTCCCCAGGAGAATTTCTTGGTTGTTCCACCTAATCTAATAACTCGCAATGTGTTCTTGTTTTCCGACTACAATACAACAAGACTTAACTGACTATGGAGTCCACAAAACATCTTTCTTTAATCAAAAGTCTGTTCTCTTCGGTGAATCGTTCAACTCCAGATTGGAAATTTTCTTGGTCTCATCATGCGTTCCACGTTTTACAACTGCTTTTATTTTCGATTGTTATGTCCACTACACAACACAGGGGGTGAAGGGGAAAAAGTCGGGCAAACCCAGTCACCTTGCGGTTGCAAAGGTTTTTACTACTCTTCTCTACCAACGACCTGTCATCTTATTGCACCTAAGGTGCGAGCACTGTTCTTGCTGCTGAGTTTGAAAGGGAAAAGTGCTTCGACCTGTAGGCGATTTCTCACTGTGGGCAGATGGGGATCTAGGAAATAAGGGGAAAGGCAAGACTGACCTTTGACCTCTACTTTTACTAAATTTGGGGTCCTCCATGATCATCTGCCTCGCGCTGCGATTTCGAGGGGAGGGGTGCAGTAAGGCAGGGATGAGGGGGCAAAGCGCTGTTCTAACAGGTGTTCTCGCCAGTCTGATTGTGTGAGATATACAACAGTTTACTCCATCCTAGTGCGCGCAGCAGGAACAGGTGCTTTTAATTAATTGTTTTTTTTACTTTTATTAAACTAGTTATTTATTTGAATACATATTATATTATTAAGAGTATGATCTTTTCTGCCTAGTAAAGTGATTACTGCTTTGGTTTTGTTTCGACGACTTAAGTAAGTGTCAAATAAAAGTCTAATGGGCGTTCACGCATTTCCACCATATTCCAGCATCATCCTCGTTCTTCTTGTCTCTTTCTCTATCATTCTAATTATCTCTCTCATTAAATTTCTTATTTCCAAGTTCTCTATTTTCCTGTCTCTATGTGGCTCTTTTAATCTATTGTTCTTTTATCTTGCTAACGAATCGTTAAGTTAAATGACCTATTGAAAGGTTAATGCTAATGATATTGTTTAAAATGCGGGTACAAAATGACTATACTTAAATGCTGAAGACGTTTTCTTGTTCATGAAAAAAATATGGAGCCAGAACGATTGGAATATGTGCTCAAATATCGTCTGCCTTCTTTTCCTTTCGATTCAACTGTCTACTCCTTGGATTCTCACAAATGCTGTCTGCAGTAAATCTTTAGTTTAAGAGTTTCATCCTTCGCTAGATAATTTACAGAAGTTCAGAAAAGGAAACGACGAAGAATAAGTACTAAGAAGTGTTACTTTTCTGACAAGAGATCATGAAAGGGGAAATTAAAAACTACATCTATCTGCTCTGCGACGGTGAAGGCGCTGTAGATGTCCGGGAGAGACGAACTACATGATGAGTGTTATCTATCGATAATAGCTTCATCTGGTTCTCTATTGTAGTGGACGGCTCCCCGCTGGACATGTGGGAGTTACGAGGATGGCCCAAACTGCCCCAGAACAGAGGGCTGAGAGAGCCGCAAGTGCTGACCCCTCACCTCATGCGTCACCTCTACCGTGACCCCAAGTTCATCATCCTCATGAGGGACCCCGTGGAAAGGTAAACAGTTGCCTTGGTCGTTTCACCATTATTAAAGCACTACAATTATAAATGAGAACATTATTTTCTCGCTGTTTTATTTTTTCTTCATTCAATTTCATCCCATCATAGTTCATACATCACCTCCAGTTCATAGCTGCTATCATCGGTAAAATCATAGACTCGTCTCTAGTGAAATAAGACCTTTGTTTTTTCAGGTGATTGCGTTGTAATAACTTTTAGACGACTTATTTATAAAAGTTACTTTAATCTGGACATGCATTTATTGGTGAAAATATTCTCTACTGGACTGAACTGAAACTAACTTCTCTAGTGCAAGATACATAAATCACCAAATGTTCATTGTAGAACACTGTGAGAAACCAACAAATGTTCATTGTAGAACACTGTAAGAAATGAACAAATGCTCTGTAGAACACTGTGAGTAATTAACAAAAGTTCGCTATAGAACAGCGAGTGTTTCATTCCTGTTGCTACTCATCCTCCTGCCACCACAAATACTACTTTTAACGACGAGTACATCCTCCACTCCACTATCACTAGCATTTCTAATGTAGTTGCTGCTATAAAGTAACAATGTAGGGACAAACAAACAAAATAACGATACAGTACATAATAAGTTTACTGTTCAATATTACGTCTAAAGCTTCTGACTTTCTCGTGAAGACAGCAAACAATTCCACCAGTTCTGTTACAGACTTTACACGGCTTTTCTCTTTCATCGCATGGGCAACAGCTCTTCCTCGTTTCACTCGGCTGTCCAACGGGCTATCGCCATGTTCAACAACTGCCTGTCTCATGCCACTAGCCGCCGGGAATGTTACTTCAACGGTTCAGTAACGGAACCCTTACCAGTGAGTACCACTTTTACTCTCTCTCTAGGGGCGTGAGCGGTGTTCACTTAAACGGTAGGACCGGGGTTTTTCGACTCTCATTGTGAAACTTTGATATTATCCTACTTATCCCACATTAGTACCATGAAACAGTACCACTGAAAAGCGGTAGTCATTCTGATCAACCCACTAGCTTTTAAGACAATGTGCTGTACGTTTTGCCTGTTTTTATTTTATTGGTGTTCATGTCTGGGTGTCGTCGGGAATGTTCGTCCATGCGTGTCAAATCGATATCGGTGGGATCGTGTAACAAAGTCTTTATACTTGTGTATGTGAACTCAACTCTGTTGCTCCAGTGCGAAGACATTGAGCCCACCCCTGGATCAAAGGCAAGTAACTATGTGTGAAAGAAAAGAAACAAGACTCACCTCGTGATATTAGCAGTAATGGCCAGATGGCAATGAAGAGTTCAAGCTCAAGCTCAAAGACAAGCGGATGAAACAATGAAAACAGAGAACATAACGGGCACAACGGACAAAGAGACAGTGAGAGTGGTAAAGGTGTGTTAATCAAAAACTCCACGATATCAAACGTGCTGTAAGCAGCATACACACAGACAGCTTTACAGTATCCAACAATATGTACAAACAAGAACACAACCAATATAGAACTTACCACAGATGAATACAACCAAATAAAGGACAAAGTAAGCTTCGTCAAAGAAAGGATTGAAAGGTGTGAAATTTATCCAAGAAAATAAAAAGTTACTCTATGTCGTGGAGTGAGACGAATAAGGAATCGTTTGATTTCTGTCGTAGCCTGTTATCAACATGATGCACTCGTGAACGCACATGGTAGGATACTGACATAGTGCGTGCACACAGACTTAATAGAAAGCACCAGAATTATCTTCAAAAGCAAGGACAGGTGTGGCCTGTAATTGCGCGTATGTGACCCTTGCAAAACAAACCGGACATCATTAGAAATAATGAATGAGGAGGGAAATACATGAAACTCATATTAACATCGGAGTTGGTCTTACAAGTCACCAAACCCAATACTGCGAGACTTACGTGCTGAGTAGAAGAAGGACTATTGGCGACAGTTTGTGTCCCCTACTCTCAACAAGACTTCATAAAAGTATCCTGCAGTCTCAGCAACTTTATCCAGGGCTGATACCAGTCCAGTCTACAGACCAAAAGTATTGATAGATGTATCAGTATCGACACTTTTTCCTCACTCGCCAGTGGTCCTGCTCCTACCCCCACCACTCCCAGCGCAGCTATTCCTTCTCTTCCTGTCTTCAAACGGTGCCCATAGACGTGGACAGCAGAAACAGAACGAATGGTTATGAAAAAGATTATCTAGGATTATCTAGTCATTTATTTCCATAATTACAAAAGACGTTTTATGATAAACGAAAGGTCTCCGTAGACCAATCAGTATAAAGTTTAAGGCTGGAATTCTTGAAGCATCTCATTACATGATACGTAGAATATGGACGGGACAAAGAACATGGTTTGATTTAGAGTGTATACAAGCCAAATGTCATACGCGAAGATGTTAAAGAAACTCAGAGGGTCAATGCTGATGACAGACAAAAATACTCAGAGACCAGATGTCGGTACCTAAACTTAGTACAAAGCAAACAAAAACAATATAGCAGTGATTTGTTCAGAAAACTCTATAAACACAAGCTGTTAATAAAAGCACACATGCTCAGCTGCGAATGATTTTACATTTAGGTCTCCGAGCACCAAACAAAATGATCTGTGGCAATGTCGGATGAGACAACAAACGTTAGGTTTAGTAACTATTGACGTTGCTTTATTTACATGGATGACACGAGATTTCCACGAAAATGGTAAACATACTTGGACTTCCTTTGGAAAAGAATTTCTTTCTGCTCATGGCTGTGGATATGTATGGTTCCAGCAAAGTATCGACAGTAAGAAAATGTTCTTGATGACCTTTAGACAAAGGCTTGTGGACTATTTCCAACAAGACTGGCGCAATCATATATGCACGAACAAAAAATCTGAACTGTGTTTTAGTTTTAGTAGCAATGTGCTGCCTGAGAGATATGGAAATATATTATTAGTAGGTTATTTAAAATAGCGTATATTAAGTTTAGATTTGGAATATCAATCATCAAAGTTCAGGAATATCAGTTGAACATAAAGTACATGTGTGTTGACTATGACATATACATCGAAGGTTGGTGTGTTAAAAGCTGCAAGACGATACATTCAGGACGACGATGAAGTCACTCGAGTCTTTCTAAACTCTGAAGCAAAGATAAAACAAAATTCTAAATATCTAACAGAAAAGCAGGACAAACAGTTCGTCGCACCTACATCTAACTCCGACGACGACAACGATGATGATGATGATGATGATGATGATGATGATGATGATGATGATGATGATGATGATGATGATGATGATGATGATCCACACACACACACACACACACACACACAAACACACACACACAGATTACTCTCCATCCGTAGTAAGACCTGAGTAAAGCAGGAAGAAGACTATCGAACCGTTTCGCACTTCCCTTTGTTCTGTTGCAGGCTGAGATTCACTTCATCTGCTACGCTGTCTTCTTTAAGGAATGGTTAGCTGTGTTTCCACGGAAACACTTCCTGTTCATGCGCACTGAGGACTACTCTAAGAATATAACATCCTCCCTCCTGGAGGTCTTTCGCTTTTTGGATTTGCGTAAGCATAATATTTTCTGGTTGGGAGCTAAACACATAGCAGTGCTTTGTTTCTACTTTTAGCTCAGATTTAGACAATTTTGCACGCAGGCGTATGTACTCGCGCGCGCGCGCGCACGCACACACACACACACACACACACACACACAAACCTCTACTTCTGTGTCTCTCTCTTTTACACACGCACGCAGGCACACATGCACACACACACGCACACACACACACAGACCTCTACTTCTGTCTCTTTTATACACGCACGCAGAAAAACAGACAGACACACATACGTACACACCTACGCACGCACGCACACATATGTACGTTACATTACTGCATTCAAGCATTCAGACAAACACAAGGAATCACAGTGAGAAATGACATAGACTAAGGCGCCAGTTATTTTCAAGGGGAAGGGACGTAACTTGCAGCAGCTTATACAACAACAACAAGTACGCCGCTTCATGCTGCACCCTGTAGTAATTTTTATGTTCTTTGTGCCTCAGCCGAGCCTGACGACCAAACCCTGGAAAGGATGAAGCAACTGCCTATTGCGTACCACACAAAACTAAAGGACGCCGCCGGAGACATGCTTCCGGAAACTCGGACACTCTTGAAAAAGTACGTGGAACCGTGCAATGCCGAGTTAGCAGACCTGATGAACGATCAGAAATACTTGTGGAAAGACGTCTGACACCGCTTCGGACAAATCTCAGCAACAAAAGGATTACAATTGTGTTTCACTGTATTTATTATTCACAGGGATGTACTCCCCGACGGCAGAGTCCATGAACAGGTCTGGTCACCTACCTGGTCCAGTAATTTGAGTCTGTATCGAGGGCTCATGCGCTTCGATTCATAAAGTCTCTGTCTGTTCGTGGTCATCGCTGATGACATTTCCGGGTATAAAGTCAGCGATCTTCTGAAGTCTCAAGCATCTTGTGACTGCTGCGGCATTAAGAGAGTGTGTACTCGTCGTCTGCTTGCCATCTTTTTCTGCTTGTAATTAGATTCGAAACCTTTTAGAGGGGATTCCCTGGTCACTGATCTCAACAAACCTCTGTTGACGAGATTAAAACTGTCAAAGCAGAAAAATCAGAACGGGTTTCCATTTACAAAGTAGGTCATTTTTTTTAAAGAAACAAAAAGCTTTTCCTATGGTCGTATTAAAATGTTTGTTAAAATGCTGATTTAAGTTATGAATACTAAATATTTGTATTTTGTGGTAATTTTGAAGACAACTGTGCGTGCCCAGTCGAGCGCTAGACTGAAAGGGTAGTTCCAACTCACAAACATAATTTCTTAGCGATCTTTACATTTCTGTAACTAGAAATTTGGACTATTTGTAGCAAAGCATTTTGCAGCTAGCAACTCTGAGTGCAGTAGAAGTCATTACTTGAAGGACAACACGAGAGCTAAGCGAAAATCGCTGGAAATAAAGCACAAAGTATCACAAAAACATGTTCCGGTGGTATTTTATGACAAAGAGGCATGAAAGATTTTATATTATTATTTTTCTCTTAGGCCCACTTGGATTTTTCGAGAAAACAGGAAGTGACGAAACGAATGTATTTCTAAAAATAGCCCCGTCTGCACTAGATGAAGTCGAAGAGAAAAGATGCAATTCTTGGTAAAAGAAAACTGACCAGAACACATTGTGCTGTTGCTTAATGTTCTCTTCAATACTCAGATGGATTTAGTTTGCACTCATGAAGGAAATCCTAAAGATAATGGCAGCAAACGCCAGTGGATTCACTTTGTTCAGAGATGTGTATATACAGGTCTCTGCTTCGTTCAAACGTGCCGTGCGAACTAATTGGTCCCCACACCGTACTCATGAATTTGCTCAAAACATTTCAAAATCGATTGTTATCCAGTCACTTATACAGTAAAAGCAAGTCTTGGACTTTCAGTAAAACGAAGAAATCTTATTCCTACAGCAGTGCTTACTATACAAAAGCACGAGAGGTTAAAACCAACTACGACTGCTGGTAGATCAAGCACCAGATATGCAACATCGATAGTTTCTACACCGTCTGGTCTACAAGTAACATCGTGTGACAGTCACAAACACATCAGCAGTCGTATCTTTATCCAGCATAATGCTTAAAACAACTGACAGTGTGAGGGCACCATTGATGTACGTGATCGAAACAGCTAAAAAAGGAAAAAAAATATTATATAAACCTTAAACGGGAACACGTGTGATCGAGTATCAGTAAGTAAATAGAAAATTTTGCATGCAGCTAAATGGGGAATAAATAAGTTTTTACATCGATAAACATGTTTCAAACTATCATTATATTTTTAATTGTGAAGAAATCCTTATCAGCAGTCAGTTGTAACTATTGTTGCCCATTAAATTTTGATCTGATTGACTTACTAGTCTGTTGAATGAATTCCGTTTGGACCATTCAATTATTGTTTAACTTCATTTGAAGCTTCTAAATAAATTTCCAATCTGTAGGGCTGTATTCCAAATTCAGCTGTTTCATATTTGGGGCAAAAAAATCGCTTCTTGAACATGACAACCTGAGCGATGTTTCTTCATTTGACTTGAAGACATCAACACTCACTGTTACAAATACTTCAATCACCTAAGAGAACCTTCAGTATAGGAGAGTACTTTCCCCCGCCTTCCTAGTTGCAGGTGAGAATACCGATGTTTGAAGGCTTATATCTTTAAAATTAAGCATAAATATGCACTCATATTTTGGGAAATTTTATTTTAAACCGAACTTAACCCGATCATAAAGAAAAAAGGTTGCGCTCGGCTTGACCTTTAACCTGATGAGCACATATCTCACAACATTTTAAACGACGGATTTATTTAGCCTGGGATTGAATCAAGACTGAATCTGATGTGTGATTTTGTGGGCTATATTTACCTTTGATAAAGAGATTTCGTGGGTTACGGAAATTAGAATCCATTCTAATTTTTTTTTAAATTGTCAGCATCAGCTAATATGCTGCAAATAGAAATGGAGATTTACAATAGACTTTTCTACTTTGTACATTTTGTAAAGAACTCTGAATGAAACATTTTTACATGTGATTTAAAAACTAGACAAATACCAGAATATTGAATGAAAAAGCTCGTAATTTAGTTCTAGAAAAACATTTCTGGTTTTCTTTACCCACCATTCCCACACAAAAAAATCAGAATGATCTGGCAGCTAATAAATTTTTCTTAGCTAATTATTTAAGCTGGGTCGTAAAAGCAGTCTAATGGCCCATTATCTTTACCCTAACCACATGAATTGTGTTTTCTTACAATACATTAATACATACTGTGTACAAACCACTCAAAAAGATCAGATTAATCTGGCAGGTATGAATGTTACCTGATCAATTATCTAAACTGGGTAGAAAATGTAGGCCACAAACTTTTACCATTTTCATTGTGAATTAGGTTTATCTAACCAAAAACATAAAAAGTAATGTGTGCAAAACCCACTTTAAATGAAAGCCCCATATCGCTCTAAAAAAAACAAATGTCTGATATATAACTGCTCATATCGGTGTACGTGTAAAACATCTCGAACCTTCTTCTGAAAGTGAGCGATCAGTATCAGCAAGGGTTAAAATAGTTTCATAATTTTGCTTATATAATAAAGTTAATTTGTATAGCGCTTTTTTCCACAATTAAAGGGAGGCTCAAAGCGCTGTACTATGAAGAAAAACACACAAACATAATAATAATGGATGTTGATCTCAAAAACAGTTAGTTTCAGTGTTCACATCATTATTTACGCTCACTCCCTTCCTGTCAGCACCGGACGTTCATTTAAAGTTTATCTTCGCATACCGATCGTATAAGCAATGTCTTGAATTCCAAGTGTAGGCCAGTAAAAAGAAAGGTTCGTCGGAATACCGAATTGGAAGTTTAAGGGCATTAAATATGTCTGTAAGTCCATATGATATGCATCTTCGAACGACTTCGTTGGCTGATACTTACGTTCAGTTTCTTAGACCTCTCGTCGTGAAGTTCAAGCACCATATCTGCCCTTAAATTGTTTTCTCGTCTGCTAGGTTATCTTCGAATAAAAGCAACAGTGACAGCCTTTAACAATAAATTACACAATTACACTCAAAACGAGCTAGAAAGTGCGAGATTGTTATTATCTTACCTTAGCACTTTAACGAATCTCAAAAAAGTTTGTAAGGCCATCGATCAAACTTTAGGTCCAGTATTGTCAAAGCGAAATGAGGATACGATGTCTACTTTAACTCTTATAGCTCAAATGCTAAGGGACTCGCAATTTTAATCAATAATAATATCGAATATAAATATGAAGAGTATTTACAGCTAGCCAAGCAAGTTATAAGAGAAACAAAAGAACAATACGCAGCTTCACCATACTGCCGTGAAACACTTAACTCCCTTACTCCCTCTGAGCTTCACCTCTAAATAAGTGATCAACTTTTTTTTTTTTTGAAATGCTACTTTTACAAATTAGAGGAGCCAGTATAGCATATGCGTCCACCAAAAAGAAGAATCAGAATAAAAGAGAAAAAAATTAAAACAACAAAATAAGTAACAAAGAAGAAGACATGACCATTGACTCCATACCACATCTTGAAACACTGCAAAATGAACTCCGACAGATTAGGGAACACAAAGTTGAAGGTATGAGGATAAGATCAAATGCAAAATAGGTTTTTGAAGTAGAAAAGAACTCAAAATACGTTTGTAACTTGGAGAAAAGACACTTTGTAAGTAAATTAATGAAAACAATAGAAAAAAAGGGGAAATCCTTTGTGATAAAGAATTGATTATAAAGAATGTGAGACATATTATAAGGAATTTATAGGAGTAGGGATTCCAAGCTAACAGAGTTTGAACCAAACTATCTGGGGAAAACAATTTCCCAACGCTAAATGAAGATGAAAAGACTGATTTAGAAGGTTTTATAACAGAAAAAGAAGCGGGCAGAGCTCTTAGAGACATGAAGAATGATAAAAGCCCAGAAAATGATGGCTTCCCAGTAGAGTTCTATAAATTCTTTTGGAAAGACTTAGGGAGATTTTTAATAAGATCATTAAACGATGGCTTTGAAAGAGGTAGCTTGTCTGTAACACAGAGACAGGGCGTTATAACTCTAACTCCAAAAGGAGAAGGATCTGTACAACCGCATCAAGATGCACAGAGATATCGTCCCCAACGCGGGGATATTCGGCAAGGAGCAGCTGTACTGGGGCTGGAGCAAATATGGTGAGTATCACAGGCTGCTAACAACGTCATTGTCATTGTGACGCTTGCCGAGAAATACGTAACAGTGTGGCAACAACGTCATTGTTTTTATGACGTCATTAGAGAACAAGGCAAGAAAATGGCCTCAGATGTCGATATCGTATGCCAAACACTGAGCCTTCAAACACTGGCTTCACTACCATCGGCCGCCATTTTGGTCTCCCGCACTTTCAGCGTCTGCTGTTAAAGAAGCTAAGAAATACACTTTGGCACATGAAGGAACACTCAAAGCACAACGCATAGAACGGCATGTTTAGCTAAAATACTCGTGTATTAAATGTTAAAATCCTGTTCTCAAATGAATAACTTCTTACAACAGGTCTTGTAAAATTGAAGGCGATCGGGTGACCAAGATGGCTCCCACTGATAGAATCAAGATAGGCCAATGCTTAGTCTTTATATGTCTATGTTTAAGCCGACCAAGCCTTGAACCCCTCTTTGGTTTTCTTCGTCTAGAAATGGAACTGTTCACATGAGAAAATCTAGAAGCTTCTATTTTCCGCAAGAATTCAGGCTGCATATTAGCGTATTTATTTTTGTATGCAGCTGTTGAATATTACACCACTGAAGATAATATGAATCCCGGCGACCTGCATCACGTGAGCAAAATGTGGCTTGTTGTATGCGCTTAGGGGATTATTTTCTATTGTGCCCAGTGCATTATCTAGCGTCACAGGTTCACTTAGTGTATGATGCAGATTTTTAATATAACACAAGCCACCAGCTGGGGGCTCAGTGTTTTTATTTTTTTCTGCAGCATCTGGCTTTGTAAAGTAATGTAATAAAAATGTAATTGATGCAATACAATAGACACGATACTATAGCTATGCAGTTCATTCATTTATAATTTTTTTCTCGATTTCTTTTATTTGTTCATTTTTGTACTTACTGTTTTCATATTTTTGTCATCTTCTCGTGATTGTCGAGAGGCAGACATTGTTATTGTGGTCATTACTGCCAAAATTTGTTGAAAAGAGCTGAAAAAATGTGTAGTGCCATGCACATTTGGTGTCATATTTTTATGATCATTATTATTGCAAAGTCAGTGAAAGTCAAAAACTGTGATAAAATTGGCGATATGAAAAAAGTGACAAAAAGCACCCACCTAAAGACCCAGACACGACCAGACATTCCCTTACCTTATATATATATATATATATATATATTCCGCTTACCTATCTTAATACTCCGTACGAGTGTTGGCATGACTGTGTGTAGGTTATACCAACAGACGAGTTACCTGCAGGCCTTCCGTTTAATAGCCCGACGTTTGGCCGCCCGACGTTTGGCCTCCGCAAAAAAAAATTTGACTAAAAGACTTGTCACCTGTAAGTCAGACATAAGCTTTCAGTAACACTGATGGCATGTTATGTGTAGAGATAGAAAATAAACGATATACACAAATGAACTATATGTGCACCTATATGTTAAGTATGTTTTCCTGTCTTAGGTCAAAGTCCATATCGTACAGAATGTAATAAATTTAATATAAAGTTTATTTTTATTTATTACATCTAAAGTATTTGTTGATTTCTGCATGTCTGTAGCTGTTGACTCCTTATTGTACTTAAAATTGTAGTGTTAGAGTTAGAGTTGGCACTGTTACTAAACTGATCTTGCTTGTAAGTGTCACATTACAATCTTTTTTAATTGACTGGAAGAAAAACTTCAGATAAAACTCCAGAAAAAAGAAAGAATCAGGGCCTCAAACAACGATTCGTGAAATACATTGTCTTCAACTACTAGCTAGTAATGTGCACGCGTTGTAATAAATCTTCGTAAAGCTCTCTTCCCACTCTTAATGTCATGTCAGCTAGCAAACCAGTCAACAGACTGATCCCCTTCTTCTGCAAAAAGCAGAAAGCACTTGAAGAAAAAAAAAGCACGCAACAGTTACAGTTTATGAGAAATATGATAACCGTGGCTGATATCCCCAATATTGGAACAATATCGCTTAACGAGTTCCAATATGGAAGTGTGTTGGCTTCAAGCAGAGCCAGCCAAGGTCTACAGATGAGCTGTTTCACATCGTGCAGTGGACATGTGGGACTTTCGAGGCAGGTCTCTCCTCCCCCAGAAGAGAACCGACAGTGTTGACCCCTCACATCATGCGCAACCTGCACCGTGACCCCAAGTTCATCGTCCTGATGAGGGACCCCTTGGAAAGGTAAGGACATCTCATGGCAGTTGTTTCAATTGCTTTCCCCTCAGCTGAGTGTAAGAACATTATACCTATTTCATCACATGAATTTCGTTTGTCAGGATGTACTCAGCATACCTCTTTCATCGCATGGGAAACGACTCTCGCTCCTTTCATCGTGACGTGCTGTCGGCCATCTCAATGTTTGATCGCTGTTTGAGAAGCGCCCCGAGCCATCGCGAGTGTTATTTCGATGCTTCGGTGCCAAGCGACATTGCACGATGACCGTCTTAATGATGGCCGCCACGATATCGACACTAACACACTAGTCATTACATGTACTACTATATATATACATACATATACAAACTACATATCCATACACATATGTATGCAGACATCTATGTATATCAACACATTGCGCACGCGCATGTATGCACATATACACAATATTTATGTATATGTACACACCTTTGTGCCTATACCTATGTGCACACATTCGTGTGTGATATACACTAGTGTACTTGCACACACATGCACACACAAGTACACATACACTTGTTTGTGTGTTCCTATGTAGACGACATATATGTATCTGTAGATATATGTACATATATACACACACGCATGTTCCTATGTAGTATATACCTATGTAAGTATATCCAGGTATACATATACACACGTGGACATATATGCCCATGTACATACACCTATATACGTAAATACTTATGTGCATTTACATCTGTTTATATATACCCTAATACGCATCCACAATTATGCACACATACACCTATACACATATGTACGTATACATTTATGTACACAAAAGAGATTTCTTCAATGGTACATATTCGCTGCTGTTTGTGAGAAGGCGGTTAAGTAACATAAGCTGTTACCTGAAAGCGAGGCTCCTCGTAAATTAAAATATGACGCTCGCTTTTGCTGAGCTCAGGGATGTTGATCTCCAGAACCCATCCTGCAGCTGGGTGTGACTCCAAATCACCATGACATTGATTGATGTAACATGTGTGAACATACAAATAGGCAATTATTGAACCCAACGGACCGTTACTTGTCCTCACCCAGTATCATTCCCAGTAGAAATGGTCATAAAATCTCGGTAGACGGTTCAGTGCATACAGCTTGAGTAAAAAACCAAAGAACAGAGTTTCTTCACTCTCTACTCACCATCCCGAGTTATGAAAGTTTTCTCTTTTTGTTCTCGTTGTTCATTTGCCTGTTCGCTTTCTCTTATGTCTTACTGCTCTTGGCCATTGTATTCCATTGTGAGACGTGTATTATTATTTACACTACTGCATTATTATACACAATTATTTTAGTATTTGTCCTTTTTACTTTGTTATTAATATATTATTACTACTTTATTGTAATGTTTGTTGAATGCATAGATCGTCCTATGTTTGAACAAATTCAGATAGGCTAACAACAATATATTATTGTTGTTCGTGATGATGATAATGAATCCGCGGATCATCCTACTACAGATTAAAAATCAAACAGCATAGCAACAAAACTACAGATTTTTAAAAATGAGTGATTCCTATCAACACAACATCGTCGTCGTCGTCATCTCTTCATGCCTTTGTCACAGAAGTCACGCTGGTGGTCAAGCATGGCCGTGTTGTCAAGGAAACACTTAATACCGCCCATGCTGTTACAAATTTCCATACCATGATTAAATAAAATCGACATAAAAGCACGGCATCATGCTAGACTCCTCTCCCTCGCTGCCTTACCTTCCCCAACCCTCTATGGAGTCAGGTACCCATTCCCGTCAGCTGGGTCGACTGGGGGAAGTATGCTGCGCTTATCGAGAATTGAACCAGCGCGCTCTCGGTTCAAACGTCAGCGCTCTAACCACTCGGCCATCCGCTTCCCCTACTCAACTCTGTGACTTCGTGTGTTACGTCGTGTACCTCAAGGAATGGCTTGCTGTATTTCTCAGGAAACACTTCCTGTTCATGCGCACAGAGGACTACAAAGTGGACGTGAGATCTCACGTGCTCAAGGTTTTCCAGTTTTTAGATCTCTGTGAGTTGACCTCCATCTATGTGCATTCTTTACTGCCTGCTACGTGTCATTTCGCTTTCTTTCTCTCTCTCTATCTCTCTCTCACTTTCTCTCAATATTAGGCCAAAATACATCAAAGAAGATTATTCAGGTATCGACCTTATTTTGTGTGCTCTTAAACAGTCTTGTTCACAGCCCATGTGCTGCCAATAATCGACCACCCGTTCCTTGTGTAGGTGGTTTCAAGAAAGCTTTGTGCACGTGAACAAAAGAACGCATCAAAAGGTCTCTTGCTAAACACCAGGCTGCGCGCTGATTTCACTTGTCTTTGAGTCCTGCCATTGTCAGATAAGCTGACGGGCAACGATGAGTCTTGCAAAGTCAATGCGATTTTTATTTATGACACGCAGCGCCCCTTACCACGTGATCTGCTCTGGTGACCTCATACCTGAGGTCTGTGTTCAAAAGAGGCTTCGGGACTAAAAAAAAGACATCAATCACAAACACTCATGCTGTCTAAAGTAGCCTTGTTCACAAAGAACTTTCTCTCTCTTTCTCTCTCTCTCTCACACACACACACACACACACAGATCTAGTGGATCATGCCCTTAAATATAATATATGAGTGTGTGAGTCCTCTCATTCTCTTAATGACTCGTCCAGCTGTCACGTGGTTGAGGCCAGTAATCACAATTGAAAATATAAACAACCATTATTTCATCCTTTTTTCGAATCTGTTAACGATGATATGCCGCTACCTCAGAAATAGTTCGTATTAATTAGCAGATTTAGAAGATTTACAAAATTTCAACCTATTGAAACATAATCACTTCTGTTACTTTGATAGATACAAAGTTCACATTAATTATCGTCCCAGTGACCCGACAGTCCGAGCTGTTTTCTGTTTCAGTTTTTTTTTCGGTAACATGCTTTCTGTGTTGTCCAATGAGGGGATATACGCAAGACCACAAAGCAGATACCGGTGACCCCTTATTGCAGGATCAATGCGATGAGTACACAGACAGCAAATCATCCTGAAGTATCCTCCGCCTACACAGGAAGCAAACAAGTAATAAGCAAAGCTTTTTTAACATGCAGAATGTTTAGTGATGAGTCATTTTTTATACGATTGTGGAATTAATGTGGACAGATCACTTCATGTGCACATGTTCCTCACACTAACACGCAGAACTGGAGGGGGGGAACGTCTCATGTTGAACGATCACCACTCTTAACGATTTACTGTGTCACTCAACGTCCCGCCCCGGTAATGGCGACTTGTTCAGCAACGTGACAGTGATTTCACCTCCGCACTCTACGTCCACGTGAACTTAAAACTCCGGCCGACAAAGAAATAAAAACTCACGCTGCTGGTCCATCGCAAAATATGGCATGGTGTCAGAAATTGTCACAGTCGTGGCACAAGCCCTGTCCCCTAACACGAGAATACCCTGTGGGGTGGGGCGAATGTGAGGGGCGAGCTCCTCAGATACCCGCACCTCATTTTCTTTTATGTATCCTTTCACCTTTTTTCTTGTATCCTTTTACCGTTCTTTTATGTATTTTCTTTATATATTCTTTTACCTCTTTTTATGTGTCATTTTGTCTTCCTTTTATGTATCCTTTACCTTTCTTTTATACATCTTCTTCTGTGCATTTTTTACTTTTTCTTTTATTTATCCTTTTTCCTTTCTTTTATGTATCCTTTTATTTGTCTTTTAAGTATAATATTACCTGTATTTTATACATCTTCTTGTATGTATCCTTTTGTTTTTTATGTATCTTTTTATCGTTTGTGTATCCTTTTACCATTCTCTAGATCTACACTCAGCTCACCCCATTAGCAAGTACAGTCCCATCTTTTCGCATTAGTAACATTTTGTAATAACTTCTCTTGGTGTCAGTGCTGCTAAGACGCACAATTAGTGAATGTGATCTTACTTTCTAAAAGGTAAAAGGGTAAAGGTTGTCCCCTAATCTTTATCGGTCACTGGGGAGTGAGATGTTAGTGACCTCACTTACCACGGGGCCAGCTTGTTGTGAGGTTGGTACCCATCTCCTCTCTCCATCACCTCCTTACCTTCCCCACCCCAAGTTCGATGTCAGGTACCCGTTCCTGACAGCTGCTGGATTCGAACCGCAGTAATTTAACCTCTAACCTCTATTATTTAACGTGGCTGGGTTTTATTGAGCTTATCTCCACAAGTTGATTATCACTATCTCGCCGTTTCCCTATAATTTACTAGCGATGTCAGCTCTAAGCAGATCCTGAGTGTTTGCTGTTGACCAACAGCTGGATTAGCAGTTATTTGTAAAATGGTTTCCTCAAGAACTGTCGCCTGATCGAAGGACGAAAGTACTGCATTCAACAGCGGAATAAGTTCTTTACAGACCTACACACCTTGAACTTTCTTATATTTCTTGAATAGGGACTCGAAAGTATTAACAAGCCAAGCAAACTTATCTACCTAACAGGCCTCACTGATCCAGTCAGTGTGTTTGTAACACCTGTAACACGAGCTAGCTAGGAAGTGTGAGACTTTGTACAATGCTTACGGATACTCGTCAGGCAAGAAATGAACTCGAGAAAAAAATTATCCACCTTAAAACAATAATAATTTGAAAAATGTGTGTGGGTTTTTGTTTCTTTCAGTACCACCCAGTCTCGAGGCGCTGAATATGTCTGTCAACATGCCGATTGTGTACCGCACCCGAGGCAAAGATAAGGCAGGGGATTTATGGCCACAAACACGAGCCTTTGTAAAAAAAAAAAAAAAAAAAAATATGTTGTGCACTGCAACGCTGACCTCACAGCTCTGCTCGGAGACACCAGATACCTGGGGGCTGATGTTTACCAGTCTTGACCTCTTGTTTACCTCCCTTGCAGTGTGTGCACGTCACATTCATATATGAGCGTGTGTGTGTGTGTGTGTGTGTGTGTGTGTGTCGTGCGTGCTTATGTGTGTTTGTGTTGTGGTGCGGTGAAGGAGTGCGTCCTGAAACGTTTTTAAATCGTACACACGTAAGTTTGGAATGTGCGCGTGCGTGAGTGTGTGCGTGCGAGTGTATGTGCCTCTGTCTGTGTGTATGTGTATTTATGGGGTTTGTGTACGAGTATTTATGTGCGTGCATGTGCGTGCGTGCGTACTAGACAGAGTGAGCAAAGGAAAAAAATGACAAACTGAATTGAAAATAGAGTTTTGTTTATTACCTCTGTTATTTCATCTACCCAACATAAAACTTCTAATCTTTATATATTTGTGTTGGTGAGTACTTTCGGAGCATGTTATTTCAAAGAATCAAACGTGTATCATGTTGAGCCTCTCTAGACTAAACCTCTCATGTGGACCAATCCTGGCTCTTCATCTTCCAAACCCCGCTACCTCTCCACTCCAAGTCTCCCTCCTCCTCCACCACCCCCCCCCAACACACACACACTCGCCTCATCGGTGTCTTAGCGACGGACCAGAAGTACTTTTCGGTGACTATGATGGTCTGTAGTACTGCCCACCTCTACAGTGTCTGTTGACCTCAGAAGTCTGCTCCCGTCTGCACCCTTGGCTCAATGATTATAGCAGGTGTGGGCTAACTTCTTTGGACCGGCCCGTCTGCCAAAATGTGAAGTGCACTTGTTTTTCATGTTGTTTTTATTCGGCCTAGGTTAGCTTGATTGAAATTTAATCAAGTACAACAGCATTAGAAATCGGCAGTCCGTAGAAAACAAATAACACGGCTGACATGTCTGATGCAGTTGTTAGAGAGTATCGAGGCAGCTGCCTTCAAAGGAAAGGCTGGTTTTAAAGTTTTATTGTGAGCGAATTCAAACAGCTTCACTTGACACAATAAATTCAATAAATTTGTTGTCCATTCCATTATCATTAGGTGTGATATGTAGTCACCTGGCGTGGAATTTTGGTATTTTACCGGCCCGCCGCATGACTTAGAAATTAGAATTTTGAGATCGGCCTGCAAAAAATAAAAATCTTTGCCCACCCCTGAGTTACCTGAGCTTGTTACCAATACAGTCAGGACTGGCTGTCCTGGGTTCACATCTCGTCTATGGCACGCTGTTCTTTCTCTGCGTGTGGCATCTGTTTACAGGGTTGGCTGCTTAACCGTGATATAGCCTTAGTTGCTGGCTCGGTGTTAAACACCAATCCTCCCCTCCCCCCCCCCCGTGTGCACATGGAGCACTTCTTTGATCCCTGTACTGAGATACCTTCAAAGATACTACTATATTATTTGCCTCTGCACGGTCAACTACACGTTTAGATCTCCATGCGTTTGTGTATTGTGTGCGTTGATTTTTGTTCTCAAACTACAAGGCTATATATAACATCAGCATGAACAGAAACACGTTAAAAAATGAATGAATACCTGCGTGTACCCTTTGCGTCGCCTATGACAACACAGGACCAGGACCTTGACAGTTGGCAGTTTAGACATCACGTTTTTGACCTTCCCTTGAGGACATAGAGCCGAAACGGGGGTGACAACCATAACAGAACGTGCCTGTGAGTGAGCTGAAAGACTTCGAGAGGAGAAAACAGCCTGACAACTGTCAACTACCCTCCACTCACTCACCTACCCCTTCATCTGCCTCTGTGAAGTCATAGACTCAAAATAGGGGCAACAGCCATTTGCAGCACGCAATGGTGACTAAACATAAAGATCTGGAATAAAGAAAAAGAAGACCACCCACCTTCATTTACGATTTTTGTTTTCACTTTCTGATGAACATGAACCTGTTTCAATCTTTTGCGCTTACCAAAATTAAATGACGAGAAGCCTCGTCATCGGGAAGGCGGGTGCCTCTCGAGAGGTCGCTAGTGTAAATTAGATGACCACAAAAAAAATTCATCCGGTCCCACAGCAAAAATTGCTTAGCCCTCAAAGTATGTGGCACCTGTTAACAGGCTCATTCTACATCACTTTGATCTTCTCTTTGATGCATAGTTTCAACTTCAATTTAGGTGATTTCCCCCCTCAAAGCATTTACTCCCTGTTAACAAAATCATTCTACATCACTTCGAAAGATCGTAACCCAGTGTAAAATGTAAATAACCAACAACCAATCAGTCCATTAAGATCACACGTTTATACGCATTGCTTACAATCAATGGTGTTTGTGCTTCGGAGACAGTTCTTTGAACATTTCAGGGCTCAACTTTGTTTTGTAATGACACCATTTTAATTGTTTATTTCTACATACATTTTAATGATCCCATCGTGTTCTACTCAAAATCTAATTAATCTAATTAATGTCTTCAACAAGGGCAGTGCCATGTCAGTTGGGTACATGTTCAGTTATGGAAGCTGCTTTAAATAATAACAATTATAATTTGTTTAACATTTAATAAATACTATTTTTAGAACGTACTCACTATTATTATTATTATTGAATGTGGGGAGATGATTTCCCCCTGTGAAGGGGAGCTCAATGCACTGTACACAAAAGACTATACACGAACCGACAGTCGACAATATAACAAAGAAAGACAAGCAACAACGAATTACAGTACAATTAAGTCTCTTATCACAAAATGTCTGAACTTGTGCAGTGAGGTCATTTCAAATGCTTGAGCTCTGGTGATCACACAAAGAAGGTGGAACTCTAGAGATGCATCAGCAGTTACTTTTTTTAAACAAAAGCTAGTTATTGTCTCTGGGTTGAAGACCAGGGCAAAGGCTGATTTTCATCGTCATTTGCAATCTTTGCGGGGATGGAGTGTCACCGATACATCGGTTACTCATCTTTGACCTGTTTTTTAATTACCGCTATTGCGAAGCAAATTCAGGTTAGGTAATGTACAGTCTGATGAACAATGAGCATAATACTATAGACATACTGATTTCTATTACAACAAAGCAAAGATCTGTTGTAAAGACTGAGGGACATAGCATCAGGGGTTGTTTGTCCGCGAGACGGGAACTTATTTGCATATCACTCAATGCGCTCTGGAGCGTATTCACATTTTCTTTATGTAACTTCGTCTTCAACTCTTACAGGTGCTCAAGACCATGAAGTTCGCGGTATCTATGAAGAATCATGGTCAATTCAGGAGCTTGACGACACTGTTGAGGTGGGAGCGGCAACAACAGCCCGCTGATCCTCTGTTGATCGTTTTAGAGACAAGTCCCAGTCAGTAGGGGTGGGTTGGAGGGGAAGGAAGTTATTTTGCAGACCAGAAATAAATCCGATCGAAACAGCGCAAACATACACAGCACTCAAGGCAGGGAGGGGTAGGAGGGAAGTGCAGAAAAGTCACCATATTGACTGCAAAGCTGCTGAGGCGTAGCCATTGACCTCAAGCAAGGTCCCTTAGAAACGTGCAGAGCTGTTGTACCATTGTCTGCTGGAGCTTTTATTACCTTTGCTAACAGGCATGTGACTCTCATTCGTTACAGCTTTTCACCCTGACCGTAATAACGTGCACGCGGTTGTGACGATTTTGCAATAGCTGATGTATTCAGCACCCCGGGTATTTCTCTTCTCCTTCCTGTGGACGTGTGAATGTTCATATGTTCCTACGCCCGCGCGTCTACGTGTGCGTGCGTGTGTGTGTGTGTGTGTGTGTGTGTGTGTGTGTGTGTGTGTGTCTCAAAAGGGGTAAATGTTTTTGTTTGAGTAAATGTCAAAATTACAAGGCTCCGAAACCAAGCTGCGTGCATGATCAGCCGCTCTTCACTATATTGTAGAATGATAACAAGAACAGCAACAAATTAGAGGCGTTATCCAGAAATATAAAGCAGAGTGTTTCTCATTCAGTCTGGTGCAAAGATGTGAGAAAGTATGACATGGATTAAACCCGCTCATTACGAGGCTGGACGTTAACCTCGCCTGCGCAAAGCCAGTGTATCAGAGACTTCTCTTGTTTCAGGGTTTATTGCATCTTGTGACAGGGTTCCCTGTATCCTCTTACAGAGCCTGAACTTGGGTGAGGTCGCCATATTCTCCACTATTTCCACCCTTGACTTTTAGTGGCTGTTGTTGCTAGAATGCCACTCTTTGCTAGTTAGTGTTACTAGGATCCTACACGAGCATCTTATGGAATCCAGAAAACTTTTTTCGGATTTAGCGTTTCCTTTTAAAATCTACACAGCAGAATTTAACATTAAAACTATTTTCAATGCCTCACAAAAAGTGCGTTCAGTGACAGTTTCGTTTGACTAATTTTCTTACGCTGATACAGCTTTTAAATTGAGTGTAGGGTGGGTGGTTGGGTGTAGTGAGTGTTTGTGTATTGAACACGAGTGGGTATGTGTCTGCTTTGTCGGTTTTTGCAAAACCTGTGGCGTCATCACGACAAACATTCTCTTCAACACGATATGGTCGGAGTAGCGCTTAAATAAGACCAGCCAACCTAAAGAATAGAGCTCAGTGTGTGTGTGTGTGTGACATGGCTGGGACAGAAAGGAAGTTTTTTCTCAGCATTTCGCTCCGGCTGTGGTCCCACACGACCTAGCAAACACCTGCCAGGTGAGCCTCATCTATTGACTGTGTGACTGCGCCAGACCAGACCCTGGCTCTGCGGCTATTAACTACAGACAGTCCATTCATTTCTTCCCGTGACGGCTACACAAATTATCGTGCAAGTCCTTGATCTTGTGTGGAGTCTCACCAGGTCTGTATGTTTAATCATTCTTTCGGAAGTGATCAGCGTGTTCATTATTTTGACGCTCTGTTTCTTCAGGACCTAATATTTTTCTTTAAAAAGATGTAAGAGTAGCACAAATTCGGTGTTCATGGCTTGGGCTGTTAGTAATCATCACTAAATCAGACAAATTGGAAATTCTTGACATTCACCGATCTCAAAAGAAAATGTTGTGTCCATTACCCTCCTTCAGCGCAAAGCCATCACCTAGTGTACACAAATTAAAGGTCATGACCCTCTCTTGCGGGTAAACAGCCACCGTCCTTGCTGCTCATTTTTTTACAACAGAAGATTTTCGCTTTGTTTTAATGAATAATGAGTTATTCGGTAAAACTGCACCTTAGCTTTCCTTGACCTGCTTCTTTTTTTGCAATAAAAAAGTAATTAAAATAAAGGTTAAAGCTCAGTGACCCGATGTATCTGTGACACTGTACAACTGCAACTGTACGATCGAAAATCCGTCACTGCTCTACCGTTGATAAATTAATAAATAACTTTCATAAAAGAAAATTAACTTCTGTTGTAGCTATAAAGTTCCAGCTAGTTAGTGTGAGCGTTATAACTAAAGTGTAGAAACACTCTCACTGCAGAAATGGAAACCGAACATGGGGTAATACACCGTGTTGTTGTATGGAAACCGAACATGGGGTAATAAACTGTGTTGTTGTATGTAAGCCGAACATGGGGTAATAAACTGTGTTGTTGTATGGAAACAGGACATGGGGTAATAAACTGTGTTGTTGTATGGAAACAGGACATGGGGTAATAAACTGTGTTGTTGTATGGAAACAGGACATGGGGTAATAAACTGTGTTGTTGTATGTAAGCCGAACATGGGGTAATAAACTGTGTTGTTGTATGTAAGCCGAACATGGGGTAATAAACTGTGTTGTTGTATGGAAACTGAACATGGGGTAATAAACTGTGTTGTTGTATGTAAGCCGAACATGGGGTAATAAACTGTGTTGTTGTATGGAAACTGAACATGGGGTAATACACCGTGTTGTTGTATGGAAACTGAACATGGGGTAATAAACTGTGTTGTTGTATGTAAGCCGAACATGGGGTAATAAACTGTGTTGTTGTATGGAAACTGAACATGGGGTAATACACCGTGTTGTTGTATGGAAACTGAACATGGGGTAATAAACTGTGTTGTTGTATGTAAGCCGAACATGGGGTAATAAACTGTGTTGTATGGAAACTGAACATGGGGTAATACACCGTGTTGTTGTATGGAAACTGAACATGGGGTAATAAACTGTGTTGTTGTATGGAAACTGAACATGGGGTAATAAACTGTGTTGTTGTATGGAAACTGAACATGGGGTAATAAACTGTGTTGTTGTATGGAAACTGAACATGGGGTAATAAACTGTGTTGTTGTATGGAAACCGAACATGGGGTAATAAACTGTGTTGTTGTATGGAAACCGAACATGGGGTAATAAACTGTGTTGTTGTATGGAAACCGAACATGGGGTAATAAACTGTGTTGTTGTATGGAAACCGAACATGGGGTAATAAACTGTGTTGTTGTATGGAAACCGAACATGGGGTAATAAACTGTGTTGTTGTATGGAAACCGAACATGGGGTAATAAACTGTGTTGTTGTATGGAAACCGAACATGGGGTAATAAACTGTGTTGTTGTATGGAAACCGAACATGGGGTAATAAACTGTGTTGTTGTATGGAAACAGGACATGGGGTAATAAACTGTGTTGTTGAATGTAAGCCGAACATGGGGTAATAAACTGTGTTGTTGAATGTAAGCCGAACATGGGGTAATAAACTGTAATGTAATGACGAGTAATATAACTTGTAACTCCTAATGTCTGACAGTTTGGAGATTTGCGTACATCGATGAAGTGGGATGTTTACAGACGTACACCCACATTTATTAGTAAACTGTTCAATGAGAACAATTAAGTGTAGAATGATTAAAAAACTTCCTGTCAGCCCATTCATTGTCTTGTGATGTTTGTTAAACTTCTAGATTATGAATATTAACTTTCCTGGTTGTAGCGCTTTGTACGTAGATGTTCTGCCAGTAGTTATTTTGTACCTGCCATCATAAGAGTGTTCTTAATACATAATATTATATTTGTGACATAATAATTCCTAGACATAAAAGGAAACGAGGGGACTCCTCTATGAAACTGTATTTCTAGTTCACAGTTATATCTCGTACGTAGGATTACTAAAGACTAAGATCAGCATAAACATATCAATAGCAGACTGAGATATATTTCCACCCATGCAGCTCTTCTGCTGACTCCTAGGTTCTTCATCTTCATCTTCATCTACATCTTCATCTTCTTGCACTTTGTTCACGTTCGCTACAGCGTCGTCCGTTTGTTGTTGTTTGTGTTTCTTTGTTGTATTTTTGACTGTCGGTTCGTTTGTAGTTGTTTGTGAAATGCATTTAAAGGTAATAGTCTATTCTACTCCACTAAAAAGCATGTGCTGAAAAAAACATCCAAAGTTTATTTGTGGTAGCCTTGATAAAAAAAATGTCACTAATTTAATTTATGTTAGTGCGGTACAAACGTTATTAACATCTTTGCCATTATTAGCATCGTTGTTCAGCTTTCTTTTCTCATTTAACACTGTTTTAAAATGTTAAATATACTTTTATTTATAATTTTATGTATGTACATTTATTCAAGCTTTGTATGTAAACTTGTAATTGTGTATAGTTAAATTTTTCCTTACTACTCAAGGATGATTGAATAAAAAAAAAAGTGAAAAGAAATGTCAAATGTGTACAACTTTCAGTAACGTTTGCAAACGTCTACACCACACATACACCACACATACACCACACAGACAAACACTGAGTCACTGACGCCTGCTCTTTTTTTCAACAAACAACTCAACATCTGTTCTTGAGCTTCCCCTTCTGTATTCTCCACGATTCCACAACCACCAAATTTAAAAACAAAAAAAAACCTGTGTTATTCTGACTTTGGGGGGGTTTTCTCTCTTTTTTAATGCAACTTCGTTTATATTTTCCTTTTTCTAAACCAGGTCATGAACGACATAAAAACATATACCAATAACTAAATAGTAAAACATTCCCCCCCTCCCTACTCAACATAAACCTATTTCAGCCTATTCTTTCAACCTTATTTCAACATAAGCTAATTTCAACCTACTACACAGTCACTACTTAAACTCTCAGCAACGTTCAGCACTCAGATGTTTCTCGGCTATCGGGCCCGCGAAGTTAGACCCAAAGCCTCGGTCCATAATATATATTAAGGAACTATAACAGTTTGTCGACAGTACGTTGATCACCGAGGGCCGAAGTCCTCCCGCACCCAGGGGAGGGTCTATCTCAACGTTCTGACGTTTATTCTGGGCCTTTGTTGAACACTGGGTAGAACACTCCTCCACCCGAACTCTTTCTTCGTAGAATAGTCCTCGAGAAAAGAAAACCACTTTTCACTTTTCGCCTTTTCACGTATGATTCTAAAACTGACTCCCAGATCTTGGCCGGGTAGTTGTCACAGGTGGAGAAACAGGCTGCCCTCTCCTATCCTTTCGTAACTTGGCACGAGGATACTGCTGCCAAAACAATTCCTGAAAATTCTTTTTACATTTAGTATCTACAAAATTTATTTTTTCTTCCACCGAACGTTAATTTTTCTGCTTCAAATAAGTCATGAATACGGTTCCAATTATTAAAGTTACAAAATCTTACAAGTTACAAAACCTATAAATAAAAAAGAGAGGTGTGGGCAAGGTATTTTGTGGCTGCCTGTTCGGAGTTACCATAACAACAAAGCGGCCAGGGGCCAGTTGCAGAACACGTTTCTAAACCTTAAAACTGTTCTAAAGAAGCAAAATCTCTTCTTTGCCATTTAGATGCATTGCAGAAAAACATACAAAATAATTTACTGGCAGGACGGAAAGTCAGACTTAAACAACTTCATCTTTCTTAAAGCAGTTTTAGTTGTAAAAATTCTAAAATTGTGGTGTGCACTTTCAACTAATTATCTGAATAGAGTTAAGGCCTAAAAGTGTTTAAAATTAGAAATGTGTTGTGCAACTGGCCCCAGGCTGTTGTTTTTAGAGGGGAGTAGAACTCTCGTTGCTGGCTGATGCCCTCTATCAGTAATCGGTTGAGCCGCAGATCTCCTGCAGGTGCCTCTCCCCAGGTAACTAGGATCGCCGCACCTTCATTGTCCTTCTACAGCACCAACATCAGAGAAACATCCAAAGCACAGACACACTGAACCTGCGGAAGTCCTCGATTACACGTGCATGACATCTATTTTTATACACTGACGACAAGCACATCAGTAATTGATTTAAATGGGGTTGACTGCAGAGAAGTGATAGGGTCAATCAAATGAAACCTCGGAAATTAATGGTGGATGCTGATTGAAGAACAGCAATTTATAGGATAGATCATACATATGTAACCGACTGGAGGAGGTGTGATGGTGGTGTCATGTAAAATTTCTCCCATGCACTCAATCAGACGCAGGAAATGCACCAGCAGGTGTCGCGTCCTTTGTTCTTCAGAACTTGACCAGTGTCCCTTCCCTGTCAGTCCAGTTTTCATGTCTTTACAACTATGAGGTGATTCTGTCGTCCCGTCTCACCTCTGTCCTTACATTGCCCTAACCAATCATCGCCGGACTACCGGCCGCCCCTCTATATATATATATATACCTTGAAAAACGATCAACTCGTGACCAGACATGCTTATTTCCGAACAAAACTACTCATCTTTGTGACAACATTAGATCTAATCAGATGCATTTTTTTTCCCAGCGACCAAAACAAAACTATTCGGCAGTTGGTGAATCAAAGTAACATCACTTAAATAGCTTTGCTATGTTTCAAAATATATTTCATTAAAAAAATTATGTTTAGTTTAATCGTTTTAAGGTCAGAAAAATACTTGTAAAATCTGCCCGATGAAATGTCATCCCACGACTAACAAACAACAGCCATAGCAGGTGGCCTAACACTAGAGTGACGTAGAACCGCTTCTCGCGCTCAAACGGGACTTTGCGCCTCGCGTTGACTACATGTGCAAAGCGCGTGCTATACAAGCAGACATGTCATAAAAGGCTTTTCGTACAACGCTGACATTTACAAAGGGGATATATTTTGCCAATATCTATTTTTTTTTTAATGCGAAGCATTCAGTGTGGTTTTTTTTACATCGAATTACAACCTTTTATAAAAGCTTTTGAAGGATCGTCACTGAATAGTCTGATTACTGAAAATGTATCCTTCATTTCTGTCATCAACAAAAAGTCATGAACAAACAGTTTTGCAATAGATTCTCGAATACTAATATCTTATTTCTGTAGGGTTTTTTATAAA
The DNA here is from genome assembly GCA_004794655.1 of Marisa cornuarietis. NCBI lineage: Eukaryota > Metazoa > Mollusca > Gastropoda > Architaenioglossa > Ampullariidae > Marisa > Marisa cornuarietis. Next base: position 3,409,427 of record SMMW01000575.1, read on the forward strand.
AAAAGAGCTAGGTCATTGAGTGATCCTATTTAGGACAAAAAAGAGATAATTAGAGGCTTGTTTAAACGATTGTAGGACAAACTTTTTGCAGTGAAAGGTTGGCAGTAGCTACGTTCTACGTATACTATCACATTTTTTAATTTGAAATAACGCTTCTTGTGGTTCTCTCTACACGCATTCGTCATCTGTGAAAAAGTATTGTCCTTTCAATCTACGCCGATCGGCAGTTAAAACAACAACCCTCATGCATTTACCCTAGGCTTTCACCACGAGCCGTAGCTATGAAGCAAGAGTAAGTTATTGGCCTGGGGCAACATGAGGAAACAACAAGTCTCTTGTTTACGAAGTTATAAAGGCCCCGTATATACTGTTTTATCCCTGCAGTAACAACTATAAAGCGGTGACAAAGATGTACGAGGGTAAAGAAACATGAAGTAGTGTCCGCGGCGTCTGGACACCGCTATGTATCTTGGGAAACAAGACGCTTCCCCCCCCCCCCCGAGTTCTTCATTTTGATCTGGGGAATCGACTTACTCTCGCTTCATAGCTTCGGCCCCAAAAAAGCTCGTTCACCGCTTCGAAATAAGCCTTTTACCTGGAGCTGATCCAACCTGACTTGTTTATACTTCGTTGAGATCACGAATGAGATAAAGAACTGTGACATTGGCTAGATTCTATGTGCGATGTCAAGAGCGACTGTGACATCACACGTTTCAATTGGACTTGACCGCCACTGGTGGTGCGCCTTCTCCACAGCTGACGCAACGATGGCATCTGTTCTTTGCCTGAATGTCATAAATCAATGCAAAGGGGTGTGTCCCGCGATAAAACATGGCTCACACGCGCCCTGCCCCGATATAAAACCCGATAAAACAGAAAAGAAAAAGCTGTTCATGTATTTTCACGGGTGGAGACCTCTTAAAAGTTACTGTTAAGTCAACTCAGCTCTTGAGCGGTACTGAACAAAAATTAGCTCTTAACGAATAAGACAACAATGGTAGACTGAGTTACACTTTGTCACTTTGACTATCACAACTATTATGACAAGACAATAGAAGAGGTCGGTGTTCTTAGCGTGTATCAGGTAGCCCAATAAACCGGGGCTGGCAACGTGGACCATCGAAGACGAAGGACTTCCCTTTCTGGTTAACTGCAAACATTTGACTTTCTGACAAGGGCTGTGATAACAAAAGTGAAACGAGAATAAATATTTTTTATGAGCGCCTTGGATTTTTAATAGAACTTTTTTCTAATTTGAACAGCAAACAGTTCGGCACATAGTGTAAATAGCTAGGTATGTGTTAATTAATCGAATTGTTTCTCTAGTCGTCAGAAACTAATTTATGTCTTACAAATGACAAGGGCCTATTGAAAAAGAACATTTTAAGCTTACGAAACCAAGTGAATCTTTGTTTAGAACTGTTCTGTTTTGTCTAGGTCTCGATGACATAGCTGATTTCTTTCTTCAGGACATTTCTGAACTGGAAGTCTCTGTTAACCATGACTGACATCCACTGCAGACGGAGGATAAGCTTGGCCACCATCAGATATTTCCTGATATCACTGGCTCTCATCTCGGGGCTTCTTTACGTCTACACAGCACATCTTCACTCCGGGTCATGGGTCAGTCAGGTCTCAGCAGACAAGCGCAGTTCACTGGGCAACTGGACTATAAAGGAACTCATGGATTTTAAACCAAACCTCATCACAACTAGTGCTGCAAACAAATCTTACAGTGAGAAACCTGTGACAGGAACTTCAACTGACCATGAAGTAGACTCAGTGTCATTGAAGCGTGAACCTGATGAGTGCGTTGGGAGTGACAGAAGACTAGGAGAAGTGGAGGACCTTTTATGCATGGTAAGTCAGCCTTCAAAACACTAGGGGAAGTGAAGAACCCTGTATACTTTTATCATAACTCAGTATCAAGATAATTTTCAATACACAACATCGTATTCTTTGACAGTTGTAAAGCTGAGACAAGTTATTGCATGCTTTACGTTCTTAAACGCATTTCGTGGTTAAAAGGTAAGAGAACTTGTTGAGAGTTGTGTCACAAGATAATTTGTTCACTAGAACCAACTTTTACAGTCATGCGGCATGACACCCTGTCCAGCTTATTTTTCAAGCTGATTAAAATTGAGCAACAGTAGCTGTGCCGTCCGTTATAAAAGCCACGGAGCACTGTTGCAGAACTTTTAATTCACAGACTCTACTCCATCAGAAGTATTCTGATGTCTCGCTGATTAGGTCAGAACATCGTGTTTTGAGCTAACGATGATTCTCAAAAGTAATATGTTTTTTGTAGCACGCACTGAACTTCAGCTTTAAAAATTGCATCAGTCCTTCAAGCAAAGGTACGCGGGGCTTCTTTTTCTTTACTACAAAGGTCTTAAACAAAACTCAAGAAGTATAAGTGATAAATGCAGCAAATAAAATTGAAATAATGTGGAAAGTTGTTGCTCTTCGTATTTGGCTTCGTCAAAGCAAACTTGTCTGTTTGTGGTTTGTGCTGGGAATGCACTGTAGAGTACCATAGTCTTGTAGGCACAGAAATCATCTGTTTAAAAACCCCAATAAAATGCTAGTCCGTAGTGCACGGTTTTTTTTTTCTTTTGAAGGCAAAAAATCCGCACATATATATATATATAAGATGTTTAGCCACTCACACGTGAATAAACAATTAAATGGCCAAAGGGAGATGAAAATCAGAGACACGGCAGAGTACATTTTATTAAGTTGGTGACGTATACAACAAAAGGCACATCAATCGCCATACAGTAGATATGGAAATCACCTGCCCTTCTATTTTGCGCTGTGGAGTAGGGAGGGAGTTTTAGGCGGATAGTGAACAACCTGTCCGTTCGATGCTGTATTTTAACACGGCAAATAAACATGGATAGTCTAAAATAAGTGTCACGAAATGAATAATTGTAAACATAAGCTTTACAAACAAGAGAGATAAATCAAACAATATTTCTTCTTTCCGTTTTATGTGCGGTACTGAGCTGATTCGTGTCATATGTTGTCTTCTTTTTCTTTAGTGAAAAATCTGTAAAATTCCTAAGTCATAGAAGATTGATTATATCCCATTCTCAAAATATTGTAGCTTAAAAATACCAGAAAACGTGCCAATGGCATTTATACCAGAACAAATTTAAGGAGTTCAAAAGTTGTCGTTAGCCATGAACGACAATTTATACTCGATGCTAGATTTGGCTTTGGGAAACTATTATTACCTTATCACATTACAGTACTATAGATATTTATTATCACAAATGACCCGATGTAACAAAATGTGTACAACCTCGGTGGTAAAAGGTAATTTGGCACTTAAAATACAAGCTAAGTAGTCTGATTTAACACGATGTTTTATAGTCCAAACAAGGTGGTCCCATGTAACATTTCTCTCGTTTGCTTGCTCTCTTCTTTTACCATCGCATCGATCAAATCAGTCACCACCATAAGTCTTGTGTCCTCGAACAAAATAAACATCTCAAAAATATCGCTTTTCGGCCGTCAACCTCAGCCGATCTGCGTGAAACCCACAAAAATCTTCCTCCGTTTTTCTAGAATATTTTCTTTACTAATGCGACATTTGTCGTGCCTCACCTCATGCGAGGACAGTTCTTTCACGAAGACATTTTCAGTCATCATGTGAATAAAACCTACATATTTTACTTTACAATCATGCTCGCTTCAGCAGTGAGTCATACACAAATCGACAATGGTAACCCAGATTTGCATGAAATTATAGTAGCCGCAGGCCCGTTTATACGTTTGATGATGATGATGAAGAGGAGGAGGAGGTGGACGCATGTCACTACAGTGGTGTAGTGGTGGTGGCTTTTTCTGCGGTGTCAGAGTTGTGGTGGTGTCATTCTAGGAGATTAATGAGGGCAAAAGTCGTTTTGCTATACAAATGGCGACTCGTATAAACATTAAGACTTCAAGCTGAGTCAACATAAAAAAATTCTAAAAGGATGTGGTCAACAATTTATTAAATAAAACAATACACATCAAAAATGTAAGCTAAGATCTCATAAATAAATTCCAACACGAAACAGTCAACAAACATTATGCTGTCGGCTTTCAAATTCATTGAATTGAAAGTCCTGTACACAAACTTGATCATAATTTTATGACAATCTCTAGCCCCGCCCCAAGTACGACCCTGACTTCAAGAACCCCTGCTGGTGGGAGGACACTACCATCGACACAGAGGGAGAAACACAAGACAGCATCCACCTCAATTTTTTATCGCGCAAGATGCGTTGTCTCCCTTATTTTCACATCTTGTGCTGCTCCAAGTCGGGGTCCACGGACCTGTATCACCGCATCAGTCTTCACCCGGACATCGTCCCGAACTCTGGAGTCTTTGGGAAGGAGCAGCTATTCTGGGGATGGTACTTCTATGGTAAGTACAACCGCCAAACGAGCTTAGTTTGCAGTGTGAAATAGAGGAAAGCAGTTATTCTCTGAGATGGAACTTGGGAAAATCAGATTGAACATGCCAGGTCAAAAGCAATCTATGAGCAATCCTGTTCATTAACTGCGAGTCTTTTGAACATCAGAAATTGCTTATAACTGAAAAGTATCTCCATCGTGGACTTCTTGCTATGATCCTCTCTTATCAATAATAACTGCAGCTGAAAGTCGACATCTACACAAACATTGAGTATAAACGAAGTAAATCAATATAAGAGGATAATGTAAACAAGAAAAAAATACAATCTCTTTGCCACAATCAGTGTCAAACAAATAAAACAAGTGTAATTCTCTGACTACAAGCCAAGAATTATTTGCGAGGTAGAAGGAAAAGTAAACATTTACACTCAAGGAATGAGTAGTACTCACTGGAGTTTTCGACATGTACTCATGTATCTATCTGACTCCTTCAGCAACGAAAAGTTTTGAATTTTGAGTTCGTGAGAAATAAATCTCCCGTTTTTCCACACACCAGCTCCTCTTTTCCTCTCTGCAGGATATCTAGGGAAGTGGGAAAAGGGCAGACCAAAACCTCTTGACGAGTACATAGACTCTTTCAACACCATCGCCAGGTACCTTAGTTCCGAGACAGTCTCCACAGAACAGAAGACTCACCTTGTGACACGCAAGTATTTTTTTTTAATTTAAATTTTATTGTAATTTACGGTTTCGTGAAGGTATATCTGATTAAATGAAGGGTTTTAGATAGAGCTTCATACATGTGGTACATGACCATGACTGCTGGTGTTCACGGAAGTAATGTCCTGAAGTACTTTTTGGTTTCCAGATAATATAGCAGATCTTGTGCTGTACATCTCGGTGCTGTTTCAAGATATATCTGTTTCTTTTAATGTTTTGCAACTTATCTAAAAGTCACACACATATACCCACAAACACAGACAGAGAGAAGGTTTTATCAACTACCCTTAGATTTTCATTGCAGTTTTCATTGTCATTGTTATTCTGCTAAGCATTGTTTCTTTTAAAGAGCATCCGGCTTTCCTTTGCAAAGGTTTTTACTACTTTTCTCTACCAACGACCTGTCACCTTGCAGCACCTAAGGTGCGAGCACTGTTGTTGCTGTTGAGTTTGAAAGGGAAAAGTGCTTCGACCTGTAGGCGATTTCTCACTGTGGGCAGATGGGGATCTAGGAAATAAGGGGAAAGGCAAGACTGACCTTTGACCTCTACTTTAACTAAATTAATTTGGGCTGGTACATCACCTGCTCCATAATCACCTGCCTCGCGCTAGGAAGGATTCAGTAAGGCAGGGATGAGGGGGCAAAGCGCTGTTCTAACAGGTGTTCTCGCCAGTCTGATTGTGTGAGATATACAACAGTTCACTCCATCCTAGTGCGCGCGGCAGGAGCAGGTGCTTTTAATTAAATTTTGTTTACTTGTATTAAACTATTTATCTATTTATTTGAATGCTTAATATATTATTAAGATTACGATCTGTTCTGCCTAGTAAAGTGATTACTGCTTTGGTTTTGTTACGATGACTTAAGTAAGTGTCAAACTGTCGTTCACGCATTTCCACCATATTCCAGCATCCTTATTCTTCTTGTCTCTTTCATTATCGTTCTAATTCCCTCTCTCTCATTAAATTTCCGATTTCGAAGTTCTCTATTTTCCTGTCTCTATGTCGCTCTTTCTTTTAAAATAAAATTTTCTTTTTTTAATCTTGCTAACGGAATTGTTACGTTTAAATGACCTATTGAAAGATTAATGCTAATGATATTGTTTCAATATGTGCTCAAATATCGTCTGCCTTCTTTTCCTTTCGATTCAACTGTCTACTCCTTGGATTCTCACAAATGCTGTCTGCAGTAAATCTTTAGTTTAAGAGTTTCATCCTTCGCTAGATAATTTATAGAAGTTCAGAAAAGGAAACGACGAAGAATAAGTACTAAGAAGTGTTACTTTTCTGACAAGAGATCATGAAAGGGGAAATTAAAAACTACATCTATCTGCTCTGCGACGGTGAAGGCGCTGTAGATGTCCGGGAGAGAAGAATTACATGATGAGTGTTATCTATCGATAATAGCTTCATCTGGTTCTCTATTGTAGTGGACGGCTCCCCGCTGGACATGTGGGAGTTACGAGGATGGCCCAAACTGCCCCAGAACAGAGGGCTGAGAGAGCCGCAAGTGCTGACCCCTCACCTCATGCGTCACCTCTACCGTGACCCCAAGTTCATCATCCTCATGAGGGACCCCGTGGAAAGGTAAGCAGTTGCCTTGGTCGTTTCACCATTACTAAAGCACTACAATTATAAGTGAGAACATTATTTTCTCGCTGTTTTATTTTTTCTTCATTCAATTTCATCCCATCATAGTTCATAACTCACCCCCAGTTCATAGCTGCTGTCATCGGTAAAATCATAGACTCGTCTCTAGTGAAATAAGACCTTTGTTTTTTCAGGTGATTGCGTTTGTAATAACTTTTAGACGACTTATTTATAAAAGTTACTTTAATCTGGACATGCATTTATTGGTGAAAATATTGTCTACTGGACTGAACTGAAACTAACTTCTCTAGTGAAAGATACATAAATAAACAAATATTCATTTTAGAACACTGTGAGAAATCAACAAATGTTCATTGTAGAACACTGTAAGAAATCAACAAATGTTCATTGTAGAACTGTAAGAAATCAACAAATGTTCATTGTCGAAGACTGTGAGAAATGAACAAAAGTTTGCTATAGAACAGCGAGTGTTTCATTCCTGTTGCTACTCATCCTCCTGCCACCACAAATACTACTTTTAACGACCAGTACATCCTCCACTCCACTATCATTAGCATTTCTAATGTAGTTGCTGCTATAAAGTAACAATGTAGGGACAAACAAAAACTAACTATATAGTACATAAGATTCTTTTACTGTTCAATATTACTTCTGACGTCCTCGTGAAGACAGCAAACATCTCCACCAGTTCTGTTACAGACTTTACACGGCTTTTCTCTTTCATCGCATGGGCGACAGCTCTTTCTCCTTTCACTCGGCTGTCCAGCGGGCTATCGCCATGTTCGACAACTGTCTGTCTCATGCCACTAGCCGCCGGGAATGTTACTTCAACGGTTCAGTAACGGAACCCTTACCTGTGAGTACCACTTTTACTCTTTCTCTCTCTCTCTCTCTACGGGCGTCTCTTCCTGTCTTCAAACGGTGTCCATAGATGAGGACATAGCGACAGCAGAACCAGAACGAATGGCTGTAAAGATGAATATCTAAGATGATAGAAAAAGTCAGTCATTGATTTCCATCATTACAAGTGAAGTTTTGTGATAAACTAAGCAAAGATCTTGATAAGCTAGAGGTCAGTATAACGTTGGCTGGAAGTCTTGAAGCATCTCATTGCATGATACGCAAAATATGGACGGGACAAACAAAATGGTTTGATTTAGAGTGTATACAAACCAAATGTCATACGCGAATGTATAAAGAAACTCAGAGGGTCAATGTTGATGACAGACAAAAATACACAGAGACCAGATGTCAGTACCTAAGCTTAGTACAAAGCAAACTAAAACAATATAGAAGTGATTTGTTCAGAAAGCTCTTTAGACACAAGCTTATGAAAAAGCACACAAACACAATTATTTGTGACAATCTGGGATGAGATTCACTATTTTTGACAACAAAAGTGAGGTTTATTAAGTATTGGCTTTGTTTTATTTACATGAACGACACGAGATTTCCTAGAATAGCTTACAATATGCTATATTATCTACATGAAAATGGTAAACATACTTGGACTTCCTTTGAAAAAGAATTTCTTTGTGATCATGGCTGTGGATATGTATGGTTACAACAAAGTATCGACAGTAAGAAAATGTTCTTGATGACCTTTAGACAAAGGCTTGTGGACTATTTCCAACAAGACTGGCGCAATCATATATGCACGGACAAAAAATTTAAACTGTGTTTTAGTTTTAATAGCAATGTACTGCCTCAGAGATATGGAAATATATTATTAGTAGGTTATTTAAAATAGTGTATATTAGGTTTAGATTTGGAATATAAATCATCAAAGTACAGGAATACCAGATGAAGATAAAGTACACGTATGTTGCCTATGACATATACATCGGAAGTTGATGTGTTAAAAGCTACAAGACGATACATCCAGACGCGAATCTTTCTTGATAACTCTGAACCAAAGATAAAATTTTTAATATCTATCAGAAAAGCAGGGCAAACAGTTCGTCGGTCCTGCTGCTCAATGAGTGAATGTTGGCTCCAGCACTCGAAAGATGAGGAAGGCGGTGGGCCAACCAGAACAACACTCCATCCGCCACACTTACATCAAGTGGACCGCCATGTTGGGAATCCGTTACTTCCAAAGCGTCTGAAGTACATAGAAACGACGGCTTTTCAAATACACGCCGAGTGTGAGATTATGTGAAGCAGGTCTTATTGCTTTATGCAATAACACTTTCAGTCCTATCCGCCAGGATGTGGGTTTGAATATGTTGCTATGAAATTGTCTAAAATACCTAGAAACGACAGCGTGTAGTCACAAGCCGACGACGAGAGAATGTGCAGCAGCTCTTCACGGTAAACATCACTGCCAGTTCAAACGATTCAAAAGCATTTAAATGATGACTTGTACTCACAAACCATTGGTGAGTGGATTTTCAACAGAGTGGTAGTTAGAGTGACACTCAAACTTAAAACGGACAGCCACAGCCATGATCTCTCTATCTTCACAGGAAAATGAATCGTTTTCTCTATTACGAGACAGCTCTCTAACTCCGACGACGACGACGACGACGACGATGATTATGATGATCTATCTCTCGTTTACACACACACATATATATATATATGTAACTCTTCATCCATAGTAAGACCTTGATAAAGCAGGAAGAAGACTACCAAACTATTTCACACTTCACTTTGGTTGGTTGCAGGCTGATGTTCACTTCATCTGCTACGCTGTCTTCCTCAAGGAGTGGTTAGCCGTGTTTCCACGGAAACACTTCCTGTTCATGCGCACTGAGGACTACTCTAAGAGTTTAACATCCTCCCTCCTGGAGGTCTTTCGCTTTCTGGATTTGCGTAAGCATAATATTTTCTGCTCGGGACCTAAACACATAGCAGTGCTTTGTTTCTATTTTTAGCTCAGATTTACACAAATTTGCACGCAGGCGTATGCGCGCGCGCACACACACACACACACACACCTCTACTTCTGCCTCTCTTTTACACACGCACACACACGTATTTATTTTACATTACTGCACAGCATTCAACTGATTCAAGTATTCAGACATACACAAGGAATGACAGTGAGAAATGACACAGACTAAGGGACCAGTTAGTTTACATGGGAAGGGAAGTAACTTGCGGTAACTAATCTAACAACAAGTACGCCGCTTCATGCTGCACCCTGTAGTAATTTTTATGTTCTTTGTGCCTCAGCCGAGCCTGACGACCAAACCCTGGAAAGGATGAAGCAACTGCCTATTGCCCACCACACGCAGCAAAAGGACGCCGCCGGAGACATGCTTCCGGAAACTCGGACACTCTTGAAAAAGTACGTGGAACCGTGCAATGCCGAGTTAGCAGACCTGATGAACGATCAGAAATACTTGTGGAAAGACATCTGACACCGCTCCGGAAAAATATCAACAGCAAAAGGATTACAATTGTGTTTCACTGTATTTATTATTCACAGGGATGTACTCCCCCCGACGGTGGAGTCCAACAACAGGTCTGGTCACCTACCTAGTCCAGTAATTTGAGTCTGTATCGAGGGCTCATGCCTTTCAATCGACAAAGCAGTCTGTCTGGTCGTGATCATCGCTGATGACATTTCCGGGTATAATGTCGGCGATCTTCTGAACTGTCAAGCATCTTGTGACTGCTGCGGCATTAAGAGAGTGTGTACTCGTCTTCTGCTTGCCATCTTTTTTCTGTTTGTAATGGGATTTGAAACCTTGCAGAGGGGATTCCCTGGTCACTGGTGTCAACAAACCTCAGTCGACGAAATTATAAATGTAAAATCAGAAATGGCTTCTCTTTACGACGCAAGGACATTTTTTAAAGAAGCAAGAAGGTTTTTCTTTGAAATGTGTCAAAATGTTTGTTAAATGCTGATGTAAGGTATGAATTCTAAATATTTGTATTTTGTTGTAATTTTGAAGACACCTGTGCGTGTCTGGTCTGGCGCTAAACTGAAAGGGAAGTTTAACTCTCAATCATAATTTTTTTCAGAGATCTATACATGTCTGTAAGTCACTAGAAGGTCCCCGACCATAATATGGACAGTTTTGTAGCTTAATATTTTGTATCCAGCAGCTTTGAATGTAGTGCAGGTCATTGCTTAAATTGATGAGGCAATATCTCAGAATATTTTAAACGACGGTTTTATTAAACCTGAGATGGACTCTGTTTTAGTGTACTGAAGTCTTACCGGGTTATCGATGCACAGAGTAACGTCCCTTGCCTGGTCAGCTGTGCATACGATACGATAGTATAACATGCCTTGTGATGACGGTACGTGTGTGTGTGTGTGTGTGCACGTGTGTGTGTGTGTGTGTGTGTGTGTGTTTCAACTTATCTGGGTCTGCAAAAGGTATTTCTGAAAGGTTACAAGGTAGGAGTGCAGGCACTGAAGTGTCGCACTGTGAGATAAGTAAAGTGATATACTGCTGTGTCTTGTGGTCACCTCCATGGCAGGTAGTCTCTTATGAGGCACACGGTCAAGGCCAGGCTGTATATTCGTTATTTGTCTTCATAATATTCCAGTATTAAGTTTGAGTCGGTGTCTTAGTAAGTTCTCTCCCCTTATCCCTTTCCCCTCCAGAAGCAATTAGGGTTTGACAATGCTCTTTATTGACGGCATTTCTGCAATTAGAAACAAAAAAGACTACAAGAGCGTGAGTTACTGAGTTGGGTTAATGAGCAGGTCGACTCGAAGTCTCTCTCTTGTCCACTTGTTAGCGAATGGGTGTCTAATTTATCAAGAAAAAGTAAGAATGGGGAAGGAAGGGATCGAACTCTGACTGTTACATGGCCCTGACTTAGAGAAGGTGAACCACTTACAGTTAACACTCACTTGGCCCCAAGGTCTTCCCTTTAAGATAAATAATTACAAATAAGAACAAGTAATCACTGTTTGTGTGCTGTCTTTAAGATCGATGGATTGTCAACGAGAAGCAAGAAAGTTGTTCAGGTGTATTTCTTCCGCGAACTCTTCCAAGGGGTTTAAGGTTGTCAGTTAAGGGTCTACCACTTCATTTCAATCAAGTGTATTTAATTAACTATTTATTAACCTATTATCTGACGTGTGTGACATCGTTAAAGCAAAGTAATGAAAGATTATTTCGTATAATATGATGCAATTAAAGACTGCTGCTGGCTCAACGTCCACGTGCTAACTGGACTCTCGCGCTCTCGGGTGTCCTGTGGCGTAAACTGTATTCCTGACGATGAGCTTTGTTTATTTTGTGCCATTCTGCTGTGTTCACGAATGCTTCCTCAATACTACGATTTGACAACAATGTGCTCTTCTATCAACTGTGCGCCGCTAGTTCATTCAAACCAAATGTTCAAACTAAGCTTTATCAACCTCTTTTGAATGAAATAGTGTCCCTTGCTCCTGTACTGTGACCTGTATATCTGTATTCTGACATGTTTTAGTCTGCATTTGTTACGTTCATTTGTGCATTTTACTTTGTTTTATTTTGTAAAGCGCTTCACGGCTACAGTCGTGGATGCTATAAATATCTCATTATTATTATTATTAAATATCATTATCAAACGGCGTCGACGTCAGTCACAAGTTTTGCCAAACTTTGTTGGATGTATTCTCACAGTCTCACTCTGACACTCTCTGACTCTCTGACACTTTAACACTTTCTGACTCTCTGACACTCTTTAACACTCTCTGACTCTCTGACACTCTTACCAAATAGGATACCAAGAGGCACCACTGTTATATGAGAGCTTGAAGTCAGGGCAGTAAACGTCGCCAGCTGCTCGCGCCTTTGTTCTGACCATCGTGTACTGGCATCACACACACACACACACACACACACACACACACACACACACAGGCCCGAACGCTTTCATACTTTTTTTTCGGAAATAGAGCTTTAAAACATATTTCAAAGGGGCAACTTATATAATTTAGAAAAAAAGTCTACATTAGCATTGGTTTTGCAAGTAACTCTAACTGGTCAGATTTTTTTCACACGAAGAGATTATGGTTGTTACATCTCTAAAACTTTTTTACACCCAGTGCCTTTGCAAAAAGGTAAAATGTGTACACATATTTTTACAAATGGTTTAGTTTTAACATTTTTCTATTTTTTTCTTGCGGACGCTGCAGGAAAGTGTCTATTGTTTTCTTTCAGTGCAAAGTGCACCCATTTTTAAAAACAATGGAGCAACAACACTGCCTGGTTTGCATTTGATGGAGGGACATATGAGCGAACTCGATTTCTGCTCAGAAATCGAGCTCTCACTCCATGTGCAGGAGCTGTTCAGATTTTCTGACTATAATTTCAAGTTCCTCCACCATCGTCACCAGCTGAGATGTTACGACATCGTTAGCATGAGGTACCTGCTTAATTGACAACTGGGTCTCCCGTACAGTTCCTTCTTACTTTCCCGTAATAATTTTTTTACATTCTGGACACACTTTCCTTTGTACCTTTATGGCGATGTAACCATCAATGTAAGTTAAAATATTCTCCTCAGTACTCGATAGTTCCTCGGTAGAGCTGGAAAAAAACATACTGGGATATTTCACATCTTGTGCTTCGCTCACTTCTTACATCAGAAATCGCTGGAGTGCAATGAGTACCGGTGTTGCTAAGCGTCAAGAGAAACTCCTCTCCATCTTTGATGCAGTTGCTTCTTTCACTGCATGATGAGACCAACCACCATTACCTCGCACAGAAAGAACCGAAAGTTCTGGAGACTTGGATTATCTCCATGTTCTTTCCCTCGTGTTGGAGAAAAGAAGTTTTCTACGCAGTCTTGGTTTAGTCTGCTATTGTGGAATAATTTAACCTCTTTCGTTTTGCGAAGATCGTCCCAGAGTTGAAGTAGGCTTTGTATAGCAGTATTCCATCCAATCATTCTTGATGAATTGCTTTGAAGTGTCAACAGCCATGACTTTTCCAAGATGGCATCACGCATCGTTTGGCTACTTAACTTGCTAAACAGTTGATCAATGGGTTCAACAAAGAAAACAGTCTCAGAGGCTTTTTTCTGATAGCACTCCTAAAGTTACCATCGTTGATATGCCAGCTGCAACGCTGTGCGACAGAACCTGAGAGGCAAATTTTACCCTATGGACTGAAAAATCTGGTAACTTAAGATGTTTTGTGAGGCGTGGAGCCATTCAGATACAGTTCTTGCTCCCATCCTGAAAAAATCTATGTATTTCGGTGGATTCGGTACATCAAAGGTGGTTGGAACTGCTAACCAGATCAGCCGGCACCTGCATCCACATCTTACCTCTATGGAAGTGACAACACAAGACTAGTGAAACTACTAAGCAGCAGCGTATGTGGATAAACCAAAGATAAATGTTAAAGCTACTAAGGAAAGGAAATGCTGTTAACTCACATCTCTTCATATCTCAGAAAAGAGAACAATTAGTTCGAGAGTTTTGACAACTCGGGGCAGCGCACCATGACCCACCAGGCATCCTCGAGCAAACACCGATAGTCGGTACAGGGGGGGGGGATGGTCGCGGTCACATACGGGTCAGCGAGGCTTCACTTTCCCGTCTAAGTGTTGAATCTTAGCATCCTCTTTGCTCTGACACTGTCATACACCATCTCACACTACAACGCTGCAAAAAGCATCTCCCCTCGTCTGAAGTGAGAAGTGTATAGGTGAGTGTCGTCAGTAAAGGACTGACTGAAAATGGTTTAAGACTGAACCAACAGAGATAAAGGCTTACTATATAAAAATAAACAAAAGCGACTGGCGACAGCTCTCCGTCAACTTGTATAGCCTGGGTCCAAACCAAAAGGTAAAACTCAAACTAGGCTAGGGCACAGCCCGATAGACCATAAACAGTCATTTTCACGGCAAAACAATATGGAATGAGCAATCGTGTCAGAGGTTGATGACTGATATAACAAGGTAAGTAGGGACACATGTACCTTATCCAACGAATATGTCATTAATGACTTTCAGAAGTGCAGTATCTGTGGAAAGTGCGGTTTGCACACTGACCCTGAGGGATGAGACAGACTCGTTAACGATTGCCTCAGGGCAACATTTTCTAGCACTTACAGAAGGACAAATTCGAAAATGGACGGTAATTGTTCATCATTGACGTCGTTGATGGTAATCATTGACATCACGAGAAGGCTTCTTCGGAAGAGGTTTAACAGTTTTGAAGGAAGTGGGGAACACGGCTGATGTCAAACTTTGTTTGATGATGTGGGTCACAGAAGCAAGGACAAGGTCAATCAGTACACTTGATGACAAGTCTGGTCGGGGTGGGATCAAGCTTACATGTGGTGGATTTGAATGTAAGCACAATGTCCTTCGTATCATTATCTGACACCAGCTAAAGTTATGACACGTCGGGGTTGATCACAGTCACAAGTCCTGACGGAGGATGGGGTAGATTTTAGCCCTAATATCGGTCTTTTTACAATCGAATAATTCGCAGAGAAGCATAGGTAGCTGACTAAATGAATACACACTCGAATTAGTGGAGGGGGGAGGGAAAGACATACCACCGACCGGTCAGACGACCACAGATGTTAAAATAACGTTTTAAAGAAATCGCAGAGATTTATGGACGTAAAAACGTGGATTTGCCTTTCAGAACCAGATAAGTCACAGAACTTTTTGCTGCGGCGTAGATCTGCTGGTGTACAAGCAGACTAAACATTTTCAACATCACGCCCGTTGCACTTTGTCCTTTGCAACCCGTCGCGGATGACTGCACACCAAGACATCGACTTTGTTATGAACAAGAGGTGCGTGGTACTTGAGATTTGTAAGAAGGGCAGAGCGTAGCTGGTCGACAGTTTCGAGCGCTCACGCCAGCACACTTTCGTAGCTATTCATAAGCTGTACAAAAGGTACTGACACTCTTCTAAACTGCTAGAAGTTGGTTACATATATTCATGATATACTGTGAGAGGAAAAAGACTTGGTATTCACACAGAAGTGGAACGCCCAGGGGCCAGTTGCACAACACGTTTAAAACCTTAAAACTGTTCTAAAGAGGCAAAATCTCTTCTAAGCCATTTAGATTCTTCGCAGGAAAACATACAAAATATTGTACTGACAGGACGGAAAGTCAGACTTAAACAACTTTATCTTACATAAAGCAGTTTTAGTTTTAAAAATTCTGAAATTGTGGTGTGCACTTTAAAATAATTGTCTAAATAGAGTTAAAGCCTAAAAGTGTTTAAAATTAGAAATGTGTTGTGCAACTGGCCCCAGTGCTCGACATTAGGCACCCACACTGAATCCATATTGTTCTGATTCCGAGACAAACGTGGGTCACTGAATTTTTTCTTCATATCCGCTTTTTCCTTTACATAGCAATTGCGAAGAGCTGTGAACTAAATAAATCATACATTTTCGATGAGTATATATATATATATGCACTTATTTTTATTTTCTTCATAATTCATCTTCACACAATACTTTTTTAACTTTAAGCAAACCATTGCTAAATAATGCATGGCTCATCTTTGTGGAATAAATAGTCGTCTAGAACCACCCGTTTACTTTCAATTCCAAGGTACTTAAAATGTATAAAGTCTACAAAATTTATTTATCCGTTCAGCTTAACTAACATGTGCGTCGTGTGTACAAACTTTAGTTTGTCTCTACCAACCTGAACCTGTGTAAAATTAGGATCATCTGACTTCATCAGACTGGGTCTTTAAGGAGCTGAGTGCTTTCTGGTCATCCTGTGATGAGCAAAAAACAAAGTAAAGACCATGTTCGAAGAGAAGCGAGATTGGCAGCGGGGTGTTAGCTTTTTGTGACACCAGCCCCTTGCCCCAGTCCACTATTGTAGAAAACTATGGGCTGTGAACCACAACATAATTCATACCTTCAGGCAACATCTTTATAATAGTAGAGTATGGGAATACATTTAACACTTTTTTATATTGTATGGTGTTCTAGTTGAGTGAGCCAATGAGTGGATTACCTGCGTTTAGTCTTGAACAGGACCTAATGTTTGAGGAGATGTATGTGTTTGAAGGAGTTCAAAGGTAATGGTGGGTGTGGGACCGTGTGCAGACAGAGATTCGCGACCTCATAGTCCCGCCTTTTTCCAGAAAAAAACAATATGTGCTTATCAAGAACAACCGGGAAGAAGAAAAAAGGTGGAAGAAGTATTAGAAAAAAAGAAGTAGAAGAAGAAACAATAAAAAGTAAATGTAGTAGTAGAAAAGTAGATGAAGCCGTAGAAGACAAAGACGAAAAAGTAAAAGAAGTGGATGAAGAAGTAGTAGAAGAATTGTTCGAAGAAGAAGTAATAAAAGAGTAAAAGTAGTCATAGAAGAGGTAGTAGAAAAAGAAGAAGTAGAAAACGAATTAGTGGAAGAAGAAGAGATTTCCCTTGCAATATAATAACCGGTTATCAAGCTCCGCGGGAGCAAGTGGACAGAATAGGAATAGTGAGCACAAAAACAGTTCCTCGTCAATGATATCTTACAATTGTTTATATCAATTATTATTATGTTTATCTAAATTATTATTATGTTTATATAAATTATTATTATTATTATTATTATTATTATTATTATTTCAATCACACGAGTGAATGTTCGTTGTTCCATGTTATTTCACACAACACAATGCTTTTTAATTAAGTGACAAAGTAATTGTCGTTGTTTTCATAAATTTGTTGCTAAGTGAAGAAATGAAAATTGGCGGATGATGTCTCTTTTCTATTCACCAAACATCTGATTGTCTCCTGGACTGTAAAGGTCAACAACATCTTGAGGTCGGTCAATGGCCTCACCTCGCCCTTTCTGCCCTGCGGTAGCTGACTTCTAGTGATGCTCAGTGACATGATCGCGTTCTTCAGAGCCGTCAACTCACATCGAAAATTTCTTTCTAAATGCTGGAGTTTTCTTGGGAAGCCGCTACTTCCCTAACCTAAGCTACCTCTTTCCAGAAGACTCAGACTGACCACTGGCCTATGTTTTACTATCACCTAGCGACACTTCAATAATAATAATAATAATGGTGGCTTGTATAGCGCCAAATCCTGGCCTGTGGACAGCTCAAGGCGCTGACGTCAAAAAATAAGATGACGACAAAATAAGATGACGACAAAATGTGGGTGTGTAGCGGCCCGTCTCCTCCACGTCACAGGGCAGCGTCCACACACAGCAAGAACACAGTCCTCAGCACAAATAATAATAATAATAATAATAATAGTGAAGATTTTTATAGCGCATATTCACACTCATAGAGAGCATGCTCTTAGCGCTTAAAACGAGGAAGAGACGTGGACGAAGTAGACACAGAACAAAGGGGACGAAAGAAAACGACAGTACTGACGAAACAGAAAACAAAAGGCATCAAGTAACAGGAACAGAAAAATATAGTGATTCTGCGAGAAAGATGGGTAAAGTAGCAAGAGGGAAGGGGGCGGGGTTAAGAAGGACGAGCATTGTGTGGACTGTGTTAGGAGAAATGCTTAAGGAAGAGGTGCGTTTTCAGTGCAGATTTGAAAGATTCAGTTGTAGGAAGGTGGCGGATATGGAAAGGAAGAGAGTTCCATTGTTTTGCAGCACAGTAGCCAAAAGTCCTGTGACCATATGTTGTTGTTCTGGTGACAGGAACAGTTAGGATACGGTCGTCAGACGAAGAGCGTAGTTGTCTGGACGGAGAGTAAGGGATGAGAAGTTCAGAGAAATAGTCAGGACAGGAGCCAGCAAAGAAATTAAAACACAGCACAGACAGTTTGTACTGAATGCGAGAACGAATGGGTAGCCAGTGTAGAAAACGAAGGAGAGGAGTGACATGGTCCCGTTTCCTTGCTCTAAGCACCAGACGCGCAGCAGAGTTCTGTACTTTCTGGAGTCTCTGAATGAGGGATGAGGGGCAGCCTGCCAGCAAGGAGTTGCAGTAGTCAAGTCGAGAAAGAACAAACGCACAGACAAGTGTGTTGGTAGCGCGTGTAGAGAGAAAGTGACGGATAGCACTGATCTTACGGAGCTCATAATAGGCAGACCGACAGACAGATGCTACATGTCTATCGAGTGTCATGTCATCAGTGACAATAAATCCCAGATTTCTAACAGATGACGTGAAGGTGATGTTGCTGTCGCCCACCTTGATGTGATTGGGCAGACTGACGAGTGAAGGTTGATGTCTTCTTCTATGGCACAAGAGGGCTTCCGTTTTATCATCATTTAGTTTAAGCTTGTTTTTTAGCATCCAACCCTTGACATCGCTGATACAAGCTTCTAGAGAGCTAATAGCAGAGTAAGACTCAGCCGGCGGAGTGGAACAGTAAAGCTGCGTGTCATCAGCATAGGATTGATGAGAAACCTGGTGAGACCGGATGCATGATGAAAGGGGCTTAGTATACAGGATGAACAGAACTGGGCCAAGTACTGAGCCTTGGGAACACCACAGAAAAGTGAAGCAGGGCGAGATGTCTGACCATCAACTGACACAGTCTGGGTCCTATCAGTGAGATAGGAGTTGAACCATGAGAGGGCAGGTCCAGAAATCCCGTAGAGGGTGTGAAGTCTGTGAAGAAGCAGAGAGTGGTCTATAGTGTCAAATGCAGCAGACAGGTCCAGTAGGGTTAATGGAGAGACATCACCACTGTCAAGAGCAGATAATATGTCTGTTGTCACTTTAATAAGAGTGGTCTCGGTGCTGTGGAAAGGTCTATACGCCGACTGAGCTTGTGGGATAAGATGGTTCTCTTGTAAGTAGGCCCAGAGCTGTGTCAAAACTATTTTCTCTATGATCTTAGAGAGAAAAGACAAGTTGGAAACTGGACGGTAGTTGTTCAGGACATTGACGTCAAGCGTGGATTTCTTTAGAAGTGGCCTCACCACCGCATTTTTGAACAAAGATGGGAAAACACCTGACGACAGGCTGACATTTACAATATTAGTGATGGCAGGAAGTAGAGTATCTAGGCACTCGAGCAGAAGGCTTGTGGGCATCGGATCTAACTCGCAAGTTGTTGGTTTAGCTTTTAGGATAACCGCTTTCACATCGGTCTCAGAGACTGGTAGGAACTTGGACATGGAGCATCCTGGGAGGACATCACAGGAGATGCTGTCAAGCACTGACACAGAGTCTAAAGATGATCGAATGTCCAATATCTTGCTGGTGAAATAATCACTAAAAACTTGCGGCAGCAGTGAAGCAGGGTAGGCAGTAGGCAGTGGTGTTGCTGTCTTAGATCCAGTCATTTGAGAGCAGATGGCAAAGAGCTTTTTGGAGGAGGTGCAGTTAATTATTTGGCCCTGAAGATATGATGCTTTAGCCGCATAAATGCATTTTGCAACGCTTCGCTTTGCGGCATTATAAATTTCTTTGTGGATGGCGAGTCCAGTCTTCCGCCAAACACGTTCAGCTCGCCGGCGCGTGCGCTTCAGATCACGGAGTTCGACACGGATCTGTGAATGCCAAGGCGCACATTTAGACTGGCGCATCAGACGTCGAGACACAGGGGCGTGGTCATCAACTACTCGACGCAAAACACAGTCAAGTTGCTCGGCAGAAGGTGGTTGGAGGAGCGCCATCTGCAGCTGTGCTTTGAATGCTAGTCTATCCACATTTTGTAATGACCGAGTGGGTCTGAAAACTGGCGCCGATGATGGGCATTTGCGATCCAGTTCGATTAGTACTGAGTAGTGGTCAGATGAGAGATCGTGGGAAACATCAACTGACTGGACTAAGTGGTCATCAGGTCGATGTATGACCCAGTCCAGGATGTGATCTCTTTTGTGAGTTGGTTGCGACACGGACTGGACAAAACGAAAGGTGTGCAACATTTCGGACAGTTTGACAGTATCAGGGTGAGAACTGTTGTCGAAGTGTACATTAACATCTCCGAGGAGAATTGCGGGTCCAATTAGTCATGATTGAGTGTGGCCTAAATAATCCTTGGCGTTAACCAGATCAGCTCGAATGCCAGTTGTGGTTGCTACGGTTTTTGTCAAGGAATGTGTGTTAGTTTACCTTTTACAGTGTCGGAATAGAGAGCCAAGCTATCCACCCCTTCTTGGGTTGTGGAGGAGAATAGAATTCCTATGTTGGCGGGTTTCGCTGGTTCACCCCTGGTGTGACTTCAAGTAGACGGTGTGAGCTCAGACCTTGACGATATGTAGGAATCCACCGCACGTGTAGCACTGCATCTTCCTGCTGTGGGTGGGGATCTCGTTCCCGGTGAACCTGGAGAGGTCGCGAGGGTGTTCGTGTGTCACATTGCCCTGGGAAAAGAATGGGTCTAGACATTTGTGGATAATCAGAAATGCGGGTACGGTTGCCATTTTGTTGATTTTTTGGGTGGTGACCATGTGTTTTGGTCAGTAGTTTGGCTTACACTGGCATACGCAGGGTTTTCAGCTTGTATCGCCGTTCATTTTTGTGGATGGGCTTGGCGGTAATATCTATTAGTTCTTTCTCGTTTTGGAATTCTCGCTCTCGCAGGAAAACTGCCAAATCGTTGGATAGTCTGTAGTATTTGTTCTCATACCAGAAGATCATGAATTCCCTCAAAAGTTAGGTCTATCCATTGGTTAAACTGGTGAGTCGAGTCAAGAAAGAGTACATGGCTTCCTGTGGCTGGGGTTTCACCGATCGAAATTTGTCACGATATCCCTCCGCAGTACACAGAAATTTGAGTAAAAGTTCTCTTTTCAGTTGGTCATAGTCTATTGTTCATTGGGCATATAAATTGTGGTATAAATGTAGCGCTTTCCCGTGAAACGAAGTAGCTAACTGCAGTGGCCAGATCTCTCTCGACCATTTGAGAGTCTGTGCCTGTGTTTCAAACCTAAACAGGAAGGAATCTATATCATCGACATCCTCCTGGAATACTGGAGGATTATATATGAGTGGATGGTAAATCACCCCTATTTCTCGAAGAGGTGGAACTTACCTCTCTCTCAATAGCTTCTCAAGTTCGAAGGCTCTCTCACCTTCCCTTTCTTTAGTTACTCTATTTGCTTCCCTCTCCAATTTCTCCAAATATCCATCATGTCTATTCACGCCTTACATAATATACTTTTTTAAGCATCCCCATCTAGTCATATTATCTCACCCTCTCTTACATGCAGCTACGTCAAAGACTAACTTATCCAATTAACTTAACATCTTATCCAATTAACACGAAGACAGTCACCATATTTCTCTACACGTATACCATAATAATGTTAGGGTAATCATACTGTCACACTTGGGCCTCACAGTAACTGTCAATGGCATCAAATGTAATCAGCAATAACTGGTTTGGTGCTACCACCACGACTACGTGCGGTCATTCTTCGCTAGGACATGATAGTTTCCTGTCGGGGTACACGGGAGTATGGAGTCCAACTGTGGCACAAGTAATTAAAAGCTTTTAAAACATTTGTGAAAAACTCACACACATAAGACAATCATACATCTGGTAAAATGCGTTGCATCTGTCTAATATTAACAATACAGATTTTTTCTGTGAAATGCAGATTGCATTGTATGTTAGTGCCCTTGGGTGTTGGTACTGAACGCTTTTGAGAAACCCTTTCCTACTGTGTTAAATCAGGGACATGCGAAGAAATATTACAATTCGTCTACTAAATAAACACTGCTGTGTTTAGACACATTTGCTCACTTGTGAGAAACCTTGAAATCTTTCTAGTTTACGACTGATTGTTTTCAAGTTTTTGTTTCACGGTAGCCAGTTCTGGGGGCAAAATGTTTCCAGTTCTAAGTAGTTTTTAGATCCTACAATTGTAAACATGTATACCAATCATAACATTCTATATTTGCAAGAAAGCTCCTTTTGGTTAATTTCATATTTCTTTCTTTGTAAATACTGATCTTTCAATCTCACTTTTACTTATAGTTTTAAATCGCTAATGAAAAATTATGTCACAGGTTGTAAGTCCACCGCGTCCGACTCGCCCCTCACTGTCAGATGCAGCTTTAAGGTGATCTCGATCGGGTGGCTGATGTGTCTTTGTTATACACTTCATTCACACCCAAACGATCTACAGTCGTCTGTTCTTTAACGACTGAGACACACTCCAAAAGGAAACGTCGTTAATCCATGTCGCCATTGTGTGATCATGAATACACTCGTGCGCCACATTGCTCATGACACTCCCCCTTCTTCTCAACCGAAGTAGCTACACTACCAGCACACACAATGAACTCCTTGCTTTTGAGACCAGCTTCCATTACTATGATTATGTCTGTGCGTGAAGAGGGAGGGTTGTCCCGCTGACTGTATGTCAAAGTGCATTGAGCTTGCTGGCGGCAAGAAAATGCCCTATAGAAATATTTTTATTATTATTATTATTATCTGTTAATCAACAACTAACCGCAGACATGTAATCTTGTAGGACTATTTTCATGCATGCAGGGTTATGCGGCTCATGACTGTGTTGTATTGTAACTTTAAATTTCTGTCTTGAGAAGCATTATACTCAACTAGTTAACGTCTACCATCCACCTTGCGGTGTATTCCGCCCTGTCAGCAGTTTTATAAATATCTCCTTGTTCGTGTCACAGCTCCTGACCTCGTTGGTTAAAAAAAAAATATTTTTGTTCATTTTATGTGGTCTTTGCTATCAGTAGAATCTTACCTCATGAACGGGGCGACAGTTTTACTATCGAGTGTCTCTCACGAAGCCGTTGGCGGTGGGGCGTGGGGGGGGGGGGCTGTGGGCCAGACAGCTTGGAGGTTATCGTACTTTGCACAGACCTACTAAGATCCAGATCAGCTCCAGGCAAACAAAATCAATTTTTTTTATTAAACTTCAGAGAATATTGCAATCTAGACAAAGTTGATTGAAATAAAAATATCCAATTTTTACATTTCATTTTTTAAGCGAAAAAACTTCTGTTGTATGCATCCTGCAGAAAATATAATAAATGGACATCGCCGAGTGCTGTTTTAACTTACGGGCCTTACTTACAAAGGAGACATCAGGCTTTAGGGTGACCACATGTAGTCTCTCAATGCAGCGTACGAACTGTCTCCTGGTCTTCCATCAACAATACGATATGAAATTTTCTCGAGCTCCTTTACTTATTCTATTATCTCCCTTGGTATCACCAACGATGTTTTTCGGTGTCGAGACGGAAAATCCTGTCCTGTTGATTTTGTGTCGTGAGTCGGAGACCGTATTTTTTGCGCTTATCTCAGTTTCTGAATTTCACCGTTGCATAAGTTCTTATTGGGGTCACCACTTTCATGGTTAAGAAAATTTCTTAAAGAAATATTTTACCAGACGCTACGTTTGTTGCCCACCATTTCATGTTTGAATCCGCTCTATCCTCCCGTCCAGCAGCTGTTGCGTTGAAGTCATCTGTTCCTTTCGTTGATATGACAAATCAATTGAGTCTCGGGTTCCCCCGTCGATTGTGCAAAATCGTTTTATGATAAACAATACAGTAGCTGCGACTTAAGTAAAGACACATACTCTTGAGAGTCGAGTAGGTGTCTCGATGTGCTTTACCGAACTCAGCGCTTCTTTCTCTTCCTATGGGAAATGATCAGGATCGTCCAACCGTTGGGGATCGTTCCTTCTTCATTGTTGCAACCAGTTGTCCCTCCTTCTGTTAATCCTGCTGTGGATGTGGACAGTGAAGGAGGAAGATTTAAACAGGTTTTATCTCTGCACGTGAGTCAGGTCAGTTGCCAGTAGATAAAGTTTGTAGAATATGGTTAAAACGCTGATCATTAAAAAATGAAACATTTAACCCCATCAAAGGGTTTTCTCCTGAGTAAAATGCAATTAAACTGATCAACAGTCACCCAAAGGACGACACACAGCGGACGACTATATTTAACGATGCGGACGATTTTTCTTTCATTAGAGCTCGGATTAAAACGGTTTGCTGCAGCTCTCCATTTAATTTCAATATTTATCTCAATTATATTTATATTTATATTACAATGACATAAAGTGCATTGTTCGTAATATATCAGGTACAAGGAAGATGGCGCCACCGAATCCAATTAAGTAGTTTACAACTTTATTTACATCTTGGAAGTCACATTTTTGTCTTCATTGATAGGCGCTATAGTTTATGCAAAGATTAATAGTAGTAACAAAAAATTACTTAAAAAACAGTATGTCCGTCCCAACCCGGGGAGCTCAATGTGCTCTGGCATGACACAGACCGACAGAGAAAAGTTGACAGTCCGCAGAACACAGTGCACAGTACACGGCACACTGATAACTGTACACAAAGGTGCCAAGAGTATACAAATCTCCGAGACCCCCAGAGTGAACCTATATATCATAAACTTTTGTCAGGCAAAGTTCTCGTTCCTTTAACGACCTGAACGAGCAAACAACCGAGTGGTTAAAGCATCGTAGTTCGAGACCGGAGAGGTGCAGGTGTGATTTTGCCCACTTGTTGAATGGGTGGTGCCTGGTGCCAGTTGCACAACCCGTTTCTAATTAAATTAACATTTTTTTTGGTTATAAATCTATTTATAAAATCATTTTATAGCAACATAGCGCACAACACAATTTTAGAACTAAAGTTGTTTTAAGTAAGATAAAATTATTTAAACAAGATATTTGTTCCCGTCAGCACACGACACAGAAGAGATTTTGGAAATAAAACCGTTTCAAGTTTGCCTCTTTAGAAAAGCTTTAAGCTTTAGAAACATGTTGTGCAACTAGCCCCTGACCTCTTTCTGGGTTAGGGGAGAGAGGGTAGTAAGGAACAGTAGATGCTTACGGCCCTCGCGAAAAGCTTTGCCAGAAACAAATAGCTCTAGTGCTTCAGTGCCCATTGATAGGACTATCTTCACCTCTTTAAGAGAGGTGTCTTTACTTTTATCACGTCCTGCGACCCAGGGTGAAGAAAATGGCAATGGATATTTGCTGATCATTTGCAAATCCTGCTTTATTTTGTAATACCAGCAGAAAACACTGCAAATAAAGCCTATTGGGCGTTTTCAAAAGTGTATCTTTTTCCTTTTGTGTTTGCAGGCTGTCCACCTAGGATGCACTTCACGCATTTCCTATGGAGCAGACGCAGGACAAGATCGGACACCATCGCACTCATTCTGACCTTACTGGCTCTGGCCACAGTGCTCTTCTATGCTTACTCTGTGCCTCAAGTGTATCTGAGGATGAGAGATGCAAAGCAGCTGGCAGCAAGCCTGCAGGACGCCATCAGTAAGTGGACCGACAACGACACGGTCACTGACCGGAGAAACAGCACGTGGGATTCCATGGAGCATCGTGTCAAAAACGGATCAACGAAAAGTCCTCTTGAAGTTTGCTTAGGAAGCAACCAGACCAGAGGGGAAGTGGAAGACCTCTTCTGCATGGTGAGTTTTTTTGACAATTAGTGAACAGAATCTGTGATGCGTTCGCCTTTGATGGTCTAAATACAATCTAAATTAATACTTTGGTCAGTTGCGTATATAGATATTAGTAATACACCACATTTCTATAGCACCTTTCTCCAGTGGCAGCCACGCTCAAAGAGCTTTACACATGAACACACAGGAACATGAGCACACAACTTTTTAGGGTAGGTACCGAATGCACCATCATGAACATGCACGCTCATATATATATATATATATAACAACACATACAGTATTGTTGGAATCAATTGATGGTCAATAAAGTTACGTTGTACAGATAAATTCATCGCAAGTTTTATATAAAAACCAAACATTTACGAAATATGAGGTCGGGTTAGAGAGGTAAAGTGTTTGATGTCTTTGATAGGTTCGCGACTACGTCTGCCTTATGTGGGTCACATGACCCCACCTTTTGTCGTGAAAAAAGTTTAACCTTAAGAAGAAAAACAATTCATATGATTATATTTTTCTTTTCAAAACTTTGCTGCAGTTTATCTCGGTGTCTTTAAAATCTCCAGCTGATAAGTTTACCAGAAGCAAGTTCATAGCAGTCCCGCTTCTAGTGGCACAATGAAGACTGTAGACAGTTAGCTTTTCGTGTAACTTTATTTCTTTATTACAGACCTGACATGCGGAGATCAAAGCGAGTTAATGAGGTCGGAAAACCTATATAGTCTATAGACCCGACGACGATGATGAGCTTTAAGCTTCAGAGAGAATATTTTTAGGTTGTACATCTCCACTATCTAAAATAATATTCGTACACATTGCCGGCGATTTGCTGGATATTACAGAAATCATTTTAGAGATGTTTAGATGAGAGGGGTGTATGCTGTGCTTGTCATTTTTCTCACAAAAGCAAAAAAACTTCTGACGAACCAGTCGCATCGGGAAATAATAAAATCTGGTGTGCACTTTGGCAAAATGCTAATGGGTTACCAACTGTTAATTAAATGTTAGAGACGGATGCCTGATGTAACAGATGTTCACAACAGCCTGTAAAGGCTTATGCATAAATGTATATGGCTGAATCTGTGCTCGCAAAATAAATCAGTTTATGAATATTGTACAGACGACTGTCCATGGAGGTGCATCTAATACGAGCAATAAGAAAGACCACATTATTGTCCACGTGACACCCACTGGTCTCTGGTCATTATGGACGTGCAGAAATCGACAGAAAGAGGCTGAGAGAACAGAAGCAAATGTTGATTCAATAGCTCTATGCCACTGTGTAATGTAATTAAATAACCGGAATGGGGTGTGTGTTTCCTTACTGAGATATTTAAGAGTTTTTATTTTTCTGTACGCCGCAATCATATTACAAAGTACAAAGAACACGCAACAGAACATATTTAATACGTATTTCCGGGAACAATAAAACTAGAATTGTTAGTGTTTCGCATTGTTTTCAGCTTCGTATAAAAATAGTTTGGGTTTTGTTTTGTTTTGTTTTTTAACTAGCCCCGGCCTAATTACGAGCTCGACTTAAAGAACCCTTGTTGGTGGGACAACATCACCAACACAACAGGCGGACCACAGCACAACATCCAGCTGGACCTTCCCTCGCGAGAACTGCGTTGTCTCCCTTATTTTCACATCTTGTGCTGCTCCAAGTCTGGGACCACGGACCTGTATAAGCGCATCGCTCAACATCCAGACATCATTCCCAACCTCGGCTATTTTGGGAAAGAACAGCTCTTCTGGGCGTGGTACAAAAATGGTGGGTACCCTGTCGCGCATGTTTGTCAGATGGTAACCATCCACTAGGCGAAAACTCCTGGCATCTTTGTATGGGGCTAGACAGAAAAGATAGAAGCTGCTTTAAACCGAACACTTGCAGGGTGGTACAGTTCAAAGCTTTAAAATCACCTTTAACGACATAACTAGGGAAGCAATGGTTAATGCAAAGAACAAAAGTAATCAGATTTTTGTGACTTTCTATAAAAATGGATGATAGGATCTTATAAAACAGCTGAAACTGCATCATCATCATCATGATAATGATAACAACAACAACAATAACAAATAGCCCAACAAAGGGCACTTGTTAAGGAAACGATATTTGAAACTTGTCGATTTTATTCTGGTGTCAAATAATATTGTTGCAATTGGCTGAAGACCATATTGCGTTCATGTATGCCTAACATATCCATTCTCTGACACACTGCTGTAACCACTATTTTCACCTCTTGAAGGATTTTTGGGGAAGTGGAATAAAGGCCCCTCTAAACCTTTCACCGACTACATCAACGCCTTCAAAAGTATTGCCAACTATCTCAGTGACGACACTATGCCGGTTAAACAAAAGACTCAACTTGTCACATGTAAGTGTCTCTACTCAACCATCTTATACTTTCAGCTAATTCACATTTTGATCACCTTTCACTAATTCAGAAGTTTTGAGCCCTTCTTAAAATTTATGTTTGTGTGTATGTATATTTTGTGCTTCAGTATCAAGCTCACGTACAGGATACTGAATAAGAAAAAATGTATTTTTAAGTAAGCGCACGCACGCACGCACACACGCACACTTGAAATACAATATTTATTCACGTAAGACTTCTCGTGTTCGTTAGTGGACGGCTCGCCTCTTGACATGTGGGATTTACGAGGATGGATTTTACTGCCCCAGAACAGAGGCTTGAGAGAGCCACAAGTGATGACCCCTCACCTCATGCGCCACCTGTACCGTGACCCCAAGTTTATTGTCCTCATGAGGGACCCAGTGGAAAGGTAGAAATCTTTGTAGAAGTTCACTCGTTTAAAATAAGTGGCAGAAGCCTTGGCCAAAAAAAAAAAGTTACTGATGCAGCTTTTCATTCTTCTGCTGTAATTATACAACACCAAATGGCACGAGTAGTTCATCATAGAGCTAATAATACCATATCACCATATGAACAAAGTGCTGAAGCTGGAACTACTGCTCAGTAGTACTCGTGTCCATTCTTAAACAGGCAAATAACGTTTGGCCAAGTTTGGTCATGTTTACATGATGGTTATAGAAAAACTTTGCTGAATGATCAAACTGTTGTCAATACTTGTTCAATTAAGAACGCCATTAAGTCCAGATTGTGTTATTCTTCTTGCTCCACCTTTACTTATTTCTTTGTAAAGACAAACCGTGTGCTGCTTTTCATGTTTTTCCCCATAGACTTTACACGGCTTATCTCTTTCACAAGATGGGAAACAATTCTCAGTCATTTCACCTCGCCGTTCTGAAGGCCATCGAGATGTTTGACGATTGCCTGGCTCATGCCCCTAGTCGTCGAGAATGTTACTTTAACGGCTCCGTAATTGAGCACTTACCTGTGAGTACATGAATATCACCTCAGCTACCTATTCTCTTTCGTCTAGGGGAAAAAAGTCTTGCTTTTCTCGCAAAAAAAAATTAATCTCTCATCCATTATGTTCAGTAGATAACCATAATGATCAGCATCATTATTCACCCTGCTTATCCTGACCTCATTTTGTTGCTGCAATATTTTCCACTTTCAACATTTTTTCCCTTTTTTGTACTTAGATGCTCGCGTCTAGAATAAAATAGTTCCAAAGAAAGGTTCTTAGCCAGATGAGCATTCCTATCCAAGAAAATCCAGTTTCAAAATTATTCTCTTGCAGGCGGACGTGCATTTCAACTGCTATGCAGTCTTCATCAAGGAGTGGTTGGCTGTGTTTCCATGGAAACACTTCCTGTTCATGCGCACTGAGGACTACTCTAAGAATTTAAAATCATCTCTTCTGGAGGTTTTCCGTTTTCTGGATTTGCGTAAGCATTTACGTTTTTTTCTGATCGGAAGTTTACAATCTTGTTTACTTTTTTGACAGCATTTGCTCTTCTTTCACACAGTGTACACAGTGAACCCACTCCCCCCATCCCTTTTGTGAAAATATCCAGAAAACACTCACTTGCCACAGCGGAACTCACGGTCACAAGGTCCTGTGTTCAGATCTTGTCACATGACACATGAACTACTCTCTAGGTATGATCCCTGGTCACAGGCCTGTCCCTTAGAGTACTCTTGGGGTTTCTTCCCCCTTCATTTCCCCCTCAAAGTGGAAGCCCTTTCCTAACACATGATCCAAACATCCATTAGAAAGCAGCTGTCATTTTCTGTAGCAACTTTCCTAAGAGCAGGCGCAGTTCATTGGGAGTTCATTTCTGTGACAGCCATCCCTGATAAACGTACCATGAAGAAGATGCTGGAGCTGCCTATAGCCCACCACACACAAGAGAAAGACGATGCCGGCGCCATGCTTCCAGAAACTCGGGTCCTCTTGCGGAAATACGTGGAGCCCTGCAATGCTGAGCTCGCGGCCCTGATGGACGATCAGAAGTACCTGTGGAAAGATGTCTAGAAAAACCCTTTCACAATCCCACAACAGATGTTTCCAAAGACTGCATGATGTGATAATTTCTTCATTGATAGTGGTTTTCTGAATGGATACTTTTCGTTTTGATATTGCCCTCGCTACTTGCACTGGAAAAAATCTCAAACCATCAATTAACAGTATTCAAGCCTTTTTCCTGAAATGGACTTGGCAGTCAGCGAAGATATTAATCACAACTGATTCTTTCTACTTAAAAACATATTTGCATTAATGTATAAATATTTATGTACCCCCGTCTCTATACTCCATACAAGTGTTCAGATTCTAAAACAGTAACTATAAGTCATCGTAGGCATCATAGAAGAAAAGTCACTTTATCGATTTGTGTGTGTATATATATATATATAAAATGAATGTGATGGTTACTGTATATGTGGCATCCAACAGTGGCATTCCGTAATAGCAAGAATTTGATGAATACTTTATATGTGGTAGACAGAAGTGGCCTTTCTTAATTAAAAGAATGTGACGATAAAAGATAATAATGGAAGCAGCTGATCGTCTGGTAAAAGTAGTAGAAGTAGGTGTGGTTGTTGATTCTCATGTTTTGACACTTTTGGTGCTGTTATTGCTCTTTTTTTTTTAAATGGTCTACAACATTTATTCGTTCTAAAACTTTTTCTTCATGATAAAATAGCATGGTATGGTTGAGTAAATGATATCCTGCTGCATAGGATAATTTCAAGAAGTTCACGTCCAAGTGGGTCGACCAACCTCAACGGCGTGATGTCTACACCCGGGATCAAAAAACAAAACCAGAGGCTTTGATGCCACAGGTCCTCCCCCGCCTATCCGTGACCTCGTCTAACAGGTCGTCTCTGTGTGCTTCTACTTTCCCACTGACTTTCACAGTGAATTCACGGATCTACTGACGGTGATGGCTGATGTCTCTAGATAACAGAAATGAGGCAAAATAAGAAAAGATTATTCAAGAAAACACGTCAGCTATCTGAATTCAGCTCGTCACGATTATCTTTCTCTCCATACTCCCCAAAAATCGTTGCTCTCCTGGAGCAAGTGTCACAGTGATTGTATTTTGTCTCCAAGTCCTACAAGTTGCGGATTCGGGATTCCGAGATGAGGTGCGGGAAATGCAAGTGGTATGTTGACTCCTGAACTATTCTGTACCTCAGACATCGTCCGGCTGTTTGCAGCAAGTGTAGCATAAGTTACTGGGGAGGGTTGTCGCAAGTGTCATCTGTTTACGGACAGTTCCTCGGCACTTTGTTTTTTAGCGAGTCGGTTACTAGGCTTGAACTTCTACAACGACTTTTGAATAAGGGGACTCTATATGTGTGCGTGTGTGGGAGGGGTGGGCGGTGTAAGGGGGTGAGGGTGATGTTGTGTATGTGTGCATTCACTCATTACCCAGCAGCATCAGATTTTTTTCCTTTTAAGTCAATCACTCGCTCTTTAAATCACTCAGCATGACACACACGTGCGGGCGCGCACGCACACACACGCATATAATTATGTCTCACAAAAGGAGAGAATGTAATTGTGAGAGGGGAAAGAATCCAAACTCGCGTTTATTACCTACCCTTGTCCCTCTTCGTCTTTCTACCTTTTGCTATCCTCCCAACTCCTTCTTCCATAGATATCATTTTGTTAACAAATAGGTTCTTTCAAAGTGTGGGTACGGACGTGTCTTTCAGTTACTAAACAGTTTACACGGTTTATTATCCGGAAAAAAGACCCAACAACAAAGCGGACGACTCAAGGGACTGCTATACGGATACTGAGCGCCACTCACGTCTGTGAGGTTTAAATGGCCGTCAAGATGCTTACAGCCCCAGACATGAGAGTGAGGCACAGAGCTCGTGCACAATATAGTCTTCATTGCATTGGCTTTCTCTTCGTTTTTGCCTTCGCGAAGCCAGTTGTACATGGTAAGACATGAAATCAGTTTCTCCCTCCCCTTCTCCTTCACACACACACACACAGTCTTGCTGCGTTTTCATTTATTGGAAAGAGTGTCAACATGGAGTTTTCTTGTTCCAAAAACCTGAGACAGCTAGAGGCTACGAGGGAGTGAGGGGGATAAGAGAGAGCTGACACTATTCCTAACGACACACGGAAGAAGACTTTCTAAACACAAGCTATGTGAACAACTTCAGTCGCTTCAAATCATTCTCATCTTCAGTTTTAATTTAGAAAATATTCATTGTCTGGGCGCTGATAATTTAAATTTTATCCCGTTCAGAAGAAAAGACAAATGCGTGTCCATCGACTGTTATGTCCACAGCGTCGTGCAAGCCGGGATACTATGGGGAAAGGTGCGACCTGCCATGCAATTGTGCAGACCACAGCGAGAACTGCGACCACGAGGGCTTCTGCAGCAGTGGTTGTCGTGCAGGCTATCATGGCAACGGCTGCATGGAGAGTGAATACCTTTGTTTCCTTATCAATTAACCGGCTTCCCGCTTGTCGGGACTGATCCGTGTATGTGTCGGTCGACAGGTGGACCTGTTGCACGAGCATCTCATTCTGCTGGCTTCACTCGTCTCTCTTGTCAGTCTGGGGTCGTGTTCATGAAGCATGTCACCCACTTGAGTAAATTGAATAGATAGCAGCTAAATATCCCCCCACCCGTATTCATGGACTTGGGGTAGGGCAATCAGACTGGTTAATCAGTTAAGGGGATATTCCTTTCTATTTCCTTTTCCCATGTAGGGTAAACAGCGGAGATCGTGATTTGGTTTAAAACAGCGAATACAGAATATTTCAGGACCTAACAAATAAGCTGGACAGTTATAATGCGATGGAACAATTGGTATAAAATTTTATTGAAATCATAATCTGAGAGTAGCAGACGCCATAACAAATTAAAATAAACATCACAATTGACATGTTGCCATTCAGGATGTTTTTCCGTTGGTCATTTTGTTTCGGAATGAACATTAATATTTGTCATCTAATACTTGGTTGAAAAAGATAATTTGGTCAGAATGAATAAATTTAACTTCCTATTTTTTGTAATGGTTATAATTTAATGGTTGTAATGTTAAAATTTTATAGTTGTAATGGTTATAGTTT
Source organism: Marisa cornuarietis (assembly GCA_004794655.1). Classification (NCBI taxonomy): domain Eukaryota; kingdom Metazoa; phylum Mollusca; class Gastropoda; order Architaenioglossa; family Ampullariidae; genus Marisa; species Marisa cornuarietis. The sequence goes on from SMMW01000575.1 coordinate 3,442,884, forward strand.
AATAGTTGTAGTAGTTATAATTGTATAGTTGTAAGTTTTTCGACTCGACTTTTGAACAAACAATTAACGCTTGCGCAGTATCACCACCGAAGACCGCCCGCAGTGCTTGTCGGTTAGGTAACTTTACCTACTCATAGGCTTACGAATCTTAAGTTACTTTGCCTCTCAGGCATACTTAACCATGCAGCTAGTTCCCTACCTAAGTTAGTGCAATTTTAACCATGGATAAACGGCCGAAGTCCATGAATACGAGCCCAACGGGTGTCTTTCTCTTGTTCAAGGTCTTACAATTGTCGCCCACGTTTTGCATACTACGTCAGCGTGATTGAATAATAATAATAAGAAGAAGAAGAATAGCTCTCTTCTCTGTAAAGCAGACCACAGACTTAGCAAGTCCTTGTCCATAAAGTGTATTCTGTGCCTGTGTACATCCCAGAAACAGAATTTTGAGTCTTTCTCTTTCTCACTATTCTTTTCTTATAGTCTTCAGCTTGGTATTTCGATGAACTCGGCATGACTCAGTCCCCAAACACGATCTGTCTGACTGGTAGACTGACCTGAAAGCCAACAGAAGTCAGGCTAGCGCTAACTGAATGGTTAGTTCGAAGAGGTTAGTTGGTTAAACATTCTAGCAGACTTGAATTCGTTGGCTACCACACTAAAATGCCTGACCACGAGTCGGATGCCGGACCCCTGGTTTAGATGGGCGCTGTCTTGTCCAGAATGTTCCATGAAGACGTACGGCGTGGACTGTGCGGAGAAGTGTGAGTGCGGAGAGGACTGTCCGTGCGATCCAGTCACGGGTAGCTGCATCTACGCGGAGTGCAAGCATCCTGCAGGCTCTTCTGGTAAAGGAACTTGCCAATATACACTTGCATCTTGCACTCCAAACGAACACAGCGTTTTACGTTGCTATAACAGAACAGATTTTTGCTGCTATCAGTCTTATCTCAAAGATGCAATAGAGAGATTGAGAGACAGAGCCAGAAAAGTATTCCAGAGCTTTGCGAGATACGAGTGACACCACAGTATTGTGACAAAATGTTGCTATCTTATTGCCTTTTAAGCTAATTTATATCGCTATTATCAACAAATGTTTGTTTAAATGTTCTTGTCATATCTCTCATTCATTCAAAGTATTAGTGTGGTGCAATGTTTGCTGATAATTGAGTAAAGCTTATTACACTAAGTACGGGTGAATATTGTCCTACTGTTCTCGAGATACATGCTGACAAACTTTGCCATACACAAAAAGAGGTCAAAATCGTGACGTCATGTTTGTACGCAGATACTCCTAATTAGCAAATGAACATGAGTTTCACATTGTTAACGTACCCATGTGCAATCCTGTGTCTGTGTTGTTGACCTATTGCTACCCTACTAGACCTTTAAAGTGATCAAAGCAAGATCTCTCTGCAAGTTATGTTTATGCAGATTTCTTTTATTATTTATCAAACTATATTGATTTGTTAAGGCTAACATCTAGCCACGTACAGTGGTTTGAGTGACCGTTGTGATCCGAATGTGGTTAACAACTTAGAGAGTGCTATCAGCAAAATTTGTATTTCCTTCGTCGTTTTTTTTTATCTGTACTGCCTTTTTAAGAAACAAACAGGTGCAAAAACATGCTCAGTTGCTTTGCAGGTGCCTCTAAGAAGACAGGCGTGTGGATAACTGTAGCTCTTCTGGGTCTAGTCGTCTTCTTTGTGGCCACTGCTCTCCTTTTAAACTGCAAAAGGTGAATATTTAATATTAGATCATTACTACAAACGTCAGGTGTCTCAGTTGAATATGTAACATCAGATTAATGCTATAAATGCAAGTTCCTTCAGGTGAATATGTACCACTCACTACATTTAATGCTACACAAGCCCCATCCAGGATTGTGTCTCAGGTGAGTATAAAGAAGGCATATCTGTCATTCTCACTGCGAACCCTAAGACCCAGTTCCTTCAGATATACTTCCAGTACTGCCGGTCTCCTCATTTTCTCAGTCTTTTCTTTCTTCCCCTTTTCTTTGCTTTCCTGACTTTAAAACTGTGCGATTTTGTTTCTTGTGTTGTTCTTTCTTCCCACATTGAGCTCACAGACAGTTGGAGAAATACGCAGTATAATTTGGTATTATTCATATCATGTAATACTAATGATGTACCATAAAGTCATGTCCGTCATCTTCGTGAAGACAAGTCTTCCCTTTCCTCACCATCTTGCGTGTATTGTTGTCATTGTCATCTAGCAAGAGCGGCAAGGTCAGCATCCTAAAGAAGCTAAAAATGGACTCTTTGGAAAAGTATCGCAGGAGAAAGAAAAATTCTTCTGATTCCGCGCAGACCAAAACGAACGACGAAACCATAAACACAGTCTTCATATCCAGCCGACAGCCCGACGACAACCCAGCTAAACATCGAGAAGGCGATCACAACGACATTGCTAGAGATGATGGCGGCCGTGATTCTGGTCCGGAGCCAAACACTTTGATGCAAACGAAACAACGTGATCCTTGCAAGGACAACACACATCTGGGTGACTCCATCACGGGAGACAGCTTCGAAAGCGGTAAAAAAAGAAACAAGCGGAACGTGCTGTACGTTCCACAGGCGTCGCTGCTTAGAGAGGCAGTACATGCACCCGTGTATGAGAACGTGCCTGGGCTCAAAGGTCGTCGGTTTAAGACGTTCGAGTCGCCGGAGCTTGCGGAGGACAGCAGCGACAGCACGACGATGCTTCAAATGGAAACTCTCTTCCCCAACCAGGATGCAGCAGCAAGCTTGCCCCAAACAAAAATGTTGCCAGCGGACCACCGCTCGTCTGCAGTTATATGTCAAAGGTTGTCCACAGTACCGGGGGTCTGTAGTCCGCAAACAAACGTTCCGGGAGACGGCGCTAAAGTAATCCACGATCTTCGCATCGATGAAAGTTTTGCGGAACAACCTCCATGGATGCAGACTGTTGGACTTTTCCCAGACAGACAGACACGTCGTAAAAAGGACAATTTTACCCAACCGTCCGATAAACGCCTTGAAGCCGATAGGCTCCTCCCATCCGATCAGCCCAAACTGACAGAGTCTCACAAAGATATACAAGAGGCGACTCCAGCATCATTATATGATACAGAAGCGATTTCTCCAACAGGAATACAAGTCACAAACGTATCTCCAACGTATGTGGAAACAGATGAGCTTCTCCAGCAGAAGAGTATGTCGAAACAGTCTCAACATCAATATGCAAACAGACAGGATTCCCCAAACAGAAGTTACATCGAAACAGGTAAACAACATACCAGTATACCAAGGAAGTGTACTAAATATGGGCCACAAGTAGGACAATATCACATCAAATTAAAAGATTCGACAAAACAATGTGCTGTCAGAGAAGAGTCTTTGAAAACAAAAATCCCAACGTATCACGCTGAAAAAAAAGAATGTCGAGATACGCTTAATTTTTCAACTCAATCATCTTTTGATAGTCCCAAGTCAGAGAGTGACCCAGTATGTATACAGGAAGACGATATTTATGAATCCTGCATCGATACAGAATCATCGTCGGAAGCACTTACTACTCAAAATGGCTACTCGCAACAACCAGATGCCGAAATAAAGCCACCCGCACAGCCATCGCCAAAGAGACGGGTGCTCTCTTCTGGAGTGGAAGTAACCGAACAAACATTTTCAGTCCAGTCACACGCCGTAAGGTCTAGCAGTCCAACGATATCAACGTCCACCAGATCGAAATCCCCTCAGCAGCGACCGATTGTTCAAAAGTTACTGTCACCTAAGTCGTTTGAAAAATCTACCTCCCACGCTCAGCAGCAATCACAGGCCGTTCCACATTGCCCGTCATCACCAGATATTTCAACTCAACCACAGTTGTCCCCTCAAACAGATCGACTGTCGGCTAGTCTTACGCGTGATATTGGAAATATGTCAGAAGGTGAGGGTAAGAAAGCGGGTCCTTTATCGGGAAATCAAACTTTTCCACTGAAGTCCGGGGATGAAAGCGTATCACCGATCCCTCCAACTCATTCTCTAACACACACAACCTCAACGCCCCATGTGGTCTGCCGCCTATGTAAGCCCCCAACCAACGTCACGGCAGACAATGAGACTGAGAGGACCGGGGAACAGAATTTACCAGTGCAGACGTCCCCCATTTCGTGCAAGACTAGTCAGGGACGGTTAAAATCAACAGACACTCTTCGTGATCCTGGCAACTTCAAGACTACGAGGGCACCCGCAGAGGTGGCCACGAAGGAGACTTCACCTGCTCCCAGTCCAGCGAAAGATTCTCAGCAGATGCTACCTCGCTCCGATACAAGCAGACGTTCTCTCAACACTCTACGGACTCCATCACGGACTACATCACGGACTCCATCACGGTCTCCATCACGGTCTACACCACGGACTCCATCACGGTCTCCATCACGGTCTCCTCCTCAATATACCCCACGCGGCCCTCCTGCAACACCTCGACGCCTTCTGCACGGCCCTCGTTCTCCTCAGAAGCCCACATTAGGTCTTCCTTCTAATCAACACTGTCTGCTTGGCACTCCTTCCCCTCGACAGTCAGCACGCGACACACCTTCCCCTCGACAGCCTGCACATGACCCTTCATTGCAACAACCTTCGCCCACCCGCACCCCACGCAGGTGTGGAAGGGTAGGAACAAAAGGTGGAAACTGCGAAGCGTTTGAACACACCCATTACCACCTACTGGGAACAAGTGCGTATAATGTTCAAGAGACTGGGGCTCCCCAGTCTGCCACGCAACCAGCCGTTGGTTGTCCAGGTCAGCGAGAGACATACTGGTGACAGTGAAGAACCCTGTGACCAAGCCACCGCCCAGATTTACATGAACACGTCAGCCACAGAAAATGCTTGAAAAACGGACCGATTTGATTACGAACTGTTTGAACTGTCTTGTCCTAAAGACTCCTAATCATCTTCAGTAAAAAGAGGAAGTCAGAACAGATTTTAAAAAAAAAAACTTTCTCCAATACGTGATTCTGCACAAGGACATTGTCATTTCCTCTTGAAAATAAGAAAAGTCGTTTCTACTCCCTAACTTCAACGACGGAATTCTGCAAAACCTGGTTTTCTAACTGTATTTTTCTGTAATGGTGTAGCGAAGGGTTTTCGAGCCCGAAAATGGCGGAGTATTCTGTTTCCAAGGTGACTATCAGTTAAAAAAAAACTTTGTTTAGTAGAAAACAAATCAGAGGTGGCGTTAATAGTCTAAGCCAATAAATGCTGATCATATAAACAGATGCTAAGATGATAAGTATAAGGGTATTGTGAAAACATTTAACGTAAGGATAATCAAGTGTTAAAAAACTTGGTTTGAAAACCATATTTAGTACAATAAACAAGTTTCTTAACAAGCAGATTTTGCATTGTAGTTTTTTTCATTTTTTTGTATGAGAGATGAGGGAGTGATTAGTAGGTTTGAACATCCTACAGTAACCTTCGGTAAGGACTCTCGTACAAAAGTCTACACTTACTACTTTATCAACTAAATCCAAGTCGAAACCTAAATGGACATTTTGCTGACCTTCCTTTTTCGCGAAATAAAGTCACGACTCGGACTAAAGCCGAAAAAGTCTGCGTCGACTGATCGCAAAGACCATGCTAACAGTTCCAAAAGACAAAGAAACAAAGCCTTCATTGGCAATAGGAGAGGCCTGCTTAGAATTGGAAATAATAATAATAATAATAAATGAAGATTTGTATAGCGCATATTCACACTCATAGAAAGAATGCTCTTAGCGCTTATTACATATGATACTGTCAACTGGCACTAGATATATATATTGAGGTATAATATAATGAGAAAAGTTTTACTCACGTGAACGTTGCAGATGGTTGACAGAAAACATCTTCATGCATTTTTATTATTATTAACTTCATATTTTGGAAAAGAATCTATAGGGAACTGTACTATCTTGTTTTATTTCCTCCATGAATCCACGACGACTGTTGATGTCACTCATTGATCTGTGCCTTTTGTTATGTTCTGGATTGTTCTTCTGACATCTTCATCACTAACGGTTTCTGCTGACTATCTTTGTCTCGGCTATCTAGTCTGAAGATTTTCACTTCACGGGATTAACTGTCTTTATTTTAGTGCAAATATTTTTTGCTGATCTACGGTCCATGCAGTCTTCACTTTTTTCCTAACCTACTGGCCATTTTCTTCTTCTCTACATTTTCCGCCGACTAGATTTTTGAATCTGTGCTGAGAAACGTATAACCACGTGATTTGAACTCCCGATAATAAGATAAGATTTTATTTATCCCAGGGGGCAATGAGAACCAGCTCTATATGGAAGCACAACAACAAATAACCATAGCCCCTCCACCAAACAGACCCTCATACAATCATGGCTCAGGCTTACATGTTATCTACATTCATTTGCACACAGTCGCTTGCAGAAGTCACACAATGGGATGGTGTGTGTGATTTGTGCTGTCCTGCTCCATGTACTTTTATCATGCACACTAATACTTTCTTAGTGCCAGGAATTGATAACCATGTACCCCAGTTCATTAAAACATCAAACCGAGAGTTCAAACTAACTTTTTTCCACTTTGCGTCTATAATTCAATGCATTGTTGTTGCGTCTTTTTATATTTGTTTTGTTTTGGTCTAGTAATGTTAATTTTTAGTTTGTGTATATTTGTCTATATTGCGCTTTGGTAAACGCACTGAAGATACTTTTAAAGTGGTGGAAATGCGCTAAACATTTATTATTACTGTTATCTGCACTTGTGGGGGAACGTTACTGCTGAAGACAAGTTTATACATAGTAAATTATTGCAAACAGAAATAGTGCTTACATATTACTCATAAAAACCATTTATTTATAAATTCACACACACACACGAGTGCCCACGTATAAAACAGGGGGAATCACTCTTTGTATAGTTCTGTTAGGTTTCGACAATTGTCTCCCTTGCCTTGAATATACTCGTATTCCTGTCGATCACAAAACTCGAGCTTTGTCCTGGCGGGGAATAAAAAGCTCTAGGCCATGAATTTATTTTCAAAACCCAAGCAGTCTAGGTTGCTATTCATGTGTCACGTGTTTCAGGGTGCTTTAGTATGCCAAGAGGAGAGACACGAAATTCTTACAAAGAGATTTTCTAGACTTTACAATGTCAGGCACGCATTACATTAAGTTTCTTTCACGTATCCACCCCGCGCACAAAAATGTACCCTTACACATTGTTTGTCTGTCTGCCCCTCTCTCTTTCACCTTCCAGCGCAATGTTTGTCACCTAGGTAACAGAGTGAGTGGGTGGTCATTGGAAAAAAATCTGTGTATTAATCGGTCAGTGGTGTTCAATGCGAAGTAGACAGGGAGAGGGGGGAGGTAATACGCAGCCAGATCGATGATCATCTTTAAAGACAACTTTCCATCACTGATATCCCTTGTAAGAAGCTTTTTTTTTTTTTTTTTTGCCCACAGACGTGCGCACAACTGTTCATGTTCGTGTTAATTAGCACCAGTACGAAATACAAAACAAAGGGAGCTGTGGAGCAACGAATCATCTGGTGTGACAATAAGAAACGCGAAAACCTCTTTTTCACTCTCTAACATCCCCCATCTCAGCAGTTCTCTTATTCATCCATTCATGTGGATAAGGGTACAGTCCAGCGTGTATATATATATATATACGCAACACAGGAATGCATGTAAACCCATTAGCATACACTTTCTCTCTCTCTCTCCCCCCCCCCACATACACACACACACTCACACACTTACTTGTGCCACGGACAGCCTACCAATAAAGAGGATCGACATAGAGTATTGTGCACAAAAGAACAGGACCCTATACTGCCGATGTGAACGACATACAATATATTTAATGAAAGGCTTCTTGGTGTTCTTTCCTTCTCTAGTCATTAAGTCCCAGATTAATGAAGACTAAAATGGGCTTTTGCAGCTGCCAAAGAACCCTATAAAGACTAAGCAGGATAGTCTTTGCAAGTCTTGATAACCTACGGCTTGCTTCCTGTCATTGTGAATAGGAGGTTTTCATGGGACCCATTTCTTTCTCTAATTCTCTGTCATGCATCACCACTGGTGATATGTTTGTTGTAGGAGGTACTATTGTGGTGATGTCACTGATATCGTAAACTATACGAGGTCTACATGTGGCGAGCTTGTTATACCCGACTACCTCAATCCACGCACAATTTCATACAGGCTTCATTATTATTCATTGAAATAACATCAATCATTCAGCGATTACTGATGTAAAATATCAGCGATTACTGATGTAAACTATCAGCGATTACTGATGTAAAATATCAGCGATTACTGATGTAAACTATCAGCGATTACTGATGTAAAATATCAGCGATTACTGATGTAAACTATCAGCGATTACTGATGTAAAATATCAGCGATTACTGATGTAAACTACTGCAGCGCTCCCTGTTTCCTTGCACCAGCAAAGAGTTGCGCAAAAGAAGAGCCCTTCCCAGATTTAAGAAAATAATGTGTTAGTAACAGAAAACAGAACATGTCAAATCAGTCTGCTTCCATCGTTGTCTCAGACTTCTAGCGCGGCGCCATCAAGAGTCTCGGTTACACCACAAAACTGGGATAACAGTAAGTCAGTATATGTACCTCAGTATATGTAGCGAAACTATAATAAAGGACAGACAACAACAACTAAAGCTGATAGCATCCAAGACTAGATCAGTCTCTCATGCGGAGCATTCCAGAGAAAGTCAGTCCGAGTTGGCGGTAGCTGATGTACAGTATATGTATGTATGCTAAGAATTACAGGGTGTAGCTGTTTGTGTGAGGTGCCCCTCCCCACCCAGCGGCCGTCAGCCCTTTAATGACTTACGTGAGTGAGTGTGACTGACGCAGGTCTTGATGTCTAGAACGTTCGGTGCCAAAGAGCTCATGCGTGACGACTGACGAGTAGATGCTGGATGTTTACACCTGCTTTTGTACAGGGTATAATAGCCGTGAGAGTGAGGCGCAGAGCAGTCGGAGCAAAATAATAGAGAGAGAGGGAGTTGAGGAAACTATTGCAGGTGTGTGTCGCCGCGTGCTTTCTTGTGTTTGCCGTGTGTCACCTGTGTTCCTGTAAGCAGCGTGTGTTGCTGTGGCCAGAGTTGTGAGGTGTGTCATGTGTGTCGTCATTTAATTAATCACCAGGAATTGCTGTTAGGGTAGCTTCAGCGTGTGTTACTGTTGACTGTGTCCCGGCGTGTGTCGCCGATTTACCAGCGTGTTTGCAAGTGAAGACTGTACTGGAAAACCCTTCGACTGCAAAGACTCAGTTTCTTGGACAGATTGGGGTCGATGCCAATGGCATCGTTCGTAGATTGAGGACCCAAAAACGATCGAGCCATTGACGACGACATTTTATTATAGACCCATGGGACTTATGCTTCGTCGCCAATTAACACATTTCCATCTTAACATCTATAAACGGTATCAATGTACACGTGTACATATACATACAATCAAAACTATGGGATTGTTGTTAATGCTGTTGTTATTGGAGGAGTTCATGACATACTGAACATGAAAGTAAATCCAGAGATGCATAAGCCAACAGTTTTCATATTCAAATGGCAAGTTCTTAAACAATGATAATACCAATTATATATAGTTGTAGGTTCACAGGAGAAGCAGGCAAAACAGTATGTGTTCAACCTTCTCATAGCTCTCGCCCTGTGTGAGAGAGAGAAGAGAGAAAGATTGAAATCTGGTCATCCTGGAATGAAACACATCATTTTACAGCTTCTATGTGAATCGGACAATCCTAACCCTTAACAGCCTAAATGCAGCTGAACATTTTATATTACTTTTGCCAACGATTTTATTATTTTTAATACAAGTTATCTTTTGCTGCAGACTATATATATATTCGTGAATGCGTGTGTGTGTGTGGAGGAGGGGGGAGAGAGAAAGCGGGGGAGAGAGCGAATAGGGATATCCGATAACCAAGACATTAGATTGTCCTATGTTTAGTATCAGTTCGTATCACCTTTTCAAACCCGTGTTCGTTGCTGTGCAACGTCGGTGTACTCATCTACGTACAGCTGCTGGCGGCGGCGTCCACCACGGCGCACAGCTCGTGTAGTTCCTGCATCGTCACCTCGCCAGGCGAGCGCCGCGAACACACACGTGACAAGGGAGTGGCTCCACAACATGCAGCCTCTTGCCACCGGAACGTGGCCTTTGCTTTCGCTGCTTGGGACAAGGAAACAGCTGCACGAACGATGCAAGTGTAGACAAGCTTGCCACCAAGCAAAAGGTGAGACTAACATACCCAACACAGGTTTTATATATATATATACAGCCTTGGTTCACTGTTCATTGTACGTTTGACTCGTATAGCAGGTGCTCTTTGTTTTATGTTCCCACACTCTCTCTCTAACTCTCCTTCATCCGCGCGCACGCTCACACAGATACACACCACACACACAGTTAACACGACACACATTCAACAAGGGCTATAACTGCTTTCTGTTCCGGTAATGTCAATTGTATTTGAGATAGTAAGTCGTTGACCTGCATATATGGTGGAATATGAGCTGGCTACATTACTGAAGGTTGTCCACAACGTGTAGAAGCTTACAAGGAGGATGTGACACTGACGGATTTTATCCCGGACCCAAGCCATTCAACCCTCTCACTCTCTCTTTCTCTCTTTCTCTTGCTGTTTTTAGAAAAAAAAGAGGTAATGCGAGTTGGCTCTGTGGAAGGATACACACGAACGTGATTAATACGTTTAATTATTTAGGTCATTATTTCTCTATTTTTTTATTTGCTCTGCTCTCAGACATTTATTTGCTCGTTGTTTCTCTACTAGGCTTAGGTTTTCCCGTGCATCTGAAAATCTAATTGCTATGAGGCGAAGAAAGTAGTATTTTGCATTATTAGTACAGGATATAAGATAAGCAATCATTTTGCGGATGTTTACCAGACTATTTGATATTCAGGACAGACCATATAGTGACCAAGACAGATACGATTGTATCAGTAAGACTGGGGAGTGCTCTAGATAGGGCTCGATATCCAAAACGTATCTTTTGATACCAGCTCTGATATGGATAATGCAAACAGTGAATTCCAACCATTATACATTTCGCATTCGTACACTCTCTCTCACTCTCTCTCTCTCTCTGCAAAGCCCACTGTTTTGCTAAGCTAATCACTTCAACCTCTTAATTATAGAAATGATATAAGTCAATGTTCAAAACAATGTTTGCCATATCAGCTTGAAGGTAATGGTGACCTGTGCATCTCTGTCTTTTATGTTCAGGGGAAAAAAATCTTCTGATCTCGTTGCTTACTCTTCGTTTGAGTAGCAGGGAGCCGCTCGATCGAGAAAACATGTTTGTGAGTAAAGATCATCATGAAAATCTTTCACAGTAAGTCTGTTTGAAGTGCTTGTAGACATATACAAACTATGTATGTTCTTTTCTCGTTTGCTTATCGCTGTTTTGACCACACTAGTAGTTGTGGCCATCAAAGCTGTAGTCTTGACTCTAGTCCTCAAACGCCCCTAGAATGAACAATTTGTATTTCTTTTTACAGGATGCCTTAAACGCCGAGTCCTAGGCTTCATTTCGGTTGCCTCGTTAGTGGCCATCCTCTTTATTTTTCGCTCGGCAGTCTTCGGTCCTCACCCAAAGGTGGTATCTGAGGAGGAGTATGGCTTTACCTCACGGCCAGATATAGATGCTCTCACACAGACTTTGACAGTTCGCTTGTCTGGTATGTCAGATACTCCACCGTCTACATTCATCTATATTAATTAATATCTTTTGCCCATCTCATCTTCTGTGTTTCGTGCTTAAACATCCTTACATTTGTGGCCGGTGTCTGGTTTATTCCGTTACGTTCACTATTTAGCCAAGTGTTAGCTTTTACAGCTGCTAAAGAACTTAGCAGAGACTCTGATCGTTACTCTCAAAATTTTTGTGAGCCCACAATATTCAGTAACTGGCTTCAGACGGAAAAGACTGAAACCACATCAATTATAAGCAACAAGATGCTACTGCTTGAGTAGAGCGTTCGATAAAGAAGACCAGACTAAAACGAATATTTTTTTTTTTTACTCCAAAAGATCTCTCTTTTCATTTCTATATACGTGTGTGCGTGCGTGGCTGCGTTCATCGGTATGTACTTCTTTTACTGCAAGATTCCTCATTTCTTTCATTATTATTTATGTGGGGGGTTTTTTTAATCTTAGAAGCAGAAATCGACAGAAAAATAGTCCCGAACATTTCCTGTGAGGAGGAAAAAGATGTCCGTAAGTACTTTTGAACTGTTTTGTCTTAGAGTAGAGGATAAGACAGTTATGACTATTATGAAGAGTTGTAGAATTGCGCAGACCTACTCCAGCCTGATAACCTGGTCTGTGCAGGTCGTCCTTGTGTCAACAGAAGCTGCACGAAGACGCTGCCCTCCTCGCCACAAGAGCGCTTGCTGCAGCTGCTGGGAACAAAATTGCAGCTGCCCGTTGTAAAGTATTCTAGTGTCATCAATCGCATTGGGGAGAACATCAGCGACCATGAATACATCTTCGTCACAGCTGCATCGTCAAACCATTTCGGGGAAAGTCGGGCGCTCGTGAAGAACCTACGTGCTAGAGTTTTTCCTCAGCTGCAAAAGTACATTCTGGTCTTCATTAATCTGGGACTTAACGACCAAGAGAAGGAAGAGGTAAGATTAGTCACGTGAAGAAAGCTTTGGTAAAACTTGTTACTTGGCGACACAGGCCTGCTGTTACACCTACAGATGTAGCCCGCTTTGACAGTCATATTAATTGTGGCTGCCATTGATTTCTTGTAGGGCAGCTCTAGCTGTTGCTGATTCTTGTATTTGATTGATTATCCGTAGCTAGCAAAACAGGACGATGTACACGTGGCTGATTTTCCATTTGACGAGCTGCCGCCTCACATATCAACATTATGGTGCTACTCCTGGAAACCTTTGATTATACAGGTAACTCTGGTGTGACCCCCATTTTAACCTTTTGTTTAGTACCGAGACAAACCGAAAATAGTTTATGCTCCTGTCCTATTATTTTGTCTGTCTGTCTCTCCTTTCAGCTAACCCTTGACTTTGTGTGCATGTGTGCGTGAGAGAGAGAGAGAGAATGCCAATGTGTTTCGTCTACACGCGTTAGACTGTACTCATGAATGGATGAATGAGGTGGAGGTGTTATAAGGAAAAAAAATTGTGATCGTCTTAATCATAAATGGGAAACTTTCTTTTCACATTTTTGTTAACAAAGCACGGCAGAATGATTTCGATAATTATAGTTACCTCCGATTTCCGTTTGTAATGTTTCATATATTCATGTTTCCTATATAACAAACGCAAGAGCACTTTTGAAACTGGTTCTGTAAGAACTTAGAGTTTCTCAGTGTGTTCTTTCCTGACATGAGAATAGTGCGCTTGGTTTGTCTGCTCAGGCGCTGCTACCAAAGACAAAGCTGCTGATGTACATGGACAGCTCTGTGCGCTTCTTGGAGAACGCCTCCGTCTCTTGGCTGTTCCAGCGAGCTCTACAGCGTGGTCTGCAGTTCCTCAGGAACCCTCAGTCAGTATTTCTGCACACTGTAGACGCCACCTTCAGCTACTACGGTGACCTGGCCTGTCAGTACCAGCCTTTCCCAGAAGTACTGGCAGGCTTCGGGGTTTACCACAACGAGGACTTCGTGCGAAAGGCTGTGGTGGCCCCTTGGGCTTCCTGCGCGCTTGTGCCCGAGTGCATGTGCCCTGTGGAACCCGGAAAATACATCAACTGCAACAACCAGAAACGCGTCAACAACGTGTGTCACAGGTTCGACCTGTCTAGCTTAACAATTCAGTTGGCCAAACTGTATCAAGACAAACTAGGTTATCTCGTGTTCCCGCCGAGGGCGATGATTGGCATTGACCGCGGAACGTGGATCAACAAGTTCGACGAAGTGATGAAACGATGAGATCACCAACCGTTTGACAGCTCTCAGCGGTCATTTTTCTCAGTCGTTTGTTAAATTATGATTCAAATTATAGATTATAAATCAAAATTATGTCTTTCTTGTGACTTTTTTATTGGTTATTTGTTTTTTTTTTGGGGGGGGGGGTGTTTTTTGTTTTTTTTTGGGGGGGGGGGCTGATTAACTAATATGAACTTAAACCACTGTACGCGCATGTGTTCAGAGAAAAGATTCTCTCAAGGGACTTCAAAGTTGTGAGTGAAAACGACTGGCGATCTGGTTACGCACCTCCTCCTCCTCCTCCCCTCCCCTATCCTCTCCATCAAAAGAAAATCTTAATGCTGGACATCATTGACCGATCATTTCACAGAATTCGCAACGTCCACCTCACCCTGTTACCAACATGGCAAACTCATTGTTGAAGAGAGACAGAGTGTACAGTGTATGGGTGCATTTTTGTGCGTGTTGGTAAATGACAGGAAAAAAACGTGATGAAGTGCATGTCTGGCATTTGTGAAGTCTAGATATTCTTAACTACTTGTAAATGTTTCATGTTTTCTTTCAGTACTCTTTATGAGGATATTTTTTTCCAGTAAAGCACAATAAAACGCATCACTAGACGAGTACATTTGCTTCTATCATGAAATCTGTGAGCTGTTCAAGAATCCAATTTTTTCAAAGTGTACTTTAAAATCGGGAGATGTGACCATCCATTCGACTGACCCTGCCAATGTCAAACTAATAATTCCATTTTAATCAACTTTTTTTAATCAGTGTGTAACCACAACACGTCTGCACCCTTTGCGGCCTTTTTCATGGTGCATATATGGGGATACATTCAAATAACGTTTTTGTCGGGATTAGCAATTTTTCACCTGTAATAAAATCCATGTGTTACACTTCTTTGTCATCTGAAGGTCTAGACAAAATTTATGAACCCCGTTTGTAACAAGTGAGTTGAACATCCAGATCTGATGCAGCCTTTCACGATTCTGCTATTCTCTGGGATCTACTGAATGGCATTCCTGTCAGTCCTGTCAACAAGCATTTGTGCTCTATTATCGGAGATGTCATGTACTGTAACAAGTCGAGCAAAGTTAGACTCAAAACAAGTGTTGAATTCAAACTAATAAATAAACGTTGTTGACAAGATGTTTGAGGGAATCTTGACCACCGAGATTTATCAGACAAATATGTATGTGACCATCATATGAAGTCGATGTATCTTCGGTACCTACTGTTTAAATGTGTTTCTGGTATTCGCTATAATGTACTGTTTGCTCTCCCACTCAAACGATCTTTAAAGTAATTTATGTGAACCGAAAATGTAGGCCACATTCATGCCAGAACTGAACAGAAGAGGGGGGGGGGTTGTCTTCTAAAGTATGAATGTGCCTTAATTATAGCCTATAGGTTGTTGCCATAAAAAGAGGCTTGTAAATGCATACATGACTTCACAACAGACATCTGTGCATGTATGCACTTGCACATGTTCTGGCCCCCTGTGCAGGCGTGAAAAAAATTAACACGGAGAAAAGAAGAAGCTGTGTGCCTGAAGGCTTCTCGTCTTACGTGTCGTGTTGTAGGCCGACTTTTAGAGACTCGGGAGGAAATATAGCAGAAATATAACCTGGACCTGCAGTCTTGAAGTATATTTAATTCTGGTTCATAGCTAGGCCGCTGGGAACACTCTGCTTAGGTAGCTAAAGCTAATGACGAAAAGCAAAATAATATGGACCCTTGCTACCAGAACCACGCACGTAAACAGATAAGAGGAAATCGGAAAAAAATTACAGAGATGGGCAACTCTAGTTATAAGTAATACTGCCCAGTATAGTGGCGTAGGAACCAGGGGGGTAGCCTCCCCCTCAAAAAGATGCTGGGAAGGCAAGAATGTGAACGTCGTTCTCTATCAGCATGGAGTTGCCCCACCAAAGCCTAGCATCTTCCTACGCCACTGCAGTTGGCAGTATGCAGCCACTACTTACATTTTATTTACTGTGATGGCAGTGTGCGTGAGAGAGAGACTGAGTTCGGGTAAAGGGGTGTCCATGCAACCATGCATTTACCTTTATATTCAGAAATATTTGAATGTTATATTTGTTAATCTAACTCCTAGACTGTCATGGGATATGCAATTTTTCAAACTTAACAAGCTCGGATCGCGGTTGCACAGAAAATACCGAATCTCGAAGCATAAACGCGAAGAAAGCGCATGTACCGTTCCTGTATGAGGAGGATTTAAAGAATTCCTACTTTTCAAACTGATACACCTTGAGAAGACAGCGGGTCAGCTTCGTTCATATGTGGAGGGTCATTGATTTCATGAATGTGCATACAGTAAATCGTCGATCAGGATTACCTGCAACAGCGGTGTTTATCCCTCCGTCCTTTGTGTGTTGTTCTTTTGTCTTGTTCTTGTCTCAAGCGCTAAGAACACCCTCCTTACGAGCGCGAGTACTCGCTATACAAATCACGCGTTTATTATTATTCTTATTAACCGTAATAACAGTGTGGAGTCGTCTGTAGCTATTGCCTCGACATATTCATCTGATAATTGGGTGTCTGAACCCCATACAATCCTCAGGTTCAAACAAGTATATGGCTTAATATTTCATGACTACGCAGACTTTAATATTATTCTTCGCTGCTGGAGCTGAATAAATTCAGATCTTGATGTTGCACGATCGCACGCCAGAGCGAGCACGAACCACTATACGTACACGTCCGTGGAGCGAGATTTTGCAGGACTTGGTTACCGGTGTAAATCGCCAACTTCGAAATTAAATAATAATTAAATGGTTGTGTACTAGGCACCAAAATTACAGAAAATATTGATATTGTCGAGGAAATATTGATATCGTCTCAATTTACCTCCCACAATCTGTGTATAACTCGCACCGCTTGGGAAGGTCTTTAGAGAATAAAGATGTAAACTGAAAGATCTTATATATATATATACAGCCTTTCATCTTTTCCATGTTCAATATATGTCAGTACAGTGATAAGTCGTTATATAGGGGAAGCTTATGCGGGGCAAAGTGATAAGCAGCAACTCAAATGCAGATTGAGTGGAGAGATTTGAGAATAGAAATGTCAACTACATAAACTTTAAAAAAATATATACAGCTTGTTATTAAAATGATTAAGCATTTTCCCTGCAAAAGGTTCAGATGTCCGTTCAGTGTAATTTTCATACTAGATTTTGTTGTTGTTGTTGTTGTTTTTTAACTAGATGACAAAAGAGAACACTAACTTTCGAATATATTTCGATTAAAAAAATTGACACTGACGTCGCGGTGAGTTGATCCTTAAAAGTATTACTGCCATGGTAGTCGCAAGTGTATTCATAGATTTTTATAATTTGCTTCACTCATTCACAATGTTGATTTGCTGTTACTTCGCGTGCGAGGTTCCTTCGTGCTTTTTTACAGCAGGAATTACAATCAGCTCCAGAACTTTTGTTGTTCTTCTCTGTGATAACCTTTCATGACCTCGCTGCACTTTGAACAGCGCGCATGCGCGTCAGTTGTTTCCTCGTCTGCAACATCCGGAATGCGAGACCCACGTGGAGATGTGTTGATCACAACACGAACTTCTGTTCACAGGTGTTGATCACGGACCTTCGCTGCGGTGTTGATACTTTGATCCTAACCCTTTTGGTTAAATAAATGGCTTCCGAAGGTGATATGTCAGAGGTAGGTTCGTAACAAGTATTCTTCCTTTTCCCAAATCAGGTGATCTGATTATCGAAAAGTAAAGAATAAAATCTTTTAAAAAAAGGAGTTTGCGTATGTGAAAGTCATAGCACGGACCTAGATGAAGGTCCGTGGTCATAGTCTGACCACGAACTTGTATTACACGTTCGTAATCTGACTGTGGCGTTGGCGAGACAGGGTTTTACTCGAGTACTTTTGAAACACACCATCTTAAAATAGCAAAACTCCATATCATAAGCTTATAAGTTGATAAGCTTATTGCATTTGACGATGCAGATGAAATATGCGAGTTTTTGATTCGAACTTCATGCATTAGTACTCTTATCCGTCACACACCAAACATATTTTTTTATTCAAAGGAACCAGAGGTACCCAACAAGATTGAATGTGAGGATCTGGTAACCACACTGGCATGCCATCCGTTTCAAGATTTAGTGGCAACCGGCTGTATTGACGGTAATGTTCAGCTGTAAGTAGAAGAATGTTTGTAATTTTGAGACAGTGAATGTATTTTTGTACTGTATTTTTACCACAGCTTAACAAGCACCATGAGTCTTGAATGAATACTTCTATTTTTGCAGGGAGCATGCTCCCTCATAGCATGGTTATGTGTTATTCAAATACTATTATTATTTTAATCTACATGAACAAAAAGTAGGCTGTAGACATTCTGATATAAAAACATCTAGTATCTATCTAATATTTCTTGTAGTGTGAAAAATCACCAGATTAGCAGTAGGCCCCCTATTAATTTGTTCAAAGTTGATGTCAGATGCCTATTTTAACATAATTTTGTTGCCATTTATCTGCAGGTACTCTTATGCTGTAGGAAAACCATGTAAACTTGAGAGAAAACTTGTACACCATAGGAAATCATGCAGGGCCCTCAGCTTTTCCCTTAGTGGCAAACGTCTCTATACAACTGGCAAAGACAAGTCACTCTGGTGCATCGATACTGAGACAGGGGGGATAAGAAGAAAAATCAAAGATGCCCATGAGTGAGTGATTACAGTAATATGCCCGGTATGCTGCAACCTAAAAAGAAGCTAAAGTTTTCCTGCTAAATTCTGTATTTTTTGTGTGTTTAGGTTTATTTCCTACATATTTATATTTCAGTGGAAACCACAGGCTAATGAAATGATACCGTTTTACAATTTTCTAGGTAGCGTATTGTAAAAAAAATATTATTGGCTTGTTTTCAATATGTATCACCAAAGCTTGCTTTTCTTCTTTTTGGGTATCACTACACATTTATATACTAGTATTGACTATGTCTTGTCAAATTATTCTGAACTACACTAATTATACATACATGTTAGGATGTGCATGAACATTAACAAGACCATAGAGTGGAGAAATGTCTTGTTTATGTCAACAGTTCTGCTGTATATAGCCTGCTGGTGACTGGTGAGCGATTTGTAGCTACAGGCGATGATGATGGTGTTCTTAAGGTGAGGTATTTATTACATTAAAAGGATGCAAATATTAACATAATATTAACAAATGTTAATTTAATCTTTCACTTTTTGCACATGACATGCTCCATGGAAAATTTGTGAATGTGAAAAAAACATTTTATATTCAGTTGTTTTGGAAAGATCTTTAAAAATTTTTAATTTTCTTAAATTTAATTTCATTTCATTTGCAGCTGTGGGATATGCGGACAAAGACAGCATCAATGACATTAAAGGAATGTGAAGAATTCATTAGTGATATGATTATAGACCAGCAGCATAAAATACTAGTGGCCTCAAGGTAACATTGTCTCGCTTAGAATTTCTGTGGCTTTTAATTTAGCTCTTATACATCACTTTCTGGTTTATGAGGATTGTTTGAAAAAGAGTTACTTATTTTTGGATCAGCATTTTTAATAAATTTAAAAGATAATAGGTAAATAAATCTCTTTCACTGGTTTTTATGCTGATTTAGGATGTTTTGGTCTTGAAGTGTCACACACACACACGCACGGACGGAGAGCTGCAGACATGGAAGTATGCAAAAAAAAAAAGCATTGCATTAAAAAGTACTGTTTAATCCATAGACAAAGAATCCAAACAATTTACAGTTTTGATAATTCCACATCAGAGTTCTGGCTAAGACCCATTTTGCTTTTGACCTGGTTATGCAAAAAGTATATATCTAAAATGATTCTTGCTAAAATTTCAGCATTTTGAGATGGCAGAAGTTCTTGCTAACCACTAATCCCTGCTCTTTAGCAAATTTGTTTCCAGTTAATTATCAAGCTTTGCTTTTCGGTGTAAATCCTGTGCAAAGATGCAGACTATTCTCATGAGTGTCTGCATGCTTCCACTTGCACACATTGTTGGCTAGACATCTTTATGTACACTCTGTGCTTGCAGTGGCGAGGGCACACTAACAGCGTTCAACATTCGACGAAAAAGAATGGATCTTCAGTCTGAGCTGTTTGACTCTGAATTTCTAAGTATAGCTGCTGTCAAGGTGATTGCTTATAGAAAAACTTATAGTAGAAATGTTGCCTCGAGTGAATCATTTTTGTGTTTCCTTCTTTTCTCTGACACATCCCAGCTATGCAGTCTTGTAATAAAAGATAAAAGTCTTCATTGGGCTTTTAGTCACATACATTTAACCAGTTTAAGGCTTAGCATGTCCATTCTTTCAGTTTCAATGAAAAGAGTCTAGCTAAAAAAAAAAAAGAAATCTGAATGGCTGGTTATTTCTGTTTTATGCAGGATGAACAGAAAGTGTTGTGCGGCTCAGGTGACGGAACCCTCAACATCTTCAACTGGGGACAGTGGGGCAACATCAGTGATCGCTACCCCGGTCATCCCATGTCTGTTGACTCTATTCAGCCAATCACCCCAGATATAGTTTGCACTGGTTCATTTGATGGCAAGATCAGGTAATGTTAGCGGTCAGATCAGTGTGGAGGTGGGTGGGTGATGGACAGCAAATGGGCTTAACACTTTTAACACCTTCAGGATATTAGGTTGTGCCCCATGATTATTAGGGGTTGTGTTAGAAGTAAATCATATTGGACTGAATTAAATTTGTTAGCTGCATTAGGAATCCTTCATTAGCTCTGAACAGTTTCAGAAAATACTGGCAGCTGCATATCACTCACACAGAGATGTTTTATTCTTTGTTAACATGAACCCATAAGTAGAAGAATCACCTGTTGTTTCTCTTTAACTGCACAGTGATAGAGAGAGAAAATATATGTATAGAGCCACCACCTCTATCGTGCACCTCTTACATATAACTAGTTTAGGTATAGTATTTTAGACAAAAGCATCACAAAACTTGTGTTGATTAAGCAGTTCATCTTTAAGCCAGGAAAGATGACCACAAAAACAGGATAAAGTAACCTCAAACTCCTTGTCATCTGTCCTTCTATACACTTGGAGACCAGCCGTTAAAATGAAACTGGTAATCTTCTGTAGTGTCTACAGATCTGTGCTGCCTGTTATGGAAGGGTTCCAGCAGTGGCCAGACTATAGTAACCTTATGAAAAGAGTACCTATTTTTTTCATCTGTCTTTACTTCTTTCTTTTTTTTTAATCCCTCTAGAAGGCAAAGTGAGGAATAAATATTCTGTGGTATTTTAAGAAGCAGCATTGTGGATTGGCATTTTTACATTGTGTTATAATCTTCATTCCCTTATTTTATTTTTCACTATTGCCATACTTTCAATCTACTGCAGGGCTGTGCACATTCTCCCGAACAGATTTCTGGGGGTGATTGGGGAACATGAAGAGCTTCCTGTAGAAGCACTTTCTCTCACCCATGATGGACAATACCTGGTCAGCTGTTCCCATGATCAGTGCGTGAAGTTCTGGTATGTCGGTGATTTGAAGGATATCAAAGTGGACACTTCCAAAAAGGCAGAAAGCAGCGTTAAAAGGAAACCTATAGGAAAGGCAGCAAAAAAGAATGATTTCTTTGCTGGTTTGGTCGACGACAAACCGTCAGATGTTGATAGTGCTGCTGATAGTGACAGTTGTGATGATAGCAATGATGATGATTCAGATTGATCTTTGCCAGTAGAGAGCAGCCATGAGAGTACAGTCGGACCTCGCTAAGTCGACCTTCCCTAAGTCGAAAACCTCCCTATATCAAATTGTTAGTTCCCGGCCAAATTCCATAAGAACAATGTACATTTTAGATCTCCTTAACTCTAAGATTTTTTGGCTTCCAACCTCCATTAGTCGAATTTTGAGTCATCACCAACCAGACGCAACTATGTCTCAAACTGTTCCAAACTGTCTCAAGAAAGACACTTTTATCCCATTTTTCTTTCATCTTTGTGTAAAAGGTTCGTTGTATGCTCTGTTGCGCAGTGGACAACTAACTGACTCTCACACCAGCCCCCCTTTTGAAGTTGACCGAGTCAGGGGAACTGGCCGACACTAGGCTTTTCCCATGTCCGCTTCAAGTTGGCGGGCCGCGCATCACTGGTCAAGATTTATGGCCACTCGCCTTGACAATCCTTTCAGGCTATTTACAGTGGTGGTGGTAACTTGACCAGTGGACCGTTGGTGGTTCACACGCAAACTTACTGTGAAAAATACGTTTTCTACACTCTTATCGGGATGAGCACTGAATAGAGTTCGTGTCGGTGTGGTTTTTCCCGTGCGGTACGTGCCGCAGAAATGGCAGTACATGCATCTGTATAAAATGATAATACTGTATAATAAACGGTTATAATACAGTAATTAAGCCGGAAAAACATTGTCCTTGATTAACCTGCACCTATTACGCCATTTTCCCTAACTCAAAAACTCCGTAAGTCGAATTTTTTTTTTGAGTCCCTTTGAGTTCGACTTAGCAAGGTCCGACTGTATCAGATAACCACTCAGTCTTCAAAACTAGTTCATCGTGAATAAAGGATGTGCATAGATTTTAAAGAAAATAATATCCTTGGTTGGTAAGATAAAAGTTTCAAGAATAATCTGTGGTGAAGCCAATCATCATAAAAATGGCTGTTCATAAGCTGTTATAGCCCTTCGATCCATCGGTACGAAAGGAGGATGCAGACTTTGTATTTCAAAATTCTACAAAACAGCCACATTTCTTAAAACAAATGGCTAACATGCATTCCTTCAGGGTTCAGAGGTCATTATTCTAACCATTAGACTACCAGCTTCGTAGCAATGTTATCATTAGTTTACCACAATTTCTTTCTCTTTTTTTTTTTTGGGGGGGGGTTAGGGGTTCCAGGTTGTGTTGCCATAGCAGCAAGTTACTTTTGTGAAGTGGGTTATTGACATATCTCCAGAATGATCAAAGGCTTGAATCTCTTAATTGGAACAGATGTAATGGCTCAGATTTAAAATATTAATGTTATGTAATGACCTAAACCCAGTCATTTAAGGGAGAGAAAAAAACATGATCTGGGTTGTCAGGGAAAAGGTAACGGGAGAGAACCCACTGCTCAGGATGATGTGTATTCATTAATAGCTGTTCATGTGGCGAGTGCCTTTGTTGCTGCTATCCACAAACACCTCAGGCAGTAGCTAACAGTGCAAAGTGTGAACTCCAGATGAAATGTGCAGCAAAATATGAATGGCTTGTGTTGCTTTTTTTTTCCCATCTTCTTGTGCACATCCTTATGAGGCCCATAAAAAGTGTTGCTTGCTTCAGAAAACTTAAAAGATATTGTCTTGCACAAGTTTGATTTACCCTACTAACCCTTAAATTTGTGTTATAAAACAAACTCTCCAAAGGCAGTCCAGTGGTGGAACAGCTAGCATTACCAATACAGTGAGGATTGGCTACCCTGTGTTCTGATCGCATTTCTAGCATGCTGCTCTTTCTCTGCATGTGGCACTTGGCATAAAATACCAGTTTCCCACCCCCCACCCCACCTCATCACTCCCTACTACCACCTTTTCTCTAACTTTTTTTTTTACACCTTGCTCTATTTATACTAAGTAAAGATCAGCTGCCTCTCATTCATACACCACAAGCAGAAACAAAACAGGCTGAACATAGGAAAGACAAGGTGTTATTTCAGTGAACAAGTGAACTGGTAAAGGGTGCCTGGCCTACTGTAGAGTACGAGTTCAAATCAATTTTTTTTTTTTTTCAAATGCTGACCTAACGCTTGGTGCTACACAACAGCATATTTACAAAACAATCCCACCTTTGTACTGTTATTTAATAATACTAAACACATTGATAAACATGGAAAGATCAAATCATTGCAATCAATATTGGCCCAATCAATGGACAAAATATGAGAAGCATCAAGTCTCAAATATAAAATTATTTCATCTTAACATAGCACCAACATAACCGTGCAGAATTAAGTGTTTCTTGGGTGTTCACATGAAAACTGAAAGCCATTTTCATAACGTTTTTAAAGAAACTGGACACCTATCAGTACTGGGAGATATTGGAATTTTGTCATGTCCTTTCTGGTGGCATCTGAAGAGTGTAGGTTTCCAGATAACTATATATATATAGAGAGAGAGTCATTATGGACATATTTATATTAACCACCACTAGCAGAAGTTCTTATGAGGGTCCGTTACTTGAAAATATTAGTGAACATGGCTTAAAAGGGACAAAACAAATATTTTTCTCTGGCTATTTTCGTGTCAAGATTGGAATTTTTCTTAAAAAGATTAAATGAAGGAAAAATGGCTATATCTTGCTATTTCTGTCAAACAATGGCATAAGGATATTATGATTCTAAACTGCACTCACTTTTCACCTTAACTGCCTCAAATTCAATAAATTAATCTTAAGATGTATTGATTCTGTAACAAAAACAGGTCAACAAAAAACTCCTGCTTTGAATTTATACAATATCACTAAAGTGATGAGTGTCAACATTAACAGACCTACTTATCAGAAATTTCATTCATACTTTGCTTAGTTTCATGTTGCCCGAGGTTCTGTAAAGGGGTTAAAAAAATAACAGGTCTATAAAAGTGTTACATTTCTCTACTCTTAGTTTTCAAACAAATATAGTTCACAATAATTTCTAAGACTTGTTTCATTTCTGACAAAATAAAAATCATTAAAATGAACTTTCCAGAGCTTTTTACAATCTGTTGAAACAATAAGCTTGGAACTACAATGTATTGTCCTTTGATAACCTTTACTCACACCACTTTAACATTATAGTGGTCAACATTACCACAATGTATCACCAAAGTCCAGTGAATGAAACTGAACAATTTCTTAAAAAGGGTGATTAACTTAGGCATGGAGGCACATATTTTCAATGGATGCTTTATAAAGAACCAAAAGAGGAAACAGCAAATAATGATGACTGTTGCTGACACGTTAATACCAACAGAACCAAGTCCTGCACTGTGAAATCTTACAACCAGGATAAAAGAACAGTTAAGGGCAGGTTCTGATATAATGAGTGGTTACAAGAAAACAGCAAAAACATGGTGACACAAACATTTGTGAGAAACTCACTTGTCGCCAATCCTAAAAACATTACTGAGCAGCTCATTGGTTAAAAGAATAATTAAAAAAAAATGCAAGTAACACAGGAAATGATGGTGCAGGTGAAAACTGGAAGTCTCGATCGAGTAGGTACCAGTAAGGATAAATGGTTAAAATAAACACAGAAAAATATGTAAAATATATCGTAGCATGTCAAGTGACATCCTGCAACAGTGATGATAACCAATTCTTAGAAAATGCAAGGAAGATACACAGTATAGATTAACACTTGATGGGGATATCGCAGTTTAGCTGAGGAGAAAATAATTTTGTGGTATGTGGCATCTGAAAATTCTAATACATAGCACATTTTTTGGCCTCATCATTTTTTGCTACTCCTAAGTTTCTCTAAGCCACTTCTCTAAAACCAAACACTTTAATAAATTACATATTTTGTAATGTTGAGAAGTGTACATGAATGATATGTGGATATAATTTAATAATACATAAATGTGGCAATGTAAAAGCATTGTTAACTGTAGAAAAAATTTAAAGGTGTACTTTTCTATGAAACGAACATCAATCTTTGTCATAAACTGTTCACACCACAACCTTCAGTGCTTCATTCTTCGGCAATCAACAAACTAGCTTTTTTATTTAAATGTGTGGCTGCAACATGGTGTCTGACTGGTGAGGTTTTTTTTTCTTTAGAACATGAATCATAAATACAAATGATACAGATCAACTGATTTGATAAATAGGCACTCTGCTTAACACTGAAGCTGCTATCTTCATAACAGTTATAAAGATCGCACATCTAAATAATTATTTATACTGTTATTACAAATTATGAATAATTGTAAAAACCTTTACCTTTTTTTCATTAAGGCTAATGATATTCAATTTTAAATACTCATTCTTGAGAATCGCTAATGCACTAAGATTTCAAAATACTTCAACTTCACAGAGGAATGTCTTAAAATATCTGGAATGCAACAAATGTTACTCATAGTATAAGCAGAATAACTTTTAGTTAAGCTGTCCAATATCTAAAAGATAAAGACAAAGAAACCTGGGTGTGACAAAATCACCGAGTGCTAAATATGAAAAACTAAACGCAATCATGAGTCAAGTAGTTTGAGATTATGGACAGTAATAGTAAGAACAAGTTAGTTTAGTGACAGTACACAAGAAAACCCAAGGCCACAGTTACAGTCATGTAGCTATCACAATGTAATCAATATACCTTTCCTGGTTTTTTTTTCTTTTTCTCTCTCTCTTTCAATATACATCTAACTGCATGTGTATACACAACATAAGGCATCAGACTGACAGTCATGTAGAGTCCAACAAAATGGACACCAGTGAACAGGCAAAGGCTAAACAAATTAAAGGTGTTGCTTGCCTACAGCAAACAGGGACCACAATGTGATGTAAATATATCAGCCCATTAAGAAGCCAACAGCAAATTGATATGTTCAGTAATGAGCAGTAATTCAGCATATTTTACACGAAGAGACTTAGATATTGGTCAATCACAGAATCCTTTTAATTCAAGCTTATTAGCATATTAAAGGTGGTCTCAATTATAAATAAACCAGAATATTTATATCTCAACATAAAGCTCTCAGACCTTTTCAGACCTCATCATTTCTGTTTTTTATTTTGATTGGGTCTGCAAAATCTGAGATTGGTTTCAAATCAAAATAATCATTCGATTCTTGGTTATCAACCCCAAATAATTTGCAACATTAAAGCTATGAATAGAAATGTTCAATGCACAATCACTCATACGCGCAGAAAAAAGTGACAACAGACATTAAAACATGAGAGGAAATCACCATTTACATTTCACATGCATGAAAGTTAATGTCACAAGATTGGGCAACCATTGCAAAATATTATAGAAAGAGCAGACACTAAGGCATGAAATACCAATAATGACATCAATGATCATGTATGACAGTGCCACTATAAATTTTCATAGCCATGAAGCAATGTACCCAAGAAAACAAATATTGACATCAAAGTTTGTTTGGAACCTAGAAAGAGATCAGGACCTTCAATTTATTATAGACAAATATTTATATTTTTATGAGATTTAATGGTACGCAATAACTGAGGTATCATACAATTTATGCCCAGAGGAAAATATCAGCAGACAGCCTAAGGAAATCAAAAGTAGTGTCAATATTTATATTTTAAATAAATCATCCAACAAGCATTAATAATGACATAGGAACAGGCTTTCAAACAGAGAAAGTAAGAAGCACATACAACTTAAACAATCAGCAGAATGAGAAAAATAAGAAACAGTTGAGAAGTCTCTCTTTGGTTCATCTACCAATTACTGGCACCCATCTTTAATCTTTTTTAATTATTATTATTATTCACAGGATAAGAAACACATCACTTCAGTCATTTTATGACAAATAAAAATAAGGTTGGGATAACC
This sequence comes from Marisa cornuarietis, assembly GCA_004794655.1. Taxonomy (NCBI): domain Eukaryota; kingdom Metazoa; phylum Mollusca; class Gastropoda; order Architaenioglossa; family Ampullariidae; genus Marisa; species Marisa cornuarietis. Next base: position 3,470,412 of record SMMW01000575.1, read on the forward strand.
AAAAAACTGAAATAAGAAGTCTCTATTCTTAGGTCATTCTAAAAATGTTTATCAAGAAAGTGCAGATGGCAGGTTTTTTTCTTTTGGAATATTGCAGCAAGATTCCTCTTACTGTTACATCTGATATATTGAGCAGAAAGTTTAGAATGCAAGTAAGGATGACCTTATAATCAGCAACCTTGCATAATTTAAAAGTGAAATTTCCGACACCACCCTGTGTAACCTGCAGGGTTAATAGTGGGGTTGGTCTTTTCTTTTTTCAGGAGAAACCCACACTTGAATACATTTCTGACTGGATGTGCCTCACAGCATCCTGCTACGTGAGCATCACATTATTATCTAAAAAGCAGCAACAACAAAAACAAAAAAGATTGCACACAAAAAGGCGTGACAAATATAGGATTTTAAAAGCAACAAGCCTAATTTCTAAACTAACCGTATCATTAAACGTAAAGACATTTTAAAATTGCAAAACACATCATAAAGACAAGGGATAAAATTGCTACATTAACATTTCTTTCACTCATGTGCATTCTTCAGCAATTTGTACACTATTTGCAAGGTACTTTGCATATTAAGTTCATGTAATGGCAACAACATACAACAGGCACAAGGAAATGGTTGAGATAAAAATAGAGCTCTGAGGAACACCAAGAACTTCACTATGTGATAACAGATTCCTCTGTGCTGGCAGTTGATCTCGATCGCTGTCGCATACCGACTGATGCATTCTCAAGCGGCAGTTCAGAGGCCTTGAATAACTCCCCATTCTCCTTATGCTCTGGGGAATGGACGGACACTTGGAGATCCCCTTTCTCCATCTCCTCCTTCTCCAGTCTTCGAGCCATGTGAATTTCATTTGGAAAAAGAGACATCTGAATAGTGCGCACAAATAACCTGAAACAAGCAAGCATAGCAAGCCAGTTAGAGAAGCAGGAGGTCTGAGCACAAGATCTACCCCTGTGGTCTAAAGCTAAGAGCAAGATATGTATCTTCAGCATCATAAATGAGCACATTAGTTTAACCCTTAACATAGGGGGTACTCGGTGTACCCCAGAGGGTGATTTTTAGTAATCCTGCCATAACCATAGCAACTAATTTACTCTTGATTTTTGTATGTGTCCCACATGAACTTTAGATAAATATTATATAATTAGGCTTATAAAACGTTCCTTCAAAAAACATAAAAAAGTAAAATGCAAACATTTTGTTTGTGAGACACACCAGAAGACCAGCACAACCCTGACATGTGCTAAGGACTGTAGCAATGGCAACATATGAATCTGTAACATTATTTTAGTGAAATGATATAACTAGTTTTACACGAATATTACAAATATTAAATATTACGAATATTAGAAATGTACACACTGTATCAAATATTACAGTGTATGTAATCGTCTGTAAAAATGTACACACTGTATCGTTAAAATTATATAATCAGTTTTACATGAAAAAAGGGTGGAAACTTTTATGAAGAGGAGTAGAGTAATCCCTCACTTATTGGAGGGGTTACGTTCCAGAGACTCCCGCGATAGGTGATAATCCACGAAGTAGTGCCGTTATATTTATTTTATTATTTATATATATTTTAAGGCTTTATAAGCCATTCCCATACTCCTATAAACCTTTCCCACTCTCTTATAAACACTTCATATGTGTTTCCATTGTGTACAGTACGATATTCATCTGCTGATGAAATACCTGTACATACTTATTTTATTTTAACATTGTTTTAATATATTTGAATTAATACTTTTTATATTGTTTTCACTTTTTTAGGCAAAAACAATTAAAATCATAAATATTATATAAATACCTATATACCACAAAAGCCCACAATATAGCGAAAACTTCACGATACAGAATTTTAAAACCCCCATTACAGTGAAGCCACAATAAGTGAACTGTGATATACCGAGGGATTAGTGTATATGAATTTTATTGCCAACCTATTGTTGACATAAACAAAATGTTTGATGCTAAAAATGCTTGTATCACTGAAACCCGAAACACCTAATTTGAGTAAACTACCACAACAAACAGTTGAAAATCTTTTTTTTTTTAAATGAGGTCCTCCAAGGACCCCAGCTTGGTAAACAACACTGACCTAGGCATGGTATATTAAGGGTTTAAACTTTAATATGTACACAAATGCCTGGTAAAAGAAGAAACTGACAAATGAAGGATGTACAGATGGCCATATTACAAAGAAATGGAATAAGCATAAATATACAGTTGTCTAGGCTTGTAGGTCTGTAAACGCTGATCTAAAGGGAAGAGGTTCTGGTGGAGTTATCTTCTTTCTTTCTGATACATATTTCTTCATCCACTTCCTGTTATACATCTACTCATGCCTTAAGTCTTTGGGTCCCCAGTATGTCTGAACTATTAGCATAAAAATAAAGCAAAAAAAAGAGAACAAAAGCAAAAGCTCCCTTTGTGTTAGTAATGATATGACCGGATGGCAGGAGAACCTACTTATAGGGTGATAGGAAAATACAAACATATTAATAACCAGCAAAGAGAATCTGGCTTTTAAGCTCAAACTGCCTTGGCACTATAGCTACAGTGGTTCAAACCCTCAAGAAAGACATGTAAATGAGGCTAGCATCTAATTCCTGCATCAATTATAAAAAAAATGTTCCTGCTACCAATGAAAATACTGTAACACAGGTAACAGATACAAAGCAAATATTTTCCTGATTGTCATAGTCTTTGACATATAATGCCAGTTCCTGTGGCCTTGACCTGAAGCAAAAATCAGCTCCCTCCTTTTCTCTCATTCCCGTGTGGTGAGCAGTGTGCTATTTTAAGCACAGGACTTGACACTGCACTTCAGTAAATGTTCAATTTATTATTTTCACAAATATTTCTGCAGAACACTGCGAATGCAGGTGATATTACCTTCAGGCCATCTAAGCAACTTATTGAGCATCCTCATGCATTTTTCTGGATACAAAATTTTACTTCTGGGTTAAACATTCTTCATTTCTTTACAAACCCCAAAAAGACCCTCTCCTTCCCAAAACAAACCCCTGCCAACATCAAAGAAAGAGCATGCACACAGGCAATGGAGGACTAGTTACATGAGCAACACCCCTAAACTGGCTGCAAGCCAGCCAGAAAAGGTGGCAGGTTTCCTCCAGCAGTGTTAGAATGCTTCTGCAATAATCCCCTTATGCATGCATTTATTTCCTGCATCAACCTGGCATGCATCTGACAAAAGGGCATGACAGACAAAAAAGTAAAGCAAAGTTAATGGAAGTAGCAATATCTGTGAGCTACTGACAAAATGTACAGCAGTAGGCACTTGACAGTATACTATGTACCACCAGGCCTGTTGTGTTGTTGACAGTCCCTTCACACCATCACAAAATCTCCCTGACTCATAATGAGGGTCCACTGAATAGAAGTGGGGAAAAAGGAGTTCTGAAGCATTCGAAATGTTAGCCTGCCACAAAGAAACACATTATATCATAATGGACAAAAGTTTTAAAAGTTAAAAAATAACTTACAAGAATGCATGACTGTGTTTTCTAGCTTATAAATGAGAATGCCATCAAAACTGATCAAAACTTTTGTACCTAATGCAGAAGGTTAATAAGGAATAACTATCATATCCAGTTCTGAAAACTGATACTAAAACTGAGCACTGCATTTTGTCTTGCCCAATAAGTGTTTGGAAAAAACTAATTCAAACACTGGTTGGGACTAGATATTATCAACTTCAGGGACAAGAATTTAATGCTGAGTACGATTCATCAAGAAATGAGAAGTGCTCAAATAACAGCAATACTTTTTTATATTATCTAACAACTAGTAACAATAATGTCACAACCCCTTTCTGCCATCAAACAACAAAGCTGCCTAACACTAAAACTTGTAATATTGCTAAGCAGACAGATAGCCAGAACTGGTGCCTATGCATGAGTGGATGGTTGACCTTGTAGCTTATACTAAATGCCTGCAAAGGACTGAAAAAGCCTAATTTGATAAACGAGTATTAAAATTGCATGAAAACAACATTCATTTTAAATGTTAAACATTTCTTCAAACTACTTATCCACAAGACTTTTTTTTTTTAGCTTAGTGAACTTAGAGTAAAATAACATAAAAGTTTGCGTCAATACCACTGCAATGACAAGTCTTTACTGTAATCTATGATTAAATTCACACAAGGGCTACATATTTACTGTTCTTCTTGGTCTACATTTCTTGAGAAAGCCTAGTATGACATTCAGATATTAATCTTTCTCATAAAAATTCCTATATATATTTCAGGTTTAGGTCTATACATATGAACAAGTATCTCAGATGCATGCTTTGCATGAAACAAGTGAAAACATTTCTGCACACCAGTCTGCATAAGTTTGTATACACACACTCTTCCCGTTTCCCAACTACCCAGCATGCCTTTCTGCCTCCACCTCAACTTTTACACACTCATGCAACTATGCACATGCACTGATATTCAAATCACTGGAGCTGTTTGCCTTACCTCGGAAGAAGAGCAGCAACACAAGTGAGAACAACCATACAGGAGTGGATTGGATTGGAAATAGTCATTTCCATAACCCAGTAGGGATTGGACGGATGATCAAATGTGAAGAAGAAGGCATTAGAGATAACGCAAAACATCCAGAAGATGATAAAGCTGATTACAAGGCTAAACCACTGCAGCCATACCTATACAGGAAAAAAGCTATTTTTATTAAAAATACAAACAACAAATTTTGACAAGACTTTTCATGAAAAAAGACAATTATATTAAATCCCCTCCAAGGAACTACACCCAAGATTTTTACAGCAGGTCAAAACAATAATCAAGAAGTTTTACAGTAAAACAATTACTGTTAAGAAAAACAAGTCCCAAAATTTGTTACAGACAAGAATTCCATCTCTTATAATTCTAAAGAGAAACAGTACACAAGCAGAGAAACAAGAATGAGTGCATTGTCAAGTGTTAGTTCCCCATCTCTTACCCAAGAGCTATTCTCAATTCCAAACATAAGCAGGATGGACAGAATCTGACACACATCTATGGTGGTGCCAAACTCCCATATGCCAACAGAGTTGTTGCCGTAAGCCTGCAGATATTTAAAAAAAAGTAATAAAAAACAACAGCCCTTCACATTAACACTTGCTCTATGTTAGCTTGTTGACATTATATGCATCAATCACACGGATCCTGATGGTTTTAATATCCCAGTGATAACCTACAGGTATCAAACTGCATTCTAAGCAGCAGGATGACAAAGAGATAAGAAAGTCTAAAATATTCCCCAGAGTAACTAGATATGTCACATGGATGCATGCATGCACATGCACACACATACATGCACACTCTTTTTCTCTCTCTTCTGCATGATACATCTGTGTATGTAGAAATATAAACAAGTGAATAAATAATGATGTACACAGCAGGCCAACCCCTTGTACTATTCTCAAACAGGTCTACACAGGCAACATCCATTCTGTGTTGGGAGTATGGCTCTGTCATCTGAGCCACAGCAGCCATGAGCAACACAAGCTGGCTGCACAAAGTGTAAGATGTAGGCACAGGGATCATCACAGGTGGACTTAAGACTACAACAATCCACTTCCTAGAGACTATCACAAGACTTGCCTCACTGGACCAGAGACAAGAAGCCCCTGATCCAACATGAGAGGCTACACAGACTTCCCTCACATTCTGTCCACCAGCAGCTACAAGAGGTCACAAGACTTCAGAGACACAACTTCAATCATCTGGGGAAAAAAACTAATAAGGAACCACAGTGACATTATTACAAACACCTTGGCAGAGCGACAGCCTCTCCAGGATGCTGAGCAATGGAAAACCCAGCTCCAAGACATCTGTTTTTGTTTGAATAGTCCAGGGATAAATAGTAAGAGAGAAATCAACCATACTCCCAAATGTTGCACCAGGGCTTCAACATGTCAGCATGGACAAAGCATCTACAAAGATGGATCCTCTGATGCTGCCATCCACCATGGGGAAGTGGAATTATCATGTGCTACCCATGGAGATGTAACACTTCAAGATCATTACCTAATCAAGTTCAGTTCCCCAAAAAGTATGCAACAACTGCGTTGTTTGGTTGTCTGCAAGATGAGATTCATGAATTTGATTGGTGAAGAAGTACTACCAAGAAAAAAATTGCCTGCTTACTTTCTGAACAAGCAAGGGATTTTTGTGAAATATGGGTAAAAAAAAAGTTAGCCACCATTCAGGCAGCATCAAAACAATTTTAAAAAATTAAAGAAAACAGTTTGCATGAGCAAGAAGGAGTGTTTTAAAAAACTGAAAAAACCAACAAACTGGCAGTAGAGTTATTATATTGGGTCTGGAGTTTAGTGGGTGAATGATGATTATGATCAAAATTTATAACAAAACAAAGACCACGACAAAATGAGACAATCTTCAGTGGTACAAAAAATCTGTTGCCTGCTGCAGATTCAGTTCAGCAGAGCACTGAATGGTATACCAGAACCTAATAAACTTGTTCAAGACAATGGTTCACACTCCTCTGAATGAAGAATCAGAATCAGAATATTGAGTAGTCCTTCGGCCCATTTCAAAGGGGAGCATAACCATCAGGTATATATACATATACCAATAGTCATATAATTGTGGGTAAGCACATGTCCAAGTACAAGTAAGTTATGCATTAAGTCATTTAACACCATACAGTCATATAAATATGCATGTACAAATTAATATTTATCAAATTAATATTGGTTACAACATATAACCAACTAACATTAAAATAACTATATGGCATTCCTGGGTATAGTGTGCATTGGTCTGTGTCACGACTTTTCTTATTTCCAATGCATTATAAACAAAAGAGGCAAGACGTAGTGTAGTTCGCATTCTATTATCTGACATCAAGAGTGTGAAATGGAAAAGTGAATGGTGCTTAGAATATTTTTTAGGGATGAAAAGTTTTCGAAGGTCCATATATTTAGGGCATGCAAGGAGAAAGTGTTGTTCAGTTTCAACTGTGTCAGGGCAAAAGGGACAGTTCAAACATTCTGAATGAGTTGAGCTATAACGTTGCTGATGGCATTTGAGTACAGTTATACCCATTCTAAATTTTATGAAAGTATCTCTTATGCCTCTGTGTTTCAACCAGACAAGGTAGTTGCTTAAAACAATACGAGTCTTGAATGTATTGTATGGGAAATATCTTGAACTACTTTGAATAGCAGCGTGCCACTGTTGGTGTTGACAGTCTATCAGTCTCTGTTTCAGGATTTGTAAAGAGTTTATCATCTCCAGTACCTTGACTTTCCCACACCATACCAAAACCATATTTATACAAAAAATATCATAATAAAGTGTAGCCATGTTTTCTTGTTTTGCTCATGCAGTAGTGTTAACATTAAATAGGCTTTTTTCTGGAGTCTAGTTTGTGGTATTCTTAGCAGGCGGAGCCAATATCCAACACACCACACTGACACATTAACAGAAAAGGGATCTACCACATTCCCCATATGTCAACGAGTTAGGTGTCCTTGTTGTGACTCTAAAAATCTTTTCATTGCGAAGGTGTGAACCTTCTCAATGCTATCATTACTGGTACACAGACCCCATACACTTAGAGCCATATAAAAGTATTGGCTGGACCTGTGCATCAAAAAGTTTGAAAAACAGATTAGGTGAAGTATCACCAATGTACCATAACAGTTTATTAAGAATACGTATAACTCCCCTCTTTGCTTTTTCAGCTATGTCTTCTAATGCATGTGTAAAAAATACACCTTGTAGAGAAAACTACACCCAAGTATTTGTATACATTCACAAATTTTAAAGAATTACCAAATAACCATTTTTCCTTTTAAACCATTTTTTAAGTACATTCCATAGCTTGTTTCGTGAAACCATATCGAACGCTAGACGAAAGTCTATGAAAGCAACAAATAATTTTTTATGGTTAAGTAGCTGTTTCTGAATTAATGCCATGAGGACAAAAGCTTGGTCAATGGTACCTTTCCCTCTCCTGAACCCTGCTTGTTCTTCCCCGATTATTTCATTGTCCTTCATCTAATCTGTAATTCTCTTATTCAGAATAGCACTATATATTTTGCTGCAGACATTTAGTAGAGAAATGCCTCGATAATTTTCTAGTTTACTGGGATCACCTTTTTTGTGTAATGGCTGTATTATTGATTCAGTCCACTGGTCAGGAAATATGCTGTTGTCAAACAGGTAGTTAAAGTATGTGGTGAGAAAAGGCAGGACATAATCCAAGGCATATTTATAGAGTTCTCCAATTAAGCCATCTGGCCCAGCTGCCTTTTTGTTGTCTAAGGATCTCAAAACATTTACTATTTCTTCTTTTGAGATAACACTGTTTAGTGCTTTATCATTTTCCTTTGTATTGCTACTGGTATCCTCTGCTATACTATTATAGTGAGCTTTAGTACATGAACGTTGTGGATCAACGTTCATGGTAGTACTGTTGTCTGTTACTTCTTTGCTTGGATTAAAAACACTCTGAATGAAGAGAAACTATGAAAGAATATTATGCTTAAGAATGACAAACCTCAAAATGCAAATGAGAATTTGGTCTTGCTCAACCAAGGAACATTTTGCATCTCACATTTGCACAAAGGAAGATTCACTTTACCATCCTGAAGGCAGTTCAAAAGATTAATGTTAGTTCTCAGAAACATCCGAGACCTTACTAAAAACATCTCAGTTTGTGACAACTGTCAAATGAAAGAAGCTCATTCTGCCCAAGCTACTGCACAGTTCTTTGAAAATTTCAACAGGCGTAAACATAAAGCATCTGGCAACAGCAAGAATGAAAATAAAAAGCTTTCAAACAGCTTTGAGTTTATGCAAGACAGAGAGCAGCCAGCATGATCCTGCAAAAACTGCCAAGAAGAGGAAAGAACTGATGGTTTAAGAGGGTGTTTCTGCATATGCTGCAGGGCAGTTTTCTCAGGTGTTGCTTATGACTGTCAGCTGATAACAGGAAAGTTATTGTAGGTCTTGGAACCTACCACTGGATAAAAGTGCTTTCCTCAGTATTAGTTTTCTTGTTTCGTGGTTTAGCTACTATTTGCTACCTCTTCTTTCTGAGCATCTGCTTGTTAGATTCTTCCAATACTTAGCTCACTTAATTATCATGTTTTTTAAATGATGCTTCTGCAAAGTAACAAGAATGTTTTTTTAATAATTACTATTCTTCTCATGTGCTAGTGTAAAAAGAATTCAAAAATTGTTAAAAATAGCATGCATAACAAACGTGCATTTCGAAAAAAACAAAAAAAAAATTGTTTGTTCCCAGTTTCCACAGCAACCATAAGTTACAATACCATCAAAGCAAAATTATTGTATTCAAAACACATAACATTAAGCATGTATATTTATTGAATTAATTCACAGAAAATGAAAATAATTTACTCCTACGCATTGCTTTAATGAAGGTTGAGAGCAAAGAATTCTGTCCTCACCAAATGTGGTATAAAGTATATCATCAGGCTTTGCCACAAGGAGTCCATTAGTATTACTAGGAATGTCCAATGGGTGTACATCTGAAATCATAAAGCCACTGATCTCTGCAAAAATTTGGACACTACCACGACTACTTGTGCTGCTGTTGTCATTTCAACAGTTGGTGCTGCTATTATTGCTTGTGCAAGACATTAGTAACTGCTACCACACCCATTAATATCACTTTTGTCAATTAATTTTGCTAACACATTAATAATCAAAAGGAATTTTGTTTATATATAGTTATATTATAGGAAAGGTCTCAAGGAGGAGACCAGAACAATTTATTTTCAGCCCACACAGGAACACAGGATAAAGCAACCTCTTAAACAAGTAGCCAAATTTTCCAAACAATGCACTTTCCACCATCCATTCCTACTGACCAAACCATCCCAACCCAACAAACCCAAATCAGCTATGACTGACCTCTCCTGCTTGACATGGTCTGTAGACCTGAGGATAAGCTAGCAGTGTTTCTGCTGACAAATCCTTGTCAAAGATACCATTGATGAGTGGGGGCAGAGCTGTGAAGGCAACATGCTGCAGGGTCAGATAGAGACTGTCAATCATCAAAGACCCTGAGAAACCGCTGAAGATTTGGAACCAAAACAACACAAACACCGACAACTGCAACCAAAAGCAAGAAAACTTCCTAGCTGCAGTTTGTAAGAAAATGAACAATACAAACATAAATAAATAACTAATGAACATTTTTAAAAGTATAAAATAGGACTGTTTATAAATGTAAATGAATGAAATAATTTAGCTCTGATCACAAGTTTACTGATATCAGTGCATATGCTCAAAATTATTTTCATGGTCAGTCTCGACAGTGGTATTTTACTTAATCCTGTGTAGACATGATACACAAACTAAATATTATTGGTTTCTTTTTTTAAAAAGTAAACTTTTACCACGGAAATATGACACAGTTTTAAGAAATTGCCTTCAGGAAAACAGTTCACAATATACTCAGCTTGAAGAAAACCTCGCTTACCATGCTCTTGTAGAACATGACAGCAGCAAAGCGAGTGAGGCGATCATAACACCAGTGTCCGTGCACAAGCAGTAGGCGCTCAAGGAAACGGAAGCGTGCAATGGCAAAGTCTGATGCCATGACAGCTTGCATCCCCTCCTGCCCTGATATGCCCACACCAACATCTGCTGTTTGAATCATACTAACATCATTCGCACCGTCACCTGCATTAACAGAACGAAACAGTTCAATCAATCTTCCCACAAACATCACATAAAGGCTTTATAAACAAACTCCTCTTTCCTGTCCCTGACTGAAGAGCTTTGAAAACATTTTAACATCTTTAGCTGTCTCAAATTTGTAACCCATTTTTTTCTGTTAAGTTACTTTAACATATAAACTGCAACATATGACTATGTACAAACTCAGTGCATTCTCAGAGGCAAGGTTTTCTTGGGAGGACCCTACAGGAATTTTTTTTTTAAGCAGGTATTCCAGCAAAGCCAGCAACTAGGAAAGCAAGGTGCATACCTATGGCAAGGGTCATCTTGTTGAGGTTATCTCTGACTAGCTTCACTACATTGCCCTGCATAAGAGAAAACAGATTTGTCAGCAGTGAAAGTCAGTAAGACTGTGGCTTAAGTGATTATGCTAAGGAAATTTGTGACTCACGTTACTGCACTGCAAGGCCACCACAAGAAAAAAAAGTTCTCTACAAACAAAAATTCACTAACAATTGCATGAATTTTCACACATTAAAAAAAATTAACAAAATTATTTTTATCAAGTTTATCAAAATTTTATCAATACTACATTTAAAAATAAAAACCAGAAATGATCACTTCAGTCACCAATCTAAAAATGCAACTTAATCTAATAATTTTAATAATTTAAAAAGCCACTCTTTAATTATGTGATCTTAGCAACAAGCCAATTCCCTGGCACTGCCTGTCTTTCACCTATATTGTTATCTGTGTAATACTACGTGTATGTATATGCATATGTTTCTCAGACATGAAAATCTGCAAGGATGATGCAAGACTATTGGCTCACTTTTTGTATTGGCGTGGCTCGACAGCAAACAACAGAGTGACACTTCTGTGAAAGCTTCAGAAAAAGCTCCTCTAGTTCTGGCAGCAGAGCAAAGCTCAATGTGTGGCCATCAATCACCAATGCGTAACTCTGCTCCTTGATATTGACAGAACTCCTCTGATGTCCTACAGCTTGTGAAGCAGCATCTGCATTTGCCGGTTCTGGTGTCCGACGCACTGACTGATCCCGATCGATCTGGCAAAGATGGTGCTCCAGAAGATCATGTGTTAATTCCTGAAGGGACATCAAAGACTATAAGACTATGAAAGCCATGACAAGAGCAAAACTTGTTTTATAAGTTTGTAAAATTTGGAAATATATATGTTCCACGAAAACTTTGCTTGTTGCCTGATCTGCATAATTAATAATATCCTTATGCATAGCAACTTCAATTTAAAGGCATCAATTAAATAGAGCTTTTATATCAATTTGGCTACCTCTGTATACTGTTATTTCATCCATTTCACATGTAAATAAGGAAATTTGAGTATTTCTAAAGCTGAAATGGCATCATTTCATTATTGTGAAATTAAAACATGATGTCTAGCAGCTGCATAAAAGTAGACACTGAAAATTACATGTAAGGCTGACACAGAAGTGAAGCTACCATTTGTGATGCTAAAATTCCTTTCTTCTTCGAACTTACAAGATGACATGACTATATGAAGTTATCCCGACTAGCTACCTCAATTTCAGCTGTCCACTCCCAATTGGTCAGACTTGATCAATGAACTGGGAGAACACAAAATCGATCAAACCCCCCCGCTTCCCCACCAACTCAATTCCACCTTGCCAGCCAGTGAGCTCTCCTTCAGTTTTTTGCCTGTCTGAAAGGAAACCCACAGGATCTGTGTGGCAGATATGATGAATGTGTGATGGTATTGGCTACTAATGTTGTGCTATGCAGCCTTTTGATTATTGTTAGTTATAACTGTGTGAGTTGCTTCCTACTTGTCTCCCAAGACGTCTTACCTTGTTTGTAGCATTTATGGTGAAAACCTCTTGGTCTTTGCTGAAAAGCTTGCAAGCATAAGCAATCTGCATTGCTGTTTCCTGGGAAAAAAAAATGAAGTAGGTGAGGAACACAATCAGTGATGCTCTGCACAGAACTCAAGAACGTAGCACCATGTACTGTGTGGGATCTTGGTTGTTTTAATGATGTGTACACAGTAATAGTCAAGTACTGATTTAAAGCGCTAAAGTTTCACCTGTTTATCACCAGTAAGAACCCATATGTTGATTCCTGCTGCTCGCAGTTTTGCAATGGTCTGAGGAACACCATCTTGCAATCTGTCTTCAATGCCTGTTGCCCCTGCAAAATATTTCACCTGTTAAAGGCAATCTAAGTTGAACACAAAATTATGCCAAATGTTGCTAGCAAGTTAACAGAACATACACCTGTTATTAGTTTGTTATAAAAAAGCAGAATGGAGTTCACTTTTTTGCTTTTATTTTAAGAAAAGCAGAAAAGAATGACCTTTCTCCTTCCAAAATCTAGAGCTGAAATGTTCACAGGTTAATATCTTGTCCATCAGCTTAGATGGCAGATGGACATAAAAACCGCTATATGCCTACCTCTCAAACATCTTCACCAAGGAAGACGAGCTAGAACTGCTTTGTTTATTAAAGGAGGAAAAAACAACCCTTCACTGTTCTATTTTTAATCTCTTTTGGGGCTCTCTTTCTTTTACCTATATTAGAAAATTATTTCCGCAAAACTATTTCAGACCTTAAGAGCACACAAAATATCTGAGCTATACCTAGAAGTTCAAGGTCATCCTCAATGCGGCAAGCAGAGTCACGAAGTTTGATTTCTCTGTCTTCCATGGCTGCCTCTGCCTCCTTGTGCTTTATCAACCACGCTGAATATTCCTCAAATGTCAACAACTGCATCAAAAATCAAGAGGTGTTAAACACAGCCACTCTACTTTCTGTTTCTCAAGAATGCTACAAAATATCTATCTCTTTTTGATTGATTTTTCTAATGTTTTTATTTCTAATGATTCATTATTTTTATCAAATATAATGATCTTTTCTTTTTTTTCACACACCGTTTGCTTTGCTGCAAAAGAAATATTTACATTGCAACATTTGGTTGCTTTAATTGATAATAAAGTACAATTACTGTTGTTGTTATTAATGAAAAATTCTATTTTTCTGAATGCTTTAGATAATAGTTTATGATGCAACACATTTTCAGACATTTCTTTTCATTACAGCCTAATGAGGTGAGGCTTCTTGCTCAGCATAAAACTTCCTTACCTTTCGGGCCATGCACAATGTGCGAAGACCTCTTAATGCATAACTTAACAGATGCTTGTTCGTCTCCTCCAGAACTCTTTTTTCTTCATGATCATCTGTTAAATATAAAAATAAACACTTTAGTAAAGAAGCAGTTAAACCTTTCGCATCAGTTGGTATCACATTTTACCTCCCAATTTATTCCAAAAAATAGAAAGTTGCAAAGTGTTTAATTTAAAAACAGATGAACTGAAAATACTGTTATGAACATTATAACTTTTCTGGTATACAGCCTACCTCACCTTTGTATCTCTTGTGAAGAACACTTAGAATGGCAGAGTCAGCTCCCTTGACAAACAAAATGATTTCTTTGGAGAGGGGGTGCTGCACGATGATAGACATTCTCTTTCTTGTAGAATCAAAATCAAGTACGTTTAGTACAGAAAATTCTACATCACCTTCCGCTGAAACACCAAAGTCATATTCCATACTTTAATAAAATACTGAATAGGGATAGTTGACTCATTCAATATGAACAAAACGAAGCAATCGAGAAGTAACTATGAAAACATTCACATCTGTAGATGCAAACTGGATAGCAAAAGTGAATATTTAAATAATATTAAAGAATATACTTAATATTAGGAATACTGATTTCAACAAACTAAAGAAACAGCTCAAAAGATCTAACTTTTCCAAATTCTATCGTAAGAAAAGAGGAAAAAAAAAACTACTAAAAACTTATAGCACATGTTCAAATAAGAAAAATGTAAATAAACAAATGAATACAAACCTGGAAGCCATACCACCACTTTATCAGGTGAACGCTTCAATAAACGACATCCATAGGTACTGGCTGCTTTCACCAGCGCAAGCTCATCTGGACTTTCAGCTTCATATCTCGTCTGTGAAGAACTGTCAGACAAAAATGAAGACCCAGTGACACTACCTTCTGATGGTGTGCCTGGGAAATCTCCCAGATCACTTGCTGACAGGGATCCAAAAGAGCGACTTTTAGATGACCGTGCAAACACAGGGGTGCTGGTTTGTTGAATGCGATTATACTTGTCTGCTGCTTCACTTGGTCGATCACCTAATTTGTTGAAGGCTGGCTCAGCAAGAAATCCACTTTCATCCAACTAAAAATTGAAAAAAACTACCACTTAATGAATATGTTAGATACCTTTCAAGTCTATGTATTGTGACATACTACAGTTAGTTAGTAGAGACGCTACTAACTGGTCTCTGGGACAAATAAAATTGATTAACCTGATCATAAAACATCAAATGCTATTTTGCTGCAGCATTTGATGATTTCAAATGAATCACTAAGGTAGGTAAAAAACATACCAACCAAAGCAAAGACTTCTCTGTTTTAAAGTGTTTGTTACAGGCAGAGTCTACTATAGTATCTTCTGTAGCAGTCCAAAGGCATTCCACAGCTGTTCCCCAGATGTATCTTTCCTTGCAGGATTCATGTCTATAACCAACTCAACTTGCACCCAACATGCTTATACAGTTTCATGCACTGTACTGTGAAAGATAAAATCCACATAAACAGAACAGCTATGGAATGTCTTGGAGCTCCTGTTGAGGATAATATAGAAAACCCAGGGATAAGAACTAAAGAAAATCTCTCTGAAAACAAATCTTGTTTTCCTACCTAAGCTCTTATTTTGTCACTAAAATTTCCTTGGATTGTACAAAGCTTGGAAACAGTTGAACAAATATGTACCCTTAAATTAATCTGAGTTTTATACTTCCAAAAACAAATGGGGAAAATAAAAACTGTAAAATACCATATCTTCATGGGGGTGGTGGGAGACAACCACTGTGTTACAAACTGCCATAAGGAGAAAGAACTCCTGCACACGTTTGACATGGGGAGGAATGGTCAACTCCACGCTCTCTAAACTGCGCAGGCACATGTTTGACAGTTCACGCTGCAGGGCTGGCTCCAGAGGCAAGTTGTCCATAACCTACATGGAAGTATGCAACAAATTATATACCATTATATACCAGAATTACAGACAGGTGTATGAAAGGTTATGATACATGATTAGCTACATAATTTTGCTACAAAGTGCAAACCATTTGATAGAATCTTAAATTTCACCTAGGAATTGGTAAGGTAACCTTTCAAAATGACAATCCTTCATGCCAATGACCAAACTGTTCCATATAAATCACCACAAAAATAAATACATACAGAACTGTTCCGACTAAAGTTGGTAACAGATATCCGGCTGTCAAAGTTGCTCTCACTTGAAAACTCCTCATCTAAAGCACACAAAAAAGGAGGGTGGAGACTATAAAAACTTATTATTTCACGATGACAGATTTTGAAAGGACCATTTAAAAAAACTATAAAAAATGAAACTTCAAACTATATATTGCCTATAATGTGGTCCTTTTTGCATATCTTTTTGAGATAATTCATCAAACATAGTAATATGACTTATTCATGCAAAGTCTAAAGTTACACGCTTTTTATTGCTGTTTGACAGGCATCAAGAGTCTTGTTTCTTTCTTTTACTGCTATTCTATGGTAGGGATAATTTCATGCCCTTTAGCAACTGCATAAGACCATACATGGATGAAGATCAACCAAACTGAGTACCAGATGGTGAGAATGGCAGACATGTCAAAGCAAGAATAGTTTTGAAATTCATTTTAAAAAAAAGATTATAACCATAGAAAAAAATACAGCCTCAAGACACTTGAAATTTAAATATTTATGCATAACTCTGCAGTAAGAATGACCCTTGTTTTACTTTAACTTCAGTATTAAGTAGTACTGTCCAAATTCCCTTTATTTCCAAACAAAAGAAAAAAATCTCCAAAACTACTTTTAAAAAATTGAAGGGAATAAAATAAATTAAAAATAGACTAAATTGATGCCTAAAGACAGAATTAATTAATAAAAGAATGAAATATTGAACTGAATTGAATTTACTTATTAAAGAAGGCACTACAATATAAAACAATGCAATAGAAAATACATCATAAGTTACACAAACTGTATAATAAATTAAATAGTCAAATATTAGTTAAATTTTGCGCTTGGAATGGCTGACATTTAATTTTCTACATTATTAACTATATGATTGCTCCTATTTGATAGTAACATACATACATGGAAACAGAATGAAATATTAGTGACCACACAGACCTGGAAAATGGGGGTAATCCACTCCACCAATGGTGCAACCCTTGAATTCCATTTTATTTTCTGTTAATGTACCAGTTTTGTCAGAGAAGATGTACTCAATCTGACCAAGATCTTCAGTGATGTTCAGGGCCCTGCACTCCATTCTTTTGTCAGACTCTTCATCATATAGTTCCAGATCTTGGGTGATGAAATATACCTGGCCTAGTTTCACAAGTTCCACAGAGACATACAGTGGCAATGGAATCACAGTCTGAAGAAAAAGAAACAAAAAAGTACACAAATGTGCAAACATTCTCCCCTTCGCCAGTGAGAATGACTGCATGTTGCTTTCAACCGTGATGGAGGATGACTGATTATATTGTGCATGTTTTGAATATTGTCCATTGTGGTATGTGAAACTCAAGCAAGCTGATGGCATTGTTTTCTTGCAATTCCCAGGGCTCTTAATTTTTCTTATGAAGTATCATGAGATTGCTATATTTTAACTTCATTTAGCATGTAATGTGTACTGCTGATGTTTTTAAGTTTACCTGGAAGATGATGATGTATGTCCAAAATACAATGAAACCTTGGTACAGTGGACTGTACTGGTCAAG
Source organism: Marisa cornuarietis (assembly GCA_004794655.1). Lineage (NCBI taxonomy): Eukaryota > Metazoa > Mollusca > Gastropoda > Architaenioglossa > Ampullariidae > Marisa > Marisa cornuarietis. The sequence goes on from SMMW01000575.1 coordinate 3,488,000, forward strand.
ATCTCCAAATGGAATGAAAGGCACAAGGTTGGTGTTTTTTGTTAGATCGTTGTAATCTGCCAGCCATATTCCACTACCTGTTTAAATTTAAAAAAAATAACATGGATATCACTTTCTCTTTCTCTCTTTTGGTGTTTAGTACAGTGGTACCTTGAGACACGAGTTTAATTCATTCCGTGACCAAGCTCGTAACTCAATCAGTTTGTATCTCAAACGAATTATTCCCATTTAAAATAACTGAAATAGAATTAATCCGCTCCACCCCACGTGGATGCCAGTTCTCTTCTTGAAATTGTCGAACCAGCCTTCTCCATATCTCCTGCCAGCTCTTTCTCTTTCACCCACAACAGAGCAGAAGCTTGTCCATTTCTTCATGGATATTTGTCCTTAATTGGGATAGAATTTTAGTTCCTTTCACTGGATTTGCACCTTTGATGGCATCCTTTTGTTTAAGGATGGTGCAAATTGTGGATGTAATGCTGTTGTACATCTTGGCACGATCTATCACTCGTACACCACGTTCATGTTTTTCTATTATTTATTGCTTTATTTCTATCGCCATCATTCTCTTCTTCTTCTCACCACTGACCTTTTCATTCACTTTCTTTGGCCCCATCGTATCACACACAAAAAAAGTTATTTAAAACTGCAAAAATGGTGCAAACACAAGCTCAAACCACGATACACCAGCTCGTGTCTCAATAAACTTGTATGCCGAGCAGCACGTATCTCACGGTACCACTGTATTTCTTATATCTACACTATATGCTCTTTTACAAAAATACTCAACAAAAATAAAACCAAGGATCTTACTCTATTTACTGCTTATTTTTATTGTCAGTAATAGAATTGAATTTTTCAAATATCTGATGCACTCTAAGCTAGTGCATAAATCATATGACATTTTCATTAAAAAAAACACTTCAAAAGCCCCAGAGTTTCTCCACACAGAATGTAGCTGAACAGATCAAATCAAAAAATGGTGTAGAAACACATAAGACATTGCTACATAAATTTCTTATGCTATCCTCTTAATCTTAATAATAATAATCTTAATAATCTTCACTATTATTATTATTATCCTACTCACCAATTGCACAAAAGAAGCAGAGAAACAAAAGGAGGATAACACACCAGATGACATCACGATTAATTTTCCGTTCTTGCTTAGTACGTTTGTACCGTGGCCCACGATTATTAAGCATGGCCTTTGTTTCATGGCCTGAAACAAGTGTCACCAAAATCTTTCAATTAATAGCACTGTGGAATGTCAGCCTACTAACGTTGCTAAGATAGGCAGTTATTCTTCTCATATTCATGAGTCCTAAAGCAAACTTTCCTGACTGAAACCAAAAATATATTTCTCAGAGTAAGTCAGAAATAAAAACAGCATGCATGGATGAGAAATTAATGTTGATACATTTATACATGACTACACACAAATATAAGCAAGAACATACCTGCATAAAGGACAAGGCCCTCTATAAAATCAGTGTTTTTGATCATGCATCCACGTAGCAGAAGATTGCTGCTGTTAAGAGGAATCTTCTCTCCATCTTTTTCTCTGTTGACAAATATTCACAATCTAGTATATATTTATACTTAAATTTCAACTTTTCAAAACAGTTTTTTCCTATCTGAATCAGCTGTGTCAATTATTTATTACAAAATAATATAAGGGAAGCAGATAGATGAATGGTTAGAATAGCAATATCCAAGTTAAGAGGTGCACCCACTAGCCAGTTTGATATCCACAGTGACCCAGTTGCTGAATGCTCTTTATTCCTTAAAAAGAGTTGGGGAAAAAAAGGCAGAAAGAGAGAGAGGGAGGAGAGAGAAGCAAAAACAGAGACAGAGATGTGTGCTGCCCTGAAATTAGCTAGCCTTGTGATAAGTGTGGTCTCACTCTCCACTAATCTTACACATAGCCTTTGAAGTTGTAAATAGATGTATTTGGCTCATCTACTGTGACTGTGTAGGTGAACCTCCTTGGGTCAAAATTTTCCATCTGAAAGCATTCAGTCGATAGCCATTACTTTCTACAATACAGGTTATGATGGAAACACATAATTAAGAATATCACAACTTGCACAAATAACTTCACCATGAAAAGCGTCTTGAAACACAGTTTTTTAACAACAACGAAAAGGTAAAGCACCAAACATCAGATACTTGAAAATCAAAAGGCAAGAACAAGCATCACTGTGTTAAAGCATTTCCAGTACAAACTAATGAATAACAGTAATAAATACAAGCAAGTACAGTAGATCAGAATAAATCAATGTGGACCAAGTAATCAACAATCAACTAATATAAGTTGGTCTGAGGGTGGGGTTATGTTGCAGGATGAGGGAGGTTGATCATAAGTGGATGACAAAGCAAAAAACAAAGGGAAAATAGTGGGAATGACACATATTTGAAAACAGATGAATCAAGGTTCAAACATAACTCATAAAGAATGTTTATAAATATTAAAAGAAAACGTTAGTTTCATAACATTTCAGTGGTTGGGAGGTTTTAAGAAACCACACATCTTTGTGTAAGTGTTTTTGTGACTGGTGCCAATCTCTTCTCCATTACCGAATTTCCTTTCTAAACCCTCCAAGCTACCCATTTAACTGCTGGGTCAACTGGGGAAAGTTTACTGTGCCAGGTATTGAACCCACTATTGTTAACCTACAACTTTTAACCACAATGCCTATAAGCACATAACATTAAAAAATTAATAGACATGATATCTGAGACTATTAAAATATTACTGTGGATTTTTTAAAATCTTACATCTGTCATCACTCCAGTTACTGTATGACGTTGCTTCAGATTATTCTCTCCATCAAGATTGCTAGTTTCAACATGGCATATCCCACCAGGATCACTTGAACGTAGTAGAAGTATATCAGCTGGAATGATCTCGTTACAGGACAGGTGCACAAAATCTCCAGGATAAACATTTTTCCATTCTACTTTTACATAACGCTCCTCAGATCTGAAGGAGAAAAAAAATTCAGTTACCTACTATAAACACAAAAACTGTCTTGCTTCTAACCTTTTAGCTTTGAAAAAGAATCTGCACTAAAATACATGGATAGCTTGCAGGTAAAAATTCTTAACAGCATATTGTTTCAGTAAAATGGATGCTTTCTTTTCCAGTGCAGATATTGATATTGTTCATGCTTTTGTTACCAATCTGTTTATAGGGTTGAGAAATGAACAATAGTAAGTTCATAGATTTTTATCATGGTAGCTGGGCTAAAGCTTCGATAAGACTAAGCCATTTCTATCTGAACTTATTTCAGTAACAGAAATTCTATATTGATACTGAGAATTATGATAAGTAAACTTACCTTGAATATATTCTACATGTCAAGGCATTAACTTTTTTATCAGACTGGTATCTTCGAAAGTCTTCATAAGCATCCTTGACAGCAGTCACAGAAAGCACAAACACAACAGGTACTGCAGCAACTTCTTTGGCAAATGCATTTATTTCAGGAACCCAGTTCAATGCCACCACAAAAATGAAATACAAATTTGCAAATCTGTGAAACTGTTCAAACAGATTTTTGGGTAGAAAAGATAAAACTGTGTATTTTGTGGTCTTCACTTGATTGTCTTTGTACCCATGATTTGGATGGTCTTTATGCGTTGCTTTTACATTTGACGGTACTGTGTGGTTTGGTCGAATTGGTCGCTCTTTTGGTCTAACATTTCCTCTTCCTATCAAGTTACCCATTGTTGTTTCCTTTTCTCTCTCTCACACCTTGTCAAACTTGATGATACATCCATTTTTTCTCATGAGAAACAGAACATTCCATCCCCTCCGTTTCCTTCGAATCAGTTCAGTGGGAAAATCCTTTCATAGTAACTTTTAAAGAAAGTATAAAAATCACAGGTTGAGCCTAGGTTGTTAAAGATCAGCTGGCTTTCTAATAACTACCCATATATTCATTAAAACACACAGTACCTAATTTGTCTTGTCACATATTTCAATGGATTTTCAAAAAGACTTCGTTAACAGTCGTTTGCTCCTGTTATTGTAAAGGCGTTAACCACCTATACCGATCGATGTTCGAGAGTTGGCAACACCGTGTGTACTTCAACAACTCTCTGCTCGGCAATACAAACCGAAAGCATAGATTGGCCTGTTCAAAGTGAGGCTTTCAATCAAAACACACATAACAAATAAAGCCTGCAGGTGCTACGATGGCGGAAACAGAATGGGAGGCGGTGGCTGCAATCTTGTCAAAACTGTCTGCTACAGAACTAAATAATGTAAGACAAAGCAGTACGATAAGCGATGCCAGATTAATTTATTTTCTTACTGTATTTTCGATAAACCTTCCTGCAATGAAAGACTGAATAGTAATTTCAAGTGTTTTTATTTGTATAGTACTACGAGTTATTTTTGATTTATCTTTCGATTTCACCATGATGATTGATATGTTTCATAATGCCGCATTCGTCTTTTTATCATTGTTTATAATGGATATCAATAACGCACTTTATATTAACTTTACCTCTTGCATCTTCCATTACGATATTCCTGCCCTTAATTTTTTTTGTTGTTTTGTTGTCTTTATCACCGTTTACTACTTTTGTATTTGTTCTGTTTAACTTTCAAATAGTATCTCACATTTACCGTGTGCCTGACTACCTTTCATCTCTTTAGATTTTAGTGTTTTCTTTGTAGCATATGTATCATATCAAAGTGTGCAATTGTTTTACCTTGATGGATTAATTTTACATTTGCACATTCAGTCAACAGCAATGCCTATGATCTTTCATCTTTCATAACTATGTTGTAATAATCATCTTCAGCTCTCCCACATTCTAGCAGAACAGATAACTTTCAGCAAAGTTCCCTCATCAGAAGCCTACATGAAAAAGCTGTCCCATGAGGAGTGGTGTCATGTGACTCGCATACTTAGTAAATTTTACAAGACTGCAATAAAACAAGCCCTGAGTGAAGAGCAGGTAGCTGTTTAATTATTGTACTGGATTCAGTTTATTGGCTATAGATTAAGATTTGGATTATTATTATTAAAGAGGACTCCTTGGGGTTTGAAACTTAAGACATGCATGTGAAGAGTTTAAAATATAATGTAAAAGAATCCATTTCTTCCAGTTTTGTGTGGGCTCTCTTTATGGGTATTCAGTGATCACTTAAATCACATGCTTTAACAAGCAGTTATTATATAAGTGACTAGAACAGGGTACAACAACATTTAGGCACCCACATTATCCATGGCTGTCTACCCAGTAGGATCATTTAATAGAGACCATGAAGGAGGCAGAAGACATGAAGCAGCAAGGGGTCATACCATGCAGAATTGCTTTCGAATTCCATGGCATAAAAGATATAAATTCTGTTTAACAAGATTTGTTTTTTAATATTTATGATGAATGAGTACTTTGTGATTCTTTTTACTTCAAAAATGTATCAGATCCTGGAGGGTCTACACCAACTACCAGAGGAACAGAAAACAGCTATCAAGAGTGCAATTTCAACACACAGGCAAGACCTTCGATTAAGCCTGCTTGATGATACCACTGCTGTTTCCCAGTGTGTTCTCAGGGACTTTGATTGGCAATTAAAGGTTTGCATCAAAGATTAAAAGCTCATAAGAGGTGGCAAAATTTGACCTGTGTTGTTTACACCCTTTCACATAAAAATGATCACAACATGTAAAGAGCTTTTCATTTCACTTCAACATGGGAGAAAATTAACTCCAAATATATATATATATATAAAGGGTGTTTTTGTTGACATTTTGAGATTGACCTACACAGTTTGCATAATTATTATGTGGATTTATGTCAAAGGAGCCATACTTATAAGCACCTAAGTGGGTCACAGCTTCCAAATACCACTGTATGCAGACATGAAACATCAATTTACATTTCTTTCCTAGTTTATCTCTTTGACATCGATTACTTTTGCATCTGTGGCAGCTGGTGATGTCATCAGACAAGCTATCATCTGTAAATGAGCCTTTGCTGAATGTTGACCTAAACCTCCAAGATGGAACAGGATCATTTGAGCAGGTTGCAGTAGAACTTGACCAGGCTGATCTAAAGAAATTTCTGGCTTCTTTAGAAGCCTGCAGCAAGGTCAGCAATAATTACACTGGTTAAATTAGCAAGAGTTAATGTAAGAGATTACCAAAACTTTCCAGCTTTAACTGTGGGTTTACCTTTTATGTTTTACAATGAACCTGCCTTGGTTTAGGATTCATAGCCGAGTTACATTTAGCAATATACAATCTTAAAAAAATGTGTTTCGTGACAAGAAAATACTGTTTTACTGTTTCAGGCAGTACAACAATTGACAGTATGAGGCCTATAAAGTGGACTTCTCGTAAAGCACCAACATTCATAATAGGATCACCTGTAAAAGATCTTACCAATCATTAACATTTTGCATGTCATCTTAAAGATGTTCATAAGTCTTGTATTAAAATATGAAAGTATTTGCCATGGTTTGCTCTTTTCTAATTTATTCAATCATCACAATGTAAAGATGAGAATGAGTTCACTGAAAAAAATCTTTATTTCCAATCACTCAAGTATCAACTTGGTTCAAGGGACAACAGTGAGCATGATTCTGCTACTGTCTGTTATTTATAAAGAAATGGAAACTTTGCTAACAGTTTCTCAATCACAGCAAAAGTTTTTAATTAATAGGATGTCCAGTTAATGCTCTGGTGCATGGCCTCCCTTTCTCTGGCGACGAGCATGATCTTTCTTGCCCCAGTCATACACCATGTAGGCCAAGAAGATAGCTGAAGTGAGACAAAAACATGAAAAAGCACCCTTTGTCAAAAAGCACTAAAATTTTAATGCACATTTAAAAGCTTTTAATGCACATTTCCAAAATATAACTCTCTTTGTTAGGGAAGATTTTGAATTCTGTCCAGTTCTTAATCTCTTCAATAAAATGATCAAAATATTAATAATTTTTACCTTTGTCTTTAGATTACTGATTTGTAAGAAACACTTACGAGGCACTACTCTAAAAACTTGGCCAGTAAATCTCCTCCACATATTGGGTATGCCATGAGAAATGACCCCAGCAAAGGCTTTTTGCTCGAAAGGGGAAAGGCTGTAGTAGATGATGTTTCTCACTGTAGTAAGATGACCAAAATGCCGTCCCATGTCTGTAAAAATGAAGAAAATAGCAGGATAAAATACCATAAAACTTCTTTGCTACTCTAACCTTCAAAATTCTGCACAATGTAGTGTATGAATTCATAGTATGTGACATAAGAATATGTAATAGTTTCATTCTTGGTTAAGTACCATTTCTGACACAAGTCTGTGTAATGTTTAAGCACCAAATATACACTTTCTTCATAAAAATCCCACGAACATTGTTTTTATCCCAAGTCTAAAATGCCATAAAATGGACATTTTAATATATAGTACTGCCAATATCTTGTCTCGCCTTTTTTCTGGGTAAGATGCACTACTGAGAATGTTTACGTCCCATATTCTCATTCATGTCTGTGCAGCACTGCACTAACTAGGTAGCACTGGTAGTCCTTACATTAGTTACTTGCACAAATGAGGCAATCGCCAATACCTACCTAGCAGGCCACAGCAAAGTGATTCTATGTAATATCTGAAGTATGTTACTCTATGTATATGTAACAACTTTTGGAACTGTTACAGAGCAGTTTATTAGATAACATTGCACTTTTGATCTTAATGCATCTCCTTTACTTTACCCTCTTGGTTCGAGATAAAAATGAACATTACAATGACTGGTTTATAACTGAAGACTGCAAAGACGATAGTGGTGAAGTTTGTTTTTTTTTATTATTGCTGCTCTGAGATAAACATTAGACCAAGAAACCTATACATTTTTGGAAAGAGAAAACTTGAGCTTTGCAATAAAAAGTATGAAAATCGCCTTGCCTGTGCTACCTGGCAAAGCCACAATCGTGGCTTTCAAACCAAGAGAGTTAAGTGGTTAGAGTACCAACACCTGAGGCTGGAGACACACAGAATTAGCTGGTTGGATGCCTTCCCCAGCTGACTCAGTTGTTAAATGAATAGCTCCTGACCCCTTAGGAATGCCGAAGGAAAGGCAGTGAGGCAGAAATGGACACTACCCTTACAACAACAAAAAACTTACCCAATATTAAGTGTGGCCTTTAACACCTCCCTATCTAACAAAACAGGTTATAGTAGTACTTTTACCTTTTATTTTTTTAAATCCAAGTGCAAATGTGGAATGCTGACAAAACGATTTCTGATGCATCTTTTATACACTTGAAATAATTAACCTTTAAATCCACTTGAGTAATTGTTCACAGAATTTAATGTATGTGTAACTTCCCTTTAGAAGGATCACAACTTTTTACATTAATACAAACCAGAAAAATGGGCTAGAATAAGAGGGATAGGTTAGGGTACAAACCTGGTTTAGACTATTTCTTTCCCAGTTTTAGGATGTCTTGGAATCCACAACAACCTATCTCAATGAGTATTGGCCATCCTAAATGTGTAGTTAGTTTAAACTGTTGGTTTTAAAGTAAATGTTTTCATTTCATGCTTCAGTCGTAGTTACAAATAACAGGTAGGGGGCCTACCGTCTAAACGAATAATGTTGTCATTTGCCCATTATGTCGTAAACACTTTCTGCGAAGGACTTATCCTACTTTAGAAAAATAATGACAAAAAAATACGGTTGTGTCAGTCATGAGTAATGCAAAACGAAACAAAATACCAAAGACCCTGAATAAAGTTATTTGACAATGCTAACATTGCTGGAATTTGGATGTGACCGCGCTTGTTTTTTAATACCATTGCATGCCATTCCCACTCCCTTTTCTTTCTTCTTAGAATATTTACTTAACTTCTTAAAGTAATGCCGCATACAGGTTTAAGTTAATTTCTTTTTTAACTTCCCTAGTTCCTTTGTTAAGGCCCGATTTGTGCAATCTAAATGCAGCGAGCAGTGAAATATACCGACTAAACAAAACGAACACTGCACAAACTACTCTGTGACACAGGTACCAGCGATATTTGTAAGAATACGAAGCAAAACTTTAAGCTGAAAAAATATTCGAAAAGGGGTCAGAATAACAAAGATCACGAAAATAACATGATGAACCATACCCGACTGAAAACTGCAACCTTAGACGGACTGTAATTTACCTCAAACTCAGTAGATGGCTCGCTCGAATGCCCTTGACTTATCGGACTTCCACAGTTTCGTATTAATAAAAGCATATCGATGAAACCCCAAATATCTATTGTTATTCATGAGTATTTCTGGAAGCTAAATTTTGTAATTCATTATTATAATTATTTTACATTAAATTAAACACCTCGGTAAACGCTGTCCAAAACTAAAATATTTGTAGTAGGAGGAGGTTATTTCTCAAGGCTTCACGGCTAACGTGTCCTCTAAAGTCTGGGTTTGACTTTGTTTCAAGAAAATTATAGCTTCACATTGTATTTTATTAACCTTCAAATTTTTTTTAATATTTCTGTAAATATTGAAATGATATCTAGAGAGTTCTTGAAGCTATTTGAATGTGGGGCGTGTTAATAATGTTAGATCACGTGGTTAGATGGAATTAAAAGATTTATTAAAATCTTTCCCTTCTGAATTTCTAGTAATATTAGTTTGTGGTGATGAGAAAAATTCGTGTACATCGATATCATCGTATCAATGAAATATCGGGAACATTTCAGGTCATACTCGTCATTTCGCCCTGTGACCATTTCGTTTCGTCCCATGCCAAAAGTCCCACGTAGATCCATTTCGTCCCCTGTATGGTCCATTTCGCCCCAAGAGGGCCAAGACGGAAAAGTCAAATCGTCACTAGTTTTTCATACGTTTTCATGTTTTCCCAATTTTGTACAACAATTTCTCGCATTTAAATAGTTATAGCATATTCCTGTCAAGATTTAGAATGTATATTAATATCTTTGATATAATCTGTAAAGGTAAAGGTATTCGCCTTCTGCGAATGATCAAGGTCCGTGATCTGTAGCAAAAAAGCATAAAATAACGGACACATGAGAATCTTTACTGACGAAGGTATCAGAATAATTGCTTCAATCTGTAGCCCAAAAATTCAAATTATATTTATTAATATACGAAGCTTTTTTTAAAGTAAATTTAAATGCACTATAGCCTAATACCGCGGTTCTCAACCTGGGGGCCCAAGGGGGGCGCAAGCTGATGAAAAGGGGGCCGCAAAGGCGGTCATTTTCTCATATCTCATATAGGTATTAGTGGCTAAGGGGGGGGGGCGGACGTACCTTTATTCGTCGGGGGGGGGGGGGGGGCGTCACAAGTAAAAGGTTGAGAAACGCTGGCCTAATAGTTACAGCAGTGTCGAGGTCACAGTGTAAAAGATGGGTGGGGATAGTGTCATTAGAGATGCACGTGAGACCCTGGACAGGTGAAGGCTTGCATGATTTCCTGGGGCTCAGGTGTGAGCCTTGTGAAGGTTTGCCGGTGCTTCGCGGAAGAACGCATGATGGTAACGCCGTGCTACTCCAGGAGACAGCCGACGTGCGTCTTGGACGAAATACAGACCGGCACCTTGGGGCAGTCGCATCAACTGGCTACAGGAGTTTTTTTCGGCAGAGCACCGACTAACATCTGAATCAGCGGTAGAGCCTTTATTCCGGGTGAGAGACTCCGCCGGTCTAGGGAATACCGGGGCAAAAGTTAGAACGTTATTTCAAGTTATAGTGGTAAGATATAAACGGAGGCAAAGTACCATCCCAGCCACTGAACGGCTTGTTATAGAGGGTGATGGGGGAGGCCTTGCAATGAGAGATTTATGCCTAGCCCTCAACTGACCTGCCGAGGTGACAAATACAGTCACCAACAACAGCTATAGTAAGCAACACACCTGCGGCATCACGGAGCAGCGACCATCTGCAAGCGATCAAATGTTTTGATATAGATGTTGTAAGAATCCTGTTTTGAACTGGTATAGAATGGATTCTATTGGCTTTTCCTTAGAACGCCGCGTATTTCAGGCTCAGAATAAGTCGATTGTTGGTATGGGAGGGTTTGAGGGATCCTCCTATTTTGATGGAAAGTAGTGTAGAAGGAAGGTGGGGAGGAATAAAGCTAAGCAACACACTGAAAGATTTTCATTAAATGTCAAATTAGAACATGCAGTACTTTATTCAACAGGTTTCTTAAAACCTTTTGTGATGTCATAAATATACATTTACTCAGATCAGAATTTCGGTATTGAAATGGTTTCACTGAACAGAGACAATTGATAAATTTCTAAATCTCATTCAACGTTTCATTTTTTTTCCATTCACACATTATTACAATAATGGATGTCTGGCGTTTCTTGGAAACTTCTCCAAGTGTGATCTTGTCATTTCAAGTGTACCACTTCACTTGAAATTTTACTCACATTAACTGGATCAAGCATGCCGACCAGATCAAATGCTACCAAAATACTGCCGACCCTTTCCTTTTTGAAATTAATCCAATCCACAGAACTCTCCAGACAATGAAAGCAGTGTCATTCGCACAGCACAAACACAAGAACATTACATAGCTGTAAAGATGAGAGTTCTGGTAGGTTAGCAGGAAGGGAGAAATGCGACTCACTTATTTCCAGTGAAGGGAAGATAAAACTTTACAGGGCTGACTGCCACAGGGCAGCACTCATTCTTCTCTTGCATAGGGTATGATCGAACATGGAAGCAGTGTCAAATTCTGCACTGCATGGTAGATTGAGTAGAAATAAGCTTTGGTTTTCATTTGATGTCACCCCTAACATAACGAAAAAAAAAAAAATGCTCCAGAGCAACATACACAAACTGTACATGATCTATGATATAACTGTAGACGAATACTCCTACAAAACATAATCAGATTGGACTTGGTAGATTTGCAAAGGTATCAACCAGAACCCCACATAGGTTTATTTATAAGATGTATGTTTATGGAACAACCAAGATTATCGTTTTGGTTTTGGTTTTCCTTGGCTGTGTCTTTGATAGAGAAACCACTCATCCACCAAGCCATCATTCACTCTTAAATAACAAATTCAAGATCACTGTTAAGAAAATATTTTTCTTTACAAAAGTCAGCTGCATAGACCACAGGTTTTAACAGAGAAGACATAATACATAAAAAGACATTTCCTTTGTGCATGTAGTGTAATGAAAAGGAGCGAGTGGAGAACTAGGTGGCCATTTCAACCCAAGTTTTAACAGCAATTTCAAAACATGCTAGAAGAATGCAGCAAGAAACAGTAAAGACGTTAGTTAATTCTGCAAAATATTGTTTTATGTACTCTTAATGAGGACTGTTGTAGGGGGAAGACAATGGGATGACAGAGCAGGGGGAAGGGATGGTTGGTTAGTTAGGCAGGAAAGTGCTTCCACCTAGAGGTAATTTCCCACTATGAGGGGAAAGAAAGTAGGGAGGAAACTGGAGTACCTGAAGAAAAAACCCCAACGTCCCGCTCTGCAAGCAGGTGTCACATACAGTGCAGTGGTGACAAGCGAGTGTTTAAACCATTACACTACTAGGAGCCACAGGTTAGTTTTAAACAAAGCATGAAAACAAAGTTAATTGACCCCTCCATTCCATGTAATTTTATACACATTATATAAGTATAGTCAGCACCTTTCTAAAACTATCCACAAGAAATACATAGACTCAAAATAGCCAATCTACATTTCAGACAACTGCATTTGTTTTTAATGACAAATGTTATGCAGAATTCTTATCCCGTTTTCATAAACATTTGCTTACAGCACTCATGAGCACAAACAACAGTATTCTGCTTCCTGACTCTCTTTCTCTGTCATTGGTTTTCATGCATTAGTAAACATAACATGTCTGGTTCACAGAAATTTATGAAGTAAAATTTCATGACCTGTTACCAAAATCAGAAATATATACAAATCACAACCCTTGCCTTGCATAATAGAATGAAAGAAAGCATATGCATTCTGTCAAAGAAAAGAGCAACTACATATATTTAACTGACCAAACAAACAAGACCACATGACAAAATTAATATTGGTTGCAAGCCTAATATGGGCAATAAATTGTAGGATAAGCAAATGGCAAACAGTACAATAACACAACCAATTTCATTGTCTACCAAACATTTGCTATTCATAAGATAAAGCAGGAAATTTTAACTTTTGAACACTAGTATAAAAAAAACTTGACTCACAGTAAACTGTACAAGTGTATGTCAATTTATGGTTATAACAATCATGTTTTCTAATATAAAAAAATTCTACAAAAAGCTGCCATGAAATAGCTATTTTTCTGGAATGAGTCACTTTTGCTTCTTTTCTCATGGTGCTTTCTCTTTTTCTGTACCTGTCTCTTATCTCCTCATGTCCAGTTCTTCTCTCCACTTCTCTTATTCCCTCACTCATTCTTTGTCCCACATTAAAAGATATCTTTTCTTGGAAATTCCAAAGACCTTGCAAGCAATAGCATGACAGTCTGCATTCAATCAACAACCTGGTTTTTAAATTTATTGCAACCTTTTCACAGACATCATTGCTGTTAAGTCTGTACAACCACATTACATAAAATCCTTTCTCATTGCACACCACCTACCATGTGGTAAAGGACCGGAAAATATACTTTATTTCACTGTTTCATTAATAGCAGGTCATCTCCCCTTGAGCACCAGGACATGAGCCCTCATGCCAGAGGACCAAAGTAGCTGATATTGCTACTCAGCATCTTCTTTTTCCGTTTCACCCCTAATCCCTGGAGGGACTCTTCAAGGCTTGGAGGCTGCAAATTAATTTCCCCGCTGCGTTTGTTTCGCTGAGCTGGCTCATCTTCGTGTTTCCCAAACTCCTCTAAGTTGTGAACCTCTGATGTCATCTCCAGTAACTTGCTTTTGGAGTTCATTCTAGGTCTGATGTTTTCTTTAGTAGCTTTGCTTTCTAGGGTGTCGTCACTATCTTTAGAATTTTGACTATCTACACAGAATGTGCTGTTAAGAATGCTGCTGCTGCTGCTGCTGGAAGCCTGATGAAAAGAAGAACAAAATTAAAACCTGATAACACCTTTACATGTACACATTAAGTTGTACAAAACATTGCTCAAGAAGAAATAAATGCAAAACAAGAAAATGAATTACTTACAGCCTCTAAGACTTTGTTGACACAACCGCTGGGGTCACAGGCACAGCCACTGTTACAATGTCGATTGGTCTTGGAGCAAGAACACCGTTTTGTATCACAGTTTCCTCTACATCCACAGGAGGAGGAGAAGGATCTCTAGAAAAAAAATAGTAAAAGAGACAATAAGGTCATGACCTTTTATCTCTATCGAACATGTGTGTGTGTGTGTGTGTATAAAAAATTATATACAGAAGGAAGAACTTGAATCCAGGCCCTACCTTTGGTAGTTTACGTGTGAGAGCAGAAGATGCTTTCCAGCTTGGATCATTCTTTTCATCATCTTCTTCTGACTCTAAGTCTGTAAACCCACCTGGAGTTTCTGGCTGAAAAACTTTTCCTGGTGCATTTTTAACAGGCTGTTTAACCTGAAAAGAAAAAAAAATCAAGTTACATAGTTCTCACACAGAATGTTAATACGCTACCTCATGTATTGATTCCAATGTGTAGTTACTGTTTCAAAACAATATTTCTGCCTCATACTAAATACACATTATTCCTCATTGTTCTGACTTATTACAATAAAGACAAGGAATGTAACTAAATCAGAAACAAACCTGCAATTTAGGCCTGGGGGTGAGAAACGGTGATGCATGAGGATCATCAATGCTAGGCATTAAAGCAAGCTTGCCATCATACATCAGCCCTGTCATATGCTGAAAAAGACAAGAGACAATTGAGCATCTGCAAAGGTTTTAACAGATAGGTTTAATGTGAACTTTCACTCAAGAAAACCTTTCTGTTTCATATTTTCTCTATTGACCTCGGTTTTGGAACTCTCTGCCCCTCAATGTTAGACACTCTTCTTCTTTCTCAGCCTTCAGATTCCACTTGAAAACGTGTTTGTTCAGAAAGTACTATTTGTAATGTGTCTTTATTTAGGGTCATCTTATTTGGCTGGGTATGCCTGAGTACTCCTTTTCATGCCTCAATGGCATTCATGAATAAGTGCATCTAGTACATGTTTCTGTTGAATAGGTGCATTTTGAATTCTGTTATTATTAATTACAATGCTGCAGTCAAACTTGGAAAATGTGTTGTTTTGAATACAGTTTCTTGTAACTGGGAAAACACCCACACATACTTAAGCATATTAGACTGATAAATCAGACCACTTATCATACAAGCATTTGGGAAGAGACGAAACATTTCTAGTAGGAATCTAAAGATAATAAAGAGCATACCCGTTTCAGTTCTTCACACTCTTCTTTTTTTCTTTCAAGCTCGTCAGACAAGGAGGACATCTTGGCCAGCTCAGCCTCCTTAACACCAAAATTTAGCAACAGAGTCAGTAGATTTCATTAAAGAGCCTGATTCTATTTCTTGCCATGCTCAGATAATATTTTAGTGAAGTTGTTTAAATGCATGTCTGCTTTAACACAAATAGGCACTTATCCCAAGCTGAACACAAACCATGCATAAAACTAGCATGCTGCTACAGTTTATAAATAAATAAGTCAGCTCTGTTAAATGCATAAAACTTTGTTCAATGTTAATGAACAAATGATGCCTCAATAGTTTCAGGCAAAAATAAAAAAAAAATTTTCTCTGGGACAGATCATTGAAACACCAACAGATTTATAAATGCTCAAAAACAGCATACCATAATGTCTAGTTTTGCTTTCAATGTTTTGTCATTTGCTTTGTCTTTTGTCTTCTTGTGATTAACTCCCAGCAGAAGAAGAGTCTGTAATACAAAAGATAATACAGTACTCACACAGCTGCTCCGAATTTTAAGAAATTCAAGGAAGCATGCACGCCTCCAAATTTTAAGAAATTCAAGGAAGCTTGCACTAATCATTTATATAGAAAACAGCATTATAATAATAGTTTCATATTATTTATTGATGGATATCAGTTTAAGTTCCTGACTGCCACAAGCATGAACAATTTCCAGGTAACAAAAGCAGCATAAGTTTTTACTGTACGCATTTGGCAAAACAAGCAAGGTTTGACAATGGCATTTGACAGGTTTTACAATTTTTTTTTTTTTAATATACGTGACACATTACCTTCTGTTCATGCTCTTTCCTGAGCTGCAAAAGCTCTTCTTCATGCACTTTCTGCAGCCGCTTCATTTTTATCAACAGTTCCTGCTCCACCTCTTTGTTACTCTCTGACATTTGGTGTACATCCTTCAATTCTCCTTGAAGTGTTGTCCGCTCAGCCTTGGCATCCACAGCCTGTACACAATAACAAGGGCAATTTTAATGACAAGACATCCTTTGATCTATTTTTCCCAAAGACGACAAGGAGTTAAACCTTACATATTGCAATAAAAACTCAGGCAAAAATTCCTGCTCTGTCAATAAAAACCACTTCTCTGGGATTACGCAAAAGAAAAAGAAAAAACAGAAATTACCTTAATGCATCTTTTGAAGTGCCTTTTTTGGTTGCTGCCCACTATTTTGAGCTTCAGATAACCAAAATTTGGAGTGGACCATCAAAGTCCTTAACAGAGACTGAAACAAATCTTTTTTAAGTCTTTTTCTATGTAGGATGCTCAAAACCAAAAAATTTAAGAGACGTACCTGATCCAACAACCACTTTAAAGCACACTTGGCCTCCATCATGGTGTGCAAACCTTCCCACACAGATTTTCCTTTGCTTTCTGAGAAAATAAAAAGTTATATGTTACACTATAAAATCTAAAATTATATTTTTAATGCAATTCCATGAATCAAAAGGACAGCAAAACACATTATATGGTATTGCTGTTTTAGATCTGTTTTATTTGCCAAAAAATTGACACGAGTGTAACATGCTAGAAAATACTACTCCTTTTGATTTTATTAAATTTGTTTTGTTTTGTTTTTTTAGCTGTATAAGTTTCACATTTCAACAAGAATCTGTAAAACATGAGACCAGCATAATGCACAAGAGTGTGATGCTGCACTATGTAAGCATGTCATTATCAATGTTATTGTGATATAAAGAGACCAGGGAATACTCCATCAGACTATTTTTTAAAAACTGACCTTGGTCAGCATCACATATCTTTTGCTGAAGGTCTTGAATCTGCACATTTCTGGAAACAAAATTTAAAATGTTTAGAAAATAGACAGAGAAAATGTAAAGCTTACAATGTTTAGTTAGCCTAATTTTTGTTTTCTATTTATTGTACCATAGCAGCACATCATGTCCTCTTTTTGCCAAATTTGGTGTACCCAATTTTCTTTCAATTGCTCTATTCATAAACAGCACACTAGGAAAAGACAAAGACTATACTTTGTGTGCTTTCTATGAACAAGCACATTCCTTTATTTCAGAATGAACCAAAGGTGGCATAGTGATAATACCTCCTGTGTGCAAAATATCTAGGTAATATGACTTTGTTGCCAGTTTTCAGGGGGTTTGTTATTTTTGCATCACAACCCATTTATGGTTGTACTTTTTCAAGTTTGTTCTCTTACCCTTTATCTTAAATTGGAGAAAACAATAAATAAAGTTAAAATGAAAAGACTTTCTGCAAGGATAAATGTCTTAGAGTGTAAGAAATCATAATGCAAAATAGTGTTCTATGTCTCTATTGTATTTATTTAGATAAAATATTTTCAAAAAACCACATAACTTCAACTAACCCTTATAGGGTATCTCTAAAAATTTAGGACAAGCAGCAAAGGGAGTTGTGCAAATACATTGTGTTAAAGGCCACAATGTTATAGCAGGAAAGATGGGTTTGACCAGGGAATAATAATAATAATGATGATTTATATAGTGCCTTTCCAAAGATTTGCTCAAAGCACTTTACATAAATAATACATAGACTAAATCATCAACAATTATGCACCCATATTGGCATGTAACTGGTGCGCTCACTTCTCCAACATACATTCACTCATACACAAAGTAAATTACAGACAAACATTGTGCATGCTCATGTCAGGACAGGGTCACAGTGAAATTGTCATTCTGAAAAGATGTGTCTTAGTTTGATGGGGCTTGTTAGGAGAAAGACCTCTGTTCAAACTTCTTTGTCTTAGCTAGTGGGGCTCACAGAAGCTTGGTGTCAGAAGATGAGCAAAGAAGTCATGTGGGCATATAGATGGGAGTGAGTTGTGACCAGCCCCAGAAACAGCAGAGTAAGTCAAAGTGGAAAGTTTGTAGGGTATACTGTCCACAACCAGCAGCCAGCGAAGAGAAAATATGATAGATGACAGCACAAAGGCACTGATTAGAGTAGTTGCATCAGTGGTGAGATAGTGACAAATGCCACTGATCCTACAAAGTTCAAGGTAAGGAATTCTGCATACATGAGAAATATGCTGATGAAAAGTCAAACTCTGATTGAGAATGACACCAAAGCTGCAGACAGGTGGAGAAAGGAATAGTTAAGCTGTTCATATATGGAGACTGAGGGAAAGAAGGAAGAAATTTCTTTGGACAAATAAAGGCAAGGACATACTACTACCTCCCCTGGGTCAAATTGTTCTTTTTTGATGAAAGTAAAAGCTATGCCTTGAAAACAGGATATTATAATTAGAATCTAGAAATGGTTTGTAATTTAAAAATCTAGAAGGCATGACCAATTTTATTACTGCTATTTGCAGATGACTTTAAGAAACATTAAGTGAAGAACTACTGAGAAGATATGATGCAACAGACATTGCTTGCATAACTTCTTTTGCTTTACTCAAAAGTGGAAGCCACAAGGCTGGAATATACTAAGAACAGATACAGGTTATTGGGTGACGCAAACCTTAGTTCAATCTCTGTAGCCAGCACTTCAATCTGCTTTCTTATCTCTTCCTCTTCAAAGCTTTTTTCTTCTCGAGACCCACTGTCATCCATCCATAAGTATTTCTGCAGTAAGGAATATCACAATTATAACTTAAAAAAATTTTTAAGAATAAGGTTTGTTTTAACAATTTCATTGGGTGAAATAATTCTCTAGATAAGCACAGGAGGGATACCATAGTAGCAACTGATTGGTTTAGATGGAGACAGCACAAATGCTTAACAGTCTTGACAGAAGATCAAGCCAAAGGAAATGTTCTTAGGTATTCCAGTTCTTCCTGGTTTAAAGAAACCACCACAACTATCAAAAACAATAGAAGACAGAAGAAACAGACCTTAGATGGTGATGCTTCTCCTATTCTTTCTTTCAGATGCCTCATCTGTTGACTTATTTCTTTGCGATCAGCCATAAGGGCCTCCATGTGGTATCTTGCTTCACGTAGACTCACTCGAACATCCAGTTCATGACTGAGCCATTTCTTTAAAAAAAAAAAAAGAAGGAAATTGTAGAAAGGCAACCTGGTAAGTTCAATAGCCTTCTCTTGGAACAGTTAATAACACTTCAGTGAGCCTCTGCCATTATGCAGCAATTTTCTAGCCTCATTTCAAAATTCTTTGACTGTATTTGACCTTCTAGCTCAAGATTTTTAGTTTTCCTTCCTCATGCATTCTAAATTGTGGATTTGAGAAGCTTCTAACTGTTCCTTCTAGCAAGTAACAAACATGAATAAACAAAGAAATAATAAAGTCCACAATCTTAACACCACTGCTGACAAACTGTCACTTAAAAGTATTGCATAATTTTTTGTGAAATTAATGGCTTACACGAACACGGTTGCCAATGGATGTTGCATCGCAAGTGTCCATTTTTGTGCTGCGCTCTGCTAGCACAGCCTTTTGTCGCGACAAAGCCTCCTTTAGCCGTCTGTTGGCTGCAGCAGCCTACAATTTTAACAGAAACAAGTAACACCCTTCAAAATTCTTGTTTCTGATTAGCTATCATAAAAAGAATAGTTTAGCATCAATAGCTATGCATCAAAAAAAAAAACCACAAAAAAACCACAAATTTGAGAAGTAATTACAAAAGTAAAATTCATCTTAAAAGTTTCATACTATACCTCTTCTACTTTGCGTTTGAGCACACTTTGTTGCTTTTCATTGGTTTGCTGTAGTTTAGCTAATTCAGCTTGCCGCTTGCGGTCCTGAATGCATTTTAAACAATTTTTTAAATTCATATCAAAGAGATCACTTCTTAACTGGTAAATCGTATCACAAAATAAAAATAGAACAGTTTAGTCTTACTCCATATTTTTATAGGCATTATTTTCTCTATTTATTTCATTCGTTGTATAAGAAAACAAAACTCATAGACAACACATGCATCTGAACAAAACACAGTGTCTGTACCCTGTACTGTGTAATGTGAAAGAATTGTACTTATTCTTCAGCGAATGCTTGTAACCTTTAGTGAAATGGATCAACTTTGTGAAAGAAGTCTTAAACAGCCTGTTATGTCAGTAGAAAAAATGCTGACCTTTTGCATAAGCTGTAGCACTTCCTTGTCTTTCTGTTGTTTCCATCGTCTCCATACATCATTTTCTTCTTTCATTTGCTTCATAAGCTTTACTCGCTGCTGCTTCAAACTCTGTTTTCACACATGCATTCACACGCACACACACACATACCCATACAATAAACAAATCATTTAACACATTTCTTGACCAAGTCTCCATTAAAAACCCTAAAATAATTTTTTTTTATGTGTCAGAATACAAGACTTGCTTTAAAAGAACAGTCCTTAAGAAAGGTGTACCTGTATCTCTACATTGAGACGAGACACCTGCTTCTCAGAGCTGTCCTTCAGTTTGAGGATCTTGGCCTGATCTGCCATCTTTCGCTTCAGCTGTGCCATTTCCTGCTCCAGCTCCTGCAGTCGTTTACGTCGCTGTTCGCTGACTCTGCAAAATGATTATGAAGTCTATCATGCAATGTCTGCTTATGGTAAATGTGGTCCCATGACCTTACAGGTATAGGGGAGTGAGGCCTCTCTCAGGGCTAGGCTTTGCTAGTGTGAGTCATGCTGCAAGAAATCTAGAAACACATCAATACCACTGCTGAGGAACTGCTAGCAGAAAAATAGGCTGCTTCAGACCAGGTAGGAGCACAGTTGAACAGCAACACCATTACGTTTACTGACAAACACAGACAGTACCATTTCCACATAGTTCCCATCCTATTATACAGATGTGATATGTGGAATCCAGGCATTCGCAAACAAGTGTCAAACTGGTTGGCATCAATGCCTTAGGGTTTTGACACATTTTTCAAGGCTATTTCCTCCTCACAAATATCTGCCTTCAAGGCAAGGACTGCAATAATTTTGACACTAATATTATTTTTCCTTTTTTCTGTTAGTTCTCGGTTATTTCCTAATCTAAATTTTCAAATTTCTTCATCACTATGACCCTGCATTACAGATTACTACACACAGTACAGGTCATCAATCTCTAAAAAGTCATTACGTTCCTTCTACTGGCTTGCAGGTATAATCATAGCAGGATCAGGTAGAATTAACAGCTATGTAACATGAATGATTTCATGGTTTTACAACTGCTCTAAGTTGCTTGAAAGAAGTGAAGTGTCAAAATACTTACTTGGTTGCATTTGCGTTGGTTCGAGCATCAAAGAGAGTCACGCTCAATTCTTCTTTCTCCTTCTCCAGCTGACTGACTTTTCCTTCCCATTCTTGCATCAGTTTCTGTAGCACAAACAAGATCACATATGCAAAATATGCCTGAAAAACCGTCAATCAATACTTTTTATTTCCCATATTATTATTTTATGTATTTATTAGCAATTGCTTTTTTGTACTTATTGCATAATGCATAGTAAGAATGACAGTAAATTTAGTGTAATGAATATTAATGATATTGCAGTTGGCATGCATAAAACAAGCAGGAAAATCTCAATTTCTAATTTTACAAGCAACACTTACGTTGTTACCAGTTTATAATCTATAAAATATACAAACATATTTATGTGTGCAGGTTCTCACATACATACTTCATAGTGTGCTCGCATAGAGGCCATCTCTTCTTCAGAGCGGTCCATCTGGCTGGCCAGTTCCTGTTTGCGAGACAGGATACGGTTCAGTTCTTGCAATTCCCGTGACATCTGAGCTTGACGCAGGGCATGGCGGGTATTCATAGCTCTCGAGTCAGGCGTGTCAGGTGCAGCATCCTGGTAAATGACCAAGTCAAATGTACTGGAAACACTTCTATCATGTACTTTGAACAGTCCAGTTTTCTTTGGTTTCAACATAGTCTAAATACTGTTTTCCAGATTTTTTTGTTTTTCAGATGAGGTCTTTTTTTTTATCAGTAACAAGGAGGAACAGATCCTTGGACAGAGAGTCCGGAAAAAGATCACAAGATTTCCCTGAACTGTTTTGACAGCCAGGTGCTTAATTTTCAGTCCTTGGTGGTGATGGTGGGAGGGGGTCAGGGTTTACATACAGTTTCTCCTGCAACAGCTTGTATAAGAATAAAGAAATACCAGTTTTGGTAGTAGAATTACTTTCTCAGAGTACTTACCAGATGACCTGTCTACACAAAGACCATCGTATTAGCTACGTAATTCCAGCTGCCCACTTCTAATTGGTCGATGTTGAACAATGAGTATAGAGCACACAAACTCAACCAATTTGCCCCTTATCCTACCCCAGCTAGCCAGTAATTTTAACTATCCAACTTTGATTTGACAATGTAGGTCATGCTTTTACAACCTTGCTTTGGTTTTGCAGCTACAGTAAGAAGCTATACGTGCTGTGTAGGACCCATCATCTGCACATTTCTGTCTAAAATCCAGGACATGCTGTTTGCACTTGCTGCTCCTGGTCCAAGCACAGATGGGTGCAGGTACTTATAGGCCAACCATGTCGGGAGACATAACCTTCTCCTATTTCAAAACACCTACCTTATCTTTGATCAAGATAAAGCTAGACAGAAACATTTTGTTCCTTGCTGGCATTAAATAAATTGATTGGGTCTTTTCATTGAGTTCATTTCGCTGTCAATGAACAGGTTCTTTTAAATTCTTCCCCCCACAACAACAAAACTTTCATGGTATTTCCATACAATGAATCCAGTACAGGAATTAATAGTAATAATAACTGGATCTGTAAAGTGCTATTCCCTGTGTGGATACAAGCTCTATGTGGAACACATGAAAGACTACAAATAAACAGTCAACCATACAATTAAAATATGCGACAGCAAACAGACAACATCATGAAAACAAAAAGTGCATGGATAAAGGACTGAGAAGTGGGCTTATTGGAACTTGTATGACTACTGATATCCCCACCTGCTCTGTATTTCTTTCTGCTTCGTGTATTTCTTCATTCTCCTCTGCAGTATCTGCCTCTTCATCCTGTATGACAATACATACTACAAACAATACAATCCACACGATTTTAAGGCCTTATATACTAAACCTCTATAAACAGAGAGTGATAGATACAAGAAATGGTTAGTTTCAAATGTCACAGACATGCAGATTGTACTGCAGGTCATGCAGTCTGAGCTAAGTCCAACAGTTAAAGGTGATATGTATAGTTACCAACATCTTTACAGGTGAGGTTAGACGCCAGCTAATTTTTTCCCTTAAATTACTACTGCCTTGCCTTTTTATTATTTTCTTCTTTAGTGCATTAGGTCTCTCAAAGGCCTCCTATTAAGCTTAATGGTCATTATTCTGTTAGCGTTTCTCCGGTTCCTTTACTACTTATTATAACAATGCTCAGTGCTAGCTCCTGGATTTTTGTTTCTTTGCACCAACCTTACAAATACCTGCACTCTGGTCAGATTTTATAAATTTCTCCCCAGTTTAGATGCTATCTCTAACAATAAAATAAATTATGCAACATGTGTTTGTTACTTCTTCATGCATGAAAAAACACACTCCAGTTGTATTATTCTTTTGATAACAGACTTACAGTGTCTGCATTATTGTCCTTGACCTGTTCAGTTAGTTTTCGGAGCTTTTCCAGCTCTGCTTTCATCTGTGGGTTGCTCTCTATATCAAGACTAGAGCTCAGAAGTTCAAAGTCCACACTGCAAACAAAGAAAACTTCTTTAGAAATTGATATTCATGGTAATCATTTGCCTCAAAATTAAATATAGGTTCTTGTATAAATAGGCTGATTACTCATACATGTATTATTCTTTTGATCACTCACACAAGTGAAGATTTTTATTCTATGAAAAAACAGGCCTGAGAGAAAATGCGAGAAAAAATAGGAGAATGTAAGCATAGGCAAGAAACAGAAGGGTAAGACTAAGAAAAGGATGAAACAAACATCAAAACAGATAACTACAATTTTTGAAGACTAAAACAGACAACAAAATATTGGTGACCCTTTAGAAAAAATGACATTTCATTACCCTGTGTCCTGCTTGAATGAGTGTAGTTTGTTCTTGAGACGATCACGAGAGGCTTCTAGCTGTATGATGCTCTCAAACATGCGTGTGTTCTGATCAACAGCACACTGCAGCTCACGGGTAAGTTCAGTGTTCTCCTCCTCCAGCTGCTTGGCTCTCTCTGTGAGTTTTGTCAGCTCCTCTCTACTCTCTGTGCTGATAGAGCTCAACAGGCTGCTTCTGTCAGACAAATTAGGTAAGCCAATCGCAAATCATAGTCAAATGTTATCAGTATTTTCCTTAATCTATGCCTGACTTCTTTATAGCACAACTTCTGCTCTTTAAACTGTGGATAACTTATTAGTCATTAAATTAATAAGCAATAAATTGCTAAGATGTATATAAAGAGTGTTGTTCTGTACAAATATATCAGAATAAATTTTTTTTTTTTAATGTGGAAACAAGTGTTGCTGTAGAAAAGCTTACTCTGAATTCACATCACTGCATCCACCTCCTCTCTGCAAAAGTTGCAGCTGAAGAGACTGTACCTTAAATTTATAAAAAAAACAGAATTTTAAGAAAAAAATAGGTTATTTATGCATAGTTAAACATATAGATATATAATAACTTAAAAGAAGTCTATAATTCTTATAAAAAAGCATGTTTTAAAAGAACAGGGTTTGAGCTTTTTTTCCAGTGTATGTTTATCACAATAATTTCATGCTCTTTTTAACATCAAGTAAAATTTTTTATCATTATAATGCAACAAAACTTTACAGATCAAATTTCTTTTGATACTTGCCACTGTGAAAAATGTATGATTTTTAAAATAATTTTATTTTATTTTATTTAAATATGTAAACAGCTCACTATTTCTCGTAGTCGTATTATTTCATCGCTCTGTGGATCACGATTGATGACAGGTTTATTTTTAATTTTCCGAGCTCTGTCTGCATATCTCAGTGTATTGAGCGTCTCCTCCATGTTGGAATCAGCGGGGCTCACACAGGCCACCATCAAAGTGTGGCTGTTGCCACCCAGTGAATCTGGAACAAAGCCAATTTTTTTTATTAATTACATTACATAACATCTCTACCTGAATACAAATGTGTGTTAGTTTATAATTGGGGAAAAAATTGGAGAGTATCAACACTAGATGAAACAACAACAGTGCATGGTGTTCAGTAATTAAAAATAAAATGTGCTACACTTTTCTGAAATTCTGTACCCTCGAGTCCATTTGGAAACCTTGTGCAACATTTTGACACTTGAGTGATACAAATTAGGTATACAAGGTGAACATTAAAACTTTCTTGGAAAGCAGTCTGACATAGGACTCATCTAAACTGCTCTTTGTTCTAGATTTTTTTCTCTTTAGGGGGAGAGGGGGGTCAGTTTGATCCCACTGCTGGGGGGGGGGGGGTTGGGGAATTGGTGTTTGACGCCGAGCCTGCAACTAAGGCTATGTCACAGCAAGGCAGCCAGTCCTGTGAACAGATGCCACATGCAGAGAAAGAACAGCATGCCCGAGATGAAAGCTCAACCCATGACAGCCAACCAACCATGTATTGGTGACAGGCGCTAATCGTTGCGCAACCAGACCACTCTGATCCCAATGCTGGTTCATCACTGAAAATTGCAACTACGAACATCAAATATAGTATAATCCCACAACAAGGAGAAGAAACCCCAGTTAAAGAATGGATGACTGCAAATCACATCTTTTAAAATTGTTCAGAAGCCATAAAACAAATTATTTCAAATTTGTATACTTCAAATGCATAAATTCCTAGTTGCCTGTAGTTTATCTCCATAAAGCTATGGCAAAAATAATCCAGTTATACATACACGAACCTATGCAACTGCAACTGTAAATGCATGCACTCAAATCATACTGATTCTGAAATGTTTACACAAAACTAAACCTATGCAATTCATTTCCATATCTCCCACATCAGTGCATGTGCATATACCACACCCAACCCCCAACCCACACACACTATACACACATTTCGCATCTCCCTCTTACCTTGCAAAAGGCGAGTTAACTTGGAATCTCTGTATGGAATATGACCTCTTTTGGCAGTGTCTTCACCTAGGGCACTGATGACATTACCAAGAGCCAGAAGGCCTTTGTTGATATTGACCCCTAAAAATGGATGAGCATTTTCATAAATTTCTCATTAATGTTTTTAAGTTACTGTGACATGATAAATTTATGCAAATTTTTCTTGTTCATATTAACAGTGAGAGTGTCCAGGAACCTCTGGAAAAATTCAACCACTGTCCCAGAAGTCATAAGACAATATTTTCATCAGCAACTAAAAAAAAAGTGCAAAGTTTTTAAAATTTTGTATCACACCTGACAGTTATATTTATGGAGAATTTTTATGCCTAGAATAAAGTGTCAGTAAAAAAATATTGCATGCTAGAGCAGCACTTTGACTGATTGACTGATAGCTGCCTAGAAATGAATGCAAGATATGTGCTCAAGAGGGAAATCCTGACAAGTTAACACAGTACTAAACTTCAAACAGGATTTTGAACAATCCTCAGACTTCTCACTTTTTCTTGCATACCTTCCTTAAATCTGTCTCCTTCTGCTCGAGTCTTTTTTGCTCTTTCAGATCCAGCCAGATCTACCAGGTGAAACTTGGCTTGCCAGCTATCATTTCTAAAACATAAAAAAACTATTCAACTTTTTTTAAAAGACTACACAGCCTTTGTTCTTTTCTTCACAGTTTCAAGTTTTGATTATTATTAAATCAACCCACGGGTGTTTAATCATCCCTATGTCACAAGATCTGCTTCAAAACACTGAGATACTAGTTGCTATTTTCTAATGCATGAAGCATGTTCTGTGTGATTAGGCTTCTACAAATATTAAGCTGCATAGGGAGATAAGCAGTCGTGGCAAAAATTAATTTAATTGTTATCACCTCACTTTAAACATGTCCAGTCTGAATTGTCATCCCCTAAACAACTATCAACCCCTTCAGCAACACTTTCACAAAATACTTACACATCATCTTTCTTAGCACAGTCAACATGAACTGTAAAGATGGCGTGCGACCGACTAGAAGTGTCATTCATGGCTGTAGCACCAGTAGTGCGATAACGTGCACCTTGTGCAAGACACTGAAGTGTTTCATCTAGGGTTGAAACATTCATCTCTTTCAGACCTTTAATCTGAAACAGATTTTTTTTTTGTACATTCAGCTATGCAGCATTAGATTTGAAATTCAGTTAAGCCAAGTTACTGGGGGTTTTCTTTTTCTTTTTTTTTTTGATTGTATGCACATCCCCATAACCACATTTAAATGCTTATAGCCAGAGTACGACTATCCAAATTTTGACATATCTAGCAGCACCAGGCAAACAGCATGCTTGCTACATGCATCTGAAATAAATGTCTTTACCAGCTTGTTGCTTTGATGCATCCTTCACTACTATACCTATTTCTTTTTGTTTGTGCGTAGGCATTTTAGGAGGATTACAATGTATCTTTATTAATGCTTATTGGAAAATTGTTCCGTGTGCTGACAATAACATTAGATCACCACTTTACATGAAGCATCACCATAGGTAATAAAAGAACATAAAATATCTACATCCCAAGAAGATCTCCATTTGTAATCATTTATGCTGGCATACTTAAGTCTCTTGGATGCTTTCTTAGACATGCAATTATTTTACAAATTCACTACCATATAGTGACATATACACCCTTTTAAATATTGAAAAACCACATTCAGTGATATTTCTAAAACCATGAAAAATGTAGTCACCTTTATTTCACCATTTATTTCTTCTCTAATAGAGAGTGGCTGTCTCTGAGCTGGCATGCACAAGAGATCCAGCAAATCTTCATTATATATCTGAAAGAATTATAAAGTCAGTTGTTTGATATTATTCTTGCTGGTTTTACCAACAGCAAAAGAAAAAAATCATTTCTTCTCATCCATCCTCACTCACCCGCCAGAATTTGCAGGAACTCACAAATCAACCAGAATTTCTTAGCAGTATATAGCCAGGTCAAAATCTTGACATGTAACTCATTGTAACAGATGCAGAAAAAGAGTTATTAAGTAGTGTTTTTTATTAAGAGGACAGCTGAATTCTTTTTTTAAGGTGAGCATTCATTTTTGGATTCCCATAATTATCAAACTAAACTTGTAAATCTTCTCAGTTACCTCAAGATAGGAAACTCTGACTTTAAAGTTGCAATCTGGTCGTTCTTGTATCCCCTTGAAAAGGTCCTTCAAGATACGAGGTATGATACCCATCATTTCTTCATCTTGTAATAATGAGGCCTCATAACATCCCCCCATAGAATATGTCTTCCCACTTCCCGTCTGACCATACGCCAACACAGTGGCATGGTAGCCTGCAGAAAACACAGAAACGCTGGAGCTGAAGCATTACCATGTTTCAGTAGTTTTTTTCTTGTTGATAAATGATATGCGAACATCCAGTATTTTAGCCTAACTTATTTGCATTTGGCCTAAACTGAATAGTACATATCCATAATACCTAAAAAGCATATTCAGTGTTTCATCTCTTTCCTCTCTAGTCTCTCACTCAGCATTCATAAACACATTTCATGCAATATGCATGCGCACACACTTGTGATTATAAAATTTAAAATATAAATATGTGATTTGGACTTTTTTTTTAAAGACATATACCTTTAAAAGTATTTCTGACAAGCTTTCTAACTGCTTTTTCATAAACATCTTGTTGATTGTCTTTGGGTGAAAAGACATAGTCAAATGTAAAGGCTTTGTCTTTTCCTATCACAACCTGGGGCTCATTCAAATTAAACCAGAGGCAGGTCTGACATCCTTCATTCTCTTCTTTTGGAATCAAAGGTCTTGCTCTCAATGCAACACGCACTGGTATTACTTTTCCAGACATCTGCAAAAAATTTGGTGTATAGTTTCTAATCAGATAAAAAGACCTGTTATCCTTCCACCACCTTTCAGTTTCTTAAACTGCATGCGTGCACAACGCAGGCACACACACACACACACACACACACATTCCAAGAGACTTGGACAAACGAATCATCTCAATAGACGGTACCAAGCAGATATATATATATATATATATCAAAAATAATATAACAAAACATGGGAAGGGATGGACAGCTGTTGCAAAAGGTCAATATGTGAATGTGATATAGGTCCTACTAATTATTAGTATACAGTGGTAATGGTGTTATGCGTATGGACTAATTATCAGTTACAATCATGACATGACATGGAAACTGTGACATACATTTATATCTTATTATTAGTATGCAATGGATGATGTTTTGTGTATGGACTAATTCATATCACATGGAAAATGGCCCTGGCTGAGAGTGACTGTGATGGCAAATGGACGAGTCCAAATTGACCTTGCTCATCTAATAAATGGTCGTCGTTAAAACTTTACAACGTCAACTAAATAGGCCTACTAACGATTTACTGAGTGATCACTACTCAATGCTTGTTAGTAGTTTCTTTGCTGTTCTCCTTGTTGACTGGGTTAGGATTTAGCAAATCGGATAAAAAATTTTCATTTATTTTAAATTAACAAATTTTGTTATGAAGTATTTTTACCTTTTCGCAGTGGTTTTACAATATTAAATCCATGAAACAGGAAACGCGATGAACAATCGATCTCACGTCTGTGATTCGTTTTGAAAGTTGAGGCATAAAGTACGCTTTTCTCTGATTGGTTGAGTGAAGACAATAGAGTACACGGACCTTCATGAAGGTCGGTGATAGAGTAGACTCCCCGTATACAGGAAGTAACTAAGCGAGTGTCTCCCCTTTATCACCTTGCCCCCAACGACAACGTGCCTGCTGCTGCATTACTGATCAGCTCATCGCTAAACTAGAACTTGTGCGATGATTCGTCTGTCTTCCAGCAGAGGGGCAGCAGGAGATCCAGAAATGGAGAGAAGGCGGATAGAGACGGAGAAAGAACAAGCTCGGTTGATGACGGTGCAGAATGTTGTGCTGTTTGCGGCTTCATGCGGAATAATCAGGGCATGTAGGTATATCAGTACTGAACCATTGCTAAACCCAAACCTGTAGACTAGTAGAGTTTGATTATGCAGATTGAAAAGGCAGTTGAATAACGTTTGCGGCAGAACTTTGATATGGGGTAAGACGTGACGTCATAGGCCGGTCTATGTTATTTTGTCAGAGGTTTGGGGTTAGGGTTTGGGATAGGGTTAGGTTTAGTTTATTAGGTACATTTGGGCAGTTGAGTGGAGCGAGCAGACGACAAATGCCGCGAGCCATTTTTGTTATGGCCGTCGCATCTTACCCCATATCAAAGCTGTACCACTTTTGCTAACGCTTACGAATACATAACATCTTTGCGAGTGCTTTATGTCAGAGAACTGACTAGACAGGCTAGAGCTGCTTTACTGCTAGTAATTTGACCTGGGGTACAAAAACTCTAAATTTTGTCAAGGTAGAATGAGATTATATTAAAGTAAATAATTTGCGTGTGTGGATCATTATAAACATTAACTCTTAAATGTAAAAATTAGTCATTGATGAAACATGATAGGCCTAAGTTTTATAGAGCGGAAGATGCTTACAGGAAATAGTTTTCAAACACTCAGATCTGTTTGATAGTTTCTTGTGCTTTGCTTTCTTATTAAGGGGGGATGGTAAGGTGCACTGCCTGGTGTAAAGTAGAGAGATGTGATGTTTCTAAATTTAAGGTAGGGCCTACAATCTCCTTACCAGTAGTTAGCTGAAGCAAACCCTTCCAAAGGTATTTAACTTACTGGACACTGGTGATTTACTGCTTTTACATTGTGTGACCCAATCTCGTTTTAATCAGAATCAGTAATTGTGCTCAAGACAAAAGTTGATTCAACTACCCAGCACAAAATACAAGTAGTACTAGCTTGCCTAGTTCCAGCATGCCTATATCTTTCATATCCACTTTTTAAATGTTATTATTTTGTAATATATCAACATCAAATCTTAGTATAATATAAAACAGTAATTCACAAAATAAAATAAAAGTTAAGATTGTTCAGAAAAATGCCATGCCTTTGTTAACTTACATAATAACAGTTTGTAAGTGCAGATGCTACAATTATAGTGTTTCAGGATTTGCTTTAAAGTTATTCAGTTTTCTTATAAAGAAATTTCTTCTATTCAGAATTTTTGTACCAGGGTTTAAGTGTACACAATCAGAATGGTTTATGTTGGTTTTAGATCAGTATCTGATAATAGGAAGTGTTCTATCTCAGATTTAGGGGAATTAGAATCTCAAACATAACCCAGTCATTTGGCATTAGAAAAGTTTTTGGTGATTGTTTAGGTATACGTATATATATTGAATACATGGGTTAAGCTGGAAGGAGATAGTGGGTAACACCAAAAATCACACATGTAATGTGTTGTACTTAATGTAAAAGATTTATAGCTGTAGTTGTATATTAATATGCAGGACTATTTCAAGGTTTTTCTTCTTTGAAACCATGAATCAAAACAGAAATGGGTTTTTGCAAAGGTCACCAGTCATATCGCCCCACAGCTTAAGTCAAATCATCTCAGCTATTTCCAGTTCATCCCAACAACGAAAAGTCAAATGATCCCAGGCCCAAAAGATGCATATAATAATAAGAAAAAAAGTGATAATAAAATGATGACAAAATCTTTCATGTAAAAGATTGCTTAAAGAGAAAAATCATGTTTATTCACATTGTAAGGTACATTCTCAGCATGCATATTGCCAGGCAGCCATTTTCATTTAGTAAAATGTGCTTAACTAATTCGCATGGCTGTTTTAAAACAGGCAGCTGAGCTAGCATATCTATATTGTTCACTGTGGCTGTGGGGTGGAATGACCGGTCCCCTTCGCAAAGACTGAGAAGGTAATGAAATACTTGAATTTTACTTGCACTCTTCTTAATTTTGCAGTGCCATGGATAATATCCCAACTAAATTCTTGTTGAATGTGCTATTTGGATCAAGCACTGAAGAGAGATCTGGAACTGATGCTCAGTCACCAATGAAAAGAAGGGCCCTGTGACATTATGGAATAATTAGTAGTAATAGAAATTGTTAAAGCATACTTTTGTTGCTTTAAAGCATTGCAAAGCAAGGAACTTAACTGTTATGTCTGCTAAGCTATACAAATAAAATGGTGAAATATAAATGAGATCCTGACCTTGTGTTGAATCTATAATCTTATCTAATTAGCCTAAATTTATCCATTGATATACTGCTTGTTAATGTTTTCTGTATCTTGGTCATCACTTGTTTTTTCTTAACTGTTAAGAAAAGTAACCATGACCTCTGGCAGCTAAATGGTCAGATGGCATAAATAAAATGGAGTAATATACGCTTCTATCCTTTTGTTAAACACGCAATGACAATGACCAATTTCCTTAATCCCAATAGGCACTTTAAACATGGGAAATATGTTAAATTACTATGCATAAAAAGTTCTAGTTACAGGATATAAAAAAAATTATGAGCAAGCTACAATCTTTAAAAAAAAAAAAATTGTACATCAAGACCATCCATATGCACACCTACATCATCACACACACACAGGTGTGCTGTCAGATTGATACTCAGGAACAAGTCGGTGCCATGGCTTTTATTTAATTCTCATTAGCAACATGAGAAAAAGTATGTAATACATCTTTGACCGTCAAGAATTGCCATTTTTATGGGAATTTATTTTAAGATGGTCTGTGCATTGGTAACCAAGTGTGTGTTCCTGTCTTCATGAAGCTGCTTGATAAAGCTTAGTCCATGTTACACGCCCCTTTTAAAAACAAATGTTGGTACATGCAGTGACTAACATTTTCATAATGAAAATTTTGGTTATTTAAAATACCTTGTAATATTTCACAAAATGATGTATAAACAATGGTCTAATAATGTCTAAATAATATAATTAACCCCTAAAGATATCCTTATACATCACAATTATAAATAATATTTTTGTGTTGTGATACTGAGCTACAATGATGGGGTGAGAGACTTGCAATGTGTATACAGAGTTCTTGTATACATTGAAAAATTTGCATTTCTTCACCCTCCAAATGAACGTGCCTCACAGGTGTGAAACGTTTTTGCATAGGAGGCTCATGATCATCACACACAATCACTATTCATTGCATTTTTAACTTGATTTATACGAGGTAGACATTAAAACAAAATGTTATTTTTTCTAAAAAGACTAGGTTAAGTCCTGTGAGAGTGAAAGCACCAGCAAGATATGACTGGCTGTGGAAAGCAAATGCCAAAATGTAAGGTGTATGTATAGCAGGATACAAGATTTCATTCACGTTATACAACTGCAGAGATAACTACTGCACAATCACTATGGAGGCATACACTTGCAAAGTTATCCGGTGTTTGATCTCGGCTAACACAATCGAAAACAGACTTCTGGAAGTGGGAACATGGACCGCAACGAGACTTGTAAATTTAGCCAAATAATAACTAATGTTATTGCTTTGTAATGCTATACCAAACTCTTGACTATTTAGAACACTAAATTATTTGCTTCATTAGTCTGAAATCTTATTTATGGAGTTATAAATCGTGAAATGCAAATAAATATTTAGATCTAAGATCACAGGTGTTTGCATGCTTCACCTTGTTTCAGGTATGCTGTTCTTTCTTTGCATGTGCCATCTGTTTACAGGGCTGGCTGCCTTTCCGTGAAAGTTGCTGGTTCGCTGTAAAAGCGAATCCCTCTCCCCGATCACCTTGGTCTCGTATATAAAATCTGTATGCATGGGTAATATTGTTTGGTTTGGTTTGTATATCCAATTTTGCTCAAAGTCAGAAAACAATAACATCATTACCTTTTTTATGCACTTTTCTTCAAAGTGCCTTGAGCAAATCTAGACTCTTAATGGACTGAAGCTTTTGTCTGAATGGCCTATAGCATGAGAACTGCTCGCTACTCATTTTGCTTTTTTTTTTTGATACACCTGCCTGCGGAAGTGGGAAAAAAAACCTAAGCCGAAACATTTGTCTTTTGCTCAGTGGCATCCTACCATGCAGCAATATGAACCACCTCTTGATTGTGGAAATATTGTTATTAATCTCACAGACTCTGCTGACAGTCATTGTCATTCTTGAGACCAGAAGTTTCATGCTGACTAGCCTTGTTCTAGTAGTTAACTGACAAAAAATTGTCTGCAAGCAGTCCAGTGATACAAGACCACAAATAAGACTAAATAATAATAAAATTGTTTAACATAAAGGATAACCTTACTATCAGAAGCCAGCTAAAAGTACTTTACAAAAAA
Organism: Marisa cornuarietis; assembly: GCA_004794655.1. Taxonomy (NCBI): domain Eukaryota; kingdom Metazoa; phylum Mollusca; class Gastropoda; order Architaenioglossa; family Ampullariidae; genus Marisa; species Marisa cornuarietis. The sequence continues at coordinate 3,522,617 of SMMW01000575.1, forward strand.
ATAAAAATAATAAAAATCACACCGGGATCTAATACTGGCAGTAGTCACATGGAGAGTACTTAGCTTTATGCTAGAAGATGGCCTTAAAGATGCAGACTTTTTGTTTCATTAGTGGAGTGGTAAATATGTCCACACCAGATAACAGTACTATTCCAATTACACAGAGATCAGAAGTAAGGTTTATCTCAAAAAGTAAACAACAGATGAGTTCTCCCAATGCAGACCATAATTGAAAATAAGAGTACAATTTTTCAAAGAATAATGCAACCTATATCTTCCATCATGAACAAATATAACATTCAGCTCAGAAGCTACAGATCGCCTGTAACTGCTGCTCAGACTAAAGACCCTGACCACACTTTATTTTCCAGTTTGAACAACAGTTCCTATGATAAGGCCACTTAATAAGTGCTAATATGCCAAAAATACCAATTTTGTTGAACCTCTGTTACCACATCACTTCCGATGACTTTCAAAGTCATGTATCTCATAAAACAGCCTCAGATTCTGGTATATGTGTGTTGTCTATTTTTGTTGTTTGAATCCAACAGCAGAAGTTCATTGTTGTTTCTTTGCCATGAAAAAAGTCCCTTTTTACAATAATGAAATAGAAAACCAACTGTTATTTTCTCTTCTCAGAATGATTGTCAGGAACACCTTTTTCTGTTAACAGATGAGCAGCAGATGTGTTTTTCATTACTGAAAGATCTGGAACACCACTAATTTCAAAGTCAAGCAACATTTGGCCAAGTGCCTTGCCCTGTAATGTAAATAAAATAAAAATGGTCAAATCCACCTCTGCAAAGATAAAATGACAACAGTCTTATGAAGTAACTAACATAAAACTGCTTTACTAGTTTGCTTGGCCAACATTGGCCACATCAGCATAATTTTTGTTGTACTTCACCTAGTTCGATCCATTTTACAGATGACTATAGTGTATCACTAATATGCATTCTCTCTCCAATGTATGACATGTGATTTGATCCTAAAATTCTCTAGTAGCTGGCTCTTTTGAGAATGTAACAATTTTCATGAATGATGATTACAGTGAAAAATTAATTCATGATGGATAACTAAAGAAGTCACATAGCCTACCTGAGGATCACTTCTGAGGGAAGCGATTCCTCCACCACCTAGCACTTGGTGAAGAACAAAGTTTAAGCCACTAATGCCAGGAACATCAAACCTGCCAAATCATAAAAACAATGCTTCTAGTTAGAAACTGTAAATTCTTTATTTATAGCATTTAGTCAGATATCAGTCAATTTTCAATTGCATTTGAAGAAGAAAAAGAATAAAACTGGTCTAGTTGCAAATGTGTGTAAACTCACAAACCAAGAATAAGTATGTTTAGTTTTCTGTTAGCCAGTCATTAATAATAAGGGTGATGATTGAGTGCTATACCCAGCAAAAGCCAGGCCTACTGTGCTTTACAAAGAAGACAAATATAAAACTAGTTCATGATTAAAAAATATATATTGCTAACGGATATAGCGACATACACACACATATAAATATAAATCCTTAACCACACAAACACACATCCCTACATACACACAAACACAAAGGCATGTACACACCGACACACTGTAAGTGCATTCAACTGAAACAGAACTGATAACAAACTCCTTGCATGGTGATTAAGAGCAAAGATGTCAGAGCTAGTTTAAGCATCCCTTAAACAGGAAAGTCTCCTGCACATTTCTTCAAGTTTTAGCAGAACCAGCTAGTTTAATGGAGATTAGAGAGAACTGAATTCCACAGTTTCAAAGCAGCATCAGAAAAATACCTTTCAACCTTTGTTCCACTGCTGTTTGAATAAAGATGGCTGAAGTAGTGTTCCACAGCCTCCGTAGTGAGGGCTCGCCTTATGTATGGGAGATAGCTTGGGTCCCTAGCAATCACTCCTAGAAATTGTTATGTTAAAAACCATTTATTAGTTTTTCTATTAAAATTAACACTGAAAATCTGGAAATCAAACTGTCTGTCATGAGATAACTCGAGGGGGTAGGTAACAATCTGCCCACTTAGTGTCTAGAGCGCCTTGTTGACAAGCCTGAGGCCCTTTGGCGAGGAAGTAGGGGGCGTATGTTTTGGTAGGGACGCCTAAATGACGCGTGGGGCAGACAGCTCTAAGTGATTTCGGCCGCCATGCGTGAACGATGGCTGGCTAACGTCAACAAAGTCTGGGGAGAAAGTTATCCTAAGGCGCGCACCTGGTTTTGCCGTCAGACCACGTAAGAGGACAGGGGGAGGGAGGTTTAGCCACCTGACCGCAACCACCTGTAGGCGTGGCCTGTGGTCAGAGAGAGATCTCCTCCTGTCGTTTGCTGACTCTAATTGTAGCTGATTGGATGATGAGTTATTGACCAATGGCATCCCTCGATGTATGTATCTGTGAGAATGTGGAGAGATAAATAGAGAGACAAGAACACACTTCACTTGCTTTTCGGCGAACGTTTGAGTGGGGGAGCAACGGGTCACCAGCCAAAGCGGCTTCAGCTTTCTAACGCCAGCTACACTTCTGCCTCGGACCAAGTCTTAGCCACGAGGGCAAGACTCGGGAGGAAAGAAGTCGGGTTAGAGAACCTTGAGAGAAGGAGGCAAGTAATTGGCGACGGACTGTCAAGACTGCCTGCTGTTGTCGTGGAGTGGAAAGGGATGTGTGACTGTGGGCTCGCTCTACCTGTGTGAGAGGTAGAGGCTCAACGTTGAGGCCGCCAGAAGTCGTCGGGTCTCGAAGGACTGAGACCGTCTGTGGTGGTGTTTGCGTGGCGGCTGTACGAGGCATTGCAGTCGTCGAGGAACCCACGTGTGTACCTCGCGTGGTACAAGGCTCGAATCTGGGTCACCGAGAGAAGCAGTCGTCGCTCTCCGACGTGGTGACAGTCCGAGGGAGGAAGACGTCAGACCATCAGACATCACTTCGAAGGGAAATCGTCAGTGTGTCGTGGCAGTCAACTGAAGTATTGGACTCTCAACAAACCAGCTGTAACAGAGCTAAGTTGGTGCGCTTGCGAGTGTGTATGGTATTTGTAAAGAGAGGCAACAGCACTGTAAAATCAGAAGTACGCTCTTGCACGGATAGTATTGGGACCCCCCTAGACGAGTCCATTTGATTGTGTTTTGCTTGAAATGTTTTGTATGAATAAATCTTTTCTTTATTGGTCCATTGAAATCACACGTCGTTGAGTATTGTGTTCGGGGAAGAGCAGGGGTGGGGGCTCGTGAGCCAAGTTGTGTAATTGAATGACCGACGTGTGATTATCGTGCTTTCCCCTGCAGTTAATGTTGACGTGGGCGGCTAGTGTCGAGTAACTAGTGCCCACGTGCCCTTTCCCCGGGGCCAGTATTCACGTTCTGGTTGGAAGACCAGGGATACTGTCACACTGTCCAGAAGTTAGAAATGGTTTCTGGTTGTTTTTCTTAAAGGGTGGTAATTTCCCTATGACATGTTAGAGCTTGCTAAATGTACATCTAGAAAGTACTACAGCCATCAACAGTGAACTCTTAACCTTTATTGATGAGTAAGAGAAACTTTTTTTTTTGCTGCCCCCCACTCCATCAAGCCCAGTTCTATGTTTGGCTATGTGATACATGCCCCATGCATAAATGGGCTGAACTAGCAAAAAAAAAAGTTTCTCTTAAGGTTAAGAGTTCACTGTTGATGGCTGTAGTACTTTCTAGATGTACATTTAGCAAGCTCTAACATGTCATAGGAAAATTTAAAAGCACACAATCTTTTAATAGAACTGAAAACTCAATCTTCAGACAAAAGTGATTCCTCCTCATATGGTAAAATGGATGCTAACAGATGCATGCAAGGGAAAAAAATAATTAACTGACCAATGTTGGCATCATTGCCCTTATCTCCACTGCGTGTGTAGGCAAGATCTTCCAGACGGAATATGCAGTCACCAATTGGCAAATCTTGTCCTGTGTATGGAAATTGTCCATCTGTAGGGGGATATGCCTGCTTCAGATATTCAGCAGTTGGTGCATCAGGAGGTTCAAATGTCTCTGCAAAAACACCATTCATCTCCAGTGATATCTGAAAAAAAGATGATGATAAGGTAAATGTTGATGAATGGCTGATTTCTGTTACAGATACCTAACATGCATCCACTACTAAGCAGCAATTGACAAAAAAGGGCAGCCCCCTGACCTATTGGTTGTTGTTAAGTGAGGTGTTAGAGGCTGCATTTTTCTTCCTGTGATTTTCTTGTGAGGTCAACACCCATCTCCTCTCCTTTGTTGCCTTATTTTCCCACCTGTCTATGGCATCATGTTCCCATTTAACAGTTGGGTCAACAGGGAGCTGCACTATACAATAAACAAACTGTGCACCACTGCCATTAGACGCCAGTGCTTTAAAAAACCCTAGACGGTCTGCAGCAGGAGGAGCAGAGACAACAGCACATAGGCACAGGAATGTTCCTAATCTTCCAAGAAAGATAATAGAGAGTTTGAGATTCAGCGCTTGCACGACGCGTGCGGGAGCGGCAACCTGTAGCGTCATGGGAATTTGCGCCCTACATCATCACATCCACAAAATCCAACCAATCGCTTTCTCACAATAGGTAGGCTTAGAGGCTCGCCGTTCTCGTTGCCGCACACATCTCCCTACGCGTCGTGAATCTCAAACTCTCTAATAGTATCCTGCCAGACTGCTACCTTTAAGAATGGTTGAAGAGACAACTTCACAGTATACCAGTTTGAAAAGTCTAATTTTGAGAATATGAACAATGATATAATGTTCAATTTCTTCCAGTGCCGCTTTGGCAAGAAGAAATTTGCATTCTGATTTTCTTGTCAATGCCTCTCATTACTATATGTTCTAATGAATACAGTCAACACCATTTTTTCTGAATTTAAAGGTAAAAGAGAAATATCTAAGAATCTTTTACCTTCATGTTATTTTTTGGGTACAGGAAGGAAAAGAACTTCAGCACAGGTGATCTGAATAAAAATGAAAGCATGTTCCAATGCAAAAACCAAATATTTTAATGACAACAATATCCAAAAGTGACAGCTTCAAGGTATATCACATTAAAAAAAAAAAAGACCACTGAGTACAATTCAAGATATTTATAGAATGCAGTTATCTGACAACTTAAAGGCTGTAACAGCATAAAAATTAAAAACAAAAATTGGATTATTTGCATAAATCAAGAAACAGCTTTATTGCCTGCAACTATTAAGTACAGAGCAGCGTGGATATAAAACATTTCCAATGTTTCTGATTGGAAAGAACCGTTTTCTGGTAGAAAGTAACTATGAACTGACATTTTTCAGAAATAAATAAGTTCAACTCAGTGGCGTGCCCTGAATACACCTCAGTCAGTCAACCTACAGTTGTGGATATATGTGCTTTTTCTCTTACCATGTAAATAAGCTTCTATCTTAAAAAGTTCAGCGAATAAACCCAAATAAGCAGTGATTTATTTTTCACTTATTTGCATTTTCCAGAAGATTTCTGGTTGTCATCTCTCTCTCTCTCTTTGCTGCAGGTGAGTGAGTTTCTTAATTACAAAAAACAAAAAAAAAAAAATCAACAGACATATCCATTAACGTTTGTTAACTTGGTTTCTCATTCTTCTTTGATTTTTCCTAGTTTGTTCTACAATCAACAGTTCAATAAACAACAGGAAAGGTAGTCTTACACTTTAGGTCTTCCGCCCACTACTCCACATAAGCCTGGAGCTGTTCCAGAGATGGGGAAAAAAAACGTAAAAAGGGTTAATTTCCACACAATATCAATTATGACTATTAAATGACATTTTGGAGGTACTTATTTTTAAAAGTGTGCAAGCATACATAAATTGATGAAATATTACCTTGTACTTGAAGGTCCCTAAAAACAGACTGTTCTCAAATTTAATATACTTTAAAGGAAACAGCTTAATAGAGAAGGATCTTGCTTCAGTCTTTTGTCAAGTTTACTTAACTTCTTCAACTTCTTGCAGGATGTTTCCTTACTTTGCTAAATTTGTTCTCAAGTAACGTCGCTGTTGTTTTGGTTTTAGTTGGAAAGATATCATTCCCCTTGATATTATTTCACACTATGGGGGAGAGGGAAGGGGGGATGAAGCCAGAGTACCCAGAGAAAACCCGCAAAGTCCTTCCCCGCAAACAGATGTCACATACAGAAAGTATCCTGAGAACTGCAGTGGTGACAAGCCACTATATAACTCATGCCCCCCCATCCCAAACAGCCCAAACAGGCAAGGTCAACATAGTCCTTTAGTGACCAAAAAAAAAAATGCATCAGTACCTGTGAAACAGTTCATATGAATGCTAAGGGAACAATAACTGTCATTTCTTTAAGTGCAATGTGCAAGACAATATGCATGTTTATAAGAATTGGTACTTACCCATGCCAGTTCCCGCTGGGGCAACTTCTCGGGAAAAAAACTCAAGGGCCTTTTTTTGATTATGGGTCACTGCCAGCCACATAACTACCTCCCTTGTTTTCTATGTAATACAAATAATAAATTCAGGTCTTAGAAGTACTGGAAGAACTGATGAAACATCTAACAGCTAATCACTTCCAATAACTGAACATGCAATTTTGGAATAAAATTACTCCTTTCTGAAGATGTTATAATCAGCATCTAGACAGAGCATGTAGGGGGATTATAAGGATAATATTTGTCACCTTGAAGAAGTAAGTGTTGAATATTAAACACCTAGATCTAAGGGTGCTCAAATTTCAATTCAAACACTTTTTGTTTAATAATGCATGCTATTTCATCTAGCTTCTAATGCAAAGGTTATTGTCATCTGCCATTAAAAATCTCAATGGCATATAAGTGTCCATTAACGGTTCCCTATCGATTCGACTAGGGTCATTTCGACTAGGCTCAGTTCGACTAATGGTCGTTTTGACTAGGGTCAGTTCGTCTAAGGTCGGCTCGACTAAGTCGTTTCGTCTAATGGAAAAAAATTGAAGTGATTTGACTGTTAATAAACGATTTAAATCTATCATGTAAATAGTCCTAATTGTCACAGACTCAACAAGCACTCAAATGCCCGATGCCGGCAACGCATCCAACTGTCCGTAAGTTTAAAAATTGGCGCGCACATGTGGGAACAGTGAAAAACACGTGCTTATTAAAGATGGAAGAAAACTGTAAGAGAGAAGAAGAATAGGGAGAACACTGCCAAAAATAATGTCAAGATAACACATACAAATAAACGTCCCTGCAGAATGAACAAATTAATGGAAACCCGCGCAGCGCCGTACAGGGGTGCAACCACAAGTAAGGCGGCTACAACATAAGACAACCCCCTCCCCAATGCACCTTATAACGAAAGTTGAAGTGAGAGTTGCAAGGAGGCAGACTGTCATGATGCAGTCTGTGTCCTATAGCATTTCATGCGTCCTATAGACGACTCGACTGTTAGACGAAACGACTTAGTCGAACGGACCCTAGTCGAAACGACCGTTAGTCGAACTGACCCTAGTCGAATCAACCTTAGTCGAAATGACCCTAGTCAAAACGACTGGTTACCCCATTAACTGAGCATCACTTCATTAGCCACCACAGAATATCAATATTTTCTTTTACAGACCTCTGTTTTCTTATCTTTCTCTTCTTCAATCAAAGCATCATGAAAGCCGACTCTATCAAGGAACTCCATAAAATCTCTACCTGGCTTCTTGCATGTGGTCCAAACATGTGTTCTGTCCCTAAGATCTGTACTTCCACATTGGTAAAATCTTCAAGGTTGAGCTGATGAAAAATTCTACGACATCTGTAACAAATAACCACACAGAGCATAAAAACTTGACACGCAATGTTACCACATAATTTAATAAATTATCAATTGTTTGTGAAATTTATCCTTGACTGTATTTCTGAATATATCTACAATGAAATTAGAAACCGACAAAAAAACAACAACCAAAAACAGATTCATTTAATATCATTAGAGAAAGAAACAAAGCAAATACAAATTATAATAGGGACAGAATCCATTAAAGTCAGAAGCATTTAAAAATTATCAACACTTGCCGCTTAAGGATTGCTTTTGCTGTGAGTTCAGCCTTCTCTTTGGCACGTCCACCCCCAACAGTTGCTACAGCTGTAGCACGATAACCATCGAGATAAGTAGCACTGACCTTGCATATAAACAGTAAAAGTATTCTATTTATTTTCATAATTGAAAGAGAAAACCATGCTTTGGGTTAATACAGTTCTTTGGAGGACTAGCTAAATGTGTGCACCCACTCTCACTTACACACAGACACACTCGCATATATATATATATATATGTGTGTGCACAGACGCATGCCTATGCTATACATTTCTTTGGAGGACTAGCTAAATGTGTGCACCCACTCTCACTTACACACAGACACACTCGCATATATATATATATATGTGTGTGCACAGACGCATGCCTATGCGTGCACACAAACACTCTTTCACTTCCTCAGACATGCACCCACTAATATTGCTTAAGTTATTTTGTTTTTAAATCACCTGTTCTGTATGCTTTAAGTGCATTAATTAAATAACACTGACCTTATAACACATGAAATTCTAACCTATAAATCTGCTCACTTTGTATTCTCCTGACGGAGGACTTCCTCTAGCACCAGCGACAAAGACAGCATCATTTGGAAGCTCCTCAACTTCCACATTAGTGAAATCACAAACAACATCAGGCAGGAAATACAGCGCAGGATTGGCTACTTCATATAAGAGTTGTTCACACACTGTTGCTTTTGAGACAAGACCACCAGTTCCTGGTGGCTTTGTGAGAACAAACTGACCATCAGAGCCACACATTACAATGGGGAAACCTATGTTGTCCCTGCAACAGCAGCATAAAACTGCACCGTAGAAAGTTTATTCAAAAAGGCCAAAACAAATTGAACTGACACATTGTGGGTTACTGGCTAAATAATCCAACAATCTTTATAACTGCTAGAGGATGTAAAAGCTTTAGTTTTCACTTATATAATGAGCGCAGTTAATGAAAATTGCAACATCTCATATTTTTCCAATCCAAGGTGGCAAGAGACTGACATTTAAGAAAATAATCAAAATAAACTTCATTATGGTGTTGAATAAAACAAGATTGCGACACTCGCAGGACACCAGGAACCCCTACTATCAACAGTCAAGCGACGTAAGATGGTCTTCTTTGGCCATGTGACCCGGCACGACACCTTGTCGAAGACTATCCTTCAAGGCACCTTGGAGGGTGGCCGACGCCATGGTGGCCACAGAAAGAACTGGCTTACGAACATTAAAGACTGGACTGGTCGTCGTGTACAGGACCTGCTCACCATCACCCACAATAGGCAAGAGTGGCAGGGCCTGTCAGCTGCCGTGTCTATCCATGTGCTGTCGGACCGACCTGACCCGACCTGACCGACCGACCGACCGACCAACCGAACGTGATTTACAAAGCAAACTTTGATATTCAGTCTTCACTGAAATTTTAGATTGTATCTCTCTGAATATTATCAAGATGTGTTGTGCATCTGTAGGTAAGTAGCACCATGTTATTTTATAACAAAATTTTCCAACATTACCACTAAACCAACATTGTTAGAGATTATCTTCTCCAGTAACTACCATGAAAGGAAACAGCCTTCAGGCACAACCTCAAGACAAGCTGAGAGCTGTCAATACCTTGATCAGAACTGATATATGAATGACAATATCAAATCTCACTTGAATTGTATGCCAGCAGAATAACACTATTTTATTTTTAAAAAATAGCATTCAGTTTAGAAACACCAGAGACCTAAATGCCAAAGTGGGAGATGACAACGCCAAAAGGGAGCTCATCATGGGAAGACATGGCGTCAGCACCTGCAACGAAAATGGGGAGCTCTTCACAGACTTCTGCGCTTTCAATGACCACGGCATTGGTGGCATTGTATTCCCACACAAAAATATACACAAAACAACGTGGACTTCCCCAGATGGCCAGATGGAAAACCAGATCGACCATATAACGGTTGGTCAAAAGTGGAGAAGGAGTCTCCAAGATGTCAGAGTGAGAAGAGGAGCAGATATTACTTCAGACCACCAGCTCCTAATAGCAGTCTTCAAGATCAAGCTGAAATCCTTCATCGATACAGCAGGCAGACCACACCACAAGTTCAATACTCAGCACCTCAAGAACAAGGAGACAAGGGAAATGTATCTGTGAAATCAAGAATAAGTATGAGGCCCTTTCAGGACTGACAGAAGAATCAGTGGAAGAACACTGGTCAACACTCAAGGGCATTTGGAAGACAACCTGTACAGATGTTTTAGGGAAGAGGGAAAGAAAACATAAGGAATGGATGACTCCAGAGACTTTGGGAATGATTGAATCAAGAAAGGGACTGAAACAGAAGCTTAACCAGTGCCAAGACCAGCAAGAGAAAGAAGGTCTCAGAGCAAAATACTGGGAAGCCAACTGCCAAGTGAAGAGGTCAGTAAGGGAGGATAAGAGACGCTTCACCCCTGAACTGACAGAGGAAGCAGAGACAGCAGCCATACAATCAATCAATCAATCAATCAATCAATCAATCAATCAATCAATCAATCAATCCTCTTTGTGCTATTTGCACATAAGGCCTCAACCAGAGCCCGCCACTGATGTCGATCGGCTGAAGCCCGCTCCAGGCGACCCCATGTCCAGCCCTTTCCTTTCATCTCCTTTTCCACTGTTCTTCTCCAGGTTTCCTTCGGGCGGCCTCGTTTTCTTCGGCCATCTGGAGTCCATCGTAGGGCAATTCTGGAGAGGTCTGCTGTCTGCTGGCGGAGCACATGTCCAATCCATTGCCAACGCCTTCGCTGAACCAGCGTGGTGATGGACTCGGTTTCAGTTCTTTGGTGGAGTTCTTCATTGGTGACGGTGTTTGGCCAAAAGATGTTAAGTATAGCAGCCATACAGGGAAACGTGAAACGATTATACAAAATAACACGAACTCTGTCAGGCAGGAGTGTAAACCCAAACAAGCCGGTGAAAGACAAAGACGGCAAGACCCTAACAAACGATGCAGAACAAAGAGACCGCTGGATGGAGCACTTCGAAGAGATGCTGAATTGACCTCATCCACCATCCTTACCTGACATACCACCAGGAACTTCACAACTTCACGTCAACACCAGCCCTCCCACTAAGACAGAAATCATCAAAGCTATCAAAAGCATGAAAAATGGCAAAGCAGCAGGCCCGGATGGCATACCCCCAGAAGCACTAAAGACAGACCCAGAAACACTAGCAACAATTTTACAGCCTCTCCTACACAAGATCTGGGAACAAGAGCTAGTCCCAGCAGACTGGAAATTAGGTCACCTGGTCAAAGTATCAAAGAAAGGAGACCTCTCCCAGTGCAACAACTCGTGGGGGATCATGCTACTGTCCATCCCAGCAAAGTCCTGACAAGCATAATACTAGAGAGACTGAAGAAGGCACTAGACAAGAGACTGAGACCAGAACAAGCAGGGTTTTGCCAGGATAAGTCATGCACTGACCACATTGCAACCCTCCATATCATCATAGAACAGTCCATCGAATGGCAATCCTCCCTTTTGTGGATTTCGAGAAGGCCTTCGACAGCGTAGACAAGGGCATCATCTGGAGGCTGATGAACCACTATGGTATTCCGTCTAACTTCATAAACATCATCCAGGGATTGTATGAAGACTCATCCTGCCAAGTTATCCATAACGGCAAACTCACTAAACCTTTTGTAATGAAGACTGGCATTAGACAGGGTTGCATATTATCACCGACAATCTTCCTGATGGTCAGAGACTGGATTATGCGTACGACAACCCAAGACAACAACACCGGTATCCAGTGGACCTTCACCAAACAGCTAGAAGACCTGAACTTTGTAGATGATATTAGTCTCCTATCTCATCGGCAGCAGCATGCACAAACCAAACTAAGCAAGCTAGCAGAGGAAGCAGAGAAGACCAGCTTAAAGATCAATAGAAAGAAGACCGAAGTGATGAAAATCAACAACAAGCAGGAACTTCCAATCCATCTTCAAGGAGAGAACATCCTAGAAACCGACCACTTCACATATCTGGGGAGCATCGTTAGCAAGGACAGTGGAGCGGACGATGACATCAGAAGCCGCATAAACAAGGCCACCAATGTGATGGCAGTCCTACTGTATGGCTCTGAAACCTGGAGAGTGACAAACACCATCAACAACAAGCTCCAGACCTTTACCAACTGATGCCTTCGCCATATTTTGGGAATAAGATGGCCTGAAAAGATCTCCAATAGCAGCCTGTGGAAAAGAACTAACCAGAATGTCACTAGTCAAGACATCAAAAAGTGCAAGTGGGGCTGGATAGGACACACACTGCGCAAACCAGATGACACCATTGCCAGGCAGGCACTTGACTGGAACCCTCAGGGGAAGAGGAGAGTTGGGAGGCCAAAACAGACTTGGAGAAGCGCAGAAGAGAGCGAGGCAAAGGATGCCCGAACCACATGGGCCCAACTGAGGGGGGCTGCCCAAAACCGGGTCCGCTGCGAGGTGTTGTTGCAGCCCTATGCTCCTGGAGGAGTAGCAAGGAATAATGTGTTATCTTTTCTCCTTCACCCACATGATATAATTTGAGATATAATCTAAAAATTCCATAGGAATACATGATTTGTTGTCTTCTTGATCAAGAAAAATGTGTAAGCATTTAAAAAGAACAGAATTAACTACAAAAATCTTCAAAAACTGTGTCAAAATTTGAAGTATACCCAGTTTTCAATAAATAAGATGTTAAAATAATTATCTGATGTCCAAAATAATTAAGATCTCTGAAAGAAGAAAAATAATGGCTGAAAGTTTGAGGAACTATTTTCAGAACAGACTAATGATTTGAACAAAAAAACTGAATAAAAGACAGAAAAAGTGGTTCAAATTTTTGCTGTAAATTCAAAGAAAGTAATTGTTCTTCTGGTTTAATTAAATTTTTTTGGTCTCTGAATCTAAAACAAAACTATTCATTTCAAATATAGAACATATCTTTTACAGCAATACTCCCATCAACTAACATGCCAGGGAACTATGTTTTAAATGGTGCTGCTGGGAAAAAAATTGGGATTTAAGTAATCTTAAAAATATGTTAATATCCTCCTTAAATTTCCTAAAACAAATCTCATTACATTTGCATGCTTAAAAAAGTGAAAGGAAAGATAAATAATTTACCAGTTTGGAACTTTGTGCCAGTCAGTGAAAATGCCACCAGTTGCCTGTGCACCACATTCTATCAAATGACCAGCCAAACTGCAATCAATATGTAGGAGAACAAACCCATGCTGTGGTGTTGGAACTTACTGCAATATTTCAGGCAGGAAAGGAGTTGTCAACAGAATTTAACATGAATATGGATAATACTTTATGTTATGTTATGCTGCGCGTCTGGTGCTTAGAGCAAGGAAACGGGACCATGTCACTCCTCTCCTTCGTTTTCTACACTGGCTACCCATCCGTTCTCGCATTCAGTACAAACTGTCTGTGCTGTGTTTTAATTTCTTTGCTGGCTCCTGTCCTGACTATTTCTCTGAACTTCTCATCCCTTACTCTCCGTCCAGACAACTACGCTCTTTGTCTGACGACCGTATCCTAACTGTTCCTGTCACCAGAACAACAACATATGGTCACAGGACTTTTGGCTACTGTGCTGCAAAACAATGGAATTCTCTTCCTTTCCATATCCGCCACCTTCCTACAACTGAATCTTTCAAATCTGCACTGAAAACGCACCTCTTCCTTGAGCATTTCTCCTAACACAGTCCGCACAATGCTCGTCCTTCTTAACCCCGCCCCCTTCCCTCTTGCTACTTTACCCATCTTTCTCGCAGAATCACTATATTTTTCTGTTCCTGTTACTTGATGCCTTTTAATGTTTTCTGTTTCGTCAGTACTGTCGTTTTCTTTCGTCCCCTTTGTTCTGTGTCTACTTAGTCCACGTCTCTTCCTCGTTTTAAGCGCTAAGAGCATGCTCTCTATGAGTGTGAATATGCGCTATAAAAATCTTCACTATTATTATTATTATTTATTATGTTAAACTATGATAAAGGCATCAAACATAAGAGTAGATAAAAGGTCCGAAGCATTTAGTGTGCATCTGTGGAAGCGAAAAAAAAAAAGGGGGTGTTGTAATGGAACCAGTAAAGTGTGCATGTCTTCGCCCATCTTTAACTGTACAGACTCAACATATTATGTAGAGTGATATCCCTTATCCCTCATTGAGTGAGGCAGCTCTCTAAGTTTTCTGTGTTTGTCCATGTTCTGCTTTTGTCAACAATTACTGGATCTGCCTACCCATGTGTGTTCCTGTGTGTGATAAACTGTCTATGGCTTTCTACTTCTTTTACTTTTTGCTCGACAGATGGGATAAACTTTTCCAATAGTCTACACGTACCATCCTGGCACTTCATTTGCAGTCTGTGACTTGTTTGCTTCCTTCCCTTCAACACTTGCCAAGCATCAGTATAGAAATTTGTGAAACACTTGTTTTTACAGTGTGATGTATGCATAATTAAGTTCTGCTTTGACTTCTTGGCTTTGGATACCTCAATGACAAACAATTATATTCAAATCTGCATTGTTGTCCATGAGTGAGGTGATAGCCCTTTAGCTAACTAGGTACTGATGATTTTCCTTTGCATATTATTCTCCAGTCTCCAGGATGCTTGATCACCATGCTGCATCTTAACTGAAAACATCTGGCAATTGCTTGGCTCTTCTTGGCAATTTTATGACTGGGTGTTGCTATGCCTGGTACATTCTTATGGCTTATACAATGTTAGCATTTGATATGGTTTTTAAATGTCGTTTAGTTATGTGTTTGATTACATGTCTGTTTTATCATTGTAAAGAAAAATAAGCTTGCTTAATAAAATTGCGCTGGATATTATACATTATTATTATTATTATTATTAACACATGGTTTTATTCTTGTTGCTCAGCATATTAGGAGGAAGCCAAAAAGCAGTTATATGTCTTTTCAATTGGAAAAAAAAAATCAAAATCATTCATAACAAGATCTACATTATATAAAAGAATTTGACGAATTATTTTATAATACATTAACTTAAGAATTTCATCCAAAAAGTTTTAGTTATCCTCTACTCTGAGTATTTTCTGTAGATAGGTTTACAAGATAGTTTATTTCATCACCTACCTGTACAAAAGCTTTTAAGTTTTATGTTCTCTTACCTGCCTGCAGCTAAGAGGTCATGCTGATCCATTGTCCATCCATACTAGCAAAAACAGATAAAAATCAGAATCTTTATTATGCACTAAAAAACATCTGAAGGACGTAACATACTGCTTAGGCACCACCATAAATTGTTTTGTTTTTTTTTTCCCTTGGGACAACAAATTTTTTTTTGTTGTTGTTAATCTGCTGTCAAAAATAACAGTGTCTTTGCTAACAATGGCAATGTTTATGTCCAGTCATTTTTAGCTTTCATTCATGCTACAGATGCAAAAAGTGATCATAATTCATAGATAAAAATGTCTTGAGGGTGGTATCCATCTTCTGTATCCATATCCATCTTCTGTAACAATGCTTCCAAGAATTATTTCAGGACATCCAGTTACACACTTTGGTCACAGTTTACTGTCACACTGAAAACTTTTTACCTTGTGAATAAGTGGGGCCAGTACCATGGCACTATCCACACACCGTCCAGTAATAACTACATCAGCCCCAAGACTTAAAGCCCTTGCAATAGGTCCAGCACTGAAATTAAACAAATATGTCTATATAGATTTTCCCAAGTCTTGCATGTGTAATGATTTGAAGAATACATCAACACGATTCTTTACTGTGTACTGTTGGCTTCACTAAATAATTTAATGTTAGCATGTTTGACTTTGAAGCAGAGATTCCAAATGCTGTGCCCTGTAAACGGTGTTGATAAGAGAGAGAGAGAGGAAAAAAAACAGCCTTCTTACATCCATTGTATAATTTGAACACATTGTAAAAATGTGCTCTGATTGTGTTAGCATGTAACAGAACTCATGATCTTCAGTTTTGCAATGTTCAAACCTTAGATCTCAACAAAACATTTTTAAGACATGAATAAAAATCAGACAGTAATACAAAGATGAATAATTTTATGCGCAGTGAATGGCTATGCACACATATGCACTCACCACTCTCTGTCTCTCTCACACACACACACACACACACAAAATTCAGCACAACCACTGGCAACAACATTTTTCAGTAAATGAGAAAAAACATTTCTGTATTGCAAAATAATTGCATTTCAACATTAAATAAAGGTAAGAAACATAAATTCTGAAGATTAAGCACAGTTGTAGGCTTACCCCAAATATGCATTCATACTGTGTAAAGTATCAGGAAAACTTTGTCCTGATGACATATCTGTAATGCCTTGTTTTGTTAACTCTCTAACCTGTCTTCAAGAAAAAATTTTTAATAACAGAAATGAATACCTTACATAAAAATGACCATTATTTATAAGGCAGATAAGAATGCATGCTTATAAACACACACACACACACACATATGATGCTTTGATTTTTAAAACATTAATAACTTTTTTCAAGCTGAAAATCTGAATCTGTATTTTTAAAGTATACTTTGATACAGCAGATTTAAATAAATGTATCCACATGTGTATCTATTAGTATGCATGCATATGCACATAAATATAAAATTTATACATATATTTGTGTATTTCAAGATTTGATTTCTCAGAACTCTAGTAAGCTTCCATAAAGCAGCAATAGAAAAAAATCATCACACCTGAGGCATGAGATCATCACCAGTGATGACAGCAATACTGAGTTCAATGCCAGCCTCTTTGCATACTTCCTGAAGTGCTTTTGCACAGCCAGAGGGATTAATCCCCCCTGCATTACTGATAATCTTGATTCCTTTAAGCAAAATCATGAAAACTGCCAGGGCAAAAGTGTTTATTGAATCATGGTAACTATTATTATTATTGTGGTAACTGTTATGGGGAGTCATGACTTTTAGCATAAAGAATGTATAAAGCAATGAACTATAGCTGGTGTTACAAAATCAGTGTTATTGCAGGCTGTTCCCAAAGCTACTTTATAAACTGTGAAAACAGTTAAAATCAAAATAAACCAGAAGAAAATTAAAAATTAAAAGTAAAGAAATAAATAAAAGTGTCAAAGCAAAAACCCTCATACATGTCTTCTGTTGATCCTGGCTTCGTACCCAACCTCATCACTTAAACACAAAACACATATACACTCTCTCTAGTAATGACAGAAACTTGCCTTTTTTCTTGATGTCCTTGATGAAAGGAGCCATGCTTACTGTTACAAAGTCGGGTGCATATCCCATGTTCTGAAATCACAGGGGCCTACTATTAATCCATTTTGAAGGAATTACTCTTGCACACCATTCTTCCAAAGATGATAGTCTCCTCACCTGATTTTTGTGCTTGGCAGCAACAAGGAGAGACATTGTGATTTCTGACAAGTAGTCGAAGACAATGTAGTCCACTTTTGCACCATAAATCAACTGGGGTGCTATAATTACACAAAAATTGCTATACTCAATACACATCTTCAGTTTTATCCAAATTTTAAATAATGTATTTGATATTTATATGTTTGACTTTTACATTTTTAAACAATTTTTCTTTCTCTTTTAAATATAAAGCTGTGTTTCTAATCCATAAAATGCAAGCGGTTTTCATAACTTGGAGATCACACCCTTGCTTAAAATTGTTGGGGTCGGGTAAATTCCCAAGATAACAATTACTGTAGGGGTTATAGGGACTTCTCACATCGAAATTGCAAAACAGTTTGGTTGTGTTACTATTATGATCTTCATTCCTTGTGTCACAAAATTGCTTTAGCTATTAGTAGCATGTTTTATGTATTTAAAACTGTCATTGACACTTGCATGCTGACTAATAATGAAAATGTCTGGTTTTATAAGTCTGGTTTGTATTAAGACATTGCAATATGACATTCAGTCTATAAACTCTTTTGCATCTTCTGACTTGCTCAGATCCAATTTGAAAATTTTCCTTACACATTTCTAAACAATGCAATAAATTTTGAAACCACAAAATAAATTCTGCTGACATCGATTTTTTTAAAGTATCGATCATGGATCATGGCTTGATGGAAATCAAATAATAACTGATGCAATAAATTATATAAGGTTCTGCAAACTATAGTCTTAAGCTCCATATCTTTCAATAAAGTTTACTGGTCCAGGTAAGTCGAAGAGGCTTAGTTCATAAATGTTTGAATGTCCGATGATATATATGCAGACGACCTTTGAACTTAACGTCAAAATGGTAAACATCTAATAAACACAGAAAGAAAAATAAGGTCAGAAGTTTTATTAAACGATTCAGCTGAAAATCAAATACATATGAAGCCCATAAAATTGTACATTTTCGTAGATGGATTTATACTAGTAGTCTAAAACTTTATCAGCAATGCAGATAACCTGAGTCCAAATGTTCCAATAAAGTATAAAACAAACCTGCGACAGCTGTATCGCCCCAAAATCCGCTTGCACATCCTATATTTACGACCTTTCCTTTCAGCAAGTGAGAATGGATTGTACGGATTGATGAATGACGACTGCATAACTGAGAAACAAGTAAAGTTCTTTTTTGCCCAAGCAGCCGACGTAAGTAAATGTAAGTGGCCATCGTGTAATCATGCGATGACGTATTTCCGGTCACATGACAAACAAATTTACTTCTGCACAGAACAATATGGAGGATGATGTGTGCTCACTTCGTGATCGGCAGACGCGAAGATGAAATCGAATGCAGGGAATTCACATACGCTTTAAAGAAAACTTCTCTGTATGGTACAATTTTTTAAACCTAACATCAATAGTTTTGTACAGGAAAAGCTAGTTTTGTTGCTCCAGAAATCATGGCGGAGATGGTATATGGAACGCATATCGGTGGAGAGGAGAGCCATGTAATGTCCGAAAAAGTCCAGTCACTTGCAGCCACTGTCTACAAGGAATTTGAAAAGGTTATTTCGAGGTACGATGAAGACGTTGTTAAAGAACTCATGCCTTTAGTTGTTGGGATTCTCGAAAATCTCGATGCCGCCTACGTTGAGAAACAAGAGCTTGATGTTGAAATTGAACTGTTGCGTGAAGATAATGAGCAACTGCTTACACAATACGAAAGAGAAAAACAACTTCGAAAAGGGGCTGAACAGGTATGTCCTCGTATTAGACTTTTCATAATACAGAAAATGCTAAATTTTAAATTTGACCCAAAGTTGTCATTTTTGTATTCCAGATTCAATCATTCAGAGACTGTCACTGTGTGTGTGTGTGTTGACGCGCGCTTGCTTGCGTGCGTGCAGGTGCGTGATTATATCCATTGTAATGATGCTGCCATTGCTGAAGGATGCATTAAGTGCGATATTCTTTAGCACGTATTCCACAGCTCACCAAGCATTGAATGCAGGAAGCGAACAGAACATAAATGTACTAAAAATCAAATTCATTTCTTACTGACATTCCAATTTTATTGATGGTTAAGTAGGGAGAACTAGAGTATTGAGTATAGTTTGGATTTGATATATTTTTCTTCTATCATTTTATCCTGCTTTCTGAAACTGAATGAAAATTAGTCATTAGGTTCACATAGCCATATAGCACTGTGGACAAACAATATTATGAGATATGTAGCTATTATTAACACACCCATGAATTTTTATAATGAACTTAAATTTTGGGCACAGATGCATTATACAATAATTTATCTATCATGATCACCATAACAAAAAAAGAAGCAGGGCATATATTTATGGAAATCATGTGCTATCATGCTGTCTGCTTCACCCAGTCAGAATTCTAATCCTTTCTAGCTATAGTGTAATTACCTTGAATATGTATTTGCATTAATCATGCTAATAAAAATTAGTCTAGAGATTGACAAAAGAATGGCCATGTAATTGAGCTGATGTGTTATGTAAGCTTTTGAAAAGTATATTTTGACAAGCATCTTTGGTTCTTAGTAGCAATGTATCAGAAATATGTGGCAGAAAGTCTGCATGAAGCTGTAAGGACATCACAAGTTCATAGAGATCATGACAAATTAAAAAAACAACACTTGCATGGAGTACCATTACACAGCTTATCAACAAAAATACTGGGTCAGGTACCTCAAGTGAAAGCTGCTTGCAGAGATTTCCATTTAGCACAGTTATAAAAGAAAACTAGTACAGGGTAACACTGGAACAATGGAGTCTGCAGTTTTGATCTTTTTATTATTATAATCAAGCTCAGGAAATAGGCCACTTTATTGCTGTGAGATGTTATATGAGATGGCCTGTTAAATGGCAAAGAGAAAATTTAAGACTTTTTTTTTAAAGACCATGTGGTAGTCAGAACTGACAAGCATGGTTATGCCCCTCCCATAAAAGAGTTTATGGTAGAGATCTTGAGAATTGTGGTGTGAGGGGATTTTAGGAGATAGCATTAATAGCTAGCCTTTGTTAAAACATAAAAACATACACCTTTTAGTAAAGAAATGAATGTTGACAACACATTGGTTTCAGAATGCAGTATTTAGACTGAGTTTGAGCTATATGCAGCAGGACCAGTCTATGTATTTTAGATTGTGTACTTTAGATTTTATCATCAGGCTGCTAACCATTGAGAGGCATAAATCCTTTGATCCTCTTTCCATATATTATACTGTACAAAGAAGAGTCCATGGTTAGCTATGTTCTTCTTTCAGTCAATATATTAATGTCCTGGAAACCATTATTTGGATCATAACTGATAACAAAAATAGAGTTATATTTTGTACAATGTGCAATCAGACATATCAATTAGAAAGAAATAAGTTCAGTTGATAGCAGTATGTAAATAAAAATTTCAGAGTATTCCACATGTCCTGCCTCCCAGTGATCATTTGATGGTGAAAACCCAAGTGATGAAAGAGGGTGGGGGATGTGAAGGGATGTAGCATGGCTTTTGCTTTTGTATTGATGGTTTCTGTCTGCAGAAATACCTTGAAATGGAGGATGCCGTGGAGGGTGAAAAGAAAGATTTGGAAGACAAAGTGGAAAGCTTAGAGTCCATAGTGCGCATGCTGGAACTCAAGTCTAAAAATGCTGCTGATCATGGTACTGTTTTCTTATCACAAGCACTAGAAAGAATAAGGAGGAACAAATGTTATTTAAGAGTTTTGTTACTTTATAAATATGTAAATATTTTTGTGTATTATTTCGTGTATCAGTTAAATTAGGTTTGTGCTTAAAGTATTATACATGTTTTGCACTGATAAGAAGATATTTGTTGGTGACAGACTAGGACATTAGTGATCTAGAAAGTATTGAAATATAGTAGAAATGAGTATAAAATTCTTATGACTCAGGACTTTTGCTTTGTTTCTATTAAAATTTTCATTTTTTAAACTTGTGATGTTGCAGTAAGTCGATTAGAAGAAAAAGAAGCCGAGATGAAGAAAGAATATTCTAAGCTTCATGAGAGATATACAGAGGTGAATATTTTATCTGGTTGTGATGCTAGCCAAATAGAACCTCTTTACATCTAATTATGCACAAGTACAACAAAACTTCTTTAGAGAGGAAACACTGGCATGGAAAGCCAAGGCAATCTAGGTAGTCTGGAACTGCAAGCCTTCAGGATTGATGTTTCAAAAGAAATATTATAAGATATTTGTAAGATACACATGATTCTGTTCTGTGATACACTAAGGTGTTGATAAGTAATTGTTTCTTTCAGCTTTTTAAGACCCATATGGATTACATGGAGCGTACAAAAATACTTATGGGAACAGACAAGATTGCAGAGCTAAGTGGAAATAGCCCTAGAGTGAAGTAAGTGTAACAATTTTGTAGAAGGCAATAAAGTTTTTAAAAAAATTCTTTAAACATTTTCTGTTTTTGCTGTCAAAGCATTAAATAGCTTTCAGCTTAGTTGTCGCCTGATCATTTTTACATTTACCAAATGTGTCATTTATAATTACTGCTTGTACTAGTTTTTTCTGGAACAACATCCTTTCTTTATTTTTTCCACAGATACTGTTGATTACTTCTTAAAATCACAGCTTTTCCAGTCTTTATACCAAACCTAACAGTGACCTACTCCCCTCCCCCCACCATACCCACACACAATTTATTTTTCAGAAGTGTTTTGAGTGTAATCATTTTTTTCTTTGGTAAAAGCGATGAGTGCCCTCATCAGGGGAGATGTGTGCATATTAACATTGCATATTATTATTGTTGTTAATATATTTTTCTGTTTTCATTTTTCTTCTAGGGGTGGTTTTCATATGCCATCCTTGAGGCCAGTGAGCATAGGACCTGGCATTACATTCCCCTTAGATTTACACAGATCTGAAGCCAGTCCCATGGGATACGATCTGACATCGCCTCAAAGTGCACGAGACTCTAATGTTAGTTTGAAGAGTGAACTCAGTGACCTTGACTCACCAGAGAAGGTCAAGCACACCAAAGAAGCTGCCGTCACAAGTGATAAAGGACAACTCACAGACAGCATTGATGTCACAGAAAAGGCCACAGGTACAAGTGAGTATAATACTCAACAAAATAGGATCATCATGTGTGTACAACTGCATTTGCCGAAGTTATGGTCTTTATATTTTAATCTTGAGAACTGGTGGTTGATTAGCGGAAACCTTTCGGCACCTCACATTTTCCCATTCACCATCAACTCCCTCCCTTATTTGACAGGACATCAGCGGACAATAGTAAAAGTATGAACCCATAAAAAATATCTGAGTTTTAGGCCACAACTTTCTGTCTGGCTATTATTCTGTGTCATCCAGAACTTTCACTTTTTTATTTGTTGTACAATCTCTACCGTTTATATTGTTCATTACTTGATCAGCTCTCAGAGCATGACACTGATGCTGTGGTACACTATATAAATACTTTTTTAAATTAATTTTTAGAACACTTTTATAAATTTTATTTAATCTTATATGGGAAAGATTAGGCTGCTTTGCAAAAATCTCTTCATCTTTTCTCTAAACATATTTTCTGCCACAATTCATTCCGAAAACCATGTTGTAGCAGTTAGGAGGGTTAAAGCGGCAAGCCAAGGCATGGTGTCTTGTGTTTTGTAGCTTGAGTTATATTTGCAATTTCTGAATGAAATCTTAGCTCTTGTAGTATACTTGTAGTTTTATTTTTAATAGTTCAATGAAGGATCGTTTCATTTCTATTTCTGAAGAGACTCTAGAAAAACTATTCATGTTGCAAGACCAACTACAAGAGAATATACTTGAGTTATTCATTGCATGTGCTTATCCGGGAATGCAAGCTTTTGCACAGGTTGTTTTGGTTTCCATTCCAGATATAGGTTCAGGGATTAAGGTGCATGCATAATCAGAAGAATTTTATGAACATTTAAAGTTGTCTTATTGAAGAGAAGTGCATATGTTTTCCATAAAAGTAATAAAAAATAAATCTGGATGATCAGTGATTTGGTGTATTTCATCTAATATCTAAAATATGAATGAAAATGTTTCAGGCTTTTCTTTTTATTTGGGTAAACCATGTTCATGATTTATTAAGTTAAGGGTGAGGGTTTGAAAGGCAAAGAAAAAGTAAAAAAAAGACTTTAAAAAATTCAAGAGGCTGCTGAATATAATAATGTTTTCCCTCCATTTTTAAAGATTTTTCCAACTTTCTACCCACCCTTTAAATAACAATCATATGCTACCATTGTGTTCAGTGTGTAAAGTGTGTAAAACTGCATGCTTATACTTTGCAGTCACATGTTTTAAAAAATACCATTTTATAACCAACTGTAAGTTTTTGCATTTTATCATTTGATTTTTTTTTTAAAAAAAAAGCAAAACCAAGCATGTTGCTCTTTCATTATACCAGAGGACACTATGACTTCGTACCATGTGAGGTTGGCAAAGGGAGATAAAGAAATTGAGATGATGGCTTTATCATCAGAGTACTTTAAATGGTAGTGTTGTAATTTCAATGTTGTGTTTTTATTCTAACCTTACTGTGCAGCAGATGCAGAGTTCTTACACTGCACATTGTCTTTGATGCCTGGTTTTGCTTCTTTGTAGTAGTTAAGTGCTGGTTTCTTGCAGAGGTCACAGAATATGTCCAGCTTATTTCTGGACGTCAGATAAACTATTACAGCTGTTTACGATATTGTTATTCACTTACTGTGATATATCACAATTTTGGAAGATTGTGTGTTGACCTAGGTCCTGGGTTGAATATTTTTGTCAGATAATACAAACCATCTTTCGAATAGTTCAGCTACAGAAATTGCCTTTTTTATGATGTGGTCTGCACTTGTGACCTCAGCATGGAATTTGATATAGCTTGAGTAGATTTTATTTTCTTTGCTTGATAAGTTATCCCTGAGTTGATTTCACCCATTTCTTTTGTTTTTCTCCCTTTTGCTTCTATGCCTGCTTGCCAGCAGCCCTCACAGCTCCTGTTGCCCATACCTCACCTCCCCAAAGCACAGCTAAGGAAGAAAAAGCAGATCAAGCTACCGAAATCCCAGCCCCATCTTCAAAGAGTGTTGTAGAAACCAGAGGGATGGTCATTCAGGAGCAAGGGGCTCCCAAGGTGGCCATCCCTTCACAGATTAGGCATGAGGAATGGCTGACATCAGGGCACCCTAAGGAGGCAGTGGTCATGAGATGCATACCTAGTGGTGCGGGGGCTGTGCAGCAGCAAAGATCCATTCCATGTGAAGATGATGGGTTTGAGGACGATCAGTTGCCTGGTGAGTCTGCTGCTGTCCTCCACACCAGTGCAATGAAACTGCTGCTGGGTGACCATTCGCTTATCTAGAAAACCAGTTGTCCTTAAAATCATCAAATAAGTTGCTTTAACCAGCATGTGCTACAGAGTTTTTAATTGTTTAGCTTCCTGGAAAAGCATGTTTTGCTGAGCAGACTCCTCCTTGAAAGAGCCCTAGTTGCCTTTTATCACCTTAATAAATGACAAGGTGTTTTGAGGTTTGAATGGTCGCCAGTGGGAGGTTTCTTTTCAGATATGCATGTTAAGTAGGGATTACAGAGTTAAGTTATGGACTTTGTCACTCGTGGTGTGTGTGTTCTATAGAAGTTATTTTTCTCTGTTCCAACAGCTGACTTTGGTAAGTGGGAATGTGAATGTAAATATTTGCAATGTGTATGGAATTTGTCTTGAAAAAAATCAATGACAGTCCTTTTGTCTCATTTCCCCATGCATCCTATCTTTGGGGAGAAAAATATCTTGAGTGAAACATTGGTTTGCTTTGAGCATTTAATTTGTGATGTTTCTGTGCATCTCAGAACTAAAGAAAGAGCAGATAGATTTTTAAAGTTTGATGTGCCTTACAGTGCAAACATTTTGCATGCCTCAGCGTTTCGTTGAGTTTTCAAGCATTCATTGAAGACTAATTAAAACCCCATCTCTTTTAAAATAAGTAATAGGGAGTCTTGGCAAATAATAAAATAAAGCAGCAGCTTTTACTCAGGTGTATGAAAAGAGTTAGTATATATACATATTTTAAAAATATACAGATTAAAATCATAGAATGTTTTATGCTTAAGTGTCAATTAAATTTTGTAAGAAATGCTACTTGTAGTGTTCAAAAGAAAGCAGTTTTTTAGATTTAGGACGGAATGTAAAATAAATAATAATCAAAATAAAAGTATATTTATTCGGAAGGCTCTAAAGAAATATCTTTACCAACATTGGCAAATAAAGCCACAGCATCAGGTAAAGCTAAAATGCTAATGCAGCCTTCAAAGACACTGATCACATGGGCTACAGAGTTGCAGATCTGAAGCAAGCATGATGTACTTTCCACTAAGTATTAGTTGCAGAGCCTTTATAATAATTTCTAATGTTTATATAATTTTGACATCAAGTCAACTTCAACAATTTTTTTTTTCTTTTTCTATTCCCCTCTTCTTGAAAACATGGGGTCCTGAAAATATCTGGTGAGTTAAAGTTGTATGCTTGTGTAATTGGTGGCATGTTTATTTGGTTTTAATTTGAAATTACAAAGTTATTCATTTTATATCTAATATTGTGTAAATTGCTGCAAACATTGTTGTAGAGCGTGTTGTGTGTAGAATCGAAGATTGTGTGCATAACTGCAAACATTATCGTAGAGCATCAATGTGAAGTCCTCGACCCCTTTTCCATCGCCTCCCCTTCCATTCCCATCATGCATTAGGTACTTAAAATTAATTCTATGCTAGCATGTTCTTACATTGATTCTTAAAGTAATTTTTGTACTTGTTCATGCTTATGGTTGTTGTTACTCGTTATTTTTTGTTGATAATAACTCAGCATGCATTATGGGAGAGCATTTAAAAATTGTAAAGTCTTCTGCATGTGAAATAATTGAATGTATATTAGTATATTATGGCAAAGTTACAAATGTTGCTAGCCATTTGCTGCCATTTCAGAATATTACTTGCCTAATTCTTATCAGAGCTTAAAAGAAATGTTAGTCATATCAGTTATGCTTTGTACTTGAAATTACGTACAAAAGATAAGTTTCATGAGAAAGAAAAATCATTTACAGGTTGATATTGGATAAAACTGTTGTGATGAAGATATTGACTAAATTCTTTTATTGGAAGTTATTTATAAGATACTTTCTTTGTGATTTCTGAAAATGGAGTTTCTGACCGCCTAGTCTAATGCATTTAGAATATAGATTTTTACATGGCTTGAAAAAGACTAGTGGTTATGACTGGTGTAAACAGATAAATTTGGGCTAGCTAGTTTAGTATACAAAATTTATATTGCATGCAAAAGTTCTTGCATGCATTTAATATACTTTTTAGGTAGAAGATTTTGCAAAAAATTATTTAGTGATTCTGTTGTAACTGTCCCACAGGATTATCACAAACTCTGGCACATATAGTGGCCACAACTCCAGAGCTAGAAGAGTCACAAGAGTCAGTGCTGTCCCATAGCAGCAATGGAAAACGCAAATCTGTGTAAGTGCATGAAATTTAGAAAGCTGCAAGAATATTTGTTTTATGACTGTTTTTGGCTATATTTCTTGCTGTGGTATACAACTTTGTATCTATTAAATATTTCACCCTCATTCCTAAATAGCTACTAACAAAGTGGATTTGTTTTCTGGGAATCTAGATAAAAGTAACTCAGCCCCCACGGACATATCTGTGCAATAAAGCTGTAGCTATGAAAGCATTCGCGGGTGCGAACTATTTCGGAATAGGTAATGTTATTAAAGTACTTTAAGGTTATACCCTGCTTTCAAAAGACCTAAATAAAATATAGACAAAATCAAAGCTGATGATGATATTGCTTAACTATTTTCATCCTTTCATCAGGAGAAATGACAGTTCTATTTTTGATGAGCTGACAGTTCAGGGAACAGACATGATTGCAGAGGTTGATTTTGGTGCAGACATCACAGGTGAGACTTTTAAGTTTTGTTGTTTGTGGAGTAAATACTTTTTGTAAGTCATATAATAGTAAACTTTAAAATCAAATGTTATGAAAATAAGTGGTCTTTGTCATTTTTAATAGAGTTAACACATTTTGCTGTAAAATGCTACAGTGTTGCAGCTAAAGGCCCCCACCCCTATTTCATGCTATTCCCACCTGCTGAATTTGTTTGCAGTTTTCCCCAGTTATAATTAATTGCTTTCATTGTAGCAGTCATCTGGGACTTGATAGGCTGGCTACAAACAACCCAGTAAACTTTACCACAGTTGATTTAAAAGAAAGACATAAAAACAAAGAGTAACCTATGACAGAGTTTTTCTTAGCTATTTACAGAATGTTATTTATGTAATTTATACATAACTTCATTCTGGAATTTGCAACTGCAACTTTTATGTCTGACACGAAACGAATGAGCTAAGTGAAGACCAGTTTTTGTGTTTAGGAGTAACTGTGATTTATAGACAATTTGATGCCTTTGTGTCAAGCGTTCTAGTCCAGGATTGATGCATAGTTTTCTCAAAGCTCATCTAACTAATCCTGTTATTGTTAAAATGTTGAGAAATAGAGTTGTTGCAAAACCTTCGATTAGCATTTTTATCAAAATAGGTGCGGTTTTGGGGCAGTGTATGAATTTAATACTTGTAGATTTGCTGTGGGTGCTGATGGTGACTAATATCAAGTGGCTTTGCATTTTGGCTGTATGGAATGTCAGCTTGTAGACGTTTAGTTTTGAGGGAATGTGCACTGATAACCATCATTCAGCATAATAAAAAGAATTGCCCTTGATTGCTTTCCAAAAATAATGAATGAATCCTCCTCTCTGGCACCAACACAGTTCTTATCATAGATTATTTGTGTGTGTGTGTGTGAATGCTTTGTAGGGTTTGGTAAAGTTAAGAATGGTGGTAGTACGATTGGTGGGAACAGTTTCCATGGTCATATTTATAAAAATTATATCTTGTCTCACATAGTGTTAAATGTTTGCATATGACATTCTGACACAGTATAGCTAAACAGTGGCCTTTTCCCCCGTCAACATTTTTTAAGATTTTAATTTATCACTTTTATGAGATCACTAATTTATAGACTTATAAACTCCTTATTTTTTAAAATCAAATCAGACCTGTGTATTTTCTTCATATTCCGCATAGCCTAAAATTCCCATTTTGAATTTTAAGGAAGTGATTATCTAATGGATTCACCATCAGATACCATCATTTATGGTTGGTTATAGTTTGAAGGCTGCAAAATATATGAAGAAACATAATAGTGCGTACAGAATGTTCTTACACAGGAACTGTGTGTTGAGCATATGTTAATGATTAGAATGCTTTAATAGTGGAAACTTGAGAAAATGAAAAAAATCATGGCCACACAATAAAAGAATGAATAAAGTGATCGGCATACCAGTTTTAGAAATTAGTTCATAGTGGTAATTTCTTGTTTCCCTTTGTGCTACATAATTTAGCCATTCATAAAAACTGTAATTCTAATATTTAAGTTGATAACACCAAGTCTTTTCAAAGGGATACTTAGTGCATTCGTTTTCTTGCATACACACATGGGATATACAAGCAATTGTTCACATTTGTGGTAGCACTTTTAAGGTGCACAACATATTCTGCACTTTTTGAAAAACGGAATGAAGACAACTTAAAAAAAAATTGCATTAACTTGCTACTTTATCTGTCGCTTTTACTGCTCATTCTGTTTTATTGCTTGTATCCTTTTAAAAGCAGTGTACAGTTCCTTGCTGTGTTCGATGCTGGCATAGCATAAAACTCAGCTAACTACCATGTTTGAGCTTTGCAGTCCAGACACAGTTTTAAGCCTAAAGCATTAGATGATACTTCATGCATGCCTTTCACAGCTGTCGGTCAAACAGGTGTTTTTTTGGTACTGCAACACAAGTACTGTACATGGTAGTTAATCTGCACAGATGGACATTAACAGAATGCTCCAAGAAATATGCAGTCTATACCTTTGTAAAAAATTTTTTTAATCCTTCCACTGCTTGTGCACATTCATCATAGGCCGTGAAGTGAACCCTGCAGATTATGCTTCATCAGGTAATTTGTGCATAATCTCTCTTCTTGTATGCTTGGCTTAGCATATGTCACAAGCAATGTGCTTTCCTCTCTTTTTTTGTCGTAAATCATACAGTATTATTATGCCCTTTATATGTGCATGCTGCTCAAGTGTGTGAAGTTTTTTTTCCTCCACCTCCATAACATATATGTGCATATAACATATATTTATGATTGTGAACGGTGGTCATTTAAAATATTGTGCAGATCATTGAGCATTGTGTGGGGGAGAGAGAGACATTTGTTTTAGAAAGTGAATGTATTTACTATATCCTCTTAATTTTCTACTTGAGGTTGGCTTTTTAACGTACTTGCTGTTGTTATCTGATTTTGTTTATTTCATTATTTTTCATAAAGTGCTGGTGTTTATTGTAAGATGCTTTAATTTTGTTCTTCAGGATATTCGCAAAAGCTATGAAAAATCTGCTCATTATATTTTGCCCTTACCAAGCATCAGTCTGTGTTAGTCTGTGTGTCATCAAATATATCATATTGGCTTTGGGGTTGTTAGTAAAGTGATTAGTAAATTTTCATCTGCAAGAAGTCTGTTAGTGTAATTTGGTCTGTTGATGTTTTTTGAAAAGTGGCATTAGGTATAGGGTTTGTAGTAGTCATTACCAGTTATTGCATTTCACAGGAGGTATTTTTCTTATCTGCATTTTGTTGAATAAGAATGGTATAGCTGTGTATATTTTCTACATTAGCTGAGAAAAGTTCATATAAAGGGCATTTTTTAAAAACAAAAGATGACATGTGATTGAAATCATTGTGAATTCTTTCATATGTGAAAATTTGTCATGTTCTCTAGATCTTTGAATAGTATGGAACAGGACTGTATGTGTAATATTAGTTACATCTATATTGGCTCTCTATGTAAATACTTGTGCCTTAAGTTAATGGCATGCTCTGCTGAAGGCATGGCTAGAATGGGAATGTGAGCACACCCTCTGTCTTGATGTTGTCTTGTGCCTGCATGGCTGTGACTGCTCCCTTGCCTCTTTCAGACAGTGAGGAAAATGAGCAGGAAGAGGAGGAGGGTGAGACTGAGAGAGACAATGATGCAGACTCTGGTATGCTGTCGTTCACACTCGGGCTTTTCTCACATTTCCTTTGAACCTGTCTTCACTTTTTTTTTTAACTAGTCATATAACTGTGATGCCTGCCAATATAAAATTCATGGATGTTGTTGCCTGTTGTCAATTTTGATGTGATTCCTCGCACACACAAATGAACTGCCAGTAGAATGCTCCTTTAGGAATAGGATAGTATGGAAGGGGAAACTCTTGTTTTAGACCGAGCCAGCAACAAAGGTTATATCAGGGCAAAGCAGCCAGCACTGTAAACGGATGCCACATGCAACGAAAAACAGCATGCCCAGGATGAGATCTGAACCTAAGACCGCCAGTCCTCACTGTATTGGTGACTGTTGCGCCACCAGACCACCTTGAAAAGGATAGTGGGCATATGGAATTCCTGTGTGATTCAGCTATTACAATCAAGATGCTGTTTTAATAGAAGCTTTTGTGAAGAACAAGAGGGGCATAATGCTGGGGATCCTTTGTGTTGTACACACAGTTTCCATGTACATTTATACATCCTTTGTCAATTGATTCATCATCATCAGCTTATAAAGTTATAAAGTACTTAGTAGTTGCCTGATGAAGCCTGATGAAACTTTAAATTGAATCAGTGGATTATTTCGGAAATCTTGCCAGATGCCATCGTTGAAAGCATCTCTACCCCACTCTCCTCTCCCACCACTCCAAGTTTCAGAAGTAAATAAAGTGTAATCAGGATTTCAAGCAAAACTAAGGCACTCATTTTTTCTGTGCACTCACCACTATTCTGAAAGATAATTCTCTCCATTCAACACAATGAAGAGAACTTTTCAAGCATGATGTCCACTTCAACAATATAAAAATTTACTGTAAGAGATACACTACACACAGTTAACAGCAGAAAGTGCTCTGAAAACTGCCATTTCCAATTGTCCACATTTGGCTTAGCATTGGTGAGTAGATCATAAATAGTCAGTTTAGGTTACATGACTCTAAGAATCCAGAGAGCAGCAAAGAAAATAGAGAAAGCAGCTGTCAGGAAATTGAAATGACAAAGAGTCAACTTAAAAGATAAAAAAGTATATATTGCACAATTGAAGGTGCAACAAGCAGAACACTTACATCATATCTTCATGTGATAACTGGATCTAGTCTGTTAAAGCAGAGCCTTTCATTTTATCACAGTTCAGAAAGTCATATCCCTTTACATTAATGCAGAAGAGTAGTCACAAGAAAAAACAGTCATCAATTAAGTAATTTCACTGTCATCAGCCATTAGGTACTTGGGGAAAACATAACTTTCTCTTTTCCCACTTTTAGCATTAGCTTTGAGTTTTAGTCTTGAGGGAAGATTGTTAGGCATCAAATCTAAATGTAGATAGTATTTTTTAAATAACTGTGTACATTTGCTTAAAGAAGAAATGCTCTCGTATTTCATAGTTTTTGTAGGTTATTATGAGTACTATATAAAAAGAGCTCTCTTAGAGAGGAATTAATGATATAAATTAAGAATTACCCTTTTGATGGGTTGCATTAACATCTGATCCTCTTTCTGAGGGCAATTCTGTGAATGAATGAGATACAAAACAAAGGCCACACTTTTGATTTATGCTCGTTTAAAAAGCTTCAAATATTTCCAGAAAGAAACAGTTCACTTTTAAAATATGTAGGAACTTTTTGCAGAAAGTGAAATGCACTAAGGCTGCTAGTGCAGGGAGAAGGTGTATTAGTGAAATATGTTG
This sequence comes from Marisa cornuarietis, assembly GCA_004794655.1. Taxonomy (NCBI): domain Eukaryota; kingdom Metazoa; phylum Mollusca; class Gastropoda; order Architaenioglossa; family Ampullariidae; genus Marisa; species Marisa cornuarietis. Next base: position 3,554,949 of record SMMW01000575.1, read on the forward strand.
GTTTGAAGGGTACAACTGTTGCCAGATTTCTGATGTTAATGATTTAATGGCTAACCTGAATGAGAAATTATTTTCCAAAGAACCAGATTTAATTCAGTTGTATTTATTCAGTACAAGTACTGATTCCCAAAATCTGAAAATAGAATTTAGGTTTGTTTACTAGATGCAGGCCATTAAACATCAGAAATCTTACCTTTGTTTTGGAAACAGGGGAGAACAGATTTTCACAAAAAAAACCTTGCTCTCTCAGAAAGAACAGTTTGTAAATAACGTCATTCCATTTACATCAGAAATAAGAATTTGGGTCATTCACTGTATGCTGTTTGAAAAAGTTGGAAAAAGCATTTTTATGACAATGTTACATTCTGGTAAACAGCAGTTTAAAATCAATTGCATTTTTGATTCAGGTTAGCCTTCAAACCTTGTCTATGTGAACATTAATTTACATATCTGGAAACAATGTCTGGATGGAAACCATCAGTATGTGTTAACAAAATATTTCATTCATGAAGATGCCATTAGACATTTAAAGTGGAATGGGTTTATCAGAAATCTGGTAAAACAGCAGTAGTATCAACCCTGCACTAATAATAATACTGGTTGTTGCCTTGTTTTTCTTGCTGCCCTTTCCTGGATGCATCAACAGTCAGTGACAATTTCTTTGGTAAGCATTTTTTTTTTTCGCTTTTCCTAACACTCTGTTACAAGTCCATCACCATGCAAAATGTATGGGTAGAGCCAGGGGATGGGAAGAGGATGGGGGCAACATGTTAAGTGGGTTAGTAGTTGTACTCCAAAAACTGTTTGGCTTATTTTCTCATGGCTCTTGATGGGAGAGGTAAATAAAACTTTGCCAGCCAGACATGCCACTTAATCCCAACAGTATTTCCAGCTTAAAAGTCTTTGACTTCCAACTAAAATAATTGTCACAAAATATTGAGCTCATACACTAATAGAACATATGCATTGCTTTCTTGTCAGCACATGAGAAAGTAGTGTAATGCCAGTACTGCTTGAGTGTGCTTGGAACTGGTACTTAAATCATGTTGCATGGACTGTAGTATTTTAGTACAATAGTGTGTATGATTACTTTTCTAATGCTGTAATATTATAGTCACTTTCATTTGACGTATGTGCACATTACTAAAGGTAACTAAAAGTTGTGTTTATTTTTTTAGTTTTGTGTTAGCATCTTGTTCAGGTATAGCTAAAAAAAATAATAAAAAGTTATGTTCTTCATCTTTTATGTTTGTGCATGACACATGTCCCCCTCACCAGTCCCAATATTTCTCTATCCCAGTTGCAGCTTTTCATATAGAAACAGTCTTGGCAGTATAAATGAGGACAGGTGAGAATGGTGTGTTATGCTGATTATTCAGGGGAAGATTAGTAACCTTTGTGACTCACCGTGTCCTTCCTTCATAAATAATTTGACTTCTGCTTTTTTAAATTTTTTATTCTAGGTATGGGGAAAGAACTTGAAAACTTGATTTTGGAAAATACTGAGCTCTTGGCAACCAAGTGAGAACAGTTTTCTTACATTTTTGTTCTTCTAGTGGGGTAGATCATCTAACTAATGAGGGTTTTATCTTGTTTCAATCAGTTGCATTTTCTTAGTCTCTTACTAGATTTTATTTTGGGAAGGGTAGTCTTAAATTTAAAAGCTGATCAAGAACATCTCTGTTTTTTATTTTACTTCTCAAAGCATCTTATTTTTCACAGATGATATGCTTATACTCACATTTTTTTCAGGACTTAGAGGTAGAAGGACTTGCTTCAAGCCCAGCCTTTATCTTATATCAATGAAGCGAACAGTTTTTACACTCATTTAGAAAGAATCCACCTGCGCTGGGGGACTTGTTGACTTGTGCAACTTGTCTTGGTATCACCAGCACAGGTGTTTAGTATTAAATTTTAGTCTTGCAAAGATGGGAACTCTTATTTGACAAGGTTAAGCATAGGCAGTGTATTTTTGATTTTACATTTGTCTCATATGTGTGCAGTTGCTTTATCGTGTGTTTGGTATCAAGTTGAAATATTTACTAAATTAAGATAGCATGGCATAACCTGATCTTTGCTAGGATTATTCAGAACCTTTGATTAATTTAAAATTAGATTTAATTTAAATAAAAAAGTTTTTTTTTTGAACGTGCTTACCCATGCAAATGTAAAGAGCATTACTAAGTTCAAACTAAGTGCATAGATAATGATTCCCTTCATCTCCCTTGTAGGAATGCTCTTAACATTGTCAAGGATGATCTGATTGCCAAAGTGGATGAGCTAACAAGGTAAGTCCAATCATAAAAGAGTAAATCTAATAAATCAAAAATGCTAAAGGTTGCATCAGCTGAAAATCTGTGTTAAAAACGTTGGAGATTTTATTTATTCATGCATTCATGATATTATCATCTGATATTATACTGGCATTTTTTTTCCTTCGTGTCCAAAATGTTTACATCATTTAACTTTTGATTTAAATTCTTCAGTGAACAAGAAATTCTTCGGGAGGAGATCAATTCTCTTCAGGCTGTCAGGAGCCGTCTCCAGCAGCGCATAGCTCAGTTGGAGGAGGAACTGAAGAAGACAAAAGAGGAGATAGAAAAGAAAACTCAGGCAACGCGCGAGGAGGAGGAGGTAGGAGTCTGTATCTCAGGCTTTTAAAATGTAACTATCCAGTACAAGCACTTGCACCAGTGCATGCTACCAACATGCAGAGCTTCCCTCTATCATTTAGCTTTGTGTCAAAAAGAAATATATAGGGGAGGGAGAATGGTGAGACAGCGCAAAAAAGGCCACTTCAGCAAGCAAGGTATATTTAATATCGGAGAGTTAGGTGTTAAAAAAAAAAACCTAGAAATACTTACTGACCAGTTTTGTTTGTAAGGAGGATGTGCCAATGGCTCAGCGTAAGCGGTTTACACGAGTGGAGATGGCCAGAGTGCTGATGGAACGTAACCAGTATAAAGAAAGACTGATGGAACTGCAGGAGGCTGTACGTTGGACAGAAATGATCCGCGCATCTCGAGAACACCCTGGTGAACTGAACACGGGCAAGAAGAAGTCTTCTGTTTGGAACTTGTAAGTATTTCTTCCTGCATGGTGGTGTGTGGTCCTTAGCTGAGCATGATGTCTTATTAATTTTTGTTAATGCTCCATTCCAGTCTTTTGCCATTTTGGATTTTAAACAAAAAAAATTTAGTCTTTAATTTTTACTAGAGCTGTGGGGAGTAATTTTTTGTGTAAATAACATTTTAAAAAAATTTTAGAACTTTGTCTGGTGGAAAACAAGTACACTTTACTAAATAATACATTCTTTATTGCATGTTTACTTGGGTGTGGGAAAATGTAAACACTATAGATTTATATTCATTTGGTGAACCATTTCAAAATATTAATGTTAGGCAGTGAAAGAGCTTAGACTTGTGGAAGTGATGGCTGGATCAGTAACTGCAAATGATCTTTCGATCATATATGGACTAAAGCTAATAGGTCTGAGAGGTATAATAACAGTTTATAAAAGACCTTACCAGTTTTGTAATAATGCATAGCATGTCAAAATGCTGTAAAGTAAAACATTTAATCTTAATACTACTTTTGTTTCTATATTTACCCAATTTTTTTACCATTTGTAAAGCACCATGGGCTAGGATATGGTGCTATATAAGTGAACTTAATTATTATTACTACTACTTTTGCTGTGGGCGAGCAAAGAGTAGAAAGAGAAGCAGTAATAATCCTAAGCTAATTCCTTTCCCATATACATGTGTTCAGTTTCAGCAATCTTCTGGGCTCAAACCCTGAGCCTGAACCTTCACCCCCAATTCATCCACGTCCTACGAATTTTTATGCCCCACCGGGCACTGAAGCAAACAAGAACCAGAACTCCTCCTCATATTCTTCCTATCATGGAATCCAACACTTATAGCAACATTTGTAGCCAGTTCTTAGTTTGGGGATTTTACAAAAAAAAACAAAAAAAAACGCTAACATTTTTTTTTTAAATCTCAGGGCTGTTCTTTTATGTATGTGCTGTAACCCCAAAATCAGGTTTTTCCATTTTCCTTCTTGTTACTATTTCAGTTTTCTGTCATCTGGGTTGTCTAGTCTGCCATCACTTGTACAGTTTATAAAGACACACACACGCATAAGCATGGAAGCATTTCCTCTTTTCATTTGCTGGTGCACTGTCTCTCCTTCCTCCGTCCAAACTAGATTCATATTTTCGGAAATTGTTGACCTGTGGACAAAGTCTAAAAAAGTGAAACAGTCTATCTTTCTGCCCTGATTTTATTCTCAGAATTATTTTCCCATGCCAGATGTGATATTTTAGCTAAGGTGTCATTATAACCCCTGGCTTTCTTCTTGTTTTGTTAATTGGTGAGGAAGGTTTACCAGAATATCTTCTTTAGCACCAAGAACTTGAAAGTAGGGGTTGTGCATTCCTTACCATTATGTTTAAGCTTTAAAATTTTTAACTATCTAGATAAAACAAAATAAACTGTCACAATCCTTAGGCCGTTGATGCCAAAAATGTTTCAAAGTTTTCTTTTGGAAACTTTTAACTCGTTGGAATTAGCCCTTTTGATATCATCATCTATCCACATCTTTACCTGTACGTTTCATATTATGGCATAATGCATATAAAATAGTACCAAATGTCACACTAGTTTATGCATGGTTAGGTTGCATTCCTTATGTTCCATCTTTGCATAAAAAATCCAAAGTGCCAAAGAAGTATTCTGGTGCTAATCTGCGGTCCTGCAGTATGCCATATCAATACATAAATTTGTGTATCCTGTGTTGATCCAATGATGTGCTGATGGCACACCATAATCAAGCATTGTTATTTTTATTTTTAAAATAAATTTTATTCATTTTTGTTAGTGAAAATGGGGGAATAGTTTGAAAGCATACAAGTAATAAAGATTGGAGATGACTGGCATTTTATAAAGGAATGTATGTACATGCAAGTTTTCTTTGGCATGCATGCATATACACGTACATTTTATGTTGGCATGTGTGGGTAGAGGAGGTATGATTGAATGCATGCATAGTTGCATGCAGCAACAAAAATGCATCATATATTTTTGTCCCAATTTGAAGATTTCTTGTAGAAATCTTAGTCCTTATTTCTGTTCATCTGTGATACTTCACCACCACTCCATTCCTTTGCAAATTATAGTTCGTTGTTGTTTATTTAGGTGTTGTATGGGTTACATTACTCATGCAAATTTCAAACCAAACCTTGTACTTTTGCCCCGCATTTCTTACTCTAAATTTTTAGAAGTATACTTAATGTTTTTAATGTGACTATGTTGTGATGGAACCATGTCCCTGTCAGTAAGTGTAAAAGGACACGTTTCTCTCTTATTATCTCTCTGTTGTTACCTACAGTATAATTTTTTTATCATCACTTGCATAAGTTCTGTTAGATACATGTCGCATGGGGTTTAGAGAATGGGAGAGAACAATACTTGCTTCAGAACTTCTAAATATCAGTGTTTGCTTGAATGCAGATGTCATAAGCACTTTTGCTAATCTGTTTGCATTGAATTTGTGGTGGTTCACATCTGTTGCAGTAGCATTTAATGTCAAAATTTTGTTCAGGCACATGTGTTCATTTGAAGTGTGTGCATGGCTCACTTTTTCTGATATTATAATGGAAAGCATCTATATATATATATATCAGTGCAGCTATTGGTACTTCTCATCATAATGTGAGGTTATTTAGCATTACATGGTATTTAGTGATCATGCCTTCCTTGCACCCTTGCTTTTCTGCACACCCATGGGGCTATCTAAGATCCTAAAATGGGGGACTGTAAATGTGCATGAAAGACATCAAACTGATAACCAAAAGCATAATCATGAAGAGTCCTCATATATATATATATATACTAAGTTCGTGTGTTTGCGTATGCAATTTAATACAGGCTTTTTGGGGGGAAAAAACTGAGAAGCATACTCACACTGCAAGTTTTGTCTCCCTCTCACTCACACCCACACACTGAGGTTGTTTTGGAGTTAATTGCTGCTGCCATCATGTTTTTGTACATAATGCATAGTTCATGTGCGTGTGCGTTTGCATGCCTTTTTCAGTATGCTTGTGAGAGGTCTGTGTGTGCACATGCATGCATGCTTACATATATGTGTGTGCATGCATGTAAGTGTGTATATTTGGCATTATTCTTTTGCAGGTGATGTTAGTGATCTTTAACGTTTAATAAGAAAATCTTTATAATGCCAGGATAATGTGGTTGTTAACATGAGTTCCGGTATGGTTTATTAGTAGTGATTGTGTGGAAGTCTGAAATAGTGTTTTGTAAAACTGCTTGGATCAGACTGGGATCAAAATGCATCATCATACAGAACAGCAAACAATAAGAATACATCTGCTTTGCTAACACATAGCTGAGAGGGGAAGGTAACGTAGTGTCAAGAAAAGTGAATTAGTCTTCGGTCAGGTAATTTTTATTATTTCATTTTACTTATAACATGATTATCAGCCAGAATTTACTTGTAACATGATTATCGGTCAGAGTTGGCAAAATAACACTTCTATCATTCCCAACATCTGTGTTTCATCTCTTCAAAAGGACAAAGAGGTGAGGTGTGATGCTGTACATATTGTAGGATTTTATACATATTTTATATAATTAGATTTTCTCCAAATTAAATCTGTAAACCCCAGATAATTTTCCAGCTGCTAGACTGATGAATGCTAAGGTGCAGCCAAAGTATATTTCTTCTGAACAGTAAGCATGCTTTGTTTGTTCACATTGGTGCTCATAGAGTTCACTTCTAACCCTTTACGTTGTTAGTCACTGTTTCTCCTCTGTGTGTTTTGTTCTAGAAAGTAAACTGCTTGTTTTTTAGACCCGCAGAATGAAATACCATTTTCCTACCACAGCTACACAGTTTTGCCATTTTGATCCTCTCTGATCCAGACTGGTTCCAGCTTTATTTGTTCACTAATTCTCTGTAACAACAATTTTGGTGTTCGTTTTGTTTTCTTGAAATCTGCATGTCTTCAAGTGCTGGAATTCACCCTATACTGAAGACAGATAAATATGTTTAACAAAAAAAGTGTAACCAAGTTCAAAAATTAATTTTTCAAAGCCAGAAAAGTGTGGAGACTGAAATCACAATAAATACAGTATAAAGGATATTTGTTGTTAGTGTTCATCTTATGTGAGAGTGGATCAAAATGGCATGGCAAGTTCACTGTAGCACGTGGTTTGGCTGCTTAAATTTTCTTCCTCATCTCTGTGTGTGTATATATCAGTTATTGTAAAGATCTCAAGAGCACATACTGAGATAACTTCCATCTTTTAAGTCATAAGAGTAACATTAATGTATGACCTAAATAATGTAGTTAAAGAAGCTAACTAGTAGAGATAAAGGTGCTAAAGTGTTATTTCCAACTTCTCTCTTACTTGGCTTTTTCTCTTTCCATTTCCTTAACCATTATAAACATTACCTACCTGCAAGGGGAGTGCGTGCATACACGTTCATATTGTCCATTTATAATTTGCATGCAGTAATGCATGAACACTACAAATGCATGCATTCTTGCATGTGCTCAAGCAAATGCACGGCACAAAAACACAGGGAAACTTCAGGCATCATAAGAAAACAATTACAAGGAGAGCCTGTGATTCGTAGTTGATAGAGAAGCATTTTATGATGAAAATAGTTTTGTGAAACTAAACCACTATGTCTTAGAATTTTCATTTTGTTTTTGTGTTATATATTTGCATTTATTCTAAATAATTTTTTAAGTTATTGATGCCTGAAGATTTCAGATGTGTGTGTGTGTGTGTTTGTCAAGATGAACGAATGCAATTTGTTCATATGGTGATGGTTTACTAGGATGTATGCCTGCAAGTATTTCCAGTCAGCTTTTCCTGTCTTCATAATAGCTTTTAGCTTCGCTGACCCTAAAATAATTTACCTATTAACTTTCCACATATAATTTGAGAAACATGCAATAAGATTAAAGAGCTATTTTTTGCAAATATTCTGTCAATTAGTCGTGCATGCAAGGGTAAGAAAACCCTGCTCCAAATCAGATATCTAGTAACATGCAACTGCTGTTGATACTGCAGACTCTGAAAATACTTTCTCTCAAAGAAAACCATTTGCAAATATCCTCAGAACCACCTCAATGGACAGAACTAGAGAACACAAACTAGATAATCTTGTGGTGCCTACAGAACTCTATAATAATTATTGTGTGCTTCTGACTCACCAAATACAAAAATCTGGAGGTTACAGGGATTCAGCATTTTCTTTATTTTCTTATGATGGCATTACTAAACAGCAAGGAACAAAATGCTAAACGGTCATGTGCTAGTGTTGAGAGTTAAATCAGAGCCTTGGATACATTTTATGACTTTTAGAAGAGCACCATCAATTTATATTTCATCTAGTGGAAATAAATGTAAAGATCTTCTGTGGACCAAGAAAATATTTCACTAGTCTAGTTATGATGTGGTCAAGAAAATGGATAAAATGCTGCAGTTTGTAAGGTCTCATTTTAAAAAAAGGCTTATATTGAAGCACGAAATGTGCATGGGAATAATTCCTTTTGAAATCCTTTTGTTTAAATGAAAGCAAACACAGAAAGTCTGCTATAAAGACATGCACTCACCCTGTCTCTCAAATGTACTTACATTCATGCTCACACCTGCATGGTGCATGTATACACATGTGGACACTTATTTGTGCATGATAATTACGCACGTGAAATAGTCATTTAGGCATTTCTTCAGCATTACCCCTTCTCCAAAGGGGAGTAGGAAGAAGTGTGTACATGCTCCGATACATCACTTCCACTTAAGACACAGTGGATATCTAAACTCTAGCGTAATTAGCATGGATGTCATTTGCTGAATTAATTTGTGAAAAAGGCAGATTTTATTCTCCCTTCTCAGCACTTTTGAAACCAAAAATGCTATTAAGCACAGTTTTAAATAGTTTTCAGCTCAGCTGTTAAAAAGTGATCTACTCTTAAATGTTGAATTGTCATCTGCATGTCATCTTCATTTGACCTTGTAGTTTCTGTCGAAACTGTCCTCCGATAAATTACAAATTTTGACCTGATTTCCATCATGAAGCTGATTCTGTGGTGTTAATGACAATTGGATACGAGCGTCATGAACAGCGATATGCAGTGGCATTCAAGTCGATGTACTAGTTATAAGTGCTGTTTGTGTTAGGCTTGCAAAGCTATGATGCTTGTGAGAACTGTGACTTATTTACAGGGAAATATCCTTCACCAGATCTCACAAAGTTCGATTGTTTTATTAAGTGATGAGAGCATATTCTCAAAAATTCTTTTCAGTAAAATTGATTGACAGCTAACTTCACCGCAAGCACTGCTTCTCTTCAGGGATAAAGAATGCAGAAACCAGTTCTTAAGATATTTTTCAGCTATATAAATATTTTGTTTGTGGTAAGAAATCACAGGCTGGAGGGGTTTCAGCATTTTATTTGAGCTACTAACTCTGTTCACAGCTTTAACAACCTCTTCAGCTCCTCCAACAAGCCCAAGCGCCCTCTACCAGTGGCCACTGTCAAGTACAATGCACCAACTACACATGTGCAGCCTGTAGGTGACCCCAACAAGAAAAACCGTGAAAAATTGACTTCAAGTCAAGGTCAGGGGAGCCAAAAGACCAAAGCCTACGATTTCCTTCAAGATGATATGTAAGTTACTTGGTTTTAGGCTGTGTTTTGAATTTGTCAAAATTGTCTAGAGCGAGCAAAAATTTAGAAAATTCATTTGAGATAAAAGTATTGAGATATTCTTTATTCACTTTAAAACTTTATTTCGATGCAGGGAAATGCTGAAAGTTGTGAACAATGTCAGACCTACATAGATGTTTCAAAATTCTCTCCTTGTAATAAATGAGAACCCCACTGAAATATGGTAACAGTCATCACTATTAAGCCCAGATATACATACAAGATGAATTACTGCGTGATACAAAAGATTGAAAGAACATGTTAGTCCTTCAAAATAGTTTTTTTCCATTCTTTGGATGTGAGTACTTTCTTACTGGCATATTTTGAAAGCTTGGTCACTATGCTTAGAGTGTTTTATTTTCCCCCAAATCTATCAACAGAACCTCAGAGAAAGTGAAAAAAGAGCGTGAGAAGGAGCGACGAGAACAATATAAGCAAGTTCGTGCCCATGTCAAGAAAGAAGATGGGAGACTGCAGGCATATGGGTGGTCGCTACCAGCAAAATTCACTCCACCACGTGAAGTGTCTAACAGAAGCCACATTTCAGTACCAGTCCCAGTATACTGCAGGCCTTTATATGATGATCTGGTGGGAGTTAAGGTATGTTCATGTGCTTCAACTGTAACCACCACTTACTGATCATTCCCTCATGCCACTTTTGTGTATTTGGTTTAATGGACAATTACCTCTTCGATCTGTTTCCCTAGTAACTTATAGTTAGATTATGCAAAAAATTTAATCAGCTTGCACGGCTTGTATTTAGCTTATATAAAAGTATATGTCCTCAGTAAACACAGCAAACACTTTCAGCATTTTGTGCTGCACAGATATGGTGTGCTGCTGGGGTCAATTTGACTGGCGGCAGGACTCGAGATGGTGGTTCCATTGTGGGTGCCAGTGTCTTTTATTCTAATGTTCCGGAGGAGCAAGAGCAGCAGCCAGAGACCAAGGATGAAGTTGAAAAACTTAACAAAGAATTGAAGGTAAGGTATTACATGATTACATCTAATGGAGAGAAATTTTAGTGCATTAATTTTTACTTTTCAAGGTTGGTTGGTTTGTTCCGAACCCCCATCTCATGATTTGTATTCCTGTTTTATACAGTCACATTTGAAAATACGTTTTCTTTTGAAAGTGCCAAATTTGCCTGCTGCAACTGATAGAAAAGCATTTTAAAAATAATATAATTTCAGCAAAGCTTTCGAGAAACAAGGATGAGTAATTGCTTTAAGTGAATACAAGCCATTTCAAAACTGCATTAAATTGTTTCCTGTATTGACATTTCTTTACTTCATGTAGAAATTCAAAGAACAAGAATTCATAGGTGATGAATGATTATGCAGCTACAGCTACCTATTGTAATTTTTACATTTATCTTTGACACATTAAATGTTAAATATTAGAGACAATGTTTAGATGCAAAGGGATGAATATTTAAGACAATTTGTGTCATGCCTGGGATAATGCATAGAAATGAGATGCTGCTTTTCATGCCATAGATTTTGCAGAATAGCTATAGCTTCGCATTTATTTTCTTTGAAATGCTTTTGAAAGTACTAGTATGACCTACAGGAGCATGAAAAAGAAGTGAAGAGCAGTGAGCAGTTGTCGTCCTTGGTTTGGATCTCCACCAGTATGCACAACAGCAGTCGTGTCACTGTTGTAGATGCCAACAATCCTGGTGACATTCTTGACAATTTCCGCGTCTCTTCTTCCCACATTCTGTGCATCGCCAGCATTCCAGGCAAGAGAACCTATGCTGCACTTTTAAAGAGATCAGTGCTAACTGTTTTTGGTTTACAACAAGCAATTTGTCTATCATCAATAATAGATTATAATTTCATTTGCTGTCAGTTTGTACTTGGATCCTTTTTTATCAGTACTGACAACATTTATTTAAAAAAAAAAACAACAAAATATCAGGTCAACTTGCTGATCTGCCAAAAGCATTATTTTGTCTGTTCCTCAACAAAGTACATACATTTCATTATCAGTGAAACTTACTGCACTGATTCAAAATTTGCACTAATATTGTATTGCACTGAGTTGTTTTTTTTTTCTTGTTTGAAAAAGGAAATATGTATTATGACTAATGGTAATTCTGTTGGACAATGTGCTCTCACTCTACAGGTGCTATGGAGTCTGACTATCCAGTGGCTGAAGAAGTTTTGAAGGCTGAGGCACCAGTGCTGCCAAAAGAGACGGTTGTTTCATCTGGCACAGCTAGTAATGGATCTGGAGAGAATGCAGGCATTGGAGGCATCACATTTGTGCAGTGTGCAGTTGGACCCAGCAGTCGTGGACATAGCCCTGAAAACTCACCAATGGGTTCTCCACGCAGTTCCTCAGGTTTTCCTTTGCATTTTGCTCCCATAGTTGTTGAGGTGACGCATGATCCATTTTGTTTTTCTTTATAATATGTTAAAGCATGTACACACAGTGTATAGTGTATATTTTTATAATGTAAAGGTCTATTATTTTTAAATGAATGTTCACAAAGGCAGTGATATCTAATCCTACCCGCCCTCTCCTCCCCTAAAAATTGGGGATGTCACAGGAAGAGTGCCAGTGTTGCTTGCATTTACTGTCAAAGTAGGAGGAAGACTGTGTTCTCTCCATCTCCTTCATTAGGTTTCCTCATCCTCTTGATTCTAGTTTTTCTTTGTGTTTTAATCAGATCCTGTCCTCAAGTGTAATTAATGCTGGTGAATAAAGAAAAACAACAGTTACCAAGTAGACCATTTGGATGCTGTTATCAGCTGACCATCACTTTTAAATTTCTTTTAGAGAGCAAGTTTTTGAAATTATAATCTGTAGAAGCATAACAGAAAGCTTACTTTCAACTGCTAAATATGTTTAACTTTCCAATACTGCATTATTAGTTTTTCCAAGGGGAATAACTATTGTTTACAGCATAGTCCAGAACTTTATCCTGTACCACATACCACATAAAACCTTTTACGGAATCCTTGAAAGTGAGTAGCATAGACCATTTAAAAATTATGAAAAAGATATCCCCTTCCCAAAACAGTTAAGTACAAACTGAATTCTCCACATTACTTCTTAAGTATACTTTCTATTGGGCATTCATCCACTAAGGATACAATTGTGATGTGAAGAAAGGGATTAATAATTAATGGCAATGTATTGATCTAGAAGAGACTTGCTTTTTAACACCTCTCAAATTATTTAATGCCCTTACTGTGAAATCAGTTAAGCAATCTTTTAAACAAAAATCTTTTCCAGTCTACCTTCTAACTGTGGGAAATAACACAATGGTGCCTTTTTTGCAGAGTTTGGTGAAGAAGCAAAGGTGGATCTTTCATCTATGACTAAAGGCGATGAACAGTTTCAAGGTATGTCAGCAAGAATGACATTTCAAACGTTTATTCTTTGAAAACAGTTTGGGACATACTGATGCCAGCAAGTGTGTGTGTGTGTGTGCGTAAATTTCTAGTGTTTTGTGCATGGCATGTCTGAAGTACATAGGCATATAAGATTGCAGTTTGATATGGTATCCTTCTCACTTAAAAATTGCATAAGGAAAATAATGTGTTTCATAAATGTTAAGTGCATGTGTGTATATTAAGAAGTTTTGTTAAAACTTGTCAAATCAGTCTTATTTGTTCATGGTTTTTCAAGTACTTTAAGAGTGCTTTCTGGGAGGTGGTTTTAAGGAGGGGTTTGTCTAAACGCTAGTCTTTTTAACTAGCACTGTAGTTCTAGTGTAGCACTGTGTATCTAGCCTCAGCAAGTAGAGATTTTTTGTATAGTATGATTACTACAGCCTTTTTGTATTAATATTTCTTGATTGGGCTGAATTAATTTTTAACTTAATTAGTACTGTGTTCTTAATCCAGTTTGCATGATGCATGATTTTAAGTGTGTATAATCCATTTTCTATAATGCATCCAAGAAATAAAGTCCTTTGCTGTGTGCTTAACATATTTTACGCTACCCATGCTTGCTAACAGAAGAGAGTGAGAAGACAGACACAGAGAGGGAGAAGGAGTCAGCTAGAGACTCAGGCAGTCCACAACAAGATGTGGAAGGTAATATATTTACGCTGGCAGAAGACATGCTTAGTTCCACGAGAATGATGTGACAGCCATATTACTTTTCTTAACACTGCTGCCTGTAATAACAGAATGTGTTTGAGAGAGTTAAGAACTACACATAATTATATGCAATGTTTTCTTTGTATGCACATACTTGAATGTATGTTCACACACACACACACACTGAGTAACACTTAGCAAACTTACTCTACAGCACATGAAATCATATTTATAATTACCTTTAATGACAGATCAGTAGTACATATATGTTTTTGACCAAGAGAGTTCAGGATGACATATAATATATACATAGATGTAAATATAAAGGCATATGATTGTGTATGCTTACATATATATTGCACACTGATTTATCTTTTAGTAAACATGTCTAATACATGAGAGCTATTTATAATTGCATGAGCATGTGTATGTGTGTGCCTGTGCATGTATGTGTCTGCATATATGAATGCAAACATGGATGCATGCACGTATGCAGCTGAGGCAGTTTAGTGGCTAAGTGTGAAGTTTAGCAAAAATCTTGTTCCTAAACAAAACTGAGATGCCTGTGTCCAAACATACTGAATTGCTAAATGCTTTCCATTTTACCACAGAAATATAAAAAATACTGCTCAAAATAATGACATACCTAAACTAGTACGCATTCATGGGTGACTATGATCATGGGGGACATTTTCCCACTTTAATGAGAAATGAATCTGTCACTTTATTAGTGCAGCCAATGACATTTTTAAATAGTTTTTTTTTTTGTTGTACTTAGTCCAAACATTTATTATAACATTCCCTCATTATTGCCTCTTTAATTGCCATGCATGTGCACATATTCATTAGTACCAGTCATGTGTTGTCCAAATCATTTACATTGTCCAAAAGTGCTACCTTTTCTCCTGCTGCCTAGTGAAGATGAGTTAGACTGAGAATTGATCACTTAATGTTTTTTCCATAAAACCATTTCTTTGAAAGCTACATATTTTTATCAATTCTGCAGAGGATGCATCGGAGGGAAAAAGTGAAAGCAAACCAGTGATGTACCGTGCAACAGGTTCTCCACCATCATCAGGTGCCACAACTCCAACAGATGGAGACAGTAAAATTCAGAGGATATCCATCAACCCTCCTGATATTGTACGTGATGGCATCTCACCACTGCCTACAGAAAACGAACTGCAGTATGAAGAAGCAGAAAAGATGAGCAGTGTGCTGCCCACCATGTGGATGGGAGGCCAGAGTGGCAGGTGAAGCCTCACAAATGCACATCATTTGATGTTTGTGTCTTGCATGTAACATTCTTGCAAGAGACTAATTCATTTATTAAAGAGGAACATTCTGACATGGTTGCACAGGTTTTTCATAAATGCTTCTGTCAAGGTGCATTTGCTTTTTTGTTATTTTTTTTCCTTCTTCAGAGCTTTAAGCCAGTTTAATGGTTTGAGTTGACATTTTAGAAAGAGTATATTTTAACCCCAGAGCAAGATGTTTCTTTCATATGCTGTAAGTTGTGTTTGAAAACTAAGGATTGTGTTGACTTTTTTCTTGTTATCTGTTGCAGTCTGTATGTGCATTCTTCAGTGGCACAGTGGCGGCGGTGTATACATTCAGTAAAACTTAGGGACTCTGTTTTGGGCATAGTGTGAGTATCACAGACAGATTTTTTAAAAAACCTTTTACATTTGTTTAAAATTTATATACTAGTAACTGAAGGTCTTATCTAGCAATCTAGCATGGACTTTTAAAACTGAATGAAATTTTTTTTTTTAATGTTAACCCAGCAATTTCTTTTTGTTACTTGTTTCAGGCATGTAAAGGGTCGAGTGTTTGTGGCGTTAGCAGATGGGACAGTGGCCATATTTCATCGAGCAGCAGGTCAGTATATCTTGGGAGTCCTCAACTTTTTCTCTTAGCACTTGTTTCCTCCATGGTCTACTTACACACACCCAGGTTATGAGATGTTCTCTGTATCCAGGTGGTCATTATGCGTAAATGAGAATAGAAGATCATGGCTTAAATATTTGTTTGGGCCAGCAGCTGGAAAGCAAGTAGTTATCTATGAGGGGTTGTATATTGTGATTCAAAAGGAGAGAGTTGGTTTGTCTTGCTCTTGCAGTGAACCACTTTACCACGCTTTCAGATGCAATTAGACTTGAGCCTTTTTTTTTCTTCTAAAATGTTACTGTAAAGATTGTGAAATATTTTGGAGTAGGAGACAAGTAAACACTTTCTATCTTTAGTAAATTTAGAAAAAGTAATAAAGGTTGTGCTGAGTATGTGTGTGTATATATATATATATACAGTGGTGTTCCATCACCTAGGTCTTTGACTATGGTCCACCTGATCACTGTTAATAATGTTTTGCAGATGGACAGTGGGATCTGCTCAACTATCATCTACTTGATCTTGGCCGCCCCAAGCAGTCCATTCGCTGCATGACTGTTGTTGCTGGCAGCCGTGTGTGGTGTGGATACAAGAACCGCATCCATATCATCAACCCTAAAGAAATGAGCATAGAGGTTTGGAACCAGGTTTTCATGTTCATTTCAAAACTGAATCCATCATCAATATTATCATAAAGAACGTAAATGGCAGAAAATGTAGTGTTAATGAATAATTTTGACTTTATTTTTAGAGGGAGGAGATTGCGTGAAGAACTATTATTAGCTGAAATCGGACAACTGCATAAATCATTTCTTTAACAAAATATATCTTGATCCATTTCAACAAAATGGGATTAGCAAACTCCTCCTTTTATATGGCAGACAAGCTTTGATGCTCACCCACGCAAGGAGAGCCAAGTGCGGCAGCTATGCTGGGTGGGAGATGGGGTGTGGGTCTCCATTCGCTTGGACAGTACACTGCGCCTGTACCATGCTTATACTCATCAGCATCTCCAAGATGTGGATATAGAACCATACGTCAGCAAAATGCTGGGTATGTGACAATACCATTCCATGTGTTAGCAAATGTGCTACATTGATATTGTGTAACATTGACACATTCTTTTTTGTTACAGCTTTGCTGATTCCTTTGATTAGGAGTTACAGCACCAGGTTCTATCATTGTTGAGAACCATGCATTTTTCAGTGCTGCTTCATAGATTTGTGTAAATAATCTTTTCTGTCCCAATGAATTAACATACTGAATGTCAAGCAACATGCAGAACATCGAGAGGTCATCATCTGAAGAAATATTATTGAAACAAGAATTGGTGCATTTTTTTTCCAGGCACAGGAAAACTTGGGTTTTCATTTGTGAGGATCACTGCAATGTTGATATCCTGCAATCGTTTGTGGATTGGTACAGGCAATGGAGTCATTATCTCAGTGCCTCTGTCGGAAAGTGAGTGTTGATGTCACCAGTAAATAAAGTTAGGTTCTCTAATGACCATCATTGTCCTCAGTAGGTGTTTTATACCACCAGTATTTCCAATAGATTCGGATGTACATTTATGTGATTTTTAGAGGCTGACATCATGCTTAAACAGCATACATCTAGGGAGTTAGTGGACCAGAAAATCAAATGACCAGACTTCTCTATTTACTCAGTGTGCAGAAGTTGCGTCTGAAAGTACACTTCAGCAGGCCTGGCTGCTTGAATGTACCCTTGTGTAAAATAGCATGTGTTAATGTGAATGTACTCTGCATAAGATGTTAGATTGTACACTTACTGTGGTAGAAAAGGGCTATGCTGAATACATGCTACCTTCATGTAGTAAGAGTTTGAGTTTATGCACTCTATTAGGTAACAAGCAATCTGTGATGGGCACTGGGGCAGGCTCCAGCACCACCATCTCGGGAAGTGTGGGCCGCCCAGGTGGTGTCATCCGTGTGTACAGTAACAGTCGCACAGACAGTGTTACGCCTGGCAGCTTCATTCCATACTGCTCAATGGCTCAGGCTCAGCTTTCCTTCCATGGACACAAGGATGCAGTCAAATTCTTTGTTGCTGTTCCAGGTAGGTTTCATCTCCAGTCCTGTAGATAGCATATCTCTACAGTACAGTACATTAAAAGCAGATTGTTGATAAATTCTTGAATGCAAATTTTGCATGACTAGCATGTGTGAATGTCGTCGCTACATCTCTATTTTCTCTGTCTGGTGATTCTTCATTGGTTGTGTCTTCATGGAAAGTTATATAATTTGCCTGTTCTTTTGTGATGCTTTTTTTCTCCGTGTAATATAGACCTCATAGTTTTATATACATATTTTATTAAAGGATTTTTTTCTCTAATGTACTCTTCTGGAACTTTAAAAAGCTAATTGAATGCAACACTTTATTTAAGGCTGATGATATGCGGTAGAAATTATTTTTATCATACATTTTGGCCATGTGTGGTACATAAAAAGGACAGTCACCTGTTACATGTTTCTCTTAATGGATATTTTAAGCAGGAGATTGTGATATACCTACACATTCTTATCTTCTTCCTCTCTGATTTTGTTTATGGTTTACTGATATTTATTTATTATAGACACTTTTTCTTTTGGAGAAGGCAAGGTAGAAACAGGTATGCCATTCTTCTGTATGAACAGACTTATATAAGTTGTTACTCACAAATGTTACAATTATTGTTTATTTGGTGTTTGGCTTGAAGAAAGAAAACATAAAAGATTTCTATAGCGTAGCAAACTTTATGACTGTCATTATTATTTAAAACATACGCATGGAAACAGGTATGATCTGGCATAATTTTTAGGTGCTGTTTAAAAACCTTAAGTAATTCTCTCTCACATACGCTCAAAGATTCTCTCTCACCCTCACATGCACACACACTGAAAGATCCATTGGTGTACCTCCTTGCTAGTTCTTTTCATTTATTTATAATTTGATGTCCTGCTGTCACAATCCTTCGTTTTATGGAACTCATGCTGGACAGCAGAAGCAGTCTTTTATGAAGCGATCAAGATAACATTTTCTCAAAGATATTGAGTAAGAAAATTGGTTTCTGTCATACCAGGCCTGATAGCAAAATGCCATCCTAAGGTGATGCAAATCACAAGGAAATTATGTAAAGTACCTCCTCTTGTTTAGCTGTACCTCTTATTGTAAAGGACGCAATTTTATGAACACACTGTCCAGACACCGTTTTTTGTCAAGTTTTAATAGCCTTTTGATCATCATAGTAGAGCCGAGGATCGTTCATGCATTGAATTTTCCTTCATTTGCTCTACTCGTCTATGCTGATCAAATGGCTATGTTTAACACTGTGATAAATATCAGCACAGCTGAGTTCTAGTCTCGCGTTGCAGTGTACCAATGACAGGCAGGCAGGCAGGCAGTGTTAGAAAGTAAAAGTTCTCCAAGCAGATCCATGTGACATTTTTTGGGATTATTTATTTGGGGATGAGGGTTCAGGGGAACTGTTTTTGGGAGAGACTGTCATGTATCAGTTGGGCAAGCAGACGTGACCAGCACCATGCCCCACTTTTTGCTTCAAGTCGGCCTTGAAAGTTATATGCATTTTCTAGATATTTACGCAAGGGAGTCATTGCTGTTGAGAAAAACATTATCTAGAAAACTCCTCAGATTTCTTTGGCAGGTACTTAGTCCTGCAAACACCGACATTACCGTCTAGTCGTGTTGCTCGCCATGCCGTATTAGGGTACGACTTGCTCCCCTAACCTTTTCTCTTTTTTAAGTTTATTTACTTGATTTTGGAATTTTAGTGTCCAAGAAAATAAACGTTTTCACGCCTTTGCAATAGAGGTCTGTGGGTTGTATTAAAGCCCTTAAACGGACAAATATAAACGTTTAGTTACGTGACAAAGTTTTGCATTACAGTTATATAATAACTTTGCCAGACTTGGTCGAACGTTAAGTCCATATTTGTCTTGCTAAGAAAAGTCTTTAGAGGAAAAAAAAGATGGTAGGCGGCAAGTCTAGTTTATGGATGCGGGTGGGTTCTTATATAGTCTTAAGGTTAAGGTCGTAAGTCTGCGCGCATGCTTGGGTGAGCAAGTGCAAGCATGCGTGAACTCGAGGGGAGTGTATTATTAGCGGCCAGACATATTACGGCTGTAATCCCAGAGACCTTTACCTTAGAAGGAACTTTCCATTTTCCCAAGACAATTTTTCATTAACTGCTTGAGTTCTCTCTCGACATCCGTAATTCGCCGCTAAGCACTTGCTACCATCGATCGCTGTCTCTTCGTGTAGTTTTTTCTGTCTGCCCTCTTTGTCCCTTTAGTGTGCGGCTTCCATTTAGATACTGCGTCCAATCGTTTGGTGAGCAGTAGCAGCACCCGCTTGTCCGAAGTCAAGTCTGCAGCACGTTGGCACAAAACTTCTTTTTGGAGTATGACGTAACCCGGGAAGGATGGAAGAGCGCGAGTGAAGGAGTGGGGGAGGGGTTACTGAGAACGCTGACGCCAGCGCGGGGCACGGAAGAGTATCAGTGACCTACTGTTTTGTGTTGGCTGCAACTGCCGGGTGTCTCGCAGCATGCAGTGTGGGACTGTGCGGGAGGCGAATGGGAGTGCGCTTCTGTGTGTCGTACGGCGTCTCTCTGTCTCTCTCACTCTCTCACACACGCAGGGAATCGTGTGTAGGTTGCCGTGTCATGATGTCTGAACTTCTACCGTCGGGGTCTCGGAGCTGGAATTCTTGTTAAAGTTGTAGCCCGCTAACGCCAGTGGACGAGACCCTCGTCCTGCGCACTTCAGTGCTCATGTCCGCTGTGGACGCGATAACTTCCCTCGTTAACGCCGCAACGTACGTAACCCTTGGTGTGCCAAGATTTGCGGTTGCCTGTCCGAAAGACTGCTTAGGCATTTTTCACTGAGGATACTCAGCAAGTTTAGGCGAACGAAATAAAGTTGCTATCGTCACAAGAGAGGAAATGCTGCCACCTCGCTTGTGTGTGTGTTTATTATTTTTTCCGCTAGAACAAACGCTTTTTTTTTGGGGGGGGCATGTTCTTGATTGCAATTTCTTTAGCCTACTATGTATTCTTATGCGCCCTCCCGCTCCTGGTCCTCCGCCTTTCCGTTGTTCTTCAGTTAGTAGACACTTGTGACCAAATCCATTCTACGGTCGATAGATGTGGCTCACTTATTACTCCCTTCGGGGACAGCTACAACGCCTGGTTTTTGCATCTCCGGCTACTGGGATTTATTCTCTTTCACGTCTCTCAAACATAGCTCTACTCCACTCTCGTCTTGTATTGCCCTCCCTTTTTCCGTTTTATGCGTGCGGGAGGCAGTCACATGGCCATTCCCACGTCATGCGTATTTTATAGAGACAGGTATATGTGTACGTAAAGAGCGCTTCTTCGCGGCTGCTTGCACCCTCTTGTCCAAAATGTGCATACTTCACGCTGTGAAAAGAGCTTTGTTAGTGGAGGAACTTGGGTATTTAGGCAGAGCAAAAGATCTGCAGTGGACTGGCAAAATTAATTTCCTTTTGGGCGGAGGGGGGATATTTTGGTATTTGGAGCTGCTCGCATAGCGGTCTGAACGAGAGAGAGAGATCTTTGTTATGCTTGTTGCGAAAGGGGAAATGATCGGACGTGAAGGAAGACTTTTTTCCTGCCGCATAATTGAGCGTAGGAAGACAATAACACTCCATTCTCGCTGCTCCCAGTAGGAAAAAAAATCACGTTTTGGCGCATGTGCGTGCATGCATGCATGATCAGGGCCCACCCCTGCTGGCCGTGATTGAAGTGAGCGTTCACAAGGAGGACACTTCTTGGACAGGACAATTACATTTGCAGGATGAGTGACGGCTCTGTACTCGGCACGGGAACCATCTCATCACCTTCTTCATCCTGACACTTGGGTCCCGTCCCCCACCCACCCTCCGCGGCTGGAGCCGAGAAAAAGACAAGAGACTTGTTACGAGTTATAATAATTCGTGCAAAAGCGTGAGAGGATAAATGGAAGATGACGAAAAAGAAAACAAATTGCAGCGGGTTATTGAATTTGGCAAAAGGTGTTTCGAAGGAGAGAAAACAGTTGGAAGACGGTCGGTTCGTGGATGTGATGAGCATCAGGCATCTCCACGGCGACAGCGGGGAACTAGTGGGAACAGCCTGGTGCAGTCCTGGTGCAGCAGTTTGTGCTTCTGGCGTGCATGCCGGCGCACCATGGATGGCCGGCCATGCCAGAATAAATGCTTTGCTAGTCGCACGCCTATGAGCTTTACTCCAGATGAGTTTTCTTTCCAAGCGTTCATCAAGATTACGTTCACCGCTGCAGGCGAGAGCTACCTCTGTGCCTCACCCAACCCAACCCCAAGGCATGATGAACGCGCCATGTCGGCACTCTCGTCTATGTCCGTGGGTTTTTATTATTATTATTTTGCGGCAGCGAAACACGCTCGCAGAGCATCAGTTGGTTTTCCGGTGGGTTACATCCCCCTCCCTCCTTCATTATCTTGATCGCAGACACATACAGGCACTCTCTCTCACACACACACACACACAGAGCATCCAGGACGCGATGCGTAGGCGGTCGGTGAGGGGTGGGGGTGAACAAACTGCGTGAACGGAGCTTGTTAAGAGAATGCGTATCATTGAGAGGCAAAGCTTTAAAGATTTATGCTTGAGAAATCGAACGTGTGGCTAACGTGTTCTTCCCCTCTGTGCTGAATTAATTCGTCAAGATGAAAGTTTTTGAGGGGCTGGATGTTCGGGTAAACCAGGCCTTCCTCATTTGCAGTTTCCACTGCAGCGGGTTTCTCCTTTTTTTTCCAAAATTTTATTTTTCTGCCGAAGGTGAATAGCATTCATTTGAGAATGACAGGAGAACATAAAGATGGAGTCGAGGTTATCGGTAGGACAGAAAGAAAAGACACAGTTTGTGCGATCTGTGTAGGCTCTTCTCTAACCTGAAACATATTGTCGATTGTTTGTTGGAAAACTTTCACATGACGTTTGTATTTAAAAAAATGACAAACATAGTCACACTGGACAGTGTCCTGTGCACTAAGCACTATTGAGTGCTGCATGCCTATTCCAGAGCAGACGCTCTCGGTTTTTAGTGAGTTTGCTGTGTATGGCGTGATGAATAATGCATGCCATTCAACTAAATTTCTCCTATTTTATTGCCATGTAACTGACTGCTAGCTGTTAACCATTCACCTGGCGCTTATACAGACTTATTGACGTGTTGACGAGCAGCCAGTTGAACAGTATTTTGTGCCTGCGCCATCTGTGATATTACCATTTCAAAAGTCCAGTCTTCGGCGCCAAAAGTGCTTGTTGGTCTGTGTTTGAAAAACGAAACACATTTGTAGAGAGAGAGAGAGGGTGGGGAATGAGAATTTTTTGAAGGTAAATGTCCTTTAAGTACGTTGGCAGTGTACGTATTATTGTAGCGTGTGAACAGCCTCAGTGCGCTAGCAGCCCCTTCGCTGTTTTAGCGTGTGGGCAACCTCTGTGCATTAGAAGCCCCTTTGCTGTTGGTGTGGATAGCCTTGTTGTTGAGGTGACGACGACGTGGAAGAAAAGTGAGATGAAAGAACGCGCAGGCGAGATACATGCAAATCATTAGACATGTAATTGAAATCTTTCTCGAGGACATTGCGCAGGGGCCAGAATGGACAGTAAGTGCCGGAATTCGTGGGCAGGCGAAGGTCTGCCTGTAGACCGGAGATTATGGGCGGCGACAGTGAAGGAGAAAAAGCTGGGCTGCCCGAATGTGCTTGCAGTGAACTTCCTCACTTCGAGGCTCAGGTCCGCTGAAAGATGTCGCCCTATCTTCGCCCTCTACCTCTTCCCCTTTTCTCTGGCCTCCTCCCCTGCAGCAGGAACGTCTGCTGAAGCCAATGTAGGCTTGGAGGGTGGATGGGAGGGTTGACTGGAAAGGTGGGAGAAGGGAGCTGATCGAAGGCTCTGACATTGATCGCCGTGGCTTGCTTCGGGTGTGCGTCCTTAAGGCACAGACTTTCCAACTTCCGAGAATCCGCAGGCTGAGTGAGAGGTAAGGTAAGGGAGGTGAAGGGGGAGGGGGGTCATGCCGCGTGTCCCTGGTGTTTGGCCGGGCATTTGTTCTTGCATGTGTCTCGCTTGTCGGTAAATAGCTCTGTCCATCTTTCTCGATTTTCAATCCTGGCTATTTGTCTGGCGTTATTTGACGGAAAGTCGGTAGTCTGGATCAAATATTGCCTCGGTGAAGTTCGTTCCTCGTTTTCTACCCACTCCCCACCCTCTGTTTGTTGAGGGGACCCATAGTTGCCTAGGCCTGTCGCTTGCAGGATGAGATTAGACCGCGTGCCCGTACATTCTGTCCGTGTAGTTTTATATTCATTGAAATGGACGGGCTTGTCTTCAGTTTCAAGTGTTTTCAGCATTTGTTTGTCACTTCGTGCCATTGTCACCCTCTCCGTCCGTTTCTCTACCTTAACTCTTTCTTTCATTCTGCATCTGACGTCGCTAAACTCTTAAGTGTTTATGACACAATCGATCCTCACAACACTAATCAATAGTTTCTGTATTCAAACAGACATAAACGCCATCGCAAAGTCTGGTCTAAAACGCAGTGCTAAGCGTTCCGCAGCATTAGCACGTCGAGGTCGTTTTCTTACTTGGTCTTCCAGAGAGACCCTACACATGACATAAATGGATGCTGGTGACCGCGCCGCCTCCCTGCTTCCCAAGGGGGCGATTATTTTCAGTTGACAGTCGGGCAAGGGGAGAAAGAGCGAGGGGAAAGGAGTCATCTTTCGCTTATGTATCATCTGCGACATCGTTTAAGAAGCTATTGCAGTTCTGCCGAGTGTGGTCGCTTGGTCGCCCGTTATCGGGTGAGAACTGCCAGCGTGAAGAGTGTGTCCAGGCGGCGTTGAGACAAGCGGAACACGACGGCGTGCAGCAGGACTGTTGGGATTGAGCGAAAGGATTCGCCTCTGACCGCTAGCTGAATGGCTAGTGTGATAAGCAGTGAGCTAAACGGCATGTATTATATAAGTTAAACATTGCAATTTGCCAAAATCTGAGTGATTCCCTCCCCCCCCCCTTCTTACACTTTTTTTTTCTCTCTCTCTGAGCTCATCTTGCGGCACCACGCTCAGGAGATGGTAATGAGATCCTGATTGTCCATGGATACATTTATGTCATCAAGACATGGGAGAGCGGTGCCATATGCTACGTAGGCGCAGCGTTTGATAATCACGTCATCACGGGGTTTGAACTTCTGTGCAAGATTATTCTTGTTATCTTGAAAAACACAGAGGGTTATCCACTCACATTCTAGAAATTTTATCTTGAACTGAGCGCAGCGGTCAATCTCCACCCTGTCCCCACCCTTCCAGAAAAATAAACTGGTAGGAAGATCCTTCAATATCGGTTGTTTCGAAATTGATCAAGGTATTCTTAACGTTAAAAATAACATCAACATCTTTATTTCTACCGTCAGTGTGTAGAAGTGATTTTATACAGTGCGCAGCTATAACCTCCAAGACAATCCTGGCGTTGGGTGTTGCATGGCAACGAAATGGTGTACCGTTATCCGGTCCATTTCAGCTGCATTTCTGCGCATTCTCGGCTCCTAAATTGGTGGGTGTGAATAGCCTTACAGGCGTCCAAGGAGGAGAAGGCTGAAGGTGTGGTAAGTTGGTGAACATTTACTTCCAGACTTTTTTCCTAGAATTTCTCCCCCCATTTTCGTCCCCACGTCCTTCGTCTTGGATCGGGTTTGATGGTTATTGATAATAACCTCCTACTGAACTTAGCGTTGTCCGCTACCGGAACGCTGTCTGTGCTGTTTCCGACTTGCTCGTTTTCTCACACACGCCCTTCGTCAATTTTCTCTGAGAAATATTGCACACAATTACTACAAATAGCAGGAAGGAAAAGGAAAGGAAAAACTCAGGCTTTTTTTTTTATCTCCAAACCCTTCCTCACCCCTCTCCTTCTCTCTCAAAAACACAGGATGGGATTAGTGTACTTGGGTGGCTTTTCCAAAGACAACGAAACCACCGAACTCATTGACCTGCCCAGAAGGATGTCACCTCACACCGTGTCTGTTGATACAGATCTCAATATCATGGACGCAGTCTGTCTTTAATGGCGGGCCTCTGTTTACGTGTGCAGCAGTCTTCAGATAAAGCGAATGCAAACATTCCGGGTCGGTTATAGAGTGCAGTCTTAAAAGCCTCGCTCATTGCGAATGGTTAATGGGCACTTGTTCATATTTTTCTTTGAAACGCATGCCTGGTCCAAAAATGGCGTGGGAGATCCAAAACTGCCATCTCCGTGATAAATATCACACTGCACGCATTGTGCGTGAGGTCTCTTTGTACACACTCGGTGGTACTATTATCCGAGGCCGTGCAGCTTCACACGAGGTGGTGCCAGGCACGGATCGAAGGCGAACAATCTAGTTCAGCTCCTACAGATTTAATTCCAGTCAAAAGCCGTTATTTTCGACACGACGGCCAGTCGCGGTGAAACGTCTGGCGACCGGAACAGGCAGGCAAGTCTGGTATCAGGGTTTGTCTCACCTCGCGACCACCATGCCACAGGAAATTTAAGACTCCTGATCTGGGCACGTCTTCCTCTCTCGACTGGCTTCTCTCTCGGAGGGAGAGGGCAGAGTCCAGGAAAGCGAGACTTTCACGTGGACTTGCGTCACAACTTGAGGCTTCGCCGCTGGTGACAGAAACTGGGGTGCGTTTATGTTTGCTGCTTTGCAGAGAGAACTTACTGGTCCACACAGAACGCATTCCTCACAATGGCGACCGTGTTATTGTCTCTCTGTAGAAGTCATGCGTCGCGCAGGCAGGAGCTGCTTTTTTTATTGTTTTGTTTTGTTTTAATTGTGAGACCTCCCTTAAATGATAAACGGTGAAAACATTAGCTAGATGACTCCTTGCTCCCGGTAATGGCGCCCCTGAGAACCTGCACGCTGCTGGAAGACTTGTTGCTGTAAAATGCGAAGACAGTACTCTGCAGTTAATGGTGTGATGGTGTGTGTTGTGCGTGTCAAGACCATCATGTGCCTTCCTTGGCTGCGCTAACGCACGTCCGGCTGTTTGTGGTTTCTGTGTTGATTGGATGGATGGGTGGACTGAGTTTTTAAAGGGTTTCACCGACAGCTGGGGATCCCAGTAGGACCTCAAATAATATATACTGCTCAAAACAGTGGAAAGGCAACCATATTTTCTACATTTTTATTAATTCCTCTAAAACAAAATTTTTAGTAATTTTTGTTTTATGGGTAAGAACATTCAACGTAAATTTGATGACAACGGTATCTTCCTTGTCTGCGTTCAGGCCCATGGTGGACACACGATGTTGACTTTCATTTTCTCTGATATCACTTTTCTGAATTTCGAAAACATGGTTTATATCAGTCCAAGCTCATATTTTTGTTGTTAAAATGATTTGTTTCAATGAAATTGGCTGATAATGTTTCATTCAATGAATAAAGAAATGCTTTGATTCAGTGTTATTGCCTGTGTGTTTATTGGCACGAAACAGTGACCCGTCCGTTGTTTCGAGCAGTATATCAGTTATTAATGGAAGTAAATAAAACTGTTCAAATTCTTTGAGAAGAAAAGAGTGCGTATACAAAACGGCAGCATGAGATTCGAACTCACAGCTTGGCATGGTGAGCCATGCTTTTGCCATCACACTGCAACAGCTTCACTGAAATCTGTTCAAAGTTAAATTATTTCATTATAGTATATTTCCACTAGTGCATTTTAATTGGGCAACGCCATAAAAGCACTTGACAGTTGATCGTCCGCCACCAGTCGTGTGTGTAGCGTCAAGGTCCGAGAGTTCAGCTGGTAGACTGATGGCACTCGGGAACTTCAGGCAATGGGGGAGGCGGGGAGGAGAGTTAGAGCCGAGGTGGGGATGGAGAAAAATTGCTAGATGATGGTAGCGCGACTTGTCTGCCCCAAGATGGGAGATCACTGTCGACGTCTTCACCGTTTAACGTCATTGTCATAATCGTCCGCGGCGTTGTGCGGTCCTAGTACTACAACATCTCATGTTGTGGGGCCGGATTGCTGACAGTGGAGTGGCTCCGGGGACATCTCTGTTGGAGTAGTTTTGGAAATTGTGGGTGACAGGTGGGGGGTGGGGACAGAAGTAACGGCAGGTGCTGCTGCCTTATTGTTTGCTTGTTCTGTCTGTGAGGAATATTGCATAACCTAAACAATCTAAACGCTGTTAAAGGGCTCCTTTCCTCTTGTTCTGCTTGTTCTTCGTGGTGAGGAGGGTTCACAGCTCAGCAACTTCTTACATCCCACCCTTCACCGATAGTATTTATTCTCTGGCTCCTCTCTTATGCTGAATTCCGAATGTTGCAGTCATTTTTGCCTTTTTCTGGCTCTTACATTGTTTTAAATGGTAGAATTTCTTTTTCATCGTTTTAAAATCCGCTTTATAATGATGCATCTTCTGATGAAGTTTTTGACCTTTCACATCTTGCTCTACATCTCCCCCCCGCGCCTTCCGTTATTGCCTCTTTCTTTCCAGCTTGTTTTGATTTGTACATTTCACCACTTTTTGTTAACCGTTTACTGAGATGATCTGCTTTTATTTTCTTCTTTTATTTTAGTCTCATACTTAAAACCTTTATTGTGACTTTTGCTGAAAAGGCGTTCAAATGATCACAGATGTCTTTCTGTTGTATAATTCAGAATTTTTGGTAGCCTCTATGGCCCCTTTCCATCTCTAGGGTCCGTAGTTATGAAGCGAGAGCAAGTCGTTTTCCCGGGTCAAAATGGGGAACTCAAGGAAAAACGTCTTATCTTCATAGTAACAACACGATGCCCAGACCACGCGGACACTTTTTTTTTTTTTACCCCAGGCATCTTAGCCTCCGCTTTTCAGGGGTAAAACAACATCTACGGGGTCTGGATACAACTTCGGAAACATGACGATTGTCCTTGAGTTTCCATCGTTGCCTCAGAACGATGACTCATCCTCACTTCATAACTCCCTCCCCCGGCCCCAGGGATCCCCGAGCTAGATCCTGTCACGTGACACAGCATCTACCTGTCACTTTCATGTCTTTGCTGTTTTTGTCATATATATGCACACACACACACACACACACACACACACACACACACACACACACACACACACCAGAACAGGCACGAAGAATGATGAAGGTGGACAGGATACAATATTTTTGCCGTCTTATATTGTTCCCTAGGGAAATATGAGTAATTATATTTTGGAATGCAGAGGAACGTGGGTGAATGTTGTCTGGATGGAAAACGGGGGTGGAGGGATAATATGAAATCTTTCTGCCTGGGCACTGCACAGCCCCTTTAGCACTAAGTTCCGTTGGCTGATTGCTGAAGTCCCGTGTGACATTTGTAGATTGTCTGTGATTGCCTGCTTGTAGGGAGAGAACAATTTTGCTTGGTGCATGCTTCCTTGGCACTTGGTAGAGTTGTTGAGCAGCATAGATCGACCCGGTATCGATTCAAGAGCTTGTTGAATGCAGATGTTTGATCGCTGCAGATATTTCAGGCGTTCAGATTACAGATGTCGTTTGACCTTTCCGTTGCCTTTGATGGAATCTTAAGTGGCGACCGTTAAATCGGATTCCCCTCTCAAAAAGCGTCAAGTTTGCAGAAACTGACATTTGGGCCTATCGATTGCACGGGAACGAGGGCAGAGGGCGCCCTTAGCGCTGGGAAAGAGGGAGGGAGGAAGAGGAGAGAGAGAGATTGTCGCAGGATGTCGTTTTTTCGTGACCATTAGCAGCTTTTACGTTTTGTCATTGTTTCAAATTGCACGCTGTGAAATTCCGTTTGCTTCCGCTGGGCTTAAGTGCTTTTTAGAGCTCCTTAGAGCACTAGGTAAAGAGGGACAGAAAGTGGAATATCTGAATCGAAATTAAAAAAAGAAAAAGAAAATAAGGTTTTAAAGAGAGAAGGAAAATACAAGGAGGATGTGACATAAAACGGTGTCGACATTGTTGACTTGAATTCGAGAATCATTTAGGAAGTAATTTTCTGTTTTGTTAAAACTCTTTCCTTGGCTGCCTGGCTGTCGCTCATTCAGATCTATCCCTTGTCTTCAATTTCAGCGTTTTTGTTCATTGTTACTTCAGGTTTGTCAGGTAGGATTTGTATGTGTGTGTGTGTGTGCATGTGCGTGAGTTATATTATTACTGCCGAGCTTCATACGTACCCGTGACGTGAGTGTTGTTTTTGTCCCGTTGATATTGAAACCGTGAATTTTGACGTGTGTGTCTGGCAGTTGCTGGCGGTTTCCTTACATTGTGCGTTTGATACTTGCAGTGACTGTGCCTTGTAAAATAATATCATTGAAGTGCCATTTATTTTTAGTGTGCGTTTGTTTGTTTGTTTGTTTTATGCATTGCAGTGGATGAAGCGTCCACAGGAGGGAAAACCGTCTCTAAGCTTGGTTGGTGGCAAAGCAATACAGTGTTGGCTTTGTTCTTTTTGTTTGTGTTCTAGACACAGTTTTGTGCGCTTTATGCAAAATAACCTTTGCTTTCTTCTCTGCAGTCTGCTTTGCTGTCACATTGACGAAGGAGTTTGTCTGTTTTGAACTTCATTTTGCTTGAATGTGGAAGAACCGCTCGTGCCTTTCGACTTAAACACCCTCCACCACCCGATCTTTTGAAAAAAAAAACGGTTGAAAAACGTGCAGCGCAGTAGATGCAATTAATTAACTTTGAGACATAAGCGTGCAGGGTCTTGCAGCAGAATCCGCATTAAGAGCAAAGGGGGCCACGCCATGCGGCCAAGTGTAATGGATGAACAAAACCTTCCGGAAATGAAATCTTTATCATTGTTTCCTTGCCTTATTTGCCAGCGTGCCACCATCTTCAGCTGCAGGAAGTCTTTCGTCAAAATGACAGTGAAGCAGTCTTAAATGGAAAACTTCTTTTCCTGTTACCGGAATTAGTCTCCATCGTGGATGCATGGATATTTGAAAAAAAAACTCATCAGATTTTTGTCGAGTTAATAATCCTTCAGCAAGGTTCGGACATATTGGGAGATTACATTGTAGCTGTGGGCAGACAATTACGCAAAAAGATGAAGCACTACTGCCAGTTTGTAACATGGCCGGGGGGGGAGGTGGGATGAGATAAAATCCCAGAGGCGTTTGAGAGAACAGGGTCTTGTTGAATGAAAATTTATGATACCATCACATGATGATGTCTTCAGAAAGTTTTGCGCAGTTAGCTTTTCGCTTCTGCTTCACACCCTGTGCCCCGGCCCTGACTTCCCGACAAGCAAATGTCCTAAAGACGTCGCGTGCAGTGTGCAGGGTGGCAGAGCCATGCTTTCCATACATGGTAATCCTTTGATATCGGTCACTGGTCGGCCTTAGTCTTGCCCATCATTGAATAGGTTTTGACATATCTTCTGCTCTTCTAATATAGTTTACTGGTTTCGACCAAGCAACCAACCGTCCATAATGCTTTAAAGACCCTTTAGGATGTCAAAAATTGTGCTATTTATAGAAGTAGCAGCAGCTGTAGTATTAGCTGCAAGAAGTAGCAGTAGCAGTATTGCTAGAGACGGCAGTGTTTTCCCCAAGAAAAACGGTCATGAGGACAGGAAAAGTCTCGGGATGTGTGGAAGGCAGGGATGCACGATACGCCTCTGGCCGGATGGCTAAAGCCTAGCAGTCCGCTAAACTTTGAATATTTTATCGGTTGCTACATTAGCCATCTAGGTTAGCAGTCCGCTAAACTAAACTGCTGATATTTTATCGGTCCATTCAGCTATTTTAGTCACCAGTTGGGGATGACCTGCGTTTCGAACCTTGTGCTTTGCTGGCGTAGCTTTGGTGGCGGGGCACTAACGCTGTGGGTCCTTTGGGTCGCCATAGAGCTTTCACGCGTGGCTTAGTGTGTGTAGCACTAGCGCTACTCTTCTAACATAATGTGTAGTGGTGCTGACCAAGCACCAATCCATTCATTTTGCTATAAAAGACTTGCTTCTGATGTCAGAAAATGAAAAGGCTTTTAAAGCTAGGAAGCCATTTTTAACAGCCCCAACGCTTATTACACGTAAGTCGCAAGTAACTTCCCCGGAATAAAAGCGCTTCCTTTAGGCTGCAGAACTGAAGTGTTGATTGATTATCGAAGTGCCCATGTCGTCCTCCGTTCACGAGAAAGAAAAACGGAATTGGTTCATTGCGTTTGCGTGTTTGGACAGTTTGGTTATTGTTTGCGCTTGTTGCTTTTTGTTTGATTTTTTTTTTTGGGGGGGGGGGGAATTTTATCCACCTGGAACAGGTACACGATGCGTTTGCCTGCTCCAGGTGTTTCCCGACCTCTTTGAAGGCTGACCATCGATTTTTAGACAAAATCAGCGTCGCAGACAGCTAATTATCTCCAAACAGGTCCTCGTACTGGCATTTTCATAGTATCTCTTGCATGTGTACGAACAGATATCTCCCTAAGGTAGGGCATGCGCGTTGTATGATATATATATATATATAACATCTCGCTGTTTTCTGATCTAGTATATATGTCAAGGTAGCAGTCTGCCACACGCTTTTTGATTCGTTGTGCTCACCTGTTGTGGTCTTACCGCTGTTCAAAAACTTGTCGTTTTATTATTATTATTATTGTTACTTTTGTTGACGTCGTTGATGCCCTGTATTCGCAGTGCTTTCCTTTGTCTTTATGGCTCGGGGGCCTTTCATGTTGATAATCTTGCTGGTGTGGCTACCAAGTGTGTTTGATTGTTATGAGAAAAAGTACTTTATGTGCGCGAGCAGTGTAGTAAGAGGTGAGCAGGTGTCCTTTGCTTCTGTTCTCCCCCATTACTCAGTTTTCTCTCCTAATACCAGACGTTTCCTGTCAAAGGAAAGGCAGAGAAGGGGAGAGAGTGGGCTGGCAACAGAAGCTATTTTTATCAGCCGGTGTTTGGTTACTTGTATTTGTAAAATTCAATTTTGTAATCAGAGGATTATTGCTATGTGATGTTCATTGTTTGTGCTTTTCTTTGTGGGTTTTAACTTTGTGTGTGCGTACGTGCGTGTCTACCCCCCTGATCTCCTTGTTTATGTTGTTCTCTCTGTGTATGTGCTTTTTAAAAAAAAAATTATTGATTACACTTCACTTGTAGGTTCAGAAAGCCAAGACATGCAAGAAGTCGATAACTCTGACTACGACAACGGTTATAAAGACCAAGCACCACGGGCTTGTCAAGAGTCGCGTGACGTTCTGAGGTTAACGACCCGTTTTAACCCTGTCCTCTGGCACTGTCTCGGCTTCTCCTGACACTTACTCGGAGAGTAGGTCCAGTGGTATCGTGACGGTCTGTAGTTGCCGTGACATCGTCCTCGAGCCGTTTCTCGGTCGTCTGGTGGCAGCGCTTCCGATCACAAGATGCGCGTGTAGGGGCCATCGGTAAATTTGTCGTCTTCACTACTACACACGTGCGTGTGTGTATCTGTTACCACTGCGGAGGAAAGTGGCAGCTAAACACCTCACTAAGTACATATCTCTCTCTTTATCTCTGTTGCCATTAGACATTTTAGTCATTTACCCTTGAGAGGATGGAGAAATTGACATACACAAAGCAGTTCACTCATGTAATTTCTTCATTTAGAGCTTGTATAATGTACATAGATCTCGAAAAAATATAAAACTGCTTTATATGTATGCAAGAAAGAAAAGCATAAAATTAAAGATCAGGATGGAAATGATGTTAATAGTACAGCATTAACGAGTAACATTTTTGTGGAGTAGAAGAGACTTAAATTTTTAACTGCATTGGGATAGAAAATGGACGGTCGCTGCCTGCTTTGTGCTTCACTCGTGTTGCTGTAGTTGTAAAGTTTCTTGTCCGCCAAACATCGATCTCTGCAACACCTTTAACGGTCGATTCTATCGGCAGGAAGTAGTTGTAGATCCTCGGCGTAACGACTGCGCGCTTCGTCGGGATAGGAAACGAACAGAAAAATGAAAATGCCTTTTACATTATTGAATTTCATGACTTCCATTGCCCCGGTATAACAAGCGCAGGCTGTATTAGTGTACTGACAAAGGAAGCGTGCTGAACTGGTCACGCATACTCAGCCTGCAGTTTAAAGAAGTGCGTGGCTGTAAAGGGCTAGTCAGCAAGATCAAAGTTCCGAAAGAGTGCAGACCTGTTTGTTCATGCACGGATGCCAGGGAGACAGCTTGGGGCCGCGGGAGCGCAGCGGGTAATCGCTTGCCCTTGACGTTTTCTCCGGCCCGGACACTCGTGTACAGGGGCTGGACTAGCTTGCGCTGCTGACAGAGAAAACTGTCTCGGCGTAGTCAAGACCACGCTGTTAGAATGGGGACCTTTAGTCTGCGCTAGTCTCCCTCTAATGAAAAGGTCTAAATATGTCTCAAAAATAAAGGCAAGCTCACACGTTAGCCTCTGCGTAAAGCAATTTAAAGTAACGACAAAACGGTCATGTTATAACAATATCAGCTTAGGGTAGTCACCTGTTAGCTGATGTGTATCCGGTGGCTATGTTATACAGGCTCTTCTTCCCTTCCGCTATATTTTAGAAGACAGCGAAGCCCGAAAAAGAAAGAAAGAAAAAAAAAGAGCGCGCATCAGCAGAATAAAGAGATATATGTCGAAAGCCATGCCCGAATTAGCTCGACTGTTATCGGGAAGAGTTTAACGTACGCTTGTGCTCACTCGCGGTGCCGTCCAAAAAGCTTTTTTAAAAAAAAATGCCAGTTCGCGTGGAAAGCAGGAGCAGGGTAGGGTGGGGAGTTTCACTAACCTGAAAAAGGTCGACGATTTTTCATCCTTGTGCTATGTAACGTTGACAGGCCAGGCCCCGGCACACAAAACGCTGCTAGGCGCTGATTGCAGGGTTAACGCCCAGCAGTCATCTAAATTGATTATATTGTAGAATCAGTTCAGCGGACTGCTCAACGATGTCTTTAAATCAGGCCTAGTGAGCGCAACAGATATTGTTTATGTGACTGCTAGGGAAAGATGCCTTTATATCAGACCTAGTAAGTGCTGCAACTATTCTTTATGAGCCTGATGGAGAAAGGTGTCACGAAATCCGACTTGAAGACGAGAGCCGAGCCTCGGAGTCATCTCCCGAAATAACCTTGTGCTCACTGAGAGAAGAGGTCGGCCATTTTGAGAAGATGCACGGGGACTACAACGGAAGCCAGCGGCGTCATCTTGTTTTGTCGCTGCGTGATTTTGAAATCCCTTATTAGATGCATGCTGTGTCTGGAATTTATGCCAACAAGTTTCTGTTATTTTTGTATGCACCTGTTTTCGTGATGTTGTTGTACCGCATGTTTGTTAATTAGTTTTACCGTGGCCTTGGAAACGATGTCATTCTAATACGCATCTATCATCGTGATGCATTTGTGTTTGTGCGGCTTTACTGCACGTGTTAATGATTGTCTCCCACTTCTGCCCCTGCTCTTTTTTTTCCCCGTCCCCCATTTCTAATAGTAGTTCGGTTTTAATGTCGCTTTTGTCTCTTACATAGAGTTCGTTATATTTGATTGCAGCCTTTTGCACGGATTTCATGTGTCATTTTGATGTTTTTTAAGTTTTCCAATTTGCAATAATTCTTTTTCATGGCTTTGTGTTTATTTTGTAGCGAAGATCAAGCAGCGAGGCCCGCATGAAGGTATTCTATGCTTGTGTGCTATGTCCGCTTTTTTTATTTTTCACACGTTATGTCACGCTTTCTCTACGAACCCCCACCTCCCACCCCCATCCCCACAATACAGAGAGGGTTGGCTGTCCTGGGCTCAGATCTCGTCTCGGGCACGCTCTCTTTTCTCTCCATGTGTCATCTGTTTACATGGTTGGCTGCTTTGCCGTGATATAGCGTTAGCTGCTGACTCGGCATAAAACACCAATCCCTTCCCTCCCACCGGTGACTTATTCGATGGTGGGTGCCTGTGCAAAGCAGAACATCCAAAGGATATAGTGTCATTTAACTTTACACAGAAATTTAGTTCGAGTTTGTTTTTTGGTTTTTGTTTGTTTGGTTGTTTTTTGTTTTTTTTAGTATACATTTCCACCTCCACAGTAACTTCTTAAGTAATATTTCTAGCTCTGTGTGCGTGCGTAATGTCGGCGTGCTTGCCATGTGTAAATGTAGACCGAAGTAGGCCCTTGATGATTGTCTTGGACATCAGAACCAGTGCAGCAGTTGCTGTTGCTGTGGGGAGGGTGGGGTGCTCAACATTAGTAGGAGCCTGAAAGTTTTTGTCTGATAGCGAAAATAAAAAAATGAGAGAAACGAAGCGGCGTCGTTGGAAAGGGGAGGGTGGTTGAGGAAGGATGGCGAGAGGAAATCTCTATTTTTAACTTTAAATGCGAGATAGCTGCACTACTTTAGCGAGGGCTGTGAAGAACAAAGGTCTGTTGTTGTATGAGTGGGTACAGTAATGAACAATTCGTGTTCCTCCCCTTCCTCCCCATTCCAAACCCGCGGGATGACATGCATTGCTGTCGGGTGTCCAGTTATGCCCATCTCTCGTTTTGTCCTGCCTCCCACGCTTGGCTGTATCTGGTGACGGTGCTAATGCTTTATACCCGCAGTAGATTCCCTCCCCCCACCCCCATCCTCGTATGTAGTTTTTCCGACACCATCCATCCTCAACTATGACTTCTGCTCCTGATCCATACCCGCCTGTTGCAGCCCCCTTGCAGCCAGTATTGTAGATATTGTGCACATCTTTTATTTAAAAAAAACAACGAAAACGGCCCCCTCACCTACCCCCGCCCACCCGGTCTACCATCGCTTCTGCTTATTGCTGCTTTCACTTGTATCTATTTCCACTGACCCCTTTTCCCCTTTTTCACTTTTGTTGGAAAGTTATTACATATATGACGCACGGCCCTTCGTCTGAATACTTGTATCAAAGAACCGGTCATATGTTCTGTCAGGCGGGGAACAGACAGTGCTGACTGGATAATATGATGCCAGAGCTTGTTGGGAAATCGGCTGCGGGGGTCTACTTTGGCAGGCCTGGCAGAAATGTATGCGTGCACAGGATGGAGACGTTGGCAGCATTACGGCCTGCTAAAATTGCCTCCTCTTGTGCAGGACGACAGAGAAAGAGAGAGGGTGGGATGGGGGTGAAGTCAAGTGACAGCCATGGCCTCGCTATCGACGCACTTCTGAGCTCATAGTCATTGCAATGCTGATGGGGAGACGGGGTGGGGGATATTGAGAGGATGCCTGTACATGAGCAAAGCCTTTCGGTGTTAGATTAGGGTCGTAAGTCATTGAACTTGCTTTCTTTTTAAGACAGAAAAAGGAGGTGAGAACGGCAACAAACTACAGGAGGCTGGGTTAAAATTGATTTGCATGACTAAAGCGCTACGACCACCTTCTCCTTCCCTTTCTCTCCTCGCATCGCGAGATGGATCGCCGCAACTGTGTGGCCACTGGTTTATAACAGCCAGTGTCTAGAGACGTTGGGGTGAATTATTCATGGCCTTGAAGTGCTGCTCAACATGGGCTGTATTTATATACCCGCCACCCAGGGCCCTAGATTATTTATAGTTTGGTTTTCTTCCTGGTTTGGGTCGCTTTTGTTTTGTGTGCGTACGTGCGTATGTTGTGAGCTAGCGCGTGTGGGTACGTGCGTGTATGTTTTGGAAGTCGGTGTGCTGGTGGGACAAGGCGCATTTTCTTTTTTTTTTTATAGAGGCTCCTCGTTGGAGATTGATGTCTCTGGCCTGCTATTTTCATTGTATAAGCAGGAAGACCATCTTTCGACATTTTCGCTGAACAAAACGCGGACAGTCTATGTTTTCGTGCACAGCCCCGCTTAGTCCAACCCCGGCCGCATGAATATTTGCACGACATCTGCCGGCACCCTTTTCTACATTCACGACGGAACCCGCCCACCTCCACTGCAACTTGCAGACAAAGGGCTGGACCTGAGTCCTGAGCACTTGTGTCTCCTTGATTGCTAGTATGTCTTGCTCTTGACTGTCTTCTCGTGACGTCAACAGCAGGCATTGTGCGATCGGCCTGCCAACGGTCCCGAGGACTGAAGCTGCTGGATTCCCCGTCAAATGACAGTTTACAAACAGAAAAAGCTGACGCTGGCATCGGGGAAAGACCGCCCTGCGTCAGTCCCCTTGAAAGCTTGAGTTGAGATAGTACAAAGCATATATAATCATTGGATTAAGCGTCTGTCAGTTCTGATAATATTCACGGCGACTTTCATTAACGTTTAGATCACACTTTTCTGCCCACTCCCATCGCATTGTCTTCTGTCTTCCTTTCAACGCTAAGTGGGAAAAATTATGCTTTTAGTAAGCCACACTTCTATGCATTCAGTTTATATATATATATATATCCTGGGAAAACGTGGTGTGTGTCCCTCTGCTTATTTTTTCGTATATTTCCTTTGTAGTTTCTCTAGTCATCATTTGCTTATTACTGCATATTTCCCATGTATCCTTATATATAAACCACCAAATACACACTAATGCATATTTCCCATGTATCCTGATTATTTATCTATATAATCAGTATATATCCAGATGCATACTGGGTTCATTTCTGATTCAGCTTGAAGTAAACCTTTTGTCAGCACCTTCCGTGCCGCGCTGTCCTTGCAAACCTGTAATGAATTATTCATGATTGTGTGCCATTGATTTCCTTGCTGCGAACGTTTGATGATGTCTCACTGATTTACTGCTTTGTTAATTAAAAAACAAAAGAAAGTCATCGTTGTACTTGACGCCACCTAAAATAAGGAATTTCTGATTTCACAGATCGTTACCTCCAAGACGAGATAGAGGTTATTAGCAAACATTCATGATTTCTATATTATCAACTGCAATCTTTAGTAGTTAGGGATTATTAATTCATTTAGTCACATTGTTATGGCGCCTTTTTCCTTTTTTTTTTTTTTGTTCTTTATCTTTGTGTAGTGCGTAAGGTCACCAAATATTAAACCGCTGTGTAACCCATGTAATCGCCATGAAAAATGAATCTTGTCTATCGTAGACTCGTTGTGATCATCGTAAGGGTAGATTGGCTAGCTAAAGTAAACAATGAGGCTGACATTGTAAGTGATGTATCTGACAGCGAGAACAAGCAGCGGCAGTATCATCAATAAATGACGCATCGGTCGAGGAGGTCGGAGCGCGGCGCGGTCTGTAGAAGGGGTTTGTAGACAGTCTCAGATGTGTGTAAATACTCTGCTTGCTGGCTAGGCGCCTGGGGTTTCCAGATGATAATCCCGTACACTTCATACATCCCGTACCAGCAAATGTTTTGTGGAGTTTTTAACGTATTTGTGGTGTAACATTTACGTCCCCGAAGCATCTAACGACTGTCTTGCAAGAGGCATAACTCCATTCTCCGCCCAGTAAAAATTCAAGCGCTTAAGTTGCGTGTATACTGTCCGATAATAAAGAAGCTAGGCCAAACAAGTGGAAGCTTAGTTTCTTTTCAACTTTTTTTTCGCTGTAGAACATTATGTTGAGGCCCCAGCCAGCATAATACTGGTCTTCTGTGAAGAAGATTAAGTTACCCCCCCCCCCACTCTTGCTGTTGTGAAACGCACGCGTCTGGGTGCCTTTAGCGAGCTGTTGTACACGAGGATTTGCGCATTTTTGCACGTTCACGTGATGGCGCAACATTTCCCCCACTAAACCAACACCCACACCAGCAGGGGTCTGCAGTATTGCACCATTTGGCGCAGCTGCTTCATCGACTGCTGCTGCTGCATCATATTCACATGGGTTTCCTGCATTTCCAAGATGGAATCCATTAGGTCTAGTTTTGCTTGGTAGTAAAAAAAAAAAAAAAAAAAAAAAAAGAAACTCCAAGAGTTGAGAGAGCTCGCTCACACTGCAGCTTGAGGGATTTAGTCTTCTTTCCCACCCCATCCCACCCCCATCCTGTCGTTAGAATTTCTCTCCACAGACAGGTTTCGCGTGTGCCTGCTCCTCTCGTGCTGCGTGTGGACAGGGCTTCGGGAACACCAGTGGGTGTTTTGTGTGTTTTCCATTTCTTTCGCAAACTGTGGATTGCACGAAGAACAGCATCAACTGAGCAGATCAAAAGAACCCGAGGTTGCGAAAACAGCGTCGTAGGTCATAGTTCACAGCGAGAGCACGCATCTTCCGGGCATTATTCGCCATTTCGTTGCATTAGGGTCCACGCAATCGCTTGCCATAGCCAGCCTTCTCGTGCTACTGTTCTGTCTCATCCTTCCTTCCGAAGCACATTCAGCAGCAAGTCGGCGAGATCTTATGTTGGTTAATTCTTTATTAAAAACAGCGTTATTTTCTGCACCGTGAGCTGTTGTACTTCGTCTTCTTTCCGCACTTTCTTGCTCCCTTCCCCCCGACTTACATTTGACTAAAGATGGAGACATGATAGAAGCGACATAAAACCGAACCACCCTCTCTCACCAAACAAAAAGAAGACAAAACTGGAGTGAGATCTTTTTCAGTTCTATTGGCATTTTAAGAGTTATATTAGAATAATAGATAGTGGTAAGCACTCGGATGTACGGGTCCAGTTGCCCAGATATATCCCCCTGATTGTGCACGCGGACCGTTTGATTTCCTGAGTGTCTGCACGAGCCGGTCTTGGTGGTCTGTACAGCGCCCATCTTGATCGTTATTCCAATCCGCGGGCGACCGCTGTGCTTGCGGATCGGAGGAAAAATGAACGGGTCCCAAGATGACTGTGAGATAAGACTGGGACTGTTGGCCATCTCTGTGCCAAGACTGCAAAGTGACCAGCGGACGTGCTGGTGAGATGTTTCAGACGGGTGGGCCGTTTGCGAAATCTGCGGTCACGGTTGGCGACGGCAGCGCCATGCATATGGCGACGTTCACACATTCTGCTTGAATTTTTCGGAAAAGCCTGACTGAGCACACAGCAGTGTTAACTCTTTCAAATGCATTTGTACATGCACGCATGCAACCAGTATGCAAAATGAGAACCCCGGCTTAATTTTTTTCTCCGCCACCTCTTTCACTTTCATTCGCATTTTAAAAAATTCACTTAGGTAGTGAAGACCATCTGAACTGCTCGTAGTAACGCAGTTGCAAGCAGGGTTAGACATGTAGCCCTTGTTCAGAAAGTAGTGGAATATTTGCAGAAGAGACCCTGGCGACCCACAGCAGAACCAGAGCAACATCACGTAAGAAAAGACCCCACTTCCTTCCTCCCGTCTTGTGGATCCCTACAAATTAAAGTGCAGTCGTGGAGGGAAGCAAAATGCACATACATAGTGAAGCAAACCTGAAAACAACAAAGGAGATACCAGGGATCGTAGTTACAAAATGTATAGTTATTTCCAGGATAACCTTCGAGGTTGTGTCTTTGGAAACAGGCGGGGAGGTAAGCATAGGATCTAGAGCTCCCGTCCTGTGTAGCTCACCAGCGATGACGACAGAGGACCTGCTAGAGCTGTAGGCATCGTGTAGTCTAAGGAAGTTCTTGGTGACGCGTGCTACTGCACTACAAGGCGTTGAAAGAATATTTTATGGCCTGTTACAACACGTTTACCTCCCGGATTCCGTGAACATAAAAAAAAAACATTCTTGTTGGTGTCGAGTGCCTTAACCTCACTCAGGACAGCCCAGAGAGCGGTTGCTGCCACAGACCTCTATTGGTGCTAGGAACCTAGGAACTAGTTTGTGCACTAGTTGTGTTGAGCAGAGTGTGGAGACGACTTCGATCAT
The DNA here is from genome assembly GCA_004794655.1 of Marisa cornuarietis. Lineage (NCBI taxonomy): Eukaryota > Metazoa > Mollusca > Gastropoda > Architaenioglossa > Ampullariidae > Marisa > Marisa cornuarietis. Next base: position 3,596,372 of record SMMW01000575.1, read on the forward strand.
AAATTGTATGATGAGCATCTTTGATATGCTTGACCTGTCGACGTGGGAGAGGTCGCGCACGTCTTCATGGTCGAGCTAGCGGCCACCTGTCTGCAGCACCACAGCCAGCGGACCAGTGGAGTACCGCAGATGAAACCGCGCGATGAAGAGACAACGAGACATCGTAGGTCACCCGGCGCGTGAAAGTGGAAGCGAGGCTACCGCCAAGTCAGCGCGAAATCGACTTCCAAAAGCGTGAGGGTGGACCGCAAGTTCCAAAGCGAGTGGCCGAGATGGGTCAGGACGTCCAAGACGAAGAGTTTGAAGCAAAAACGAAACTCGACAGCACACGAATGGGAAGAAAAACTGTGAATCGGTTCTTGCCTTGTTCCGGCATTAGGATGCAACCTTGTTGGGGTGGTTGTTGATGACAGCAAGGCTTCATGTGGTACTCGACAAGAAACAAGCTGACAACGAATTGTGACATCCGCGGAGTGTAACCTGTTGTACCGTGTCTCTAAGCGCTGAAAGGACACACACAGGAACACACACACAAATATGCAGTGTTAAAAAAAGGCGTAACTCCATGTGTATAGGAGACCGCAGAACATTTTCGGTATCAGATGTCCCCCATTCCTCCCACCACCACCACCACAGAGACAACTACAAAGTCCCAAAGCCTTGTTTTTTCCTCCCTTGGCACACGCTGTCATCAACCTTCCCTTTTATCCCGTTTGATCATGTAAGTCATCGATCACTATCAGCCGTTCCGGTGCAGGATACTTCTAGACCGAGCGATAGGACGAAAGGCTGAACCCGCCATATGCCAGTTCCCTTTAAAAAAAAAAAAAATCTTGCTGACTGGCAGCGCAAGCGTAACTTACATCGCTGCTTTCGTCTGTGCGGTGGGAGTTTATCGATGAGGAGGGTCACGTGATCTAGGTTCATGTGCCGTTCCTTGCATGCGCTGTTGCAGTGTCCTGAAAACTGCCATCTGTCACATCGATCAGGGATGGCTGAAAATATACATCTTGCACGCACTCAAAACTCAATTTTAGCATGGGAGATTAATTTTTAGGTGTGCGCTAGGACACTAAATCACAATTACTTGCGTTGGCGCGCGCGCGCGCGAGCATGTGGAAGTAAGGTCCAAACCAGCGAATTGTAGCGCAAAGCTTAATCAAAGTAGCATACATGTGTAATGTTTGATAGATGGGTGGGGTGGAAATTTCAGGGGTGATGATTATTTTCGTGAACGAACGCGGAGGTGGAGTGAGTGAAAATCGCATGCCGCCACTCAGACGCCGCACAAGCCGCAGCTTTGCGGGGCAGCGTCGTGTCTAAGCGCCAGAGAACGGCCTGGAAATCACCCTCCCCTCCCCTCTCCTCCCCACCCCGCAGCATCCTGGCGTATACGATGCACAGACGGCGGTATAGAGCAGTCAGTGTACATACATACATAAGCTACTTGCTGCCAATCGCTCTTCCAACACAATCCAACAGGCCAGTCAAAGCTGACGCCATCTTTGCTCACGTCATCACCAGCCAACACCTCCTGTTTTTACAGCTTATTCTTTGAAGTACCAGGGGAGGAAAAATCCAGAAATGCAATTTTAGAAAATATTGCTTTATGCGACTGTTCACATACAGGAGAGCAATTTATTATGGATTTCGCGCACTGGGTGTCTGGTACAGAGTTTGCGTGGAGCTAATGCCGTCTCGCTCATTCCGTCTGTTGGCGGTTTCCATAAATAAGACCCTGAAGCGCTGCAGATAGAATATCTTTAGTGACTTGCTTCGTTATGCTTGTGGAATACGCAAGACATTTCGATCTGCGTGGGAAATGTTGCGGTCTATTCAAACAACCGGATACGACCGAACTACGTTTCTGTCACGTAGCCCTGAAAGCTGTACTGCTAGCAGTCGTGCACCTTCCAGGACATCTGTGATTAGTCTAGACTTTTCTATGAATATGCATAAGCTGCTTATGCTAGCACCCTTGGGTAATTTTGTTTTGGCTTAATGGCCGTAGGTAGGATGTGGAGGAGGGGCCGTTAAGGCGGGAAACCTGTGCTGTGTTTAGCACTGTGTACGGACACTTCGGTACGTTCTCGAGGTTCACAAGCTCACCGGCCTGCCTTTGATTGCTTTTACACAGGTCTGGCCAGAAAAGGCATGAGCGCGGCTTCTGACGACAGCACCCAGAGCTCTGTGGACAAGAACCGCATGGAAGCCTCGCCTGCACTCCCCACCAACAGCAAGCTGATTCTGTCTGGAGGCGAGGGTTACGTCGACTTCAGGATGGGTAACAAGATCACACCCTTGATAACAGGCTATTTTACACGATGCTGAAAGTTTGTCATTTGGTGTAGTAGTGTCCATCCCCCCACCCCCAACCTCTTATCCACATCCTCCGTTTTATTCATTGTTTGGGTTTCTCGTTTTTGCCACCTATCTTCCCCTCTGTCGCTCCTCAGTGTGTGCATGTCCCGTAAACCGGGGAAGCGCTAGGGTTAGGGAGAGGAATAGGGTTAGATTAGGCTTTCGTTTATTTTTAGAGTTCGCATTTGGAGTTAGCGCTGGAAAAGCGAAGAAGGGGTTGAGGGTCTGTCTGTGGTACTCATGTAGAGTTAGGTTGAAATAACAGGCAGTCGGCATAACAACACAGCCTTATCGCCTAGCAACATATGCATTAATTGACTGTTCTTGTTGGTCTTTCGCTGCAGGTGACGACGAAGAGCACACGGAGCCGATGGAGGAGGTGAAGCCAGAGTCGCTGAGCAAGCTGGACCGTAGTCATCTTATCGTGTGGCAGGTCACTGTCTCACAGTGAGTGCCTCATCCTTCCGCCTCCTCCCAACCCCCTACTTCGCCGGCAGCCTGTCTTGCGCAACGTGGCTGTGGCGGGTATGGGGGGCACGCGCCTTCTACTGCAAGACGCCCAGTGGCGCCATCAAGAACAACTGCAAAAGGACAAAAATACATATGTATATTCTGTCGTCCTGACCAGGCAAAATTTTTACAACTTTTCTTTTGTGTCTGTGATCCTCTCATTAGCGTTGTCGTGGATTGCACGTGCAGTGAACTTGTAAACCCAACCCCTCCCTTGACCTGAAAGCGTCTCGCGACACAATGCAAACGCACTGTAGATAGTCCCACCTCACAAGACTAGCTTCTTTTTTTTGGAGGGGGGGGGTAGGATCAGGTGAATCAGTTTTAGTTTTCAACGAAATCCATTTCCGCTAAGCTTAAAAAGAGGGGCGGGGAAGCGAAGCCTGGTATTCTCCATCCTCTCACCCCTCACCCCCGCCTTTTTCCCCTGCCCTCTAGGTTCCCGTGACGCTTTCAGCAAGACGGGTGTGTAGCGGGCGACGGAGTTCGCCAGCCGGTACCAGCCCATCGTTCTTTCCCTGTCTGTGATTTAGTTTCTGGGCACATACCGATTTTGCCAGACACGTGACTTTTCGGAGCAGTCACGTTAAGCTTTTGGGCAGCCTCGCGAGATTTCATTCTCCACGAATCAACTTATGGAAGACCATTGAAAATCAGTGGTGAGTCAGGCATCAGTGCAGATGGTTTTATTGTCCCGATTTTTTTAAAGCTTGGTTTGTGTCAGTAGTAGGAAAGCTGTTGACGTCTGTCTCATGTGAAATCTCATCACTGCGTTTTCCAAAACTTATTTTTAACGCTTTTTGATACTAGGGCTAAGTCAATCCTATTGATTTCATTCCTTCAAACACTTGAAATTAACCCTGCTAGTCGGTAGTTTAGTGTGCCAATACACTCAGTGCTTCTGTCGCTGTTTGTTGTTATTATTATTATTGTTTCCTTCAGTTTGCTCTCAACCTTGTTTCGCAGAACGCGCCTTTCAACCTAATTTGAATGCGGCCACCGCAGTCAGTGTGTCATTATTTATATGTTATTTATTCCGAGGAGAGTTTTGACCTTTCGCAACACATCTTTTCACGCGGTATTGCTCGTTAATCTCATCCCCAGTATTTTTTCATTTGTGTGTGTGTGTGTGGTTTTATTTCTGGGGGCTTGGGGGTGTTTTATTGAAGTTTTTTTTTAAGAAAGGAAATAAGTGAGGTTGATGTGAGTTGATGAAGAATTGTTGATGCGCGGATGATGTCGATGTCTTGATGTCAGTCCGATGTCTTGCTGGATAGATAATGTAGCGACCCGCCCATCAGAAAATCGCTGCTGTTAGAAAAAAAAACAAACCATCACACGATAAACAATGCGGCTGGAGACTAAGTGTATCACTGCTGTGTAATACCCAGTCTGAACTCCATCATGCAAGTACAGATGATATGTCCGTGTGACATTAAGAAGGGAGCGTGTGTAGAGGAGGTATTTTGGCTGGCCGTCGAGAGGCAGGATTACAAACATTACACAGAAGTTCTTTTGTTTATTAAATGAACATAGGTCTAAAGTTTCAAATAGAAACAGCACAGGGATGAAAGAGGATGGACGACAAAATGTGGAAACAAAAGCCTGATGTATTAAACTCGAGAATCCTACAAGCGCTTTTCTCTCTCTCTCCTTCCTTTTATCAGCTTACTCTGTCCCCGTCTTAAATTCCCTAGGTTTTTTTTTAAGGAGTTTTTTTTTCATTGCATCAGTATTGTCAGTCAACATATTTTCTAATGTTATTAAAAGGTATTATTATTGTTGTTTTTAATCCCTGGACTTGATCCACCTATTTGCTTACCGCTTTAATTTAGCACAAGCATTTCGCATCGAAGTAACCACTTCGTGTGAGGTAAAGTACAAGCCAGTCGTTTTATCTGTTTTTATTCTACGAGAGCTTTTGAGACTTTAAAAAAAATGTGTTGCATGCGCAAGAAAGTTTTTTATCATTCTTTTTAAAATGCGTTTTGCATGTACTTTTAGTGGATTCGCATTTTAGTGCAGTTTTTGGACAAGGGGTCAGCAAAGCCGAATCTCTGTACACGGAGCCTGACCTGTGTCGGATCATCAAGTTCTCTAAGTGATGAGGCTATTTTTAACTAACATTTGCACTCAGCGGGAATTCATCGAAGACCAGAAGGGACGGGCAAAGGTAGACCAGTGGTCAATCGATGGTCGGAAGCGGATAGCAGCGTCCGAGACCACAGGCGGCGAGGTAAAGAAGATGAACATTGCCCTGTCAAAATAAATAAATAAAGCTGAACCCTAGAAAATTGCGATCAAAATCTCCTCTCCCTATTTAGGGGGCTACCTTTACCGTTTACGATGGCTGGACCAGATCTTGACCTGTACTTTTGCCGCGAGCTAGTAGATGCTGTCGTTGTATGTGCTTCTAAAAGACTGAGTAAAAAGACCGTTCAGCTTAGTTCGCCCGCTAGGTGATTTTAAAAAAAGAAACGAACTTCGTCGACTTTAGCCAGTTGGCCGCAAGAGCGCTGGAAAACGTTTTTAGAGCGTCCTTGTTGAGACATTGTACCTGGGGGTACCGTCCACACCCCTCTCCACTTTCCAAAACACGGGTTAGAGAGATAATTCTGAGCGGAAATCAAGATGGCTGACTTCGCAAGCAAGGGACGTGATTTGACGATTTATCCCCGCACCCCATCCCTTAACAGCTACTTCTCCGTGCACCTGCTGCACCCTTAAGATAGCGTTTTGTTTCATGCTTTTTTTATATGCAAACATCGCCAAATAAAATTCCATGGACTCATTTTACTTGCATTTTATTGCGTGTAGCTAAAGCGATATTTTCGCGTGGGTGGTTACTGACGTCCACTTCCAGTCGGCATCAGCGACTGGAACCCGGGTCACGTGGACAGCGTCACGTGCTGGTGCATAGTGGCCTGAAGGCTTAGAGCCTTTAGTAGTTGAATATGTCAAGGTGGGATGAGGCCACTACTTATTTTTGAGGGCTGAGTGTTCATTTAGTTTCCAGTGCAATGAATGTTCATATATTTCACCCGGGTGATATGCGTGCATTTTTCTTTATTGTGTAACATGTATATCGTGTATTTGTGAGGCTGTGCATGGCGTAGCAGGCTAATATAAAAATGACGTTAGCCCCCAAAACTTTGTGCTTGCACATATTTGGTAAACATAGACAATTCCGCATATTGAGCTCTTTTTTTGTATGCAGATGTTTACGAGCCTGCTGATTGGTCGTGTGCAGTAAGATGTGATTTGCTGCCAATCTGTATACTCAGTGCAAAAAATATTCTCGATGTAAGAAATTTGAGACATTCTGGAACTACTGGTTTAGATGAGCTTTTTATGTAAACAGGGATAGAACCTCTGTAATATGCATGCGTTGGGCAGATCGTTGGACAGGTAATGGAGTAGCCGAGCCAGAGATTAGCGGTGTTCAAGGGCAACACAAGCGCTCAGCGAAAATCGCTGGAAATAAAGTATCACAAAAACATATTCCGGTGGTTTTTTTATGACGAAGAGGCACGAGAAATAATATATTAATGGGTTCTTTTTTTCCCCCCCCCTTAAGCACACCTGGATTCGTCGAGAAAACTGGAAGTGATAAAAGGGTAGTATTTCGTAAGATAGCATAGTCTGCATGGGCTCAATTCGATGAGGAAAGACACAGTCCTCTGTAAAAGATCAGGACACAATGTGCTGTTTGAATGTTCTCTTCGACGCTTAAATGGAGTCAGTCCCTAAAGATGATGGCTACAAACGCCAGTGGATTAACTTTTTCCAGAGATCTGTATAATGATACAGGTCTCTGCTTTGTTCAAACGTGCCGTGCAAACGTTGTCTCCACATCGCACTCAAGAATTTGCTTCCAACGTTTCAAAAGCGATTGTTATCCAGTCACTTATACAGTACAAGCAAGTCTTGGGCTTTCAGTAAAAAGGCAGAGATCTTCTTATTCCCAACCGTGCAAAACCATCTACGATTGTTGGTTTTTAAAAAAACACTTAAAAACAAGATCTAGCCCAGATATGCAACATCGACGCTTTCTATACCGTTCTGGTCTACAGGTAATGTGACGCACTCACAAACACATTATCAGTCGTTTCCTTGTCCAGCACAATGCTAAAAACAACTGACAGTGTGAAGGCACCATTGATGTGCTTGGATCAGCTAAAAAAAAGAAGTGAAGGTGACAAACGTATAAACTATAAAGAGCTTAAACGAGAACACGTGCGAGTAAGCAAGCAGTAAAATTTTGTTATATTTTTAATGGTAAAGAAGTCATTATCAGCAGTCAGTTGTAACTATAAAATAAAATTGCAGTGCTAGTAATTAACCATATAGCTAAAAACAAATTGCGGGAGTTAGACAAATGCACATTTGAAATGTGTTTATATTTTATTAACTGTATATTCATGGAAAAATTAACCCAAATGTGTCTGCTTAATAACAAACAATAATAATAATACTACGTAGAATGCAATGACCGTGATTGTTGCCCATTAAAATTTGATTTGGAGAAGATTTTTACTAGTGTGTCAAGTGAATTCGGTTTGGACCTTTTAATTTTTTAAACTTAAAGTTCAAATCTGTAGGGCTGTGTTCCAAAACCATCCGTTTCATTTTCTGGGCAAAAAATCACTTCTTGAACACGAAAGTCTGAGATGTTTTTCATCTGACTAGAAGACGCAGAGATTTGCTGGGCTACTGTTAAAAATACTACTTGTATGCAATGGAACTTTCCAGTCTAGGAGAGCAATTTTGTTGTGCTTTCCTAGTGGCAGGTGAGAATGCCGATGTTTAAAGAAATATGAAAATTAAGCGTTATTATATACTCCTATTTTGTGAATTATTATTTTAAAACGAACTTGACCCGATTATAAAAAAAATGTTGCACTCGTGTTGCCCTTTAACGCGACTAAAGGGCATGATGTATGGAGTTGGGGTTAACCCCAGCGCCGGTTAATACCGCTGCGGGAAATACTGACAAGTACGGGTTGGGAAAGTTGCATATGCTAGTTAGTATCACAGTGTTGGAAAATTGTGTTTGTTGGACCTGTAATTGTCCAAGCAATTATTTTTCAGCTACAGTAGGTGCGTTGCGTCCAGTCTTGAGTGTGCTGGCACTGGCTAGCGTGTATGAACGTTTACAATGCGCAAGTGAAGAGAATCTGCTTCAGCTGTATGGTTTTTATTCTTTTTATGCAAGATTTATTGTACATTTACTGTTCTTTTGAGGAATTTTTTTTTTTTTTGGTAAGCACAACTCAACTTTTGTAACTTTATTGTGTTCGCATATGTAGTGTTTGTACCGAGGTGCGAGAGCCAAACATGTTTTGGTTTTTTTGTTTTGTTTTGTTTTTGTTTTTTTGGTACATGCCTGTATATATTTATTACGTAATAGTTACTTTGCTCCAAAGAAGTCCTGCTACAGTTTGTATTCACGTAAGCGTTTTTTTTAATGTGTCTGCTTGTAAAGATGTCTTGTAAAAAGTTAGAAACCTGTTTGGCCAGAAGCTGACACTGTTGTAAGCTGCCTGTCACAGTATCTGCCATGTCTGCACACGTCACGCCAGGAACGTTATGGCGCTGGTCTGCATAATGTGCACCTTAGGCCTACTTAAAGTCAGCAGTGATCATGTTGTGTTAGCCCAGCTAGCCCACCCATCCCACCCCTATGTCTCTGTGTACCATACCAAAAATAAAACAAAAAAATAAATTAAAAAATCTCTGACCGGATCTTTGTGCACTTCATCCTTCAGGACACATTCTGGTGTGCAGAAGGATGTATCTTCATGGGATCATTCAAAGCAAATTCAGGTTCATTTGCATGGTGATAAAATAATAAATGAAATGACTTGTTTTGTATTTTGTGTGTGTGTGTGTGTGTGGAGGGGGGGACCTGAGTGTGCGCTGTCCACTGTGCAGGCATGCATGCACGCCAAGGCGCTGGAGGACGGCAGTGGGCGTGACGCCAGTGGCCTGATCCAGAAACTGTCGGCTTCAATTTAAAATTAATGCGCTTCCTTGTGATGTGCACTCAAAGTGAAGTGACTGGGCGTCACCGCAGGACGTGTTACATGATCCATAACCAGGAAAACCGCAACCTTCCTCCACCTTTCACAACCATTTGCCGCCATCATGTCCAATTTCTAAACTTAAATGAACGCGGTTTCTCTCTCACCCCCTACGCCCCCCCCCCCCTTAAAAAGGGCTCAATAATTGTAGGGGTATACATTTTGCCTGCCAGCTTCCTTCATAGCTGCGACAGTTCCGTGTGTCCAAGATGGAGATGTCCGAAGTGCACAGAGGGCAGTTCTCGTAGCATCTCGTTGAAATGAGATCTTCACGTCATGTCACAGTAGGTGAGATGTGCGTTCGTCACGAACGTATCGTACGGTATTGCAAGTAGTTCAGGCTGCTGTGGCTTGCCCGTCGCAGAAACAATGTACAGGACTGCAAACGGTGCACGCTAGCCTAGTGCGCATGGCACACATAGCTACGATTTATGCACTTTGCACACTCCAGGGAAACGACGCTGGCCTGGTTTCATTTCCTTTGCAAAGCAATAAAGCTATTTTAGTCAACGTATGACTAAATATAGCTTTCAGACGGCTACACAACAGGAAATAAATTCGCACGATAGCAGCACCACAGATCCCGGAGAGAAGCACAGGGTGGGTGATCGGTACGTGGAACAGCCTCGTTGCTTTAAGAGGAATGAGCACCCGAAGAATGGTGAGAAAATGCATCGATTGCATTATTGTGACGACTCTGCAAACAGGGTCGAGATACTGCGAAGAGCACAGCTTGGGGGGTAGTTTCAACCACGAGAGTAGCCTGTCTGAAGGATCAAGCAGCCGCACGGAGAAACCAAACCTGCGAGCTAGCTAATGGGCAGCTGTTTCGTACCTTTTTTTTTCCCCTTCCCCTCCTGTTTTTTTTAATATTGTCCCCGGTTACCGTGTGACTTGACCTATCTTTATCCTCGCGTAAGTCTAAAAATAGCCGCGTCTAACCCTGGCTGGCAGGCATCCAAATTCCTAGCACGAGCGTACGGGGCGGGCGTTTGCGTTGCCCGGGAGCGAGGTCGGAGCGCCGTGCCAGCTTGGGAAGGAACGAAAGTCGGTTAGCGAGCGGGCGGGATGCGGTCCTCGTCCACAAGCGAATGAAGGGGGGGGGCAGTTTTGGGGGTGGGAGGGGAGCTGAACGTTATCGTGAAAACGATCTACCTCGCCACCATCGATCCACGCGCTGCGACTTCGCGAATGGCGGTGCAAACGAAAGGCGAACAGTCTTGTCGATCAGGCGATTAACGCGCGATCATTAAAATGTAGTTTTGTGTACCAAGGCCAGATCGTTTTCATTTGGTGAGGATCGACAGATTGGGTGGTTAAGATAAAGTTGGGTGGTGGGGAGTAACGAGTACAAGGGATGTTGTCACTGAAGGAGCTGGAGATTTGGTTTATGGCAAGAACCCTTCGGCGAGTGTCTCCGGGAACGACAGCTTGTCCCCTTGAATGCCGGTCCCGTTATGTTCCCTAAGCTGTCCACGCTGCTTCCGTTGTTTTGAGATCTTCACATTATTCCCATGTGTCTGTGCGCATGAGAACCTGCACAGTACGCGAGCTCACATCGGCAGGAGTGTGAAACTCCTTGCGTCTGTGTTTACAGGTGGAAATGCAGACACCACTATACAATCTGCATCCTTCATGTCCCGCATGTGGCTTCCCGTGCACGCGGTTTTATTGCACCTGTTGTAGGCCGAATCTGTGGATAAATGTGCGTGTGCTGCCGCCTGTCCGACACTGGGCCCGTCTAACACTAGACCACCGTCATCACCTCAACGGCTTCTCGGTCGCCTAATAGCTCATATATCAATTTTATTTCCAAAAAAGGATTGCTAGTAATTTCAATGCCTCGAAAGCGTAACATTGTTGTTAACAATTTCCAATCAATCTCGCGCAGCATTATGATGGCTTGATTGCATTCAAAACAGCATTACTCGGGGCAAATGAGCATCGAACGGAGGGAACGATTCGGAAGGTACACTTCAGACTCCACCGCCTAACAAGAGATTCCTTTGCCATTGTAATGGTGATTTGCATTCCATGTCAAACGGGAAGATGAAGTGTGTGTGTGTGTGCGTACCCCCCACTCTACCCACCCACCTACACGCAGAGAGAGAGAAGGGGCCAGAATTATTTGTGGACAAAGTGATCGATCAGCTCAAGGGAGGGCCTTTCACGGTTGATCTGCGCGACAGCCGACTACAAAAGGATATGAAAACATCCCGACTGCCGTCTCGCTTCGTAGCTTCGGGAATGTCACTTCCGGCCGTCTCCGCGAGCGCTTGAAGTAATGAGCCTAATTGCCACTTCCGGCTACAGGACTGGCTGATAAGGCTGTAGCATCGAGCAGCTCAGAACCGTACTATAGTCTTGGCACAAGCCACCGACCGCAGTCGACGCGCAACCGTTGACGGATCAGTGGTCAGCGTTTGCCGGGTGCGATGTACTGAAGACACCCCTTCTTCCCGCTCTTCATTGTCTCACTCTTCTGCGTGTGTCTGTGTGTGAATGGCAATAGAAAACAGCGCTGTTTCCAATTTTTGTTGTTCTGGGGTTTTTTTTATAAGATGAAAATTCAGGTTCTCGGCTATAGCTTTCTCGTCTCATTTTCCTTCTGTGCCCGAGAAGTTATAGATTGTCTTGCCTAATGAAGACCTTTTTTTTTTTGCTTGTCGGTCACTGCACCTGCGAAACTAGAGATATAACTAAAGCTGTCGACATGACGCACCTGCTAGCCCTCCCAAGCCCCACCCACTCCACACACACAAAGGTCTACCCCCCGCATGGCCGCACAATTATATTCGTTCGGCCGCTCCAGGATAGTCACAAAACCCGATTTGTACTCTACACTTGACAAGTGAATTCTTTTTTTTTTCCTCAAGGCCGCCATGGTGACAAAAATGAGTGTGCCAAGCGTGCCAGGCATCAAACCAGCCGAGAGCTTACAGTGTGACCCAGACTCTGGCACACAACGTTAGGTGGGTACCATCCATTCCCCCTCCTCTCCAGGCATATTCCAACGATATCTAAGACATAAGAGTGATAGAGAAGTGCCAGAACTGTCACAAGGTCTGAAAAATGTCCTTTTATTCTCGTTACCGCGAGTCTCCACGTCCACTTAGTCATAAACGACAGGGATATTTGTGGATTCCAAGATATTACAAAATATATATTTAAAAACTCGACCGATATATATATATATATATGTTCACTAATATATTGGTTTATAGGGATAAAGAGGAAGGATTGTTGGATTGGCAACTCGACATGTTAGGGCTTTTGCCGATTCCTGTGCAGCTTCCGTCCCACGCAAGCTGTTCCCTCGTTACCCCTCTCCCTACCTCACCCCTCCTGTCATCCTCACGTCGCCATCGTAGGATTGAATTTTTCACAGTCACTCAAAGGAAGTCGAAATGAGAAAACGTTGTCTGTTAAACTTGGGGATCTAGGGGACAAGAGACCCAGAAGGACTTCCCGCCTAGCTCTTAAGAATCCTTCATGGAATAAGACAAGTGTCAGGTCTTCTACCGATATAGTAGAGCGTTTCGGGTGTTGCAACGTATAATGTCTACCACATAAATGAATGACACAGAAGAAAATGAAGAAACGCGTCCATTTTTATTTTCTTGGTTCTTCTTTTTCCGATCTGACACATTTCATCTTCAGCATACAGTGACATACGTTTACAACATACAGTGATGTCACTAGTAAATGTAATGTAAAGCTATTTTTTGACATTACTGCAAACAAAACTCAGAATGCTGAAGTCCTAGCCATGCAACATTATTTACCTTCAAGACAAGTGGACAGGGGTTCTGCAGAACAGGCAACAAAGATTGGACCAAAATCTACATCTGCCTTGGAGGAGAAGAAAAGCTCTTCCTCGCTACCAGACTCTTCTTCGTGGCACAAGACGGTTGCTGCCTAAACTCGACGAGCCCCAACCTGCGTCAGGTGTGTCGTCTGCGCTGCAGAAACTTTGTCTGAACCTTCAGTCTGCTGGTGGCACTGACGAGGAACCAAAACCTGGCTGCTGCCCTGACGGCCTTGAGCGAACCTTCCCAACCGAATGTGGTTTAGGCAGTGGCTTTAATTAAGCTTTAATTAAAAGCCATTATTCACGAGCTGGTTTGGTGTTAGGGTAGGGAGTGGGGAAGAAATTGCCAAGTCCAAAGGTGTGCACACCAACCGATTCAATAATTACGTTTTGCTGCACACCTCACAGTCCTTCCCTCCCCTACCCCCACACACAAAAGCTGTGGGGTGGGTTCCTATCTCGCGGAGAATTGGAGGGACAGTGAGGCGGAGGAGTAAATGAAAGCTCAAACACTTCATTCCTTTATGGACAGTAAGATGATGGGGCTAGTTTTTGTTTCTCCTGTCGTCTCTGATTTAGGTTCCGTTTCTTAATTTGTCCAAACCTGCAGCTAACACATCGAAGATGGCGGCTCATACGCACAGAAAGGATGTTACAGATAACTTTGTACTGACACTTCTTCTTACTCTGGTTGGGGGCCTGGGGGAAGGAAACGGCAGCGAAAGCGTCATTACGACATTCGTCCGACAGGTGGACAGTAAAACCTTGGCTTGCCCCCCGTTGCAGTGAAGTCAGTACGATCCTGAGTTCACATTTTGTTTTCATCTCATCACCTATCCCTCTACCACCACCTTTAATTCATATAAAAGCATTTTTCCTATTAAATTAGTCGCGCCACAATTATCATGTCTCCCTTCGACCTACTGCAAGCATCTGTTCCCAGCTTTGCTTCAGTTTTCAAATATTGTCTTCTTTTTAAACAAACGTTAATTTTCCAACTCCTAAGTTTCCTGAATTATTTCCAGTTAGACACTGCGTCTTAATCTCGTGTTCCTTGTCACGATATCGTCGGCGAAGGCAGCGAGTAACTAGTTTAGATCAATGCCGACCTTTCGATTTAATTTACAGCCCTGTCGTGAGGTGTGAGAATTGCTGCTCGATCGAATTAGAGGCGCTCACCGGGTTCACAGAGTAGAACAGGCAAACCAAAGACAAAGAGCAAGAGGATTGCAACTGGAGCTGCCCGTCTGACCAACAGGGTTATAGAGCTGATCATCTGACCAACAGGGTCTGTGTGTGCGCAGAAATCCTGCTGGACAGCTACTGTCACCTGACCAGTCAGTTGAGGACGTGGTGCGAACGGTAGTCTAGTGACGCCCAGCGATGCATCTTAGGAGGATGGCGCATCATACCAGCCCTGTGAAGGATGAACCACTAACCATTTTGGACATGCCAGACGAAACAGGACAGAGGGAACGATTCGACCGTCAAATTACCATTTTTTCGCCGCGGCTTACGAAAAGGTGGAGACCAGCTAGTAAGAGGCATTGTTGGCTTCGTGGGCAGCAAAGAGATTTCACGGAGACCGACGAGACACTCAACCCACCCACCAACCCCCTGCATGCGAAGTGGGCGGGGTGGTGGGTGGAAAGCGAAGGGACCTGAGTTGGGTCCACCTACACCTGCCCCGGTGTCTCAGCTGAGTGTCTGTCTGCCGTCCTCCTTGGTACGGAGACTGGCAGTGACTTCACAATCTTTATTCGTGTCTTGCGTCAGAGCAGAATAATAACCACGATGATCTCAGTGCGAGGTTGTGGGTCCCGAAGAAACGCCTTGGAACCCCTTCGCCACCTCAGTGCTCTGAATACAATTAACGCCTCTCCTCCTTCCGCCTCTTTTTAGTTTGACATTTAGCAAAACAATACACCATGTTGCTGCTGGCGACAGCGGAACAAGTTAATTCTGGCCTCAGCCGCAGCCAGAAAATGCCGATCCAAATGCCACTGCCATTTTTGAACCAAAACTTTCATCACAGACGCCGAGTAGCTGCGACAGAAAGGTCACCCTCGGCTGTCGCACTACAAACAGTCACACACGAGTGTCACACCAGAAGCTGGACCACACAGCTATGACGTAGCAATCACGAGGTTGTAATCAAACCCTGAAAAGCAGCAGCTGCCGAAGTGGGGCAGAACGTCTAATGCCACACACAAGTTGTCGTCTAGCACCTTGCAGGTGAGGGAGCATGCCGTCTTTCAGCGCCTGTAAAGGCCTATTCTCACGCTGCAATATACCGCACTTAGCAGGGTAAAGGCCTATTCTCACGCTGCAATATACCGCACTTAGCAGGGTAAAGGCCTATTCTCACGCTGCAATATACCGCACTTAGCAGGGTAAAGGCCTATTCTCACGCTGCAATATACCGCACTTAGCAGGGTTAGCAGGCCCTGGTAGGACCTTTCCTAGTTTTGCACACGGCTGGGTGGGGGCTTTGCATCGAGGTCTTCACGGATAGGACGCGATTCTATTTTCTTGCAGAGCCTGACCTACATTACATGGCTGTAGCCAATCGGAATGCTTGAACACAGTCGCCTCCCTTTTACCTCCAAATTAAGAAATGGCGGTGTGGTCAGAGGAAAGGTGTACGAGTATGATTTGTATGTGGGAAAACTACCTGTGTCTGTTCGACACTGCCAGTCCAGAGTATCTCAACCGAGATAAGGCCAAGAATGCCTGAATTGAAATTGCTCGTGCTCTGAGCCTCCTCGATCAGATATAAAAGTTCTTCAAACGTTGCAGACGACATTCGCAAAAAGCGTCTGCATTCTCTCCGAAGCTTCCGAAGATATTCCTTTTAGAGGACATGAAAATAAGGCATCTAAGCAACTCCTTCGCGCTACCCACCCCTTACCCACATCTTTTTTTCTTCTTTTCTCTCTCCCTACTTCATCAGACAATGTTATTAACGTAGCAGCAGTAGATTCCGAAAGTATCTGATTGTCTGCCATTTTGTCGACTACCCACAATGGGCTGCGCGGATGACGTCACCTAGCAGGACACTAGCGAGTGAGAGTAGAACTGTGCCTAGCAGGCAAAATCTTGCACGTGCAAACCCTGAAAACATTGCAGCGTGAGAATAGGCCTGTAAGGTGAGACACACGCATCGTTAGCATTGTAGTCACCTCACACGCGTCCCCCAAGCTGCCAAACAATTTCGCACCGTAAGCTGTTCTCACGAAACGGGTACAGCAGCTGAGCACGTGCCTGCAAGGTCTCGGCAATGTTTGGTCACTGAACTCTGGAATCGGAAGATCGAGGGAGGCATGGGGTTAAAGTAACGTACTAACAACTCCTCAGTTAAAGTCCGATGTTTCTAGAGGTGACAGTAGGAGCCATACTGACGTGGCAGTGACACATCAATGTCGGGAAGGTGAGGAAAACAATCAACAGAACAGACAGAGTCGTAAAGACAACTGAAGAACTAGGATATTTCGTCAGTCATTCAGCGCATGCGCAGTACGCGCTCGTCTGTTGCTAAAGCGGAAGCGGGGGTCCACTCTGTTAGCAACTCAGTTGCATTTTATCGAGACATATGAACGTAGAGGGGTGAACAAGATAACGGTTGTCTTATAAACTATCAAAACAATAAGTTTTTTTTTAAGTGGGAGAAAAGTTAGTATTATCTGTTTTCCCGATGATAAATGACTAAAAACTCAGAAGACAAAAATTGTGGTTGTAAGTGATACGAAGAGAGAACTAGCTGCTGACAGCAAACCCAGTGATATCAAGTCGACATTTCATATCAGGATTTTCAGATGAATGACCCGTGCTTAATCAGCTAGATCCCAATATTACATCGATTATGTGAAAGTCAGTGAAAATATACAGTAAGCTTGAATTTCTTTGCCAGCGTGGAAGATGCGTGTTGCAGCATCAGGCATTGATTTCAAAATAACAGCTGGCGGAGAGAACCTTAGGAGTGTAAAAATTAGCATATTTGCAAGATATACATTAATAAATATCAACAAAGGTGTGACAATAAATATTTTTTATTATAGTAGCAAATCCTTGGAGAAACAAAGAAATGGTGCTGAATATTATTCTTAATTTCAACGTGTGCTTGCCAAATCACTAAATATGTATATAAAGCAACAAATAAGAAATAATACTTTTATTATAATTTTTTGTCGAACATTCCTCCCTCTCTGTCTCTCTGTCTCTCTCTCTCACACACACACACACACACACACACACACACACACACACACACACACACACACACACACACACTCACACACACACAAAGAGAAAGAGGAGAAACATAATTTCCCTAGCCTTAAGAGTAAATCATTTAAGTACATAAAATATATTGTGCAATTACGAAGAAATAAGTCAGCTAATTATTGGTGTTTAGTTATTTATTAAAAACCTCTACAATCATTAAATTGGTTGTGCTGACTGATAACAAGCTGCCCATACCTAAGTTACTGTACATCTCGGATCAAATAAGTGAAAACGGCTTTATTCTCTCAAAACACTCCACTCCTCCTGTCCAGATCCCCTCAGTCGAGAAGAAAGATATTGATAGTCGAAGTCGACAACGAATCCCTCCGACAGCCAAAGGTGGAAGAACAAGACACAGGCAGATCGTGCAGGACTCTTTCAAGCAATAAGCAGTCATGCTTCACTTTCATTGTTGTGCTTTGTTTCTGCTACTCATTTCCTAAAATTATTACTTCTGCAAGAGCAAGCATCGGTGAAAGCGACTTTGTTACAGAACTTTTTGGGGATTCAAATCGCTCATTAGCACGATCAGTGAAGCTGAAACGGTAGAAGACGCGCACAGTGGAAGAATGCTATGAGCACAGACTTCTAGGACAGCAGTAAAGCGGCCCTTTCTTGCCTGTACCGGAAGTCAGCAGCGATTTGCAATGGCGGCCTTTGCGCCGAATGCGTGGTCTGTGAAGTCTGGGGCTATAAGTCACGCAGTATACTCGACCCCCTTCCCCCTGCACTGGCTTACCCACGGGACTAAGAAAACTGCTAAATACAAATTGGATGTTGCCAGACGACACCAGTCTAAGCGAAAGACCCTCATTCTAGTCTCCGGTAGCAGACTAAAAGTACCATGGAACCTGCAAAGGAGCATGAGGAGTTCAAATATTTACTTTTTATGTATGTCTAAACTATTTTTCGTTCCACGCATTATTTTTCAACTTATTTTTATCAGTGCAGATTTTATTTTGTTCTATTCTCTGTGATTTTTTTTTTTTACTTTGTTATGAAGAAAGTTTGATGTCATTGTCTGCAAATATGTTTCCATGCGAATCCTTAAATAAATCGGCTCAGCATGGCTTCGTTGCAGTTCTGCTGATGTCCTGGAGCGGATTATCTACTGTTTGCCGATTGAATGATTTCATTTCTGATGCTCGAAGACTCTCCGGTGACAGGTAACGGAGCATCACGTGAAGACTGACATACAGCTATAAAGACGAATGAGATCTAGATAATATTATTCAGAAACATATCATTTCTATCACAAAAGCAATATCAAACCGAAAGGGTGTCGACCCAGTCGCATAAGCAAAATGGCGCCCCCCCCCCAACTGTAACATTTTATTTACTCTTCTTACGTTTTATGTTTTTCACAACAAAATCTTACTTTCCAATTTCCTTTTACAAGAACAAGTAACTCCTGATAAGCGGGATAAAGAAGTCAAAACGCAGTTCGCTTCTTGACGCAGAATGAAAACAAAAATGTGGTCTGTCCAGAACGTCGCAGATGGAGTTTGCGAACAAACATTTTTATGTTGCTTTCCTTGCACTGTTACCTTGCGGCTGGCTGCCTAGTCCGTTGTTAGTCCGCTCGAGGGAAAAAGACATTCGCTGGTCTGGGGCCTGTTGCTTGAAAGCTTCCCCTGTCCACCCTGCAGCAGGTTAGCAGAAGCCGGTTCCTGATTTATCTTACGAATTGATTCTCGCTGTATTAGTGAATTTATCATGAAAAACAAAGGCAGCGGAAGAAGAGGCCTCCCATACCTAGACATGGTGAGCCACCCATGGTCACTGCTACTAGGAGGAGGGCTCCCTTTTTACTACCATTTTGATCGGCTGAGAGTGCATTAAGGATAGGGTTTGTGGATATATTCTCAAGGAGAGAACGTTTGGGCTCGGAAGTAGAAATTTGTATTGTGCACTAGTGGCATATTATTGCATCAATTGGAATATTCAATTGCCAAAAAGGCTACATAAATTGTCATTAGTACTGAGCTTTGTACTATCGATAAGCTTTTGATATTCATACATCATCCACATCTTTAGTTATCATCCAACCTGTGAAAAGTGCGCCCAGCGTTCTGACCATCCTCTGAGCTTTTTCTGGTCGCAATAATAAAGGCGTGAAGCAACGTTCCTTGCGGACGACAGGCGGAAATGACCGGGAAGAAAGGGAGGATGTGGAGTGTGTGTGTGTGTGTGGGGGGGGGAACCCGATCGACATTTTTTCCGACGAGGAGCGGAGTCACTTCTTGACAAAAGTGGTTTTCATTGGCTGACGCAAACACTCATGACGACTAAAGATGCAGAACTTCTTCGATCACCCAGCCAGCGGCGCGTTTTTCAGCGATAACCACTAACTCCGCCCCCCGCCCCCTCCCTCCAAGACTGTGATTGCATGTTAATGAAAGCAGGTTGGAAGGAACCGAGTAACCCAGTGGGTTGGCAGCTGTCCAGTTGGCATAATGTCGTTTGGGAGAGCCGTCAAATCTGATGACTTCACGACAG
The DNA here is from genome assembly GCA_004794655.1 of Marisa cornuarietis. Taxonomy (NCBI): domain Eukaryota; kingdom Metazoa; phylum Mollusca; class Gastropoda; order Architaenioglossa; family Ampullariidae; genus Marisa; species Marisa cornuarietis. The sequence goes on from SMMW01000575.1 coordinate 3,615,920, forward strand.
GGGCGCACTGTAACCCGTCAAAGAACATGGATGCATACGGCAGTTAGAAATCAGGCGCATTATCTTTATTATGCCAGTAAAAATAATTGCTTCTGATTTGAAAAAACTAGATGGTATTTCTGCTGTACCTGACGTGCAATATTGTAGAAAGACGTGTAAAATAAGCTCTGTGCTTAGTTCAGATTTTAGAATGCAAAATGTTTTGGGAAAAGCGCCACATTATCAGTTTATTATTATTCTTAGCAGCATTATCTATTCTATTATTAGCAGTAGTATCTATTCTATTATTATCCGTAGTATCTATTGTATTATTAGCAATAGCATATATTGTATTATTAGCAGTAGCATCTATTGTGTTATTAGCAGTCGTATCTATTGTTTTATTAGCAGTAGCATCTATTATATTATTAGTAGTCTTAAATGAACCTCCCTTTTTTAATCTCTGTCCACTCCTTGAATCGCATTCTCCTTCTCACCTCTCTGTTTTTCGTTCACTCTCTCCACTCACACCATGATTCTACCCTCCCACACCGCGTCGTTGTGTGTCATAAAATTTACCTTCTCCTCTACGACTTTACCTGTGTGGGGTGGTGAGGGGCGCACAGGTGTACGGCTGCTGCATAGGGAAACTAATTAGACGATCCAGCTGAATATATTATTGTGGGCGTGTTTTCAAGATGTCTCGAAAAACTTTCCTCCAATCCGGTGACAACGACGAGACAAGCTAGGAATAGAAAAATAAAAAAATGGGAGTAGGGAGTGCAACAGCAACTGCATCTTTGCCCAGAATGTAAGGCAGATGATAAAGTAATGTTGCTGTTAAGGTCACGGCTGACATGAATGTTGTTGCTGCCTACTTTCGTGACAAACAGCCTCTTAACAACGCTTTTATCATTGGCTTGCCTTCCTTGCATGCAAACATTAGTGCGATGTAAACAGGCGAGGCGCTATAAAGTAACTGTCTGCCGCCATCGTGTAGTTGTATACTGCGTCTTATAATGCTATAGAATGCAGTAAACATGAAAGCAAATGTAATGAATAAAATATAAAAGGCCGTAATAATGAGATATCGTAAAAATATCATCTATTATAGGCGTGCGATGTGTGTGTGAGTGAGAGAGAGAGAGAGAGGGGGAGAGAATATACATGTACGTATATATGAAGGTCAGCTGATGCCAGAGTGTCTTAGTCTTGCCAGTCAGACGGCTGCAACTTTCTCTGGCCTTGCCACTGGGCCCTCGACTGCCCGCCGAAAATGCGCAGGACAGCTACACGTAAATAATACTTGAGCGTCTAGCTGCCTGTCGGGTAATCCTACTGTAGGTCATTGCAAGTCTGGAAAAAAAAATCTCCTCAGGGAAAAACAAGCAATGTACATAAATAATATGTCAGTGTCTTGCTGCCTAGAGGATAATCATCTCGTAGGTTATTGAAAAAGTCTAGAATTACCCCCAGAGTTACAAGTGCCGCACGCTTTATGGATCTATAACCCCCTTTATATTGCTGTGCGACTTTCACACAAACGAGCTGCCTGTAGGTTTCCACTAGAGCTAAGCAGTTGTACTCCAGGCGTTACTATCGCGCTCTTTATGTTTGTCAACCGATGTCGTGCTTTCACGTGCTTTCCCCCCACCCCCAAGTGCAATAAGAGAGGAGGGGAGGAAGAAGGGTAGCAGGAGGATGGCAGAGCCTGACTCGGCGATGCACGTCCGCAATCAGTCGCTTGAACACAACTCACGGCGGGAGTTTGACAGGTTGGGCGCAGGTATTCTCCGTGTGTTGTGAAGCGACCTGCACCCAAGCAACTCGGCCGCAGTCCAGGCCTCCACCCATGCGCGCTTCCGGGAACCCACAGCCAGCGGCTTTGTGGCGGCCTGGCGTGCCAGATGGAAACTGATGCTGGGCAATCGCCGCCCTTTGTGCGACCAGCACGTGCGCCAATCCCTCCTGAAATCGTTTTAATTGTTTATTTGGGTGTTGTATTGTTTGTTTGTTTGTTTTAAAGCGATCGAACACAGTGGTGTGTGTGTTTGCAACCAGAACGCTGGATGACTAAGGACTAGCAGACAACTAAACTGATAATATTTTATCATCATTCAAGCTAACGGCAACGGGTTCACATTCCAGCTCGTGGGTAGTAACGTACTAAGCAGACTGAGAGAGACTAGATCTAGTCTCTCTGATACTAAGCACCCGACCTCTCGGAGCTCGTGTCGCTTGAAACGCTATAGCGGGATGATGGAAAGAAGGAAAGGATTTGCCAGTCAGTGGTAAAGCAGTGATCCGTGAAAGGGAGGTGATAGAGAATGAAGTAATAAGCTTGACTTTGCTGAAAGTTCAATCCCCGCCATTTTGCAAATGGTTTGTTTCGCGAACTTTGAAATCGACCGAACGTGTGGACCTTTTTACCCTCCGCCACCCATCATCTACACACATACCACCACCACCCCAGTTCCCAGCGCTGCGTGTTTAGGCCAGAATAGTAGAGAAGGCGGCTTAATGTCTCGAGAGATGGCTTTTTGTTGTTTTCCTTGGCTTCATCCATCTCGATCAGTATTGTAGGCATTTAAACAGAGTTGCAGTCAAGGTAGCATTCTTCTCTGTTACCATTCCATCATTACCATGAACACACACACACACACACACACACACACACACACACACACACACACACACACACACACACACACACACACATAAGCGAAGTACAATAATCAACATTGTTGAAAAATACGCTCATGCATTTGTATAAATAAAGATGGGCTCAAAGAGAAGAGATGGCGTAAAAGTCATACAGACACAGTCATAATTTCCTTCCATGTTTACTTTTGCTACCGCATTCTATATCCCTTGAGAGGCGCATGCGCGCACCCCCCCCCCCCACACACACTGTCAATAGTGTTGGAAAGATCGGTGCAAGCTGTGTTATTAAGCACCCCTCCCCCCAACACACCAGCATCCCCACCTACCCGACAAATCTTTCCACCCGTAGGCAGACGCGAAGGTATAAACTCAGACAGTAATTAAGCAATCATTCGCTCGCTCTCCTCAGCAACGCACAATTACAGGCACGTGCAGGAGGGGGGGGGGAGGAGACAGGCTCGGCAAGCCGCGCCATCACGCGGGATCGAAGCCGGAAGTCGCCAGGCCGGCGAGCACCAGCCAATTAGGAGTTTCATCGGAAGTCCGCGCACAACCGACACTTGAGGTCAGCCTCAAGGTGGCGTTAACTCTGCTGCAGCTAGAAGCTCGCACTAAACCAAAGGGTGGACGTGTGCCTCCCAAGAAATCAAAGGTTAACGCGTTTGGATTCAGATGGCTTAATTTCTCGTTTGTGGGGAAATTTGACACTAGCCTTTTTTTTAAAGAGTGTTCCGATTCCGAGTGCCATGTTCATGATTCAGACAAGGGAGCGGCTCAGGCTCGAACCTAATTACCGTGTCACGTAGCTGAGAGCAGGTCCCGAGTCTCATTACTCTGACACAGGGTTACACCCACAAGTAAGGGACTTTACACCCACCTTCCTTCCTAGGCGTCATTAAGAGAAAAAAGGCGATTATCCGTTGATCTCAGCAATTGCTCATTCCGTCATCCGTGAATCGTCGCGAACCTTAAAAATAATCATTCCTATATATTTCGAATGACCAAACCGAGCAAATAAGAAGGTTACCTCGCTGGCTTAAGACAACATTCGATATAACTGAGAGTTTCAAAAGTCATGCAGGAGGAATTATAAACAAAGTGACTAAAGAACGTTGGCTGTGACGAAAGACACTGGTTTTGATGACAGAGGTTGGTTATGACAAACATGCTGATCATGTGTCAATGAATAGCTGTAAATCGGGGCGTTAACACGTCTCACGTCCTTATGGGTGCATACACGTGCAGTGAAGGGATTTGGTGTACTGGCGTTAGGCGATATTGCTCCTATGATAAAAATAGAGATGGGCGTCTTTTGGTGAGCTCAAGTACGTAGCACAGGGGGTAAAAACTCACAATTCGCAAAAGAACTGTTTAAAAGTGACCAGTTAAACGCAGATCCTGACCTAGTCACCTAGTACCTTTGATATTCTAATTAATGACTAACCGGTAGTTTTCATTGTGCGGTCAAACAACTATTCCGTACGTAAAGCACACTTTCTTCTTCTTTATCATTATTATTCCGTTGCGTTTGCCCATTAACTGACGTTCCTTCCATTCGCCAGTTGTAGGGAAGCAAACTGATCCGTAGCATTGGTGAACTCTCGCCAGTCAGGTCGGTCATCCACCCATCTGAGGAGGCCCAATATTATAAGCATGTAAATACCTCTGTCATGGATTTACATGTCCGTGTTAGTTCCGGGTCATCACAAGTGTAAGAGCCACTGGACGAGAAGATTCGCTGAGGTAGGGTGACGAGTTATTACCGCGAGAGTCTCGCCTGCGAGACAAGCAGGCACCTTAGAAGCTGTTCATGGGTCATAGCTTGCCCTCAGCAAAACATAATTACAGCAAAGAGGATCACATCTTAGATTACAGTTTAGTCCGTCTCTCCCATGCTGTTAACCTTACTCGGGAAACACATGGTGTCTAAATATTTACCTTTCAACAGCAATAATCTCATCAAACACGCTAGCTACGCCAGTATATCCTTGTCCAGTATATCGCCACCCACCTCCGTCTCTCTCTGTCAAACCCTCCTATCTCGCTCGTTCTGTAAACAATATATATAGATATATTATAGATAGATAGATAGATAGATAGTAAAGAAATTCAAGACATTCAAAACACTCATTGCGATTATTCTGCTTACTTAGTTGAAATGAAAGTGAGCTATTTTCTTACTCCTCGCCGACTTTGAAAGAAAAGCAGTCTTGCCCCTTTGTCGCCCAATTTGTCTCCCTTAGTGGCTTGTGGCCAGAATTAGGGTCGATGTTCATTAGCGGTGGCGTACAGCGCTCATCGTCCAATCGGATTAGTACCGAGGCCCAACTCCCAGACTGCCCCGCGGGGCGTTGAGCGAGAACGCCATTCCCACTCGACAGAGTCAACAGCAGACTGAAAAGACCCAGTCAGCCGCTCGAGCCGACATGCCGCCGTCGTGAAGACTGCTGGTCCCCGAGTAATTGACAGATTAAGTTTGTTCTAGTCATCGTTTGAAGTGGACCGCGCTTCTTGAAGTGGACCCTTTTCCCTCCTTCTCGGGCGACTGGGTCATTTTGGATTCTGCTGTGTGTTTTCCTGCAAGCTCGTGTCCACCATTCTCTCGACTGGCTGGCTGGTTGGTTAGTTAGGTCGGAGAGAGCTTCCACCTTGCGGCAATTTCGCACAATAAAAAACGAAGATGGAGAAAGTGGAGTACCTGGTCAAAACCCTTCCAGATGGGGCCGTCTGAGCTGGTGTCAAAACCCGAGACGAGATATGAGCCCTTAACCTTACGGCTGACTGGTTAATTTGATAGACAAGTGCGTCTGCTTGTGATGTCACACTATGGATAAAGACCCTTTCTCCCTCCCTCTCGGTCCTTACTTGCGGAATTGATGTGATAAAAGGAGTTGAATCTATAGTGAGTGTGTCTTTTATATGAGAACATGGCAGTATACTTGTGATTTAGTTTACTTCTGTCATTTCTGTACAGCGCTTTGAGCAAATCGGTGGAAAAGCGTTCTATAAATGTTCATTATTATTATTAGTGTCCGGAGAATAATTTGACAGCCAGTTCTGTGAGCGGGTGTCACACAGGGAGATAAGTGCGGGTGCCTCGAGACAAGATACGAATCCTACACATCGGATTCTAGCTTTAGGGGCGGCTAGTAAGCATTTTACTAATAATCTACTATTCTACTGTAAAGCCTTCCTACACCACAAGTCAGTGTAATCATGTGGGGCCGTGTTCATAAAGTTACGGTAAGTCTTTACCCATGGGCAATATGGGGAAAACTTATAATCACTATTCAGACCCCGTGGATATTGCCTTAAGCAACTTTATGTCTCACCGATTTATCACTACGATTTCACGGGTAAAGCAACATCCACGGAGTCTGGGCGCCACTTTATAAGTACAGACACAAGACGCTTCCCCTTGATTTACACGGGACAGCGACTTATCTTCGCTTCATGAATATGGCCTCAGGATGACTGGCCTGGCTAGTGCGTTGTATGTGACCGTCGCCGCGCTAATCAAGATTGTCAGCTGTCAGTCAACTTAAGTGTCGTTTACTATTTCACCTCTGTCTAGAATCATCTTTTTAACTCACTGGCCACAGGCGATCGACTGCGTAATACTGATTGCGTTATCGTGGAGTGATAAGTATTGCCTCTGGTTTCAGTCATGTTAATGGAGTTCAAATTTATTTTAAGATCTTTGCCATCCCTTATATCTTTATATCATTAAGTTTTCCTTTCTTATATAACACTGTCTTATATTTATTTTTATTTAAAGCTCTGTGTACATTTATTCAAGGTTTATATGAGGAAACTGTATAGGTGAACTGCTAATTGTGTATAATTCAATTTCTCCATACCCCTCAAGGGGTGAACGAATAAAAGAAGTCCGATGTCTAACTACAGTCGCCTGCAGAGCCCAGTCTGTTAAACCTTTTTAAAAAATAAAAGGCCAAATGGTATTATGCGGAGATATCAAATTGCGTTTCAACTTTTTTAAGCACGCACGTACGCACCCACGCACACAAGTACGCACATCAAGCTACTTTACAGCTTAACGAGACGTTAAAAATAGCATACACCTGCGAGCAGTTTCCCCCAAGGACAAGGCCTGCTTTCAGCCTGGCCTAGGGTTGGGGCAGCGTTTATTAGCAAAGTTCACTCTGTTACTCTTGTTCATCTCCTATGCTTCGGCATCTTCGCTATCTGCTGCCTATCACTCAACATTTATTTAAAAAGAAATTCCCCTCCAAAATTTATGTCTTCGCTTTCTCGGCGCGTCTTCAGATCCGGAGATGAGAAGGAAAGAGAAAGGTCAAAGAACTGTCGCCTCTACAGCCAAAAGCAGATCCTCTCGCGCCTCTAACGCCCCATAAAGTTTGATGGAGTCCGCAGTTCACACGTAGCCGCTTGCAGAGAGAGAGTAGAGGGGGGGGGTATAGTCCAGAAGATGGAGGAGCGCGGCACTCCAGCGGCTTAATGGCTACCTTGCGCCACGCCGGCAGCTGTACGGTCCCCATGCTGCGCTATCCAATATTTAGCGGCCTTCCGGTTGGTTCCTGCACAGGGACCGCAGCCGGGAAAGAGGAAATCACAAACCTCGGCTGCAACAAATGAAACGGAATTTTAAAAAAATACCTGCCCAAGACCTTGGCTAAAAATGTCCCTTTAGGCTTATAGCCAAATAAAGAAATGAAAATGGTTATGATGTCCCGCTACTTTTTGTGTGTCCACACAGTTCTTTCTTAAGACACACGATCTTTGTAAAGCTTATGAGCATGTAATATTCGTGTAAGTGCACACAAAAGAGAGACATAATATGCCTAAAAGATGAGGTCGCATGAACATACACTCACTCTCACACACTTGCGCGTATACACATACACAGAAAGCACACCCACACGCACACAGTCTATACTCAGCTAAACTACAAGGAACAGTAACAGCAAATAAAAAGAAGTTAACGCCAAACTGTAAACAGAATACATAAACAAAATCACACACACACACACACACACATGCATGTGAACATCAGTCACAACAAATTTTAAAACCAAACTACACACAATGTTGCCATCATGCATGAGTTCAATCTGCATATAAACATGCACGATCGAATATGTAGGTAAGCTCCAGGTATCACATATGAACAACGAACCACAGAGTACATCCTACAGGAGTGCAGGCACCTCCAGGAACTGAGGGCGGAGGTTCGGCGGTCACCAATGTCCTTCGACACCAAGCTGTACGGATCTGTGGATCCCTTTCAAATGACTGCCGGTTTTATCTCAAAAGCTGTCCTCCAAGTATAACAAGTGATGAGGTCTTTTGGTGTCTCAGTCTCAGCAAACTTTCAACACCCACTCCAAAATAGGTAGGAACAGTCAGCAGGTCTGCAACCCTTTATTCCAGGCTTGTACATTATAATGGCCACGGCTGCATCACGTCGTCACAGGCGCTAAAAGTCAGGGATGTCTCTTCCCTTCCTTCTCATCTATCGCACGTGTGTTCTCTTCTCTCTGTGAACACCGTCTCGTTGTTGTTGTTGTTTGTTGTTTATTTAGTTGGAAAGTGCTTCCACCTTGCGGTGATTTCGCACTATGGGGGGAAAGGGAGGGGGAGGCAACGGGAGTACCCGGAGAAAACCCCCGCCGCCCAGCCCTGCGAACAGGTGTCACATACAGAGTGTCCCGAGACGAGATCTGAACCCTGAGCCGCTCACTGCAGTGGTGACAAGCGAGTGTTTTAACCACTACAGTGACTACACTACACTCAGCTCTGCCCATATATACCCGTCGCAGGGCCAAACTTTCGCGATGCTCTTGTACGGCCACAGCGTAGCACCATAACCCTAGCCAATCAACGCCGAGCAGCTTTTTTCTTGCAATGCTCTAGCACCGCGGTTCTCAACCTGGGGGGCGCGCCCCCCAAGGGGGGCGCAAGCTGCTGAAAAGGGGGCCGCAAAGGCGGTCATTTTCTCATATCTCATATAGGTATTAGTGGCTAAGGGGGGCGCGCGGACGTACCTTTATTCGTCTGGGGGGGCGTGACAAGTAAAAGGTTGAGAAACGCTGCTCTAGCAGGTCCGCGTCGAGCAACAAAAAGGAAAGGCAGAGTCCCGCCAAAACTAACAAGTAGCCCTGGCCTACCGCCCTCTACAAATAATAGGTGAAGTAGAACAACAACTACAACAACACATGAACAAGACACAGACAAATCCATAAAATCCAGTCATAATACATACATAAAAATCAATCATAATACTCGCACAAATTGTGAACGAAACTACTTATAAATTGGGATACGATGAGCAGATAAACTTGATCAATTTCGAGGGCATGTATCAGAATATATCGAATTCACGGGTGCGTGATTGTAACCTATAGGCACATTTCAGATATCACACTAACAACATACGGACACGACGTGTGCAGCATTACCATAAAATCTGGTCATAACGCGTTCATAAAATCCGGCCATAATGCATCCATAAAATCCGCTCATGATGCGTGCATAAAACTGAGCCATTTTGCGTACATATATCCGGACATGGCGCGCACATAAAATTTCCAGGAAATACGTGCTTAAAGCTTTGAAATAACAAAGAAAATCTAAGCACGTAGGCAATGCACAAAGCGGCTTCTTCAGGCTCATGCTCTCCATCGGAAATGAAATCCCTCCACTGTTCCCCTTTCCGACCCATGAAAAGTTAAAAGAAAATAAAATGTAGAACAAGAAGGACTGAATTTTTAATTAGCTGGAGCGCACGCCGCTGCAATTAACGATCATTGTGCGTTATTTTTTATTAACGAGGGCGTCACGTCAAGTGCTCTGCAGACGTTGGGTGGTGTTACAGGTTTTGCAAGTTGAGCCCATTGCAAGAAGTGTGAGCTGCGTAGTAATGGGTTGCTTTAGGACCAGGTTTATGCAAGAGTCGCCACTGTCGTACACGCACATCAACTACTTGCTGTCTTATTGAGGGGGGTGGTGGTGGCAGCGAGTGAGTGGGTGCTAGAGTGATTTAGGGAATGTGTGCCTTCGAGAGTTGAGACGAAAGAGTGAGATTTTTACTAGGTTGTCTTTTGTTTTAAAATGTGAAATTAATCATTTGAATAATAGTATTTTTGTGTTAATAGTGTGATCTTTTCTTTTAAAGCTTGCCAAATACATCAGTTACATCTCAAACTCGCACGCGCGCGCGCACACACACACACACACACATATCCACACACACACACATATATATATATATATAGAGAGATATTTACTTTGTTCCCTTTTTCCAGCTCTGGAGCTTAGTAATCATCTCAGTAGCTAGAGAATGCACTCGGTTGAATGCTTACTGCTATCACTCGCTAGTTCCAACCTCATTACGTGAATATTACGGGGATATTACGACAATATTACGTTAAATTTACCCATGCGCATGTCCTTGTAGAGATGCTGCGATTGCTGAAAGGCATTGGCGCTACCTTAGAGCCTGTGAGAGTTATAACTACACCCACAGAGTGACCACCCCTGGACGTGGATCTAGAATGTATAATGTTGATTGTGGAGGGATTTCTATAAATGCATATATAATTATGCATTCAATTGCATTTCTGCGTAGCGAATGGGCCTTTGGACCCCAAGATGATGGGCAGTTGGAACATATGCCCTGATCAATAAAAATGAAAATATTATATAAAACACACACACACACACACACATACATACACATGCACGCACACACAAACAAATGCATGCAAGGACGAGTGGCGTGTATAAGTGTGTTCTAATAAGTGGGTAAAGTTTAGTGCATGATACTATCTCCCCATATCTGGGTGAATACCTCTTTCACGCGCACACATCGCCATGCATACAAGGAAGTCCAAGCTGTGACGTCACGATATGGCTGAATAACCTTTGTTCTAAGCTGTGCCGTCAGAACCTAAATGTGTCCTGCAGTATCCTGACATCTGGAACTGTTAACCTTTTTCGCCGCATGCTGAAGTTCGTAGACGTAAACATGTGCCTTTTTGTTATTATTCCTTCTTGATAAAGATAGCCCATGACCATATGTAAATTAAATATCTGTGTGCGTGCGTGCGCGTGTACAGAGATTGCTCAGCCGCAGACTACATCGGCCGCTCCTTTTTTTCCTCCGGACTGCACACTGCTCCTAACCATTGAGGGACTTCTGTAGAGGATCGACTTGTAGCTAGATGAAGAGTAAGAAATGCGGTGGACAAAAGATATGAACTCAGATGGTGTGCCTGCGTGCGCGCGTGCGTGCGTGCGTGCGTGCGTGCGTGCGTGTGTGTGTGTGTGTGTGTGTGTGTGTGTGTTGGGGAAAAGAATATTGAACCAATTTCAAGGAAAGAACCCTTGAGCTAGTGAAAGCACGGAATGAATGGAAGGCCTCGCTGTCTGAATCACAAGACCATTTACGCAAATGTTGATCGTTCTGTCTTAGACAAACACGGATACATTGCCCCCAGAAACTATCCTACAATACTGTAGGAAGCATGCATTTAGTGGACACCCAGCATGTGTACAATGTAAATGTTTACTTTATTAATAATACAAGATTTCCGCGGGACAATCCAAAGTTGGATGGCCATACACCACTTCAGAAAAAGAAAGGGTTGAAGGAGGGAGGAGAGGTTTGGTCTGGAGAGCCTCATAAACGTTTTCCTTGTGGAATTCTCAACGAAATGTTATGTCTCCCTCAATTTTTTTCTATATCGTATGGTAAAAGATTTACTTGAACGGAGTACAGCTTGAAAATTGAACAGCTGTAAGTATTTGGCAGCCTCGAAGGTGGAAGCTGCATCAGGATCCCAATAGCAACAGCAGCAACGGCCAGGCTGGACAGGATTTGGCGAAGCAGCAGCATCAGGTTTTACTACCCAGTATAGACTGGGTACACGTAGTGCACACCTCACTCGTTGTTTCCTTCCTGCGATAGGGAATCAAGACGTGCACTCTTGCTTGCTAATATGGAGACAAAAATACTGACCAAGTACCTGAGGAGGTTGTTCCAGATCTCGTACAAAGAACGCAAAACCATTGAGGGTCGCCACCCTCGTAGGACACCAGGAAACCATCTTTCACAACTGTGAAGCAGCGTAAGATTGGTCTGGTCATGTGACACGGCACAACACTCTGACGGCCCATCCTTCAGACTACCCTGAAAGGAAGTCAACGCCAAAGGAAAGAAAGACCTGAGTGGCAAACGTAAAGGACTGGACAGGTCATTCCACGCAAGTCTGCAGTTTGCCTTCGCTGGAGACTAAAGTGGCGAGTATTCCTGCCGCTGAGTCGTTTTCCCCCTGACGACCAGTATCACCGGACCAGGATAGCCGCTCGTCAACTGGGACCAGGTGAGGGATGGAGAGATGGATGGACGCTCTAACCACTAGGTTATCCACTTACCTACAGCAATAAAAAACGGTGAACACCATAAGTCTGCAAGTGACGGAGAAGTGTGGTCGTGGAGTTGCTGCTAAGATTCAGGGTGAATTGTTCGCAGCTCAAAGGAACAAAACCTGTCACTCAGGACAGACGCAAAGACTAAGTAGTGTAAAGTGGAAATCAACTTCCATAATTCTGCCCATTATGAAGGCCATCGATGGCTGTTTGACGAAAAAAAACATTGAAAAAACAAGTACTTCATCCCCATCCCTCAACACACACACACACACACACACACACACACACACACACACACACACACACACACACACACACACACACACACACACACACCGAAAGAGGATAAAGCAGAAGACACGGCTAACATACAACAAAAGAGAGTTTTTGGTATTTAAAAGCGCGCAAAAACGTTCCTTGGAGCTTTCTTGTAAAGTCTGTAATTAGAACCAGCACTCGCTTGTTAAAAGTTATTTTGGATAGAAAAGCTTTTCCAGTAGCTTCCCCAAAAAGGGGCGGGCATGAGAATTGGCTTTTCAAACGTACTCTGTGTATGCGAGCGTGATTTGTGTGTGTGTGTGTGTGTGTGTGAACGAGAGAGGAGGCAGTGCGTGAGTGTATGCGTATGTGCGTGCACGGGCGTATGTATCAAGGTGCGTGTGCGCACTTGTGTATGTGGGAGACAAAGAGAGAAAGAGAATTCGTAAAAAAAAAATAACAATAAAAAGAGAGGCAGGAATTGGCAAGAGGATGAAAAGTCTTTTGGGTAGAAAAAGGGGTGAAGAAATAAGAGGAAGGATAGGGAGGAATGCACACGTACCGCTTCTTTCGACCTTTAAACCTCGTACTTTCCAAACATTGATTCCTGCAAGTGCGCGCGCGCGCGCGCGATGGAGAGAAATGTTGGAAGGAGGAAGGGGGAGTGTGAACTAGAGAGCATCCCCCCCTTCAAAGACGTTTTTCTTTCCTCCAGAGTCGACACGTCTTCAAGACTCCACTGGGTGAAATCTTCGATCTCATAGGCCCTACGTGAGACGGACATCGTGCCAAGTTCCCACGTTTTGTAATCACAGTCCATTTCTTCTTCTTCCTTTTCTTTTTAAATCTCCTCTGACCTAAATCACTCCCTCTGTCCTGGCCTGTCTTGCTCGACTTCTTTTTCTCCTTTCATATAAATAGGTCCAGAGGCTGGCTAAAGAAAACCTTTTGTGTAAACAGCAGTTCCTCTGTCGCTCGCATGACCACTCATTTCTCTTCCCATCACCTACCCATCAGCATGCGTACACACACAACTATTTGTTTTGCCCTCAAAACTTCTGTTCCTGATTAATCTTTGTGTCTACAGGTTATTAAACAAATTGCTCTCAGTATGTGACAGCTAGTCATATGTGATATGCCAGGTTCATTAGTTCAGGCACTATTCCGTAGTCTGTCATGAACTACAACCCTTACGAGTATTGTCTCTCCGTTTTGTACTTCAGTGTTGGTGTTTTCATGATAATCGTTTCTAGGGGTGGTCTCCAACGACCTGAGATTAACAGAGAATTGGCAAAAATCTTTGAGTGACAAGGCGGTCCTAGATCTGGAAGGTATATTTCCCACGTAACCGGGTACTAAGATGCTTGTGGGGTAGGGGATTTTCGGAGCCGAAAAAAGAATAGAAACATACAACTTAAAAAAAAAGAAGAAGAAAGTACAAGATTTTTGTCATCCAATCAGAGTATTAATCATAATGCAGTTCCCATCTTCTTTTGAGTGGCAACATGATAAGAGCTTTAACTCTTGAGCACTGCGCATGTGCAGGAAGTAGCGCGAAGAAACCCCGCAGACGACAGAGATCCGACGCAATCCCGATCAAACACAACCAGAAAAGTCGCGAGAGTCGAGGCAAAGTTGGGGGTTCAAAGGATAAGAAACAGTGAAGAAAAAGTGAAATCTGCTTATTTCACTCCCCGCTTGCCAACGAAGACGAGTAAACAAACGTCTTGCGATCGACTGCAGTTTTCACTGCAGTTTTCCTCGTCTTCTGTGTTTATGTAGCTCACACCGCTTTCTACAACAACAACAACCACAACACCACACACACTGCGGTAGTCACCTCTCCTTCCACAGTTCTAGCAGCATCGAATCGTAAAGTTTAGCATCATGCGACACCCATTTCCGCAAGTGTATTCAAGACTCGCAGAAGCTGCTGCTGACACCGACGAGCCGCCAGCACCTTCGACCAGAGGCTCGAGTTACGAGCTCTGGATCTCGAGCTGCCGCGCGTGATTTAGCGAGACTGGACGTCTGGCGAGGGTCAGTAGAAGCGATCGCTGTACCTAAGTGACTAACCGTACATTGCACCCTCTCCCCTCCCCCCCGCCCTTACTCATCGACGTTCTTCGATCTCACTGTCCTTGTTATTTATGGACCTGTATCCTGAAGAGGGGCGACTGGAAAGGAGGGAACGAGACCTGGGGGGAGCTGGTTTGCTCGCAGGTCTTTTCGGGAATTTTCGATCTAAATTATTGCTGTTATTATGCCACTTCCACAAATTTGCTGCTTTTATACGAGTCGAGATAAAGCGCACTTCTGTATGTATTTACAGCTACGAGAGCTGGCACAGATGCAGGTGATAGAAAAGATGACGGCCAGCCAGCTCGCCATCCAGACGGACGGACAGACCCAGATACACAGAATCAATACTGAGTCAGCGACATATGCTAGGAAATAAATAAATAAATAAAAAATACATTAGTAAGTGCAGACATAATAAAAAAAAACATGCAAAAATATCTGTATTTATCCCCCCTCACTGCATTCAGCAAGTTTTCCAATTTTCAAAAACTGACCACAGCCTTGATGAAGATTATCATCACTGTGCTGCACTAAAAATAAAACCAGTCATTACTAGGTATGCTGATCAATACGAATCTCTTCCTTTGCCGTTTAGGACTAAATTATTGCTTGCTTCCCTTTTGCCCCCTCCACCCTCACCACTCCCTCCCCACCTGCTTAGCGTCAGGAGAAAAATGAACCTCTGGAACATGTGGCTACACAGGTGGCTGTCCCAGATGGCGTCGCGATCCGAGCAGAGGGCTGCGCGTTTATGCACTCGAGTGGAAAACACGAATAATTCTCCGACTTAATCACTGGAAATTTCTATGGCAACTTTGGGCCGACGTCGAGGGAACAACAGCTGGAGCCAGCCTTTGAGCTCTCGGGAAAGAGCTCGTTGATGTAATTACAGACTGTTGCGTGGCGAACGACAGCAGGGTCGGTGGCGCAGAAAACATGCGCGACATCGACACGTTGTGCTGGCATTGCTAGGGTTTTGCAACAAATTCCCACAGTTCATTTATGAACACCCACACACACACACACGCACTCATGCACGCACACGGGCTCAGTTATCGGTCTTTCCTTATGGTATCATCTATCCGCGACAACAAAAGTGATTGCAAAAACACAAGGAAGAATAGTTTTGTCTAGCGCATTATTATTTTTTTTTTAAATTTCAGTGTATTTGATATGGGCTCTACCCCCACCCTAGTGTTCCATCATTTTAAACTTCTTGTGTCACTCTATATATGTAGTAAAGGATCATTACTACAGATCTAATATATTTTGCTTGTACCGAAAAGAGTAGTACTGGTTCGTGTGCAAAGAAATAAATGATATTCTGTCCCTCAATACATCAAATCTAGAGCACGGGTTTAAAAAAAGATTTTATCTTCAATTATAGTACGAAACGGACAGGTGAGTACTAGTGCTTTATGACTAACATTTACGGCAAACACTCACGTTGTTAGAGAGCAAGCAGAAGGGGGATAGGGAACAGTGGAGGAGGACGGGGTGGAGAGATCTGTGTTGCAAGATTAGCTGAGGAGGAGTCGTGTGTAAACGCTATTCACTTTCGAGGTTTCCATCAAGTCAGTACCAGCTGTTGTTGCTGCAACTTGCACTTTCACGCCTGAATGGGTGGTGCAGGGAGTAGCAACCATGGAGAGAGGGTTAAGGGGAGTAAGGAATGAGATGGTCGGGGAGAGGGGAGAAGGAAGACTGAGTGGGGTACAGAGAGCAGGGGAGGGTTTCAGTGAAAACTGAATGAACTCTCAAATAGTGTACCGACTCTTGAAAAACTCGCACTGCCACCAACTGACCTCGTTCAACAAAGTAATCTCATTCTTTCCTCCCCGCTCTCTTTCTCTTTCCCCCTCCCTGCCTTCACTCCCCCCCCCCACACACACTTATCTTTTATTGAGAGTCATCTTAAGGCCCGTGTCGCCCATTGATCAGTACTAACTTTCGCCCTCTAGTCAAGTGATGCAAGGCGAGAATATCTGGCACCTAGACACGCCCCACCGAAGGCACCTGCACAAAAGACGGATGGCGAACTAGCAACTGGTCCAGATCAGCACAAGGCAGATGTACTGATTAACATTTTTCTGATACACTGCACGTACAACGCCAAACAAGGTGATGATGGCGATCTTTTCACCAAATCGTACGCTGTGCACACGACATCTTGTGGCCGACATGGCCAGGCAGAAAAAAAAAATAAATAGAATATTTCACACCAGCAGCAGCTTGCCTGCCGTGCCGCTACACTAGAAACGCATCGATTATCCGTACGACTGTTTTGGGATTGTCACCTGAGCGCTGCAAAGAACGGCATTAGGGACTCGTTCTCTCGCCTGATAATTGTGGGACTGACTCATTGTAGCTTCCGCTTTCTGTAAGGTTCGGGTTCAGGGTCACAGGGCTGGAGCCAGACAAGTGTAACGCACGTGCCTTGTCCAGCGGCTACAGGAGTCACTGAGCTGTGCGGCATGTCCATGAGGACCTTGCACAGACTGCATCTTGTGCCAGTTAATATGAGTCGCTGAGTTGTGCGGCAGAAAGAACTTCGCACAGACTGCACCTTGTACCAGATAACGGTTAATCCATACAGCTCGTGCAGAAACTGATACCAGTGGTATCATTCTCAGGTGTAGTTCACAGATCATATGAGAGGTTACCCCCTCCAAATCACATTTTTTCTTTATATTGATCTTTCGTTCTTTCTTTTTTCGTAACACCTTTTCTAAGGTACAATGACACGAAATTCTTGTGCCTGATCTCTCGATCATCTGTTACAATTAGACTTGAGTCTGGTTTCAGTCCATGACGAATGAGAGTGGGAACAAGCTTATCATCGTTCACTGATAACTGACAGCATCTGATTTTTCTTCCTCTGTCGTCGGTGGGTCTGGTCTGGTCAACTGCAGTCTGACCTGAAAAATCTGACGCTGCAGTTAGTACGTACACGTTTATCGGTGCAGCAACGGTGCGTCTTTATTCGGCACATGATTGGAAAACAGGTTTGCATACCTTGCACTTTGCTAAGTAGAAGAGGATGCCAATGAGTTTGAAAGGAATGTATATAACCCTGCTTGCCTGCCTGCGTATTTGTGTGTGTGTGTGTGCGCGCGCAAATGAAAGAGAGAAACTATCTAATCAACGCTAAATTGTCTTCAGCGTTATCCGGAAACCGTCCTCAGGCTTTGGCGTCTGATTGATTTGCCTGATGTCCTTCTAACGAGTTTCTTTTGTTTGTTTTTAGGTTCTTGGGAAGGGTCCCGAGCTTATCATAACGAGGCACCTCTCGGTCGGAGCGAGGAAACCAATAGTTTCCCGGAAAGGAAGAGGAGAGAACTGCGTGGCCAGGGGCCGATAAACGTGCGTTTCCTCTTCAGCGTTTAACATCCTGCACCACAACTGCTTCAAAATAACAAGTGACATCTGAAAAAAAAACCAGTAAAGTGTCACAAGCAGCGTCGCAAACGCCATGACTCCTTCTCCTTTCCTGCAACTCTTTTTCCATCACGTCATGTGACTGTTAGGTCTGTGTCAGGACAGCCGAGATGCAGTCGCTCTCCTGGCTGTGACCCCTCGTCACATATCCTTTGCAAACGTCCCCAGCTGCTGCTGCTTTCACGCCTTTGACCCCCATGCCTTCCACACGTTACCCACCTTCTGCTTTCTCAACATCGTCGTCGATCGTTCATGTCATGGTTTGGGGACGAGGACAGCCAGTAGTAAGAGCAATGGCGTCTTAACTCAGAGACGGACCGGTTCCATACCCGTGTTGCGCAAGGAAACTTCCCCCATTCGACTCATCTTCATAGAGGGTTGGAGAAAGGTAAGGCAGCAAGGGAGAAAAGCTGGCTCAGAGAAAAGAGGTATCTAACATCTCATTCCACATCGATCTAAAAAATTAATTAATTAAAATAGAAGACCTTTACCTTTCGGACTTTAGCTTTACGGCAGCTTGAACTGCTGTAAGTGGGCAAGCGTGAAGGGTTGGGAGGTGCTGAAGCTGACCTGATGACGCTTTTTTAAGCCTTCCTAAGTTTTTGACAGAAGGCGGACATTTGGGGCATTGTCTAGGCCACGTGTGCAGACACCTGCATGACGTGCCCTCCTCCTCGGGGGGGGGGGTGAGCGCAACAAGTGAATGAGGTCAGTAGTACCTCGGCTTTTCAAAATACCGCTTGTGTGTGCTGGAGGTCAATGGGGCAGGAGGTGTGTGTGTGTGTGTGTGCATTTGTTTACATCGACACAGCTGTAAATCAGTAAGGGCCAAAGGTCACAAGTTCATAACGAGACATGAATGAACACCACAGGAAACACTTCTAGAGTGATTCGAACTCTCTCTCTCTCTCACACACACAAAGGCTTGGCGACTTTGACCATGCTGATAGAGACTGTAAACGGAGGGGCAGCTGAAGAGACAGGGAGATGAGGAAGACGGAGAAGCTGATGCATGAGCACCTTAGTGGATATATTTGCGGGGCACACAGCGGACTCACATTCATGATCGGCGATTAGTCAAAAATTCAACACATTCACCTTACATCACAAGTGACTGCATGAAAACAAGACGCAATAAGGGAAACAAATTTAGTTTTAGTTAGTCGTTAATGCTACTCCTCGAGGAGCATAGTGTCGCAACAAAAGAAATATTAAAAAAAATGAAGTGATATTCTGAACCTCATGGCAACACTGAAGCCATAGGAGGTTGAGGGGCAAACTAAGTTAATTATAGCAAGAAACATTTCTCCTCTCATGTGATCGATCTTTTCAGACTCGGATCAGACTACTGCAGTTTCCAGATTAACCGATTTTGTGTTCATGTGTTAACTTACATCGGTTCGTTGACGCATTGCTTTCAACAGCACGAATACCCTAGCAGATTGATAGTGACGCACTGCTGACACCTTCAGCTCAGATCATACGTAGAAAAAATGTACCTGCAAGCTCTAATAATTTTCAGTAAAATGAAAACCCGACGAGGAAAAAAAAATGTAGGTATACAAAAGTCGAGAAACGGTACTGTACTTCTGCAATCATTATCCCCTGTTGTAAGACATTTTGCCTTTTATTTATTTTTTAGTAAGTAGCATTCACGGATTTGCATTTCTAGAATTCGTAAGTACACTGTCGACATAAATGCTGTATTGATCGAGAAAGACCTTGTTACTGCAAAAATGGCAGTAGAATTGTGCTCGCGTACGTTTACTTTATACATGTGTATAAAAAATAAAACATGTCGACGCCCCTCGTGACAGAAAGGAACGCCTTCGCTCTCTGATAATTTGCGACAGACCCATGAAATTTATAGTAATCACAACTCATTGAATACTAAGCCCCGTCCCCTAACCTCGCATTCCGCTGGCGTCAGGTCGAGCTGCTTGCCGATCGTCAGAATCAAAGCGGCGCGCCAGCTAGTGAGGGGAGGCGGGAGGAAAGCGGAATGGCGACTAACACAACGACCAGAGTTACACGCGCGCTCGCTTGCCTCGGCAGAAGCCACTGTGGAGAGCTGAGGGCACTCGATCTGATCCGAAGCTCCCTTCTGTCAGTCGCTTGGAGTTTCGGCTTCACACTGGAGGTAAACAGAGTTCTTTGCCTGGTTTGGTCGAGCTTTACTAAAGAGAAAGCTTGACTGTACGTTTGACCGTTGTGGCCGATGAGCGAGCACGAGGCGGAGTGCTGTTCCGAAATTGAAGAGTTCTCTGTGGGCTGGGAAGGCAAAACTGACAGGTGCAGACGTATCGTGTCCGCCACCACCTCCAAACACAGAAACGCTCGTCTGTTGTGGTTGCAGTAGTTTTTGCGATGAAGCAGAGTAAGCAATGGATACGTACGTGTTGTGACTACTGGCAACAAACAGCATGACTGGGTGAGAATCGTCGGCTGATTTTCTATCGTCTGCTCCTAGCTGTTAACTCGCAGAGTAGCCGGACTTGCAAACAGTCAGTAAGCGTTTGAGTTTTTTTCTCACCCCAAGATGGCGAGCAACAGGGACATGAACGGGGAAAACAGCCTTGCTCATTACGATGGGGCGACCCCCGAATCTGTACAAATAGAGGTTCGGTCCCCAGCTAAGAACAGAGCCAAAAGCACGTCCTTAGGCCCTGCCAAGTCAAAAAATATAATGCTGTTTGAGCGGGCGTCAGGGAGTTGGTGGAACCCAAAGTTCGATTCTCCAACTCTAGAAAAAGAACTGTTTCGACAGTATTTTCCGCACTATCGCCGCCGTTTTCAGCACGCCTTGATCTACATCATCGTGGCTTGCATCGCCTGGAGTATCTTCTTTGGCTGCGTACAGCTGGACAAATGGCCTCATTTTCTGGCAGGAGCGATCGTCTTGGCTGTTGTTTGTGTGCTCATCTTGGTCCTGACCCGTTTCAAACTTTACGAGCGTTTTCACTTACAAACTTCAATCTTCTTGTCGCTGCTGCTGGTGGGACCACTTTTGGCAACTTTTGCGTTTGATAATCCTAACATTTCGCTCATAGGAACATTCGCAGCGTCTCTAGAAGTGCTACTTTTGCTGTATACATTCATTCCTTTGCCTCTTCTCGTATCCGTCTCAGTAGGGTTTCTCTACTCTATTGCATACGAGTGGTTGGTAGCCGTTCGCTATACAGAGATGCAGGCGCTCTACTTCATCGTCAGCAAGGCGTTGTTTCACCTGTGTTTACACCTTCTGGGCATCCACATTTTTATCATGTCTCAAGTGCGCCATCGTAGTAATTTCTGGAAAGTGGCCCAGTCAGTCCTTGCTCGGCGTGAGCTTCAGGTGGAGAAGCAGATCAAGGAGCGCATGATCCATTCCCTCATGCCTCCATCTGTTGCTCAGGCAGTAATGAAAGCAAGGCCAGAAAAGGATGAAGATGAGGACATTGGAGATGGACGCAAGAGACGAAGCAAAAGCAAGCGTGCAAAGGGCGAAATCATTTTCCGATCTTTCAACATGAATCAAATGGATAATGTCAGCATCTTGTTTGCAGACATAGTAGGATTCACAAAAATGTCCTCCAACAAAACAGCAGAACATCTTGTGGGTCTCCTGAACGACTTGTTTGGAAGATTTGACAAACTATGTTCACAGGTACGCTGTGAGAAAATTAGTACTCTTGGAGACTGCTATTACTGTGTTGCTGGTTGCCCAGAGCCACAGCCAGACCATGCTGAATGTTGTGTAAGAATGGGTCTGGGCATGATCAAAGCCATCAAAGAGTTTGATGAGGACAACAATGAGTCTGTGAATATGCGTGTGGGTGTGCACACTGGCACAGTTCTTTGTGGAATTGTTGGAACGCGACGCTTCAAGTTTGATGTGTGGTCCAATGATGTGACCCTTGCCAACACAATGGAATCTACTGGCAAGCCAGGAATGGTGCACATCTCTGAAGCTTCCTATAATCTCCTGAAAGACAAGTATGAAGTGGAGGAAGGAGAGGATGTACCAGGTATGTTTTATGATAATGCATAACTATATTTTATAGCAACATGTATCTTTAGTTTATAATTATATAACTATAAAATAGTAGTGTTATATAACTATTAGTATGAGACACAGCTGAAGTGTCTGTTGTTTTCATGCAAAGCAATTATGTGCCATTAATGTTTTTTCAAAAGTTATAAGGAAGTGGTTTTGTTTCCCACAAAGCAGTTGAGTGAAATGTTATGTTTCATTTTTATCTTAAGTTTGTTCCTTTGAGTATGAGCTCCAGTTATATATCAGGACATCTTGTTTTCAACAGCATAATGCATTTTGCAAAATATAAGTAAATCTCAGTGCTTACAGAAGGTAGCTTTGTAATTTTATCTTCAAGAGATATTACTGTATTACTAATCTACAAGTTAGCAGGAGTCAAGGCAGTTGCTCTACAGCATTGTGTAAGGTGGATATCCCATATGGCAAAGTCATTTTGTTTATGATTAGTATTATATCTAGATATCACTGTGGATCCAAAATCTAGACTATCTGTTCATTCTGTGGAAATTAGAGGGATTTGTTTGGTGTTAAAAATGAATCCAGCTACATTTAATGTTTCTTGTAAAGGCATTTGCTCATAGTTCTGTTGTCAGCATAAACATTGTAACATAAAATTATGACAGACACACAAACTTTATGATTTGGATAAAAATGTTGATTTAAAATTTAAAAGTAATGACTAAGTTAATGAGTTTTCATACCTAAAATAAGTAAAAAATATTGTTATCTTTTTACCTTGATTAAGCAGAATTATACATAGTGTCAGGAGAAAAAACCATATAAGAAAAGTTGATGTGCAAATTAGAGCAAAATTAACCAAATATAATTTTTGTATAGCTCTTAATGTAATTACAATATGGAGTCAAAGGAGCATTGTAGAGGAACGTCATTGTCAGGTGATGAGGAAGTCACTGTGATGATCTTCACAAAGCGGATGTTCGCTTTCATCAGGCTGTTAGTTAATTATTGTTCACCATGAATCATGCTTAGTTTGGTGTTTCTGTTGAATCTTTCCATCTTACCAGCTTGTTGTCAGTAAAAGATTAATTACAAGTCTTCATTGATATTAACTGAAAATATTTCTCAGTGGTGAATGTATAAAGGTCTTTTATTCTCAGCAGTAAGAAAGTTGTTCTGAAAACATTGACAGTATTATTTATTATGTTACAGTCTAATATCAAAGAGAAAAAGAGGTACTTACCATCTTAAGTTTTGAGACGCAGGTCAGTACTAGTTTAAAAGAAAAAAGAGCAAAAGCCATGCATGTCTCACAGGCTTTAAGTTCTTGTCTGGTAGCTCCACAGTGCTAGCAGTGATGATGGCTTTTCCTTGCATGCAAGGGGTTGTGGATGCCACTGTTTGGCTCCTTCTTCCCTGCACTTGCTGCTTTCTTTGGCGACCAGCTTGTGCACACAGCTCACATTTTTAGCTCCCCTTCATAGCAGATTACAGACCAGTGACAGCCATTATACTGTAGTGTAAGTGTCATCTTGAAAGTTTTGTTCTTTCTGAGCCTGGCACATGACCTGACAAAGTGAAACAGGTTTTATGTATGGTGGGCACAAATAAACACAATATTTGCTTAGTTACTAAAAATAAACAATCTGCACAAATGTTATTGTAAAACTTCAAATTGTTCCCATCCCTGTACCAGGGAGAATCAAACTGCATGCCTTTCAAAGTCAAACACCAATTTTTGTGTATCATCCTTGTTTTCTTTTTTACTTTTGAGCAGTTTTGTCTCAGAATTAGAGAATAGTATTTTCCTTAAAACATTAGTGTTTAGTTTCTTTTCACCAAGTGCAGCCTCATTAGGTTATAATTTTATTGATTAGAATTTCAGAATATGCTAAATAAATGTAGAACTAAATTATGCAGGAGGAAATGACATTGCTAGGGCAGCTGCATGTTTGTGATAATGGAAAAAAAAGCAGCATCATTATTAATTCTGAGGAGTTCACCTCTGCATGAAGATTTCTTAAAAGAGATATTCGTGTGCTGGTGATTACTAGCTGAGTCTGACTTAGTTTTCAAAGCCAGCATGCTCTATCTGATAGTGTAATTTGATAATAATGTTTGTATAACTTAGTTCATGCCAGATTTCTCTTAGTTAAACCCCTTGCTTTTAAGTAGTTCAATAGTTACATGAAGAAAGAAATGCTTGTAACACCAGGGTGGGTGGGGGTGAGGAATATTTAAAAGCTTGTTTTGACATTTTAGATTTTGTAATAAAAGTATTTATTTTCTTGATTCTAGTTTGTATATGAAATGTATTTAAAATTTTAGTCTTTTGTTATTACAGTGATAAGCTAAGCTTAACATAATCTTACACAACAACACACATGTAAAGGCTCAAATATAATTTGGTAATTGTTTAAATCCTCCCAGTCATTTCAGTTCAGTGTACTATATCTCCTGTTCACATGCACGTGCACGTGCATAGGCACACACATACTATTATTACTTTCTGAGTACCTTTTATGGTCATTGTGTAAATGATTGCTCTGTCATGAATAGGAATCACCAGTTAGTGCACAACAGAAGCACTAGTTGTTTAACTGACAGACTGGTAATATGAGATGGAGGTCCTGTCCTTTAAATAGATTGTAAAGGTAAACGATTTGTTAAGATAAATGATTAGCATAAATGATTCTCCTTAAACTGATTTTAATGTGCCACTGATGTCCTCCTGGCAACTTCACATGGATCCAAAAGAGAGAGAGAGAGTGTGTGTGTGTGTGTGTATGTGAATGTGGCATTCTTTTTATTTTGTGATTGTGCCTAACGACTAAGTAACATTGTTCTTTGCACTCTAAATAATACTAATAGTGAATCAGATGGTTAGCTATATTATGTTCTTTTTCATTATCATTTTAAAATGATGGTTACTGTAGGGAAGCTATTGAAAAATAAAGTGGATCCTAATTAAGTAAAAGTTTTGAAGTATACAGAGCACATCATTAATGCAGCAGTGACAATAAGTGTAACACAAATGTACTTGAGTTTGTCACATGGGAAATTTAGTTCTGATACATTGTGACTGTCGTAACACAGGTGTAACTAGTATAATTTAAGATTCTTATTTTCCAGTGGTTGAAACTTTGAAAGGACATTTAACCAAAGATATATTGCTTATGTAGGCTTAAACTTATAACTTATGTTGAAATGAAGATATTAAAGCTGAAAGAACACCCATGATGATATATTAATGTAAAAGGTTAAGCTTTCAGTTGTCATTCAGGGGAAGCAGTAAGTTTAAGTTCAGTGTTGTGCTTTGTTTTTTTTCCCAGCTAAAATAATAACAAGGATAATCAAGCATGGAAAATAAAGAGAGAGTAATTTTTATGCCAAAAATAAATAAAGATGGGGAGGGGTTGAAGAAGTGTTGTTATTGACTATTTCCCAAGAACTCGAGACAGTTGAATGTGGGTGATCTGCGAAAGGTGGTAGGTGGCCATGTTGTAATAACTAAATAAGCAATACATACTTAAGAACTCATCGTTAAAGATCCTCTTTTTTTTTTTTACACCTTGCAAGCACTTTGGTCTGGTTTTATGTCTAATGAAGCAGTACTAATAATATAGAATTCATTTGGTCAGACCTTGTATTTCATTCTAGCCAGCTGAGGCTTTTTGTTGACATAGGCAGAGGAATAGACTGTGTATAAATAGTATGATGTTGTGACTGAGACAAAGGTTCACAAAAACTTTTTTAATCTGTTATTGACCCTATGACATTCCCCATTAAGACACATTTAGGTTGAAAAGACATAAAATGATTAACTGTGATTTTAGTTTCTTAAAGAGTAACTCAAAGCAGAAAGAGGTTATAAGTACCTCTTTTCCAGCTGTTGAAGAACATTTTTACCTGAGGAGAGAGAAGTTACTGAAGCAATGTGCTTCAGAGATGTTTTTAGCTCGATGAATGAGAGGCAGTAGCTGAAAAAAGACAGCCACTTTTGTGTTCCCTTGCCGAGAGCTGTTTATAGAACTTAAGTGTCATGCCAAGAGCATGAAAAAAAAGAATAAATACTTGCAGAGAGCAAGAAAGATCATGCCATGTGGTGCTGCAGAACATTGCACAGAGTACTATATGCTGTGCATTAATTTACAAATACAAGAGAGCAGTATTATCAATCATATGACAGTCCTGTTGAATCCGTAAGCAGGAAGGGATTTATTTTGACTGCTACTATAAATCCCTATTTCAAAATTAACTTTATCACTAGTGTTGTATAAATCCTGTTTGGATAGTCTGTTTGCGCGTGTGTGTGTGTGTGTGTTCATGCATGCATATATATATGTGTGTGTAAGAAAGAGACGGTGCAACAATTACAAAAAGTGATTAAACAATCATTAGGAACAATAAAATTTTCCTTATTGACAAAAGACAAGATATTTTTTATCAGAAAAGTTTAGGAGAGGGTTAGTATACCAACACAGCAGTTAAAGTCCCTTCTCTCCATATTCTCAGCTTTTGTGCAAATGTAGAAAATACAGCAGTTAAGATTAGCATCTGAACAGCAGGCGCAATAAGGTCAGTTGAACCCATGAAGGTTTACAGCATGTCAGCTGTCTAATGCAGTAAATCTGCACCCTGCTTCACATAACAAATGAAGAAAATAAAAGGTGGCATTTTTTGTGAGTGTTTAAGGAGGAGGGATGATGCTAGCACTTAACAGAATCAGTAGAATCTATGAAGGCAACTCCCTTTGCAGGCTTGGGAAAGTGGGGAGGGGGGGCCTGTCCTTGCACAGACAGTACATAATGTAGTCCTTGAAGTAAGGTCTACATTGAAAATGCAAGTCACATGTTAGGTATAGGTTTGAAAAGAGGAAAGGAAAATTTTAAAAAAGAAGGCAAAAAACTTTTTTAGATTATAACTTCAAATTTTTATTTACTTTTTTTGTTGTTGTTGAAAACTTCAGCAATGCAAGACAGCTGTGTTCATGTAACACATAATATAGTGCAGTTTTGAAAGCCATTTGATCTTGCTGGAAGAATGTGTGCGTTTTATGTATGTGTGTGTGTGTAGGGCGGGTGCATGGGAGCTTATTGCTTAGGCAGTCCCTACATTTAAGTGACTGAGTGCCATTGTATATATGCATGCATAAGCAGGCCAAGTGCTTGCACTAATCGGCCACCCATGAGCACACCCTCTTTTTTTCGTCCTTTAATGGTGTCCAGTAAAAATGTAGTCCTTCCAGTAGCTTAGCAGTTAACTGCTTTTGTCGAAGCTGCTAAAAAAAAAAAAAAAATGCGTCGTGAGTGATTTTCAGTTCAAACTTTGCAGGGTCATTTTTTATGATCTTGTATTTTTTATTTTTATCCAGGCTTTAATATTTTTTGCTGTTTTTATTTAGGGGTGCGTGCGCGCGCGTGCGTGCGTGTGTGTTTCTTTTTAAAGATGTTAGCTTGACATCAGTGACTGAAATACCTTTAGGATTTGAGTTAGGGTTGGTGTTAAGGTTTTGGTGTAAGCTTTTATTTTGGACAGAATAACTAAGGAGACAAAACGATGGAGTTCAGCTGTCAGCCGTATTCGGTTGTTCTCGCATCCGTAGGTCGGCTGCCTCAGTCAGCTGGGGGGTGGGGTGGGGGTGGTAATGCGCCCCGTGTTCTCCCGCGAATCCCGGAAATTGATGGTACGCACTTCAAGAAGCGAGGGCTTCTCATCCCAGCGAATAAAAGAGTCCTGTTGGGGTTGATAATAATTTTGAGTATGAAGTCTCCTAGCAACAGAATCGGCAAAGGGTTTTATCCCTAAGTTTTGCACCAGAAGCAAAGAGCCGCCTGCTCTTGGTCAGGGTGACGAAAAGACAGCTGGACTCGGCCTAATTTTGAGGGCTGATGTTAACAGTTACAAGTTCGTCAATGTTCAAACAAACAAGAATCAAAAGTATTCGACTGGCGTATCGTATTTTACACAAATTATGTTTACGTGGACCTTGCAGCACACACACACACACAAACACAGAGTTCCGACAACAACCTTTCATTTCAGTTTATAGCCTTGGTTTTGATTGTTTCAGTTAACCGACTACAGTGTCGTAGACGTCGTGTGGTTCTTTTGATATGCCAGGCGAAATTGGCATTCTCATAATATCACTTCAGTCTTTTAGTGTGCTGTCTAGCAGTGAATAGATGTGAGTATCAGTGAGTATATACCGCACTTAAAGTGTGCCGTCTTCTGTTCTCAAAGCAGTCAGTGGAATCGCTGTTTTGTCAAAGGGGTCTCGGACTTGGCTCAAAAAGCGAACACGCGCGGTATAAATGTGCCCTTCCTACACCTCACTTTTCTGTAATCCCCCTCAACTCGACAACCCCCGTGCTCACGGCAAAGTACGCATAATATATTATTACTAGGCAAGGCCGTTGTGGTCGGTTAAGAAAGCTATGAATAAAACATTAAAGACTGGTTAACATGTTCTTTATATCAACTAGATAGTCAACGTCATTTTCCCGCCGAATGTTAGTTCCTGCACGTGCAGCCACCAGTGTGGAAAGAACTCGTCGGGAGGGCGCCGCTTTGTGTGTTCTTTTTAGAGTAAATCGAATATATTTGTTACGTTTCAGCCTGGAGAAAATACCTCAACAGCATAAACATGCATTGAAGAGAAATAACCGCACCAGCGCTTTCTAGGGTGTACTTTTGAACAGTTGTGGCGTTTGTCTGTGCAATCAGGTCGGCGTCTGCATTTCGCGCCAAGAATTTTGACGAGTCGGGCACACGTTGCACAAGCAAGGCGGGCTGTTTGGGCCACGGCGAGCATCAAAGAGACACTTCTATCTTTAACCGCAACGCCCCGAAATAAAGCGAGCAGCAGGACGATGCTGGGAAGAGCGGGGCTTTTGTCTCCGCGCATGGCGTTCACGTTGGGCAGCCCCGAGGCTAACTGCATTTTGAAGATACGGCCTAATAGAAGTAACATTATCTTGGGAGAGGGTGGACTAATTTTACCCAAGGTGTAAAAGATACACGGCCGACAGTTTTCTTGCATTCCGGACAAGCTGGCGTGGTTCGGTGGGTTTGAGGAATATTTAAAACGTCCTTAAGGATCATCAACATCAACGCAGTTTCTCAGTGTCTGAAGAGATGTTCGTAAGCTTGGAAATCTGACGTGTGACCATGAAAGAAAACCGCACCTGGGTGTTGGGAGGGACTTGGGGGCCCGCAGCTTATCGAGTCGTGTGCTCGGGGGTGGGGGGGAGTGGAAGGGGGGGCAAACACGAAGTAAATGCACGAGCTTTCAGTTCGCACTCGGTTTGCGTGAGGTGTAGAGTTACGCAGCAGCTCCAGCCCAAAGGCAGAGCTGAACGATCTGGCACAGCAGTGCTCTACAGAAATACTGCAGTACTGGAGGCTTGATTTTTTATGGGGGAGGGCTGGAAGGTGGCTTAAAGAGGATCACGCAGAGTACTTGTGCATGAGCTTCCCGTTCGTTGTCAGAATCGCTGTACAAACTTTTTTCCTTCGCACAGTTTTGATGACTTGGTTCAGGACTCACGGGAGAGGGGAGGATGGAAAGGGGTGTAAAACGACTGTTCAGCGAGGAATGAATTCAAAGAAAAGTTTTAACTTGTAAACGGAAATTAAAAAAAACAAACACTCATTGTCATGTAGCGGCCGAATTGAAATAATGATCTGCCGCTCTTGCTCGCAGACCCGCTACCTTTTGCTATTGAATCTTGAGTTCGTTGATGGTTCGTAACATATAGTGTGCTGGTGCTTTGTGGAGGGGGAGGGGGCGGGGGCAGAGTGGGTGGGAGCGCGGGCACCGACTTGTGAGGTATGGAAGAAAAGAAACTGTCGGAATACTTCGTGCAACGAAAAGACGAGCGCACTAATCGCCTTTTCCCCTTTCAAAAGAAATCCCAAAGAGGCGTAAGGGATGTGCAGCGAAGAAAAGTGCTAGTGACAGCCTAATGGAACTAGCAGGTTTGGAACGATATACTGAACTGGTATTGATTGGCGGTCGACAATAGGCGCTTCTAAAGACCTTAGCGTCGGAGTAGACATGATTCTATCAGCGGATTGCTTTCATTATTCTCTGCCCGCAAGCTTACTGGCCCGAATCCCAGACGAAATGGTAATGTCTGTGAACGCGTTTTACACGGCGCCCTTGGACTGGAATGTAGTCAGTACAGGGGTATATGACTGCCAGTAACAATACACGTGCAGGTGGTGGTTGGCGCTAGAAACATACTAGGACCACTATCAGTAGGTCTCTCTCTCTGTGAGTGAGTGAGTGAGTGAGTGAGTGAGTGAGAAAGATTCTTTTCATTTCACTTCACATCGTTTTCCTCGAAGATCTTCATACCTGTAAGCACTATTGGTTTGGGGTTAGGTTTACAAATGGTTATACTGGATTCTATACAGATCGCTGAATGTGCAGTTTTCTTAGAAGCGCCAACAGACCACTGGTCAGTACTTGGTACTTGTTTTTGTATTCTAACAGCCTACCAGCATATCGATTGCCCAAGTCTGCATATTAGCATGTCAGGGCGTACTAATAGGTCAGGGTTTCCTCACTGTACTGGCATATCCTATAAGAGGTGGGCTCACAAGAAATCACAAAAGACTGAAGTTACTGCAGTGCAGATCGTGGTGAGTATACTTCTGGCAATGCCCAGTTTGAGCCAAAGAGTCTAGGTCCGTGCGCACAAAATGCTCATTGGTGCGGCTGGAAGAAGTGGAGAGTTCGACTTTTTTAATTCAAGATATTCTAAAGGCTTGACGGGTATTTGGTGACGGCAGGTGCTTAGAGTTGTGACCCTTGTCACTTATCCACATACTGAAATTAAAAAAACAAACAAAACAACAGTAGCAGCTGCAGTCACCACAAAATGACCGCAACGACGAGTAGCGAGGCAGCAGAACGCGGGTTTGACACTTTGCCTGGGCTTAGTGGAGAATTGAGCGTCTGGCGGTCACATTCATTCGGATTACTTCAGTTTTGAATCCAATGGTGATGCTGTCTTTAACACGGAAACCTACGGAAACCTGCCGGCGATGAGGTGACGATGCAAGAACTCACACCTCCAGGTTTATTCTTCATTCCTGTTCCAGGTTGTCGCACGCCGGTGGAATTGCCGTCCTCCTTCAAAGAGTGCGTCGTTGTCCACATCCGATGGCAGCTTCAGCACCTTTGAACTCTGCCAGGTGGAAATGATTCGCATTGGCCAGTCCATGAAATTGACCACCACCTAATAGATTGAACAAGCTTGTGGACTCTGAATTTCCCCGGCTCCTTGATCAGCACGCACCCCCGAATACCAACCCTGTTGTCATCGGCGAAAAAAGTCGACACACCAACGAGAAGCTAGAACACTGTACGTCAGATAAAGATTTGTGTCGGATTGTGGGTCATATGTTAGGCAAGTACAAAAGTGCCTGCACTTTGCCTACTACCATTTCTCAAACAGCTGTCTGATCTTTTATGCAGACACTTTCTTGGGCCGGTGGGGGATTGGGGGAGCTGACATCATCAGGGCAGGGAAGAGCAGGGCTAGACCAACAGTATCGCAACCCTAGTTTTGATATTTTTCCCGCAGCGCCTTTAATGGAGTGTGTACCTGTCGCCCAGTCGCAGACCAAAGTCATATAAAAAGTCACTCCCCCCAAAAAAGCCCGCTCTCTCGATCCACCTTTTGCACGAGTACCTTGACTTGATGATTCCAGTTATGTCGCATCGCCAACTACTCTTTGTTGACCACTTGGTTTCGCCAGCATGCAGTACCACATGCACGTTGATGATACATAATCTTGGCTGCTTAGTTTGGTGGGAAGAATGCTTCCGCCTAGATGTGATTTTGCCCTACGAGGTGAGAAGAAACCGGAGTACCCGGAGAAACCCTTGACGGTCGGCCCTGTGAACAGGTGTCACAGAGAGTGCCCCGGGACTAGACGTGAAACCAGGGTTTCTCACTGCAGTGGTGACAAGTGACTATCTCAACTTCACTACCGGGTGCCCCAAACACACTGCTACACTGCTGGTGTCTGGCCTTGCTTTTCAGCTCTAGCAGGTCTACACCACCGCACAAAAACCAATAGATTCTGTGTGAAGGTCTAGATGTCCGCCGACAAACTGAAAATAAAATACGTGAGGTCATTCCAATAGTCTTTGCAAATAGGCTGAAATGTGTGCCATCCTCTACCACTTTTATTTTCTCTAGGGTGAACATCTCTTTCCCAGACCATGAGGAATCTCGGTGTTATCGTCGACACATCATTGTCTGAAGAATCTTACGTCGATGCATAGTGCACGTCTCATCTTCCTTGAGCTTCCCAGGATCAGTCACATCCGCGACCCTTTTTACCAGTTTCCGTCACTAAGATGTTCGTGTCTGTTTTTGTGTTATCCCGGTTGGGTTACAGAAACTAATCTGCTCGTCAATCTCCCTAACAGCCTGCTGGACAAAATTTATAGGGCTGAGAATAATGCCGCTCGTATTGTCTTCCTTAGGCAGCAGGCAGACCATGCTGACACCCGTGGCGGAAAGGAGAGAGTACAACGAAGAATCTGAAAGTGGATTTCCACCTGGGAGAAAGAGGATACCATGTATGACTAATTATAAGAAATCAAACTGGAAGCCCACCATCTCTCCCGTTTTTCTTCGCCAGAAAGAGTTCAGTAAGCAGTGCTCAGTAACTATACTGGACCGTTTTTAATTTCACACAAGTGGGATTCATTCAAGGTTTGCCTCAAAATGTTCGCCTGTGTGGTGGTGGACGCATGGCCAGTGCCGGACCGTCGTGTGACCTCTTGACACGACGTTGGCAGATGATGTCGAGGCTTTAGACTGCGGGAAGGCTCGCTGCTGCTTATGTGTATATATAGCAATTTCGTGATTGCTTGCCGACCACACGTACGAGCGCTAGCCAGGTTCCCAGCGGGATCATTAATAATGCATCATCCGCGTATCGTAGCAGTGCTGAATACAGCGGCGGCAGAAATAGAATGGGAGACTCTTGTTTATTACCTTACACTCGGGGTCTCTCTGTAGTAGTCGTGACTACAGATAGCCGTGGGCACATGAGGATAGTGTACATCACCTGTACACTAGCATGCGCTAAACGTTGTCTGCTCGTCTTCCGTTTAGTCTTCTACATTTTGGCTGCTTATTGAAAACTGGACTTACTTTTTTTTAAAATTCTATCACAAGGCTAATCCCCAACACTTAGGTTATGCAGTAACCTTAGTAAACAATTCTTTAACTAACAAGCTAACCTGCTTTCACACACGTTTAGATCAAACGAAACACAAAAATAAACATTTACAAACGCATAAAAACTAAAATTTTAACAATTAACCTTCGGCATACAATAATTTTGTCGCTACGCTACAGCGGCTTCACTGAACTAACCAGTCCTCGGTGGCCGGTGCGATATAAAAAAATCATCAACGCGTTGACAAAAGAAAGATGAACAGTCGAAGTTCAGCGCATTCGGGGTGCTATCTTCGGTGGACCCACTAATTGTGCTGCGAAAGACTATACAGACTACCGAAACGGATTAGTGACTGGACAAGATGGCGGTGAGGGGGAGGGGTCGTGAAAAGTGAACTGTTGAGTGAGGGCGTTGGCTGTTTAGAGCTGATGGCTGGAGTTCTGATGTTCCCCTCTTCCCACTGTCTTTGGAAAGTTGGAAATCATTCGGGCCAAGAGAGGATCAAGCGTTCCTATCTCATTTTCATGCATAACGCTCGTACATTCCGTTAATGGTGCTCTAATTAGGGGCTCTTATGTAGGGAATGGAACATTAAGCATCCCAATCATGCAATTTTGAAATCGTTGGAGATGTTTGGTTCTCTAGAGATAACAAAGTTTGATTTTGCTCAAAGATGCACAAGGTTGTTACCATGTTTTAGGAATTTACAAAAAAATAATAATGCACTTTTTAGCAATACATTTCTCACTTTCACACTTTCACACTGCCTCACACTGTACTTTAAGAGGACTTAACAGGGGTGGGTAGATATTGCCTTTTGAAGGTCTTTCAGTGACCTCCTCTCCATCTACTCAGCTGTCAACAACCAAAAGGCTGCACAAGACCCCCACCCCCCAACCTCACAAAAGAACACATTGATAACAAGGCATCATGTCATTTTATGGTATTTTGACTGCACACTCATTTGTTTACACAAAAAATATCAGAAATTTGGCAGAGCTTAAATTATATTAATATGACTTGCAAATGTGTCTGCCAGTGTGAGTGCATGGTTCTGGGGGAAATGTTTTGCTATTGTATGTATGCGTGTGCATATTACATTAAAAATCAAACCACAGTAAAACCACTTCAACTATGATACTATGATTTATTCCAATGCTGAGAAATAGTTTGTAAATAACCTGCATCTGAGAAGTACAGCAAGTAGGACATTCGTTTGCTTACAGTTGCAGAAATTAACGTTAAAGTGAATTTCAACTTCCAAAACTGATCCAAAAAATTGTGAATGTTACAAAGAAGAAGACCCTCATGTACAGGGTAGTCAGGGGCTACCATTCATTCTGAGCATAAGGAGATTATGTTTACCTCCAAAAAACGGATGTAAATTGTGAAAAAGTGATGTTTGCTACCATTTTGAAGGTATTTCTTTAGGGTAATGCTTGGTCCTTGCTTCCAAATATAAAAGAATAATGGCCTAATTCTTTGCTGTACAACAATTCACAGTAAATTTGTCATATCGTTGGCCCCAGATCTGCTTATTACATTTATAGAAGTAGGTACAAGAGCACCCAACCGCTTTCACATCAACAGAAGGGAAAGCAACATGTTTTGTTCTTGACTGTAAATATTTCCACTGGACACCTTATTTGCTTTACACTGAATTTCTGCTCTCTAAACTATACGATTGTTAGCTCCAAATCTCATTATTATTTTTATAGAAGTAGGTTTGAAGGCATCAGCAGTTTTCAACAAACCCAGTGAAAAGACATGAGTAAAGAGAATTGTCATACCCCTAAGCTTTTATTTTCTTGTTATTGCAGATAACAGGACACGCAAAATTCTGATTGAGCACTATGATCCCAAACAGTCCAGCTTCACCATTAAGCATGAGGAAGATCGAAAAGGTAGGTGTCAAGTCTAAAAAGAAAAAGATGTCTGTGTTTTGAAAATGGAATTTTCTGGGCATCAAATAAAGTTGACATACAACTTTTGGTCAATTGATGCAGTTGATGAAGTAGCTGTCAGCATTGTATAGTAAATGGCTGAAGTGAAGTGTGTTAAATAAAGATTGTATGCATACAAACACAGTAGGAGTATCTAGATTTAGAGGGCACTAATGTAGTATTCTTGAGTCCGACACCTTGTGAGCACTGAAGCAGTTATGAACCAGTTTACTCATTGTTTGTTGCTGTTTTAAAATCTAGGATTAGGATGAAGCCACAAATCCTTGGCAAGCCATATTCATAATGGCCCAAGCCCTTGGTATGCCATATTCACAATGATTTCTTTCTGAGCTATGACTAGAGATGCACTCATACATGTACAGCCTCGGGCTGTCACACACTGTAGACTGCCCCTGCAAGACAGGCCCACAGACCTCTGAGCATATCCTGGAAGTTCTGCCCACTACACAAACAGGCATGGATACAGTTGTGGCCTCAAGGAGCCACATTGGCAGAAAGTCTCTGGGGCATCTAAGTAAACATGTGAAAAAGACAGTCCATTTCATGCTAGCAACAAAACTAGAGGTCTGACAGGCATGTTCCTTGGAATGCAGCAGCTGAAGAAGAAGAAGAATAAAGAAGATTCAAGTAAATGAATCCTCAGAATTCAAGGTGATGGGGAAGGTGAAAGGTTAAATCCATCCGGTGATGGATGTATGGAAGGAGGAAGAAGATGCACTGTTGATATGTACAGACCACTGAATAACTTAGTGTACTGTTTGCGTTATGCAATTACTGTGTAAATGTACATGCATTAAACATGCAAGATGCCTAAGAGCAAGGATGAGGGTCAGAATGTGTGCACCAGATACTTAACTCTTTATATAAAGTTCGCACCCACAGATGCCAACCTCTTCATAGCTACAGCTTCATTGCATTGATTCATCCATATGGAATGATTTAACCATTTACACTGTTTTTCAGTTATCAAAACTTATTTCATCCTTGGAGTAAAACCAGGTGCTCAGGCAGCTTCGGAGGAGAACCTGCCTCAAGCTTCTCGGTCTGTGACTGTCACTGTTGATCTGCCAGACATGACAAATGCTCTGGTAATATATTTAGGCAGCCAATATGTTATAAA
Organism: Marisa cornuarietis; assembly: GCA_004794655.1. Classification (NCBI taxonomy): domain Eukaryota; kingdom Metazoa; phylum Mollusca; class Gastropoda; order Architaenioglossa; family Ampullariidae; genus Marisa; species Marisa cornuarietis. Next base: position 3,652,044 of record SMMW01000575.1, read on the forward strand.
AAGAACTTTGGAGAGAGTGCTTAAGATTGTTACAGTGCATTCATTTCAGAATGTAAAAATATTCGGTGCTTATTTAATAAACACAAACGAGATAGATCACTTGAAGTATTTATGCAATCCATGCATGTAACTTGTAAATGCTTTCTTACAGCTTCAGTTATCACGTGGAACTTTACTGCAAGGCATGCATCTTACCGTACTTATGACTAATACTTTATAAAGTTATAACCAAGAAAGGAAAATTTCAAAAACAAAGTTCTTTTCTAAAAGGGAAGTCATTTATAAAATATGTAAAATAAGGAATAGAGGATCAAAAAAAATGATTTGAGAATGTTGCCATTACTTGATATGTTGCTTTTTACAGGACCGAAAAGAGGAGACCCCTGGAATGTCAGAAACATCTGCTAATCATTTGGAAGGAGAGGTATTTTATATGATCGTAGGATTCTGTGTTTTGTACAAAATACTTAATGCTATGAAATGCATTATGTTAAGGCCAGTATTTTTAAGAGTGTATAAAAATTTCTTACAACATAAACTTTTGCCATATTTTAGAATATAAAAATTTTGAGAGGATCGTTGTCATCTTTATCTTCAAATAATATGTAATAGTTAACATTTTGGTGAACTTCATTTTGTTTATTTCAGCTGTGTGCAAAAAGGAACTAAGAGACACTAGCATAAGATTTTGAATTCTGTTAATTCTGCGAGTCTTCTTTACAGTACAGTTCTTGTAATGCATTCAGTTTGTTTTTAGTGATGTTTAGCTCTTTCTGGGAAGATAAAGAAAATGCCCGCGATCCTATCTTAATACTAATAGAACGTTGACCAAGTATTGGAGCACATTTTGGAGAGCCTGCAGCAGAAAAGGAGTGTAGAGCATTCTTCCTTGGTCTTGCTTTGCAAGTAGCTGGTGAGACATAAAGGGGTCTGATATCAGAGGATACAAAAATACTTGTCACCATATAAAAAGCAGGTGCCCTGTAAAATTTTGTACACCTGCATTTATTTTTGGGGGGGTGGGGGTTTCCATTTCCCTGCAGTTTTATTTCTTATCTTTTCATAGAATTTCTCTACGTTCATGTCAAAAAGCTTTATTTGATACTTTTTTTTATCAACTGGAACAAATTTGTTACATTTCATGAGTTTTGAGATTGGGAAGTTATAAATTGCATTTATAGGATATACTGTATATATATATATTCCCAACAACCTGAAAAGGTTATGGGATGACCTTTACCTTTACCTTGCCTTATATATATGTGTGTGAGTGTGTGAACCATATAAACTGTACTGTAATGAAATGAACAGGATTGTAACATCTCCCTGAGAAGAAAAAGCTTTTAACTCACCATAATTCTTAAAATTTTATCTTCATATAAGGTGAAAAAAAATGTTTCTCTAAACCCCCAAATAGTTTTATTCTTCATACAATTTTTCCCTACCAGGAGATAATTTTTTTAAAAACTTTAGAACTAGTTTATCTCTTGACAAAGTTGAGAAGGGGGGTGTTTAAGGATTGTGTTTTTGGCTTTAAGTCAATTTTAATCTGAAGATAACAACACCTTTTCTTTCAGACATGCATTGATGGCGTCTCACCAGTTGCACTGCTCAGTCGTCGGCATAGCACTGGCTTCCTTGAGGCTACTGATATAGACAAGAATGATGAAAAAGGTTGGTTGTAAGGACTGGCTTTATTATAACTATCTTCATACTTTTCCTCAGGCAGATGCAGAGCGCTTGTTTCACCTGTAAACATTGGGCTTGCTTATGCTGAGCAAATACTGTACCGTATCAGCATAGAGCACAATACCATTCATTACTGATACAGCATTCTACAAATTTTTACTCTACTTCTTCAGCACTTTTGTGTTTGAAGACCATTTTTCCCTTCACAACCCATTTCACCTCAAAAGCTAGCAAAACTTGTAGAATTTTGTTCTATGGCAGCCATGGAGGCACTCTTGATGGAGAAGGTTTTTGAGAGAGTGATAATTACCCATTGCTGTGAGTAAGAGATAAGAGCACAAGATATCCTGTCTTTTATATCAAAGTATACTTGTATGAAAGCATAGAACTTCCAGAAGAGAACGCCTGTTTGTTCATTCATGCATCCACAGAGTTGCACATGCATGTACACACACACACACACATACATGTAGGTTGTCTTAGAAAAACAGTACACTGTACAGGATTACACCTTGAAAGGGACAGTTTATAAATGTAGATGTCATTTAGAAGTGAATGATTCATCTTGCTGTTTGCTTGATTTTTGTAATATAAAATTCATAAAGAGCTTTGGAAAATTCTGTACAATTTTTGTTGATTCATTGTTAAATGTGCACTCTCTATATATATATATATATTTCAGAACAAAAAATTATGTGGTAGCGTTGACAATTTAAAAACTAAGTTATATGTGTATTCTGTGTGTGAAAAAGTGAGAGAGAGAGTGTGTGTGTGTTCATGCACTCATGCCTGCTGGAGTTAGTTATTTGGGTAGTTGAGCAGACCTGTCATTGGGACATGTGCCTCTTAAAAGAGCTGTCAGTTATTAATGTATGTACAACTTTATGTCTCAGAATTATTTATTGAAACAGCATTTTAGGCATTGTTTTTATCACCAGAACATCCATCTTAAGTTACATTACTTTGACCAGTTGTTACATGTAATATTTTTGAAGAATATGTTTATTTTTATTTTCTGATTATAAAGTATTATTTTGATTTTTCATTTTTCACTTTCATAGTTTTTTTTTATTAAAGTGTAGATAATAATGGATTAGAACCACTTAAAGTTTATGCTCCTTTTTTTCTTAACATTTTTGTATTTACACACACAGCTCTTTGTTGGTGAAATACACAAAACAATCACGCAGAGCAGAAAATTATAATACAATATTTATTCCTTTTATTCACAGTAGTGAAGAGATCAATTTTTTTAAAATAAAAGTATTAACAAAGCTTTTGACGTATGTGCTTTTTATTTTCTTTTGGAGGGTAGGAAATATTTTTGTGATCAGTAGATTAAGTGATTTTACATTAGAAATTTCTGCAAATACATTGCATTATTTCAGGTACCAGTTTATTCTTCTGGCTTTATAATGTGTTTGCAAATTGCATTTGTTAAAAATTTTTAAGAAACTAAAAACTGCTGTTTAAATTTCATATATCTTCCTTTTCACACATTTCTTCTCATGATAGTTTATGCAGTGCTACATCTTCTGAGCTGGACTAGTCACTGACACGGACTCTCTATTCTTTTAACAATACATTAAAATAGACTTTGTTTTGCATCTGTACTGTATTGCAAATCTTGTATGTAGACTGTTGTTTGGTTTGACTATGGCAAGCTTGGACTGAATGCAGATTGTTTCTCTGTAGCATTGTGTTTGTTGCATCATGTCCGCAGGCCAGGATGTTAAGCTGGCACTTCAGGCACAGTCTTTCTCAGTGCCACCTTCCTCCCTGACCATGCACCAAGAAGCATCCGCAGAGCGCAATTCTGTGGCAGCATGCTGCACCAGCACCGTCATTATCACCACCTCCATTGCCCTCCCTTGCATTGCCAGCTTTTGTACCCATCCTTCACTCCTTCTTATCTCCTTCCTCACAAACCTGCCTGCTGAAGGCTGTTTGAACAGTATGAATGGCACCATCATTCAGCAGAGAGCAGGTTAAAGCATAAACATCTCCCACACCTTGCTTGCCCACACCTGCTGCTGCTTCAGCTTCTTCCTATTAGTGGTCTTTTCAGGCGTGTATCTGCCTGCCGCTGTTACTGATGAGGCTGCACAGAGCATGAAAATGGTGTGTGTGTGTGTGGGGGGGGGGCGTGTTACCATAAAAGAATGCATAGACCGTGAAGGATCTTGCCTGCAAAGCCAGCTAATGCCGTTGAATTTTTTCTTAGTTTCTTACTCATTCTGTCCTCTGGATTATATCCATTCCCCTTGTCCATTCCCTCAAGATGTAACCTTTTTTCTAGCCTGGTTGTCACACACACTAAGGGAAGTTGCAAGAGAATGTCAGATTCAGGTAAATTACAATCACAGTTATCTCTATGGGAAAGTGATGATGATTCTGCACAATTGTCATTTCCATGAGAATTTCTTGTTCCCCCATCAGCATATTTCTACATGTCAAGCTGTCAGGCCACAGGATGGTCTGAATACAGAGGAACAGTTAACTAAAATTCCTGGTCAGATTGTGAATTTGTGTGTTGCAAATTAAGTGTTTGAGCAGGCGTGTTTTTGTTTTTTAATACCCAAAATCTTTCCCTTTTTTTAAAAACCCATTTAATATTTATAATGGTAATTGTTTTGCTTGTGTTTAGTGGATAAGAGTTAGAAAACATTAAAGCACATTTAACAAGCTTTTGGCTTTAACAAAAAAAAAAAAAAGGTAGTACACCATTTACGATGTTATATGACATGTCCATTTTGATTTCCCGACTAGCTGACACCATGACATGAGATCCAAGTCGGTGCAAGGGAAAGCATCCATTTATGTATGTTTTGTGGTGTCTACTTTCATGAGTTCTGTCCCTTTAAACTGACCCGTTAAAAGAGAAAAGTTAAGATTATAAATGTTCTGTTAAAGGGAACAAGCTTTGGCTTGGGTGGAGGTAAATTATTCATTAAGGGAGAACTATGAGAACAATAAAGGTAAAACTCTTGCTACAAGTGCACCATAATGTCAATATAGTGATGCCCAAATAATGTTTCAGGTATGGAAGATCCGAATCAAACTTTCATAGAGTGAAGATTTTGTTTAATTTATAAAATACTTTATTGAAAGTTTCTACAATACTGTAATTGAAATTTTAAACATTCTATCGTTTGGAATTATGATGAAATAACTTATAGCTATTATGTGCAGGCGCGTGTGTGTGTTTTCCGAGAGAGAGGAACTGATAGGTGTTCAGAATTAGGTGCACACATATTTTTGATATGCATGTAATTTGCATAAAAAAGAGAATCAATAACATTTTAAGACTACTTAAAGAATGAATAAAGAGTATTAAGTGGTAAAGAATTACGGCAGTAAGCTCAGTGCAGCCTCTATGTTTACAGTAATTCAAGTTTGTTTTAATCTTGTGCTTTTTCTGTGGGGATTATTTTCTTTTATTTCCTTTATTTGTACATAATAGTTTTTAGAAAATAAATTTAGCCATAATATAGCAGATGATATACCTGTGGTTATATATTACTGGTTTTCTTTCAAACTAGATTTCATTTTGTAGCAATATTTGGAGGTATGTTGACCAAGAAAAACTGAGAATTGTTAGAACTCTCAGAAGAAAAAGATTTTTTCACTATTTGGAAATCATAATTTTATTTAAAAACATAAATATATTTTCATGGATGTATCTCGAGAGACACTCTATGATACATCTTCTTGTGAAGTTCTACAGCACAATAAGGATTAGAAATAAGGCTTTCACCAGATTTAATATATGTTGCCTGAAAGGACCCTTATCTCAATCAATGGCAGCAGCGCAAACATTTTTGAAATTTTTAATTTGGGTTCTTCCTTCATCTTGCATTTGACATTGTGAATGTGTCATAGTTTTAGTTCTACATGTGAGGGGTGGTGGTTATCATGCCAAACTTTATACTGTTTCACTTTTTCCTTCAGATCTGGAAGTAGGAAGCACTGAATACATAACAATAAGCTAATAGCTTCTTCTAATTGCTTTAATTATTTTCAGCATATATTAGGAGGATTCATCCTATATTCTTTTGTATTTCTTTCTTCAATTTCTCATTCATCTAGTATGATATGTAATTTTGCAGTAAAACTAGATACTATATACATGTTGATTGTGGGGATTGTAAAATGAAGGTATAGTGTCCGAACATTGCTTTTTAACTCATTAATAGTGTGCTTCCTGTACTTTGGGTGAGAAAATGTTGAGTGTCTAGGCTTAACTGTTAAGCAAGAAATGAGACAGAAATGGGATTTCTGGTTTGAAGAGCTTAGTGGCCTAGCCTTTGAATTTTTATGCTGATAGCTGTTTCATGGAAAAGAGCATGTGCATTTAAAGGCTGACATGAGTGCAAAATGATTTTCAAACAATGGGATTTAGATTATTGCAAGATACAAAATTTCGCCAAATTTTAGCATTTGACTTTGCTTTTTTAGCCTTTTGACTTTTTAACATTTAGCTTTTCAATTGTTCGTGCCTCCTGTAAAAAATGAGAACACTATGATTTATTAACATGCCAGCAGTTTTTAGCTTAATTTCATGTTTGACTCAGGTAAACCTTTAAAGTGTTTTAAAGCTTCTTTGTACAAAATCTGTGGGCATTTGTGAGATCACATTGCCAAGCCTACAATCATGGCACAATATACTGTTTGAAAAGAGGCTAGAAAGAGCTGTATATATGACCACACATGACAGAGAACAAAAACCTGTCACCATCCTCACTTGTAACTGTGTCTGCATATGATCCACAAGTGTTTGTCATTTATTCTCTCTTCTCTTCCACTCTCTCTCTCCCCCTCATATACATGGGGTGGTCTGGTAATGCAGCAGTTAGCGCCTGTCACCAATACAGTGAGAGTTTGCTGTCCTGGGTTCAGCTCTCGTCTCAGGCATGCTGTCCTTTCTCTGCATGTGGTATCTGTTTACAGAGCTGGCTGCCTTGCCATGATATAGCCTTAGTCGCTGGCTCGGTGTAAAACACTAATCCCCTCCCCCAACTCGTATACATGGATGCACAGCCAATGGTAAAAAGAATGCCTTTCATTAAGTTCTTAGTTTGTCAAAATATTCATTAGCAAGGAAATTTAGCTGAAGTCTTTTTGTGAATAGCACTTGTTATCTGCTTGTCTGTAGAGCTGATGGTGGAGGTGTACATCTGTAATTAATTTTTTTTGCATTTTGTTCAGTGATCTTTTTTAAAAATATATATCTACATTTTCTGCTAATGTCTATATTGAGGTTTTTATAAATAAGCTAGTGCTATATTACACTGTATTGCCAAGACCTTGGTAAAAAAAATTACCATTGCAGGAGATAGCATACCTATTCTCACCAGAATTTACAAAAGTGGTTGGTTCTCATAAAGTGTTTGTTTCCAACACTGATAATACAGTAACGTTAAAGATTATTTTAACCTCTATTTCATTCTTTGTTGCATTGTAGTAAGATACTTCTTTGAATATTTTGCAGTATTTGTTGATTGGTTGGGTGTTTAATTTAGGCTGAAACCTAATATTGCATTCTTACTTATTATTGTATTATTTGTCCTGTTTTTTAACGTGTTTTGAATTTTCATTTAAATGTAAGAGAATTTGTAAAAAATTTCTAACCCTATCCCTTGAATTTTAACTTGTAATTCCAACCATTTCTTTTTCAAAACACAGATCATGTAGGTTTTTTTCTTTCGTCTAGACCTATCAGTCTTTTTGTTCTAAGTTATTTCTATTTACAACCATGCACATACATATCTATTACCACGCCAAACATAACAAGTGTTAAAGTAACTAAAATGAATGTCAGATATTGTCAAATTCTCTTTTACTTTTTTGTGCAGATGAAAACATAGACTCCATCACAGTTCCCTTCACTAAGTCTTGGACAGATGTCCACAAACAACAGTCGGATACCCAGATCATTCAGTTCCTGAGAGAAGATGTCACCAAGTTAGAGTTCTTTTATGAACCACCCATCAACCACTGCACTCTTTCATTTCTCTCTCCAGACCTGGAGGAAGACTACCGAGTACACTATCTTGACTCTCAACTTTTCCGTGAACGAAGTGTGACGTCCCCGCGGTACCATTCTTTAGTAGAAATAATACTCTCCCTCTTCATCTATGTTCTTATTTCAATTGCCTGCTTTTTGGTGTTTAACTTCAGTTTGGCTTTCATTGTGGTGTTTGTTGTCTGTCTGGTCTTAGAAGTCCTGGCTCTTTTAGAGATTATCACTGATGTAACACTGGGCACTGCCAAGAAAGAGAAGTGCAGCATGGTTGCCGAGTGCATGTCATCATGGTGGTCACGGAACTTGATAGGAGTCCTGATAGCTGTCTTGCCTGCTGCTGTTGTCTTCTCCAACATGTCCTGTGCACTCGTGCTGGACAAAGTGTGGCGGGACCGATTTCTCTGTTTTTGCCTGTTTCTGTCGCTTTTTAACTTCTGCAACTTCTCGATGCTGAGTTCCTGGTTTAAGTCTATTGTTGCTACCCTTGTTGGGCTTGTTCTTCTTTTGTTACTGAATATTTCATTCTGTGAATTTGAGGGGAATATCTCAGCCAACAATACTACCCTGGCGAATAAATCCAATGTGATTACAAAGACTGAAGAGGTAGCTCATCTGTTTTCGGGTAAGAACACACTACGTTTTGAGATCATCCTAGACATTATTCTGCTTCTGTTTCTGATCTGGTTCCTGAACAGGGAATTTGAGATAAGCTACCGACTCAGCTTCCATGGCAGTGCTCAGGCTGAGAAAGATACAAAACAGATGCAGGAGAACAAAGACCAAGCTGACTGGTTGCTGCATAACATCATACCAGAGCATGTATCTGATGTTCTGAAGCGCACCTCCAAATATTCTAAGAACCACAAAGATGTTGGAGTAATCTTTGCCACCATTGTCAACTTCAATGAATTTTACGATGAAGGTTTCGAAGGTGGGCGTGAATATCTACGAGTTCTTAATGAGCTAGTGAGTGATTATGAAGAACTTTTGGATGACAGGCGATTCAAAGATGTTGAGAAGATCAAGACCATCAGCTCCTCCTTTATGGCTGCTTCTGGCTTAAATGAAATTACACGCAGGGATAACCAGCATCCATATGCCCATTTGTTTGCTTTGATGGACTTTGCTGTTGAACTGCAGAATGTAGTATCTCGCTTCAATGAAAGTATCTTCAACTTTAACTTTGTCCTTAACATTGGATACAACTTTGGAGAGGTTACAGCTGGTGTAATTGGCACAACCAAATTGTTGTATGACATTTGGGGTGACACAGTAAACATAGCCTCTCGTATGTACTCTACAGGCAAGCCTAATCGCATTCAAGTGCCAGAGGCCACAGCCAAAGCCCTCGGTGATATGTTTGAGTTTGAGTACCGTGGAGAAATATTTGTGAAAGGCAAAGGTGAAATGAAGACCTTTCTGCTGAAATGTAAACGTCCTGCAGCAGCTTGGAACTGAAACTGTTCAGTTTGTTCATGAGAGCAATCATGCTGTGACGATCTGAAATTTATCATCAGAAAGACTGTTCTGTCCTTTTTCACAGACGATTAGATGAGGTTCAAAGGCATACACTTCTGGAATTTAGTGCTTTTTGTTGGGAGTGAGTAACACTAATGTGCGAACAGTGTTAAAAAACAAATGTCTTACAAATTACGAAGAATATGCTGGCCAGAGTGCCTGTCATGTATTATGCAGAGGTTGTGCATAGGAGCCTTTCTTTGCACGTGCAGAGCAGAGCTATGTACTGTAAGATCAAGGGATTTTGTGTAGTTTTATACATGATTAAAATCATCATGTATATACACATAGTCTGTGACTGTGACAGAGTTTCCAAAGATAACTCTTTTGGGATTTTAACACATAGTTTTGCAAGTGGGACTGGTAGTGTGAAATTCTGTTAATTTCTGACAGTGAAGTGTGTGCGTGTCTGAACATATATCTGGTCCAGCAGAATTGCTGTTAATTTACACAATAGATTTGAGATTCTTGTGAATAAGGGTGCTTTGGAATGAACACTGTAGTGCTCAAATGTAAGCTCAAATGTATAGATTGTTTATTAATTTATTTGATGATGGCTAATCCTGGCTAATCAGTCTTTTACATTTTGGCTTTGTAATGCATCATTGCAAATTTCTTTTTTCAAAACTGATACCACATTTGTATTTTAATTTAATGGTTCAGTGGCACTTTCTTGGAAAGGAAGAAACTGATTTTTGTAATAGAAGGTACAATAAGGTAGCCACATGCTTGCATGCATGAAGGAAACATTTTAAGTGTCTAAAAATTATGAATGCTAAAACTTTATAACTTTTACTTTAGGTCTCTCTTTGTTCAGGTTTTGATCACCTGAGTAATTAATGACTTGATATATGTTGATAGGAAACTAACGAATTGAGTGAAAGAATTATTTTTTAATTTAAAATTTGTTGACTGTTTTCCCATTTGATAATTCAAGTTTAAAATTTAAGAAGAATGGACATTTTCTAGTCTGCATTTTACTTTAACTCTGTACATACAGATTAATATGATCTTTATCTGGATTTTTTGACGTAAGTGCTTTTTACAAATTTTTTTAGGCCTTATTAATGCTGTTTTGAAGCTTGAATTTTAACTCTATATATGGTTTCATTGTCAGAGTCTGGATGATATAGGAATGGATGCTGTTAAACTTAAGCTGCATTTTAGGTCAGGAATCATTATTTTCTCACTTTAAAGCAGCATCTGTTTGGTGGAATGCAATGGCTGTGTTAAAATCTAATCCTGTGTGTTACCCATTAAATGTTACAGTGATATCATAATTGTTTATCTAGTAATAATACTACATATTTTTCTGACATGAAGAATCAGCAAATGATCATTGGTGCATTTGTTAAATTGTTTAGGACTTTGCCTGGAATGATTGAGAAAAATAATTGCTTGGATGCTGTCCATGCATTGAAAACTTTACAGAATATAGAATTGTTCTCTCAAAAGGCATTGATAAGCTAAAGAAACTTACTAAATTATTGAGCAATGAAGCATTTAAAATTTCAGAAATGGTAGATTTTCTTGACCAATCTGAGTTTATTGTTTGGGTTTATTTTAAGCCAGGATCAGGTATGCTAGATATATTGGGAAGCGGATGGCCGAGTGGTTAGAGCGCTGACGTCCGAACCGAGAGCGCGCTGGATCAATTCCCGATAAGCGCAGCAAACTTCCCCCAGTCGACCCAGCTGACGGGAATGGGTACCTGACTCCACAGAGGGTTGGGGAAGGTAAGGCAGCGAGGGAGAGGAGATTGGCACCACCCTCATGTAAATGCTGGCCCCGAGAAAAGTGGGGTCTCTAACACCTCACTCCCCCACGACCAGAAATGGTTATGGGATGACCTTTACCTTTTACCTTACCTTAGATATATTGAGTGATTCATCAGGTTTGGTTGGGTATGAGTGCATGCATCATTGCATGCATATAATTATATTTGAATATGTGTTTTGGGGGGGTAGATGAGTGAGTTGTACTTTGAAAATTTACAATAAATGGTAACCTGTATTTCTCATTCTCTAAGCCTAATCCCACTGCTTTAAAAAAGCAGCCAAACAACAAAGAATAAACCCATTTCTGATCACACTACTAAGAGTAATCTTATTAAATTATGTGTAGAATGTTTCCTTGAACAGTTCCAAATTGTTATGACAGGGCAAAATTGGTTGATAATGGGAACCCGGGGACTTAATTACTTGTTTCTGCATTGGAGTAATAATGTGTCCATCACCACGATTTACATTGCATAATGAGTTTTAAAATCTCTTGTATGACAATGTCCAATGTTTGTACATCTCCTCACTGCTTAATGAATGAAACCAGCTTTCAAATCACACTCTGTACCCTCATCATTTCATGGAAAATAATATGTTTGGTTATGTGTGTTAAATTTTATGTATGATGGCTGTGCTTTAGAAGACCCTTAATAATTTGTTAACAAATAGATTATAGAGAAAGGAAAGGTCTGCAGTTAATTATTGATACCAAATTTTTTTAAGGGTAAGTAGTTACCTTTACTACCACAGGAATGTATATTTATTAGGAGAAAAGACAACTGTTTTTTTTATTTGTTTTTGCTGGGGAGCAAACAGTGTGAAAGTAAACAGGTTTTGATTGTCCACAGCAGTTGTCCTAGAGTGTTGCTTTTACTATTGCTGCCAGAGGACTTGATTTTAAAACTAGAATATGCACACTGCTATGTCACAATTGTATTCTTTCCCGCACGGTACTGAAGATGGTGCAGATTTTTATCTAATTTTTGTTGGTGACATAACTGTTTTAGAGATAATAAGTGTAAACATTATGCATAACGATTTACTGCTGCACGTGTGACACACAGGTAACACACACGTGCATACACACATGCATATCTTATATCCTAAAATAAGAGTTAATTTGAAATACCTCTTGTTTTTTTAATTTATGTTACAATTTTGCATTGCTTTCAAAGCAATATTACTCCAGTAAGATGTTTTTTTCTAAAACAAGAAATTTGTTGAAACATTAGGTATGCCTTATGAAGTTTAAAGCCCTTCTCCCCCCCCCCCCTTTCACATGCAAAGGGTATGTCACCATGATGAAAGTTGATAATGGTGCTTAGTTTTAACCTTTTCATGTCGGTGCTGTGGTGAGCATAGTATTTTTAGTGATATTTAGTATTTTTTGTGATATTTTGTTACAATGAATGTTTGAGTTTAGAACAGTGCCATTGAGATAAGTGTACATAGTTGTTCAAAGTGCACAATTTTGGGATGTCATGGATGACATACATTTCATTGGTTTTTTAAGCACCCCATTCTCGGCATTTTCATCTTTTTGTACTACAAAAAAAAGAAAGAAAATGATCATAAAAGAGTAATACTGTTTTAACTGTTAGTTGTTTTTTTTTTTTACATCCATCAGTATTGTCAATGAGCTAAATATTACTGTGATTTGTAAATAACCAGTTGTTCATTTAATCAAGTTGTTTGGTGACCTTTTTTTTAGCTGCTTAATTTTTTTGTACTATTTGCTTTAATTTCCTAAAGATTATCGGTACTTAGGAGACCATTTTAAAATGTTAAAAATGTAAATGGTTATGACATAAGTATGTTTCTTATTGATATAATTTCTTCATCATTTGTTTCTTATTAATATAATTTCTTCATCATTTATTTAGCTATTGCTTTTGTTGAGTTTTAAACTCTGCTATATTTTGTAAGCTTTATTCACAGTGAATTTTTTTTTAATGTAAATGTCCTATTTAAGAATAGTCCAAAATTAAATGGACTTCATTTTACAGAGTAAAAGATATTTTTCCTATGGAGTTTCTTTCCCAGCAAGTCTGTCCATAACTCTACATTCTTATTAGCTGCATATACTCACTGTCTGGGGTCTGAATGTTGATGCCTGAATGTGCTGCACGATATCCTCTTTCAGCATTATTTGTTACTTACAAAAACATTGAGAAATGTAGTTTTTGATCAGTTATTATTATATTTTTTGTCAGCACATGCTGGTGCAGTGACAAAACAGTCTACACTGCTTCCTTGGTCACAAAAAATGCTAACTGCGAGACAAAACAAGACCAACATAAGGAAGTAAATGTGAGAGTGCAAGTATTTATTTTAAGATTGCAAGTAAATAGTGTGCCTGATCGTTGTATTTTATTTCTCATTGAATGCTGTTAAATAATGTTAGAGGCTAAGAGATTTTTGGCAAATAATATATATTCAGGCAGTGATTGTATATAGTTTTTGTGCGGGTTTTTTTTTCACAAATCAGCTTAACAAAATTAGGTTCCCCTGCAATATTTCCTTTTTCTCTGTTTGCCATATGTGAGGCAAGTATAATGTTTATTTAAGAATTTCCTTCATTTTTCTAAGTAACTGAAAAAGTGCTACAAAATTATCAACTTTTACATGTTGTGAAAAAGAAACTGTTTTAGATATGCTGCATCATACATATATATGTACGATAAGGAGATATGCAGGTAAAAGATGTATACTGTGATCAATTTAAATGTTGATACTGTCTTTGTTGTCCAACGTCATTTTTTGTTTTTGTGGAGGGTGGTAGTTTGTGTGTTTAGTCTGTGCGTGTGTGCATGTGTATGCATGTGTTCATGTGTGTATGTGCTAGAAGTAGTGAAATAATGTTTTAATAACATAATGGCATAAATATAAATTATAAGGAAATATTCTAGTGCATCTGGTTTGTCATAACAGAAACTACTTAAGCTGCAGAGGGGAGTAAAGTTACATTATTTCCACTCAAAACAATACCAGGCTTAGAGCATTAAATGGCATAAAGTTGTTGAACTTTTCTATGGCTAATAAATTGCCAGTGCTTTGCAGCCTCATTTTAGTACTGTCATATATGTTACATCATACTGAACAATCGTTACTTTTGAAATTTTTTTATCATGCATTGTTGGAGTAGGGGACATAACTCATAGAAATATTCCTAGTTCTGAGGTGTTGCCTGTGACATGCTGCAGCTCCACGTGATCATTAACACTCATTTTGCAGTAATGTCTATTCAGCCTGCATGGGAGTTGTCCAACAACATAGAGCATAACACAATTACTATAACAGATTAGTTTCATAGTGTAAAAAATTCATCCTGTTGGATATAACAGTAACAGCAAATATGTATATAGGCCCCCGGTAGTGTAGTGGTTAAAACACTCGCTTGTCACCACTGCAGTGAGCGGCTCAGGGTTCAGATCTCGTCTCGGGACACTCTCTGTATGTGACACCTGTTCGCAGGGCTGGGCGGCGGGGGTTTTCTCCGGGTACTCCGGTTTCCTCCCCCCTCCCTTTCCCCCCATAGTGCGAAATCACCGCAAGGTGGAAGCACTTTCCAACTAAATAAACAAACAAACATATATAGTGCTACATTCCCAAAACCAGGCTTTACATACATGAAAACACACACACACACACACACAAAATATTATACACATATTAGAAATATTGTGGTTGAAAGATTCAAAAATAGGGCATAAACCTGAAAATATTGAGGAATACAATTCGTCCAAAATCATCTTAAGCAGATAAACAGGAACATGGCTGCCACATTTATCAGAGATATGTATGTCATGCATCCTCAGGCATCAATAGTTTTGCTCTTTCATTCTTTTGCAGAATGAACTCGTAGCTCATTTAAATCTTTCCTGCTCTTGCTCCTTATGCATCTTGTGAAGTTGGACATACTTTGATCTGTTGTGGTTTTTAATATGCTACATGTAATCAACATATAAAGCACTTTGGCTATAGATAAGTCCTTATCAAGACGAAAGGTATAAGTCTTCTTCAAGAGGTGTCTTGATAACTAAGTTTTCTGGTTATAATTTGCTAAACCCAGTAAAATGAAAAGCATGCAAATAACTGGAAGAAATAAAAAAGAATTTAATTAATAAAGGAAGGACATTGTAAAAATATGTGATTGGAAATATGCCATTTCCTTTTTGCTCCCAGTAAAGCTGCTTTCTGCTTTTCTTGATGATGCATTTGTATATAATTGTCTGCACTTGAATGTGCACACGTATCTTCATGTATACTCAAAAGGGTTTTTAAAAAACTGCAATTCATCTGTTTTCAGTCCTTCATCTGTTTCTCCAGGTTACGACATGGAAAAGCGATTTAAAGTTTATTTTTATTTTCTTGCAAATTGGGTTGTGCTGCATTTTTTTAATTAAGCTGTAACAATTGTAACCCCACCCAGTCCCACCCACCTTCACTCCTCCACATTGCCTCAAAAAAATATTAAAAAAAACAAAAACAAAGGTAGAATGCAGCATTACTAAAGTGATGGTTGCTATATCATGTTGTAAATTATTGTGAATTCTTTCACACTATTGCAAAGCAAATTATTAAGGCTTTGTTGTCCAGCTTTCTGTGTGATTTCTTCAAAAACTTCATGAGGTCTACAGTTTGAGACAAATAACAGGTTGCTTTTGTATCTTGCTGTTTGAAGTGTGTCACAAGTCAGTGCTGCCTTTGCTTAATATTTAACTTATTTCAACTGTTGCCTTATGATTGGGTCAGATAGACATATTTGTTATTGGTTGAGCCTAATTTCTTAACTTTGCAATGATTGTAATCTCAGATTAATTCCATACAGAGGACTTAAGTGGGGTGGGGAACACTATTTTTCATGAAGAATATTGTGTATTTTTAGTTCATGGGTGATATAGTTATTTGAACTAAGAAAATAAAATCTACATGAACAGTGGAATATTACCTCGATATCAAAAGCTCCCAGTTCTAAATATTTTAAAAGCTTTCTTATTGGATTGCAGTTTTGCACAGCAATAGCAGTATGCTAGACACAGTTGAAAAAATTACTTTCAAACACCTTTCAGCATAGCTATTTTTCTGTTTTGTTATTATTTTTTCAGCCAGTCATAGATAATTGTAAATGTTTTCCAAGTATACATGATTAGCTTCTGCTTTAACCCGTCTGGTCATGACTGCCTTCTTCTACTGGTTCATTTTAACAACTCTGCTGCTGGAATTTTCAATATTTTTGTCTCCATTCAGTAGCGTCTTCAGACCTTTTTCTCTGGGCTACTGAAGCATTTATGATTTACCAAAGGTTTTTAATTTACACAATTTTCTTTTGTTGAGTATATTGTTTGCTATTTGGGACATTTTTGTGGTGTCTAAAGTTTTTCTCTCCCTTAGCATTTTTTTTTAAGTTGGGAAGAAGGGGGCTGTTGGAATCTATTTCTCTATTAGTTTGCTGGCTTTTTCATGGAGATAAAAATATTAAGAGAAACACACTGCAGAGCTGGTAAAATTCTATGTCAGCTAGAATTTTTAAGTGTCTTGACAAAAAGAAAATGGTATTTCACTTTCTTGTGGAATCATCTAGAATGTTCAAAATTGTTTAAAGATTTATATACTTCTTTATGAAAATCGTTCAGCTTCCATCTGTTAAATCACTACTCAGAAAAGGTATAATCTGTGATCTTTATTGATAACATTTGCTGAGGCGTGACAGAGGACTGTGTTATATAGAAGGAGGAGATTGATGTCTATTAGGTACCATTGCCCATTTCATGATAAAGAATATAGAGAAGTGCTCAGAAATGGCAGGAAAATATTTAGGTGGCCAGTTCAGTCAAATGGCAGCTGGATTTTTTTTTCACAACTTGTGAGTTGCTGTACATGCTTATAATGTCTTTGTGCCTATTGCCAACTTGTTTGACAATACAGCAGAAGTAGTAGGCAGAAAGCTAGAATTGAATGCAACGTGTCTTTGACAGATTTTCTGTTCAATTTAATTAAGTTTTATGTTACTTTACTACTTTGTCAGCTTCATTGTGATTTTGACTTTTGATGAGCGTGAGAATTTCCCATGTGTGTAGATTGACTATGATTGACAAGCTGAAGCAAAGCTTTTACTTGAAATGTAAACTCCTTAAAGGTTGGCATCTGGCAGCAAGACACCTGAAAAGAGAGGTTGCTGTTTCTTTAGATTGATTGACTTTAGAAGAGGGAGACATAAAGTAGCTTAGAGATTATGAGGACCTAACACTAATCACCAGTGGCTCTATATGTTGATACGTCTTCTGGGTTCTCAGCATTTTCTGGTGATGGGTGGTATGCATGTCCTCCAGCAACATTATAATTTGGTACCTCCTGTCCATTCTGCATGCTTTCATAAGAAGATTTGTTCCTTAAATGCTCTACCATTTCTTACCCAAACATCCAGCATACTGTGAAAATGCTTAGATGTTTAACCGAAGACCTATTCCTGAACAGATCCCATGTGGACAGACTAATGCCAAATGAATGTTTCTCAATGGACACAATTAAAACAAATAACAAGTATTGCAACTTTATGGCTGTAAAACATTGTTAAACAACATGTAGACTGTTACAAGAAATTATCCACGAAGAACTGCTTTAGTGGGCAACTCCCCAGTGTGACGACTTTATACTTGCTGTTTTATGATAAGAGTACTCAGACACTTATTTCCAACCTGATATAGGTTAATGTAAATTTAGGGTTTAAATTTGATTTATTTTAGGGGTTAGGCTTTGAGATAAAGAAAATGCGTTTGTGGTTTTACTGTCATGTCCACATTATTGGTGATTGTTAGGACTGCATTATTAAGATAAGGCATTTAAGAACTTAAAGACATGCAGTCAATGAAACATCTGCGCAGCTATCATCGACAAATTGTCCTTGTGTGTCTGTAAAGCATCCATTGGTCAAGCATCAGCTGGAAAAAAGTGAATCCACCCCAGATATCCTGGTAGTTTCCTTTCAACTGTAAGCCCTAAGGCTGGCTAAGTTAACAAGAATGGACTGGCCATACTATGCAGGACTTGTCTGTAAAGCATTCATCAGTCAAAAAAGCTGGAAAAAGTGAATCCACCCCAGATATTGTGGTGATTTCCTTGTAACCTAAAGCCCTAAGGCTGGCTATCTTAAAAGAATGGACAGGTCGTCCTATGCAAGACTTGTTTACCACTGCTCAGGACAGACCTAAGTAGCAAGCCTTCTCGGCTGCTGCATTTATCTATTTACCCCAATGACCAGTAATAGCAAACCAGTGTTGCTGGTCGTTTACTGGTACCAGTCAAAGGATGAAGGAATAAATGAGCCCTTAAGAGTTAAGGACAAGATAAGCATACTTTCCTTCCCTCTCCCTAGTGTATATTTATTTATAGCAGGCTAGCCAGTGCATTTTCTTACTGGCTTATTTCCACACTGTAAAGATTCTTTATTTAAGGGGTGCAGATTTTTAGTAGCAGATGGGACCACAATTTTTTAAAAAAATATTCTTTGATAAGATATTTACATCCTTGCTTAGAGAATTGTTCTCTGCTACATGGGAAACTTTAGACCTTATTTTTTTCTGAGTGCAATATTAGAATGAAACAAAGTTGTGCATTGCCATTTAGTGTCTGTGTAATGAAACGTTGAAAATATAAATGCTGTCTTGATATTATTTTTATATCCTTTCAGATGATTGTTTAAATTTCTAGAGTGGAATGCTTCTTTACTATCCATTAAGAATTTTGTACACTATACTGTGACATTTTTGTCCAGTAAATTTCTTCTTGTAAGTAGGAATGCATGACAGGTAAATATACTGGATTAATTTTATTATTTTTACTTCAAAAATGCAAGAGAATCTTACATTTGCATTCTACCCATTATGAAGAAAAATGACATTGGAAATTTTCCATTTCTAAAAAAAAATTACCTGGTAAGCAAAATGCTATATGATCTTCTGATGGTGGTATTTGAGATCTTCTTGCCGAAAACCAGAGGAAAATGTAAGGAGTTAATAGACACTTTGTTTCTCACACACTTGGGCAATGCAACATCCCAGACAGGATCAGTTTTGTGAATGTTTCTGAAATATTTCCTTTGGGCTGATCAAGAAAGATATGCAAGCAAATAGTTGGTTTGCTTGTCACAAACTTCATTATTTTTGCTTCTGATATCATTTACAAATAACTTTCATGTGTATATCTACATATAAGTAATCTCAACTGTAATCATGAAAAGAACAAAGAGTATACAACACATTCTTGTAATCACAATATATAATTGCACTACACATAATATGTATTCTTAAATGGTAACAGGAAGAGACTGTAGAATGTATTTATATTGCATCATAACACCTTTTGACAAGCATGTTTAGGGTACATGGTGGAAGTGTTGGTTAGTAAATCACAGTCGGGGTTTTTTATTTTATTGGATGGGGGTACAGAATTCTTGGTCACTTGGCATTGTTGACTTATGAAATGTGATTTATTTTGAATTTTATGCTCAAAGTGTGTTTTGTGTTCTTGTTACTGGTCCACCTTATGCTGTTTACTAATGTTTTGCACCAGTATTGTAATAGGTTGAGTTGATGCAGGAAATCTAACAAACTGTATTTTGTTTGTATATTGATGTGTAGAATAAATAAATTATAAGGAATGCTCACATGAAAAGGGATGGAGTTATCTTTTTTTTAACATCATCTTCAGTGTACAGGTTGTCTTTCTTGTACATGTATTATTACATTATCTTTTAGCTCCACTTCACTTACTACCGCCACGCAGGACAATCAATCACAGTATGCAGTCCATACTTTCCTTCCTCAACTCTGATTCTTTGGCAGGACCTGGAAGATCTTCTTTGACAATTCTCTTCACCTCTTCTTCTCTTATGGAGATTTTATTGCACATCATCCACTCTAGGATGGGGATGTCAATTATAATTGGGGTGAACTCTTACCAGATTTATGTGTAATGAATGATGGTAAATCAACCTTCTTCCACCCCCCACTTCCCCTTCCCCTGTGGCTCTACATCAGAAACAGATCTTTGGATATGTTATCCCACACTGACAGTCTAATCATGGACTTGTACACGTCCGTGGTCCAATATAACTGTGACTGATTTTTTTTTTTCTTGTACTCATTTCCTGTCTTTATAGGCGCTAGTGAACCAGGGTATCACTGGGACTTGGTTGAAACCGGCTGTATGGGGTGAATGGCTTGTGGAAGAACTTTTGATGCCCCAAAAGCTGCTTCCTGTATATAGGATGGCAGAACACACTAGCTGACAGCACACTGGCTTACAGCCCAAACCCAACTCACTGCTGGCTCCATGTGCCACACCCTGGCACTCTGTCTTAGCTGGTGGACTAAACGCAGTGTGGGTGATGCTGACACAACATATACATCCCATATGGCAAGGCACCTTCAGCTTTGTGTAAATCATATAGTGAGTGTCCAGTGATGGTGTAAAATTCTCCCCCTTAAAAACACTTTCATTATTTATCAAAATTATGGGGCCCTTTTCTTGAACCATATATAATAATAATAAATGAAGATTTTTATAGCGCATATTCACACTCATAGAGAGCATGCTCTTAGCACTTTTTGCTTGCAGGAGAAAACCCCCTTGCTGACCTTTTTGTCAAACACTCTTCCAAATCAATCCTGGCATATGTAAAATCCATTCAGATGTTTCACCTGATATGATAGAACTTATGTGTTTAAAAACTGTTATTTTATAAAACTAAGAAAAGAGAAATCTCTAGACTTGTACAATTTCTTTATATCAACCTTTGAATAGTCATGTACATTGTTTTTTGCCATGAGATAGCCTTAGTTGCTGACTTGGCATAAAACAACAATTAACTAACTGCTCTTAGCGCTTAAAACAAGGAAGAGACATGGACTAAATGGATAGAACACAAGGGACGTAAGAATAAATGACAGTACTGACGACAAACAGAAAACAAAGATGGGAAACACAAAAAGGCACCAAGTAACAGTAACATAGAAAATATAGCGATTCTGCAGAGAAAGATGGGTAGAAAAGTAGCAAGAGCGGAAGGGGGGGGGGGAGAGTAAGAAGGGCCAGCATTGTGTGGACTGTGTTAGGAGTAATGCTCAAGAAAGAGGTGCGTATCAGGATAAATGGAGTCAAGCTCAGAGTAGTGGAAGAAATCTCGTACTTTTGGTATAAAACTCTCGAGTCACATCTGCTTTCTTCAGGCCTCATGTCTTAAAGCCCTGGGTATCCTTGGTGTAATCGGTAATAATAAGAGGGGATTCAGACCAAGTCACTTTGTATTTGCCACTCTCTGATGTGATCCAAGTTGGATTATGGTTGTGTGGTCTGCTAGAACATCATATTTAAAATAGCTATATATATATATATATATCATGGCCTTAGAATCTGTCTAGGAGCATTTCAAACAACTCATCCTCACTACCTTTAGGGGGTCCTCCTTGGAATGTCATAACTTCATCTTCTCTGCAGAGCTGAAAACTCTTCTACTTGCTTTACAGCACATTCACATCTCCCGGCTTTACATGCTATCTATTCTTGATCATCCCTTTATAATGATAATAAAATTCATTTATAGAGAACTTTATCCCACCATCAAAACTTTGCTCAAAGTGCTTGAAAAAATATAAACACACACAATAACAACATACATAGATGTATGCAACAGAACATGCAAACATTATGTCTATAGAATGACAATATGGCAGGATGAAAGTTATGTAGTCTGTATTTGCTCCCAGCTTGCTCGATCCAGTTGACAAACTAAGCAAGGCTGCAAATGCTCTTATTCACACCCCAAATTGCTGCTTTTGAGACTATCCAGTTGTTTTTACAACTATAAAATTGTTTATCTGTACTAAAACACATCTGTATCTATTGATCTCAAAGGAAACATCCATCCACTCTGTTCCACATAACTGTCATCTGGCTACTGTTCAGTAAGGGTGGTTGGCGAGAAGCTTTGAAAAAAACTTGAAAAGCTCGATCATTTCATTAATATTTAGACAAGACTGAAATCTTTAAAAAATTAACATAATGCAGGGTTATATAAACTTGCACGTTAGAATATCAAGATATTGAAAAAAAACAGAAGGAAAGGGTGAATATATGGGTACAAACTGCTACATCACTGAGAACAATGCATGTTGACTACTTGCTTTGCTATTTGCTTATAGTGACATCGAACGATCATCGATCGGCAGATTGTGAAACAGAAGCTAAAAACCTGTAAAACCTAAAACCTGGTAAAGGTTGTTCCCTGGCTTACCTTTGTCTAACACTCTTCAGTTAGGTACCCTTTCTTAATAACACCTGCACCACATGGGTTTCAAACCAGCCCACCCCTGGATTTGGACACAGTGTTCTCAATATGCACTGAGAAACAACTGATTATTCTGGAATATACACTACAGCTATCTGTTATTTTTAAGTTCACACTGCTTGCATAACATCCTAATGCTAAAACTTTATTTGCCAGTTTTGTACCCGAATCTCTTGGTGTAAGAAATAAGTCTTTAGAGACAGGAATGTCACAATATTTTTCCCTTTTTAAGCAACTTATTTGTGACAATTGACCAGTTCTGAATGAATGAAATCTCCCCAACATCTTTCCCAATGGACACATGAACTATTTTAGTGCCGCCTGGTTGTCTGGAACTCTTCATCCGGGGAGGCTTGGAATAATGTACGTGTAGCTTGCTTGAGTATCCACATACAGACATGATGCTGTCATTGCTACTCGCTGTGTTGCACATTGTCACCTGTATTGTGGTGGATTTAGAGTAGTGCCAGTGATCGCAAAAAACCCCAAAAAATCCCATCAAAATTCCTACTGTTACTACTGCTGGATTACGCCCCTTGAGCGTGTACTCTTTACGCAATAAATGGCGGGCATTCTGATCTGTGTTTAGTAATTCGATGCTTTGAAAATCCAGCGCCCATGTTTCTACATTTTGAACAGTCAACTTTCATGATTAGATCCTTGTACTTTTAGTTCTCTTTGGCGCGAACAACGTGGAAGACTTTCACTTTATATAGAAAGTTTAACGTGTACTTTTAAGTAAATGACATTGCGGTAGAGAAAAAGTAGTGTTTTTGCGCGTCATGGGTGCCAAGTACTAATCACTGTTGCGATCATTGTACCCACCTGACAAACCGCGCACAAAAGCACACGAAGACGTTGAAATTTTAAACGCACACGTATCATTCAAACCTTTGGTGATTGCAGAAAGATACAAATTTCACAATCGGTGTCAGTCTGACCATGAAAATGTAATGGTTTTGTAGGTAAGCTAAGAAAATTGTCATCCGCTTGTGAGTTCGGTACGTCTGTAGGAAGAGCTCAGATATAGTTTTACTTGTGGCCTTTCAGATTCAGAAGAAACTATTGTCAGAAAAGGTATTCACCTAATCTAGTCGGGCAATCACTATTGTTCAGGAAATAACCGCGGCCGTGCAGTCACAGCATGTGCTTTCTCTAAATTAGACTACTAGACTAAGAGGACAATTTCGCCAGCCGTACATGCCATCCTGAAGAGAAGCACAAAACGGACTGAAAAAAACCAGCACTTGTGGACGTCCGTCTGCACAGTAGCAAATGACATGCCGCAGCAGACAGCCCTTTCAAGCTCTCAAAGTGCAACTTCTTGCCATTCTAAATCACAAGAACAGGGGCCAGTTGCACAACACACATATAATTTTAAACACTTTTAGGCCTTAAATCTATTTAGATAATCAGTTTAAAGTGCACACCAAAATTTTAGAATTTTGCTTTAAGATAAAGTTAAGTCTGACTTTCCGTCCTGTCGGTACAATTTTTCGTATGTTCTTGTCTAAATGGCAGAGAATAGATTTTGCTTCTTTAGAACAGTTTTAAAGTTTAGAAATGTGCAACCAGCGCCGGGAAGTCCGTGAGTGACAATTAAATGACACTGTTTTATATAACACGTATCCAAAGCACAGAAACAACCCATGCATGATGACAGTCTAGAAAACAAACCTGTACTGTTTGAAATTGACACAGGTGCATCAGTTTCTTTGATCAATGAAAACACATTTAAGACTAGCTGGGGCTAGAAGAACATTCTACTGACTCCTTGCAACATATAGCTAAACACAAATATAGGACACCCAGTTTCTATGCTGGAGGAGGCTTAAGGGCAGGTTGCACATGTAGACATGAGTTATACTTCTTTTTGTTGTAAATGGCGGTTATCAACAATTTTGGTAAACCTGGTGGGTGTAACAAAAGCATCATCTTGTAAAGAAGAGATAAATTTTCAAACCTGTTCAAGGATGAATTGGGATATGTTAATAACTTTCCAACAATGCTACATATTGAAGCAAATGTAGTGCCTAAGTTTTACAAAGTCAAGACTGTACCTTATGCTCTGAAAAGCAAGGTGGACACTGCAAAGACTAGAAGATCATTCAAACTATCAGACTTGGTTTGGGCTGCACCCATTGTTCCTTTGTCAAAGTCAGATGGAACAGTGCAAATGTTTGGAGACTATAAAGTTACAGTGAACATGTTTGCAAAGGCAAACATGCATCCATTAACTCTTGTTGAGGATTTGATGTTACATATTGCAAGTGGAAAGACTTTACAAAGCTTGATCAGACCTATGCTGACCAGCAGTTGCCTCTCATAAAAGACTCTAAGGAACTGACAACAATAAACTGAATTTAGACTTGTGCCATAATGCTATCTAGACACACCTCTACCATCAGCTGTATACCATGATCATCCATGAAAGTGCAGATGCTTTGGGCCGATTGTCAATACTGATCACGTCCTGAAACAAGTGAGCCATCTGTCCACCATCCCAGCTACTGCTGTTGCTATTTATAGAGAAGGATCATGATGAGGAAAGAAGAAAGCCAGTATTTACACTGTAGCTGGATGGCCATGTCAACATCCAAAGAAACTGGGAATAATTCTAAAACCATACCAGAAGAATGTAACTCAGCTGAGGGTTCAGAGTGGCTGCATCGTGCTCAAAACAAAGCTTATAGTTCCCAGTACTTTGAGGAAACCAATGTTTAAGAAACTGGATTAGTGTCATCCTGGAATTAGCAAGATGAAATGCCTAGCACTCTCATATGTGTGGTAACTAGACGTTGACAAAAAAACATTGAAATTTTGGTTCAAGAATGTGAAGTTTGTCACTTCCCTGAGAAAGCATCACTTCATCCATGAGAATGGTCAAGACTGCATCAGCATGTTGGACCTTTCATGGGGTCACATCATGTTCTTTGTAGCCGTCAACTCTCACCGTGGACTGACATAAAAATGATGACAAAAATCATGGCAGAGAAGATCATTTGAACTATTTGCAACTCATGGACTTCCATACAACATTGTTTGAGATAATGGACCACATTCACCTGCACAGAATTCAAGACTTTTCATAAAGAAAACGACATTCGTTCTGTCTTAGTTTCTCTGTATCACCCTTCCTCTATTGGTCCTAGTTATTCAGACTTTCAAGGAGTCTGTTAAGAAAATGTCACTAAAGATGATCTTGCATAAAAAATTGGCTCTTTTCCTTCTTTGCATGTCACATCTCATGTAACAGCTGGGGTGTTACTCCAGCTGAACTCTTGATGAGCCTTAAGACCCATCTTGATGCCTTGCTTCCATGATAATTCTGCCAAAGATAGAAATTTCAGTGTTGGTGACATGGTGGATACATGCAACCTTACTATGAAAAATCACTGTGTTTGAGGAGCTTGTCATTGAAGTCGCTGGTCATATTCTGTGATGGTAGAGTAATTTTTAGCAAAGTTTAGCTACTTCAGGAATACAACAATTAAACTAGCGTATGGGCAGTGGCCCATTGATGTCCTGTTTTGGCATCATATATGTGCCAGCGTGCAATAAGCATGAAGAAAAGAAAGGTGGGAGAGAAGGGAATTTTATGTGGAAAGCATTCATTTTTTTCAGTTAAGGGGAACTTACTGCTATATAGAAGTTGGGGTTTTCATTTTATGGTTGTTCCCCTTTAGCTAATCGCCTTGCTGTACTTTTGATCATACTGGTCTCAAAAAGTGAAAATACTCATTAAAAGACTTTAATGCCACCTAGAGCAGATCAAAGATGCTAACGGATCACCAGACTCAACATTGACAGACATAATATATTATGGCATAACAAATGGAAAAACCATGCTAACGCTTTATATAGTATTAGAGGCAGTATTCTAATAAAAAAACAAAACATTTCTTGTTGCATTATATTGGCATTTTTTTTTCTGAGATATCTCACGGTATCACACACACTGAATGTGTGGAGGGGGAGAGGATAAGCCCTGATGTTCTAGATCTGGACAGAAGACACCTATTGCATGGAAACTGGCAGCCTAAACTGTTAGAATGGAGGGTCAGTCTGGCTTCAGTAAATTACTAGACTGATTACTAGCTTTATATAGCACCATAAAGTCTTTTTGAATTGTCTAAAGATGAGCTTTATCAGCATGTTGATAAGCATAATTTTGGGCAGACTTTATGTTTTTGTGGGAATGTGATGAAGTCTGGTGTTGCACTCAACTTCGAAACAGCAGGTTCCCTTAGCTTTTGTCTGGAAACCTTCAGCTGCACACCCAGTGGACAGGTACCTGACACTGGTAAAAAGGGGTGCTAGGGTTCTGCCCATCTGATGCCATGGCCTGGATACAATGAACCACCTACAACTCACTGCTTGACAGCCGCTAGGCTTTTGCTGTACAAAAGTTGTTGCCCTTTCCATCAGAGATTACGAGCAGGGTGTACAGTATAGCAGTCTTCCTCTGTGCACCTACCAATATTAAAGTACACTTACATTGTGCCATATTCCAGCGTAATGGACAAGTTTCCAAAATAATGAATAAAAACTGTAATCAAGGCTATGGTTGCTCTTATCCACACGATTAATTCAGTCATAGATTACATTGGTGTGTCTTTTCTTTTTTGCTGCTCAGTCTCCGGAATGTCTCTGACACTCACAAACCATTGGAAGGGAAGCAGTGCTAATTCACTATTTTCAACACAAGTTTAACTTGTCACAATCCCTTACATGTTGCAGATTCATTTGCTTATGTTGTTTTGATCTGGTGTTTTATAAACTATCAAAACAGAAAATTATCAGCTTTTCTTACCAGCTAAAGAGATGATTTTGCATTTGTTATCTCCTAGACTCAGATGTTGGGGCCGTGTGTTTATTACATGGTCATTTGTTTTTGTCTACAGCACATTGTCTGGTCTGTAGTAGAGAAATGCACTATAAAAATATTTTTATCATGTTTTTGTACTCTTGATGACTACCAGTGCTGAACATTAACATTAACATAACATTGCTGAGCATTAATACTTCTTTTATTAAATGTAATTTCATTATGAGTAATCTAGTTTGTAGATAGTTTTTTGTTCCTTTCTCATTCATTCTTGGAAATTTTTATCAACACTTCCTCTAGCACTCTCCATTCTTCTGATACAAAGCTTCTCCAATTAAAAAAAAAAACAACACATGCAATTGGATATTTCATAGTAATTGTTCGTTCTTTTTATATTTATCAGCTTTGGAATTTTCTTCCTTTGAATATCATTCTTATTCAGTCATAGTTTTCAAATCATCAGTATTTGCATTACTTCTTTTCTATCCTTTTACATGTTCATGACTTGTTCCTAGTGTGCCTCTACTGGTGCCCCCTAATAAAAAATAATGATGATTCTTCCATTAAAGCATGGCCAACCTTTTTTCAGCTTTCAGATTACTAAAGCTTAGTTATCCTGTAGTTCATCAACGAGGACTTTGCATAAGCAAAATAAACTACTTGATTAAGATGGAATTTTGGTAAATTAAGATTTTTTAAAAAACTGTATGTTATCTTAGCTCTTGTTAACTCATGAAATGCTATTGGTATATTAAGCCTACATTTATTATTTTTGTAATTTATAACTTTATTGACAGCTTCTATACATATAAATTAAATATGATTAGCAAAGTGTAGGGTTAGGGTTACCATGTGCATATTTGGTCCGTTTCAAGGTATATTACAATAAACCAAATCAGGTTGACATTTAGTGGATAACTTAATAGCTTCTGTGTATAACAATTTTAATCCAGTAATGCCTTGCTAATGAAGAACACCAACAAAAAAATAAATTCCGCAATCACAATTAATACAGTCGCAGACTTTATTATTTTTGTTTAAAGGTGCTCGTCTAAAGGTATACTGATATCAAGTTATACAATTATGGGTTTTCTCCTAGTCATTTACCCGTACTACTCAAATCATTTTAAACAGCACATAGTTAAAACCATTAAGCTTGTAATAATTTACTTGATTACAGAAAATACAAGAATTCAAACGTGTAACTAACATTGTAACAAGTCACTCGCTATTTAGAATTCGTGTTCGGACTTAGTCTAAAACTAACGATAGTTGTTTGATCGCCAAGGTTCCACAATAATACACATGGACGTGTGCGAGCACACACACAAGGCAAGAAATGGTTATAAATGAGAAATATTTAAATCTGCGACCGAAAAGACTAATCCAATCTTGTTTCTTACAGCGTAGATTCCACAGCAATCTACATCTCCAGAATATAAAAATCGCTTCTCAGTAATTCGATAATTTCATATCAACAATAAAATATATATCTGTGAAACACGGCCCAATATGATCTATAACATAAGTCGAATCATTTCAACTTTCGTAAAATAAAAGATTATCTTTAAAACATTGTTAGTTTTCCTACATGCTCTCTTCGCGGAAACTAATCCCCTCGTTCCCTCATTTGCGAGCGAGACCCACTTTATCATTTTTCCCACAATCCCAAACTCGGTAAACTACGGCTACCTCCGTAAAGACAAGTTCGCAAGTACCGAAGTATTTTGGCCAATGAAACATAGGGTCGTATACCACGTGATACGTTCTGCGCATGAACGAGTTATTTCCGGCGCAATTAAGCTTTTTCGGCTATCTTCGGAACGCCTGACAGGGCAAGTAAAACTTTTCATCAACAGCCGCCATCTTTGATAGTGTTGGTGTTAGCAAATTAGGGGGAATATTACCATTTTGTCATCGTTTTGAACGTTTTTGAGCAAAAGTACTTCGGTAAGGTGATTTTTTATTATCTTAACTTGACGATGAATGAAGTTTAGGTGGACAGACAGCAGTCTGCAGAGAGTGTTTGAAAAGAAAAAATCAACCTCGAGCGGCTTTGTGACGGCACCTAAGGAGTATCTGTAGTCCGCAGTCCCGGATGATCGGTGGATAGGTGCGTTAAGCAGAAATGGGAACAGGAGACGACACTTGGACTTCCGTGTTTCCATGTGCATCGCCGAGAAATGCATGATCGTTAAATTTGGAACAATCTGTATGCAATTTTAAAATTGTGTTCGGGTTCAATGTAAACATGGCGGATCAGCTTGTAAACGGGCCTCCGGCCAAGCGACCGAAGATTGGCTCGCCTTCTCTGACTCCGACCGACAGTGGAGGTATGTGGTTGCAAATTTTTATAAAAATTAATTTTAAATTGCTTTTTTTCATTGTTCTTAGTTAAGGGCATAATAAGCAGGATTTAATAGTATAGTATTTTTTAAAACAAGTTAGTGTAGACGGCTTTTTCTTCCCACGGGGTTGCCCCCATGCCCTCAGAAACCCCACATTAATGTTTACTCCATAGTCACAGTGAATGAGTTTTCTTATATCGGAACCGAGATCTCCGGGGATAGCTGTGTACAACATTTGAAGAGAGATCATTGCATTTAACTCTTGGGTTTATCGAATTAATTGTCCTTACAGATCACACATTTAGGAGATTCGCAGAAACTTATATAATAACTGAGAGGTAAGGGAGCTGTGGCGTCAGAGCTTGACCAGTAACAGTTGGCGTGTCGTGTGGGTGCATTACTGCAGATGAGCCTTTACATTTTGTGATAATTACGATTATGGTGCGTGGAATTGCATAGTCTGGAGCTCGGTAATTATAAGGCGCTAAGTAGTTTTGGTTTTGGAATTACAGCGGCGTTTTACCTGAGTCCTACTTAGATTCATGTCTTTTACAGCATTTGATCTAACTCTACATTTTTTGATGGCATGATTATAGTGTAAGGGCTTCATCGAGAGCACTTCTTAGAACATTTATAATTTTTTAAGTATGACTAGTCTAGATTGCACAGAGTGGAATCAAGATCCACTGCATACTTCCTGTTTGCACTACTGGGAGAAAAACCATGGTGTCATGCCTGATCTGTGCTTCAGTTTAGGGACTAGCATGGTGAAAGGTTATTATGTATGCAACTGGGAGATTTTTGTATTAGAATCATATTTAATCAGAGTGGTGTTATTATAAAAAGAAAACAAATACATTTTCAGTTTTACTTTTTTGAAGCACAAATTAAAGATAATGCATTAAAGAAAGCATTTAATACCAAATGTTTCTTCAGGTGTGCTTATGCATTTTATTTATTTTTTTGGGAGGGGGCAGACAAACATTAGTGGAAAGCCAGTATGCAGATGCATTGCAAGAAATCACTTGAAATGTGATGGAAGCTTTAAGACAGACTAAAAATTGCATATATATACTATCCTACTCTGCTGTGTGTTGTGCCAGTCCATTCGAGACATTGTAGTACTAGAAAAGAACTTGACATTACACTGAAATATAGTTAAATTTAAGGTTCATTTATTGTAGTTCAGCCATAAAAAAATTAAAAACTTGCAAAAGTGTTTTCTTACTAAGGACCCTACATGCATATTTGTACATATTTAGTGAGTTTCTTATTTCTTAAGTTTAATAAATGTGATTGAAGATTAAAACTGTTTTCAGTTTAATTTATATCTGATAGAGTGAAGACATTCTCTTAACTTTATATGGCTACAAAAACACATAATTTGAATTGACTGTAACTAAATGTTAATATTTACAACTAATTGAAGGAACTGCTTTCTCAGGGCAGTGACTATGCAGTAGGAGAGCACAGATGTGTAACATCCAAGAATTCAGTTATTTCCATTTAAAGTACATTTTTTATGACACCAGCTCTCGTGTTAAATGTCAATAATGGTCATGAGGGGAACATTACAAAAAAAAAAATATAAATGGTACTTGTCTGTCAACCCCCAAGTGTTTAGATGTAATTTATTTGGAAGTCATGTCTTGCAGCATATGTGTAACATTTATTTTTTGTTCTTTCTTGCTTTTTAACAGAATTTACCATCAACTGTTTTGAATTTGCCAATGATCTGCCTGATGACCTTATGCAGTATGAGGGTCAGCAAAACACTATCAGTGATCAGTCTGTTGCACCGTCTGGGCATGATGGTGGCGTTGGGGGGTCTTTATCACAGCTGCTTTCTCGCTCGACACCAACACCTCAACACAGCATGGCTAATGCCATCAATAGCATAGCAAATGCTGGCCGTGGATCAGTGATGAATCCTTTAGTCTCACAAGGACTTGGAGCAGTCAAGAGTCCTCTTTCTATCAACAACATGTCACCATCTCATACAGTGACCATGAATAAAGCATCAACTGTCACATCTACACATTTAAGTGGTGCTGGAGATGGGCTTCCAGGTATGACATTTTCAATGGCCACCTCTACTGCTGGCAGCCCTATTGTGGGCATGACAAACACTATAAACATGAAACCCATGGGCCCAAATCCAGGGCAGTTGATGGGTGGTGTGCCAGGCATGAATATGGCTCAGCAGAATGCACCTCATCATAACCAGATGATGAATGGACCAAGCTTTCCACCGGTCAGCATGGGGCAGGTGAGAGGCATGGCTCCAACTACTATCAGTAGTGCCAACCCTCTTACCATGGCCCAAAATAATATTATAGGAAACTCCATGCCACAGATGCCAGGTCACCAAAACATGGGCCACATGGGCATGAATGTCTCCCAGCCACAGCCTCAGATAGCACGAGTGAGTAATTTGTATTGTACCTTTAAAAGCAGAATGTGCAAGAATTAGAATTCTTATGCACAATAATGAAAGTGAATATTGTCCTTGGTAAATACCTTGGTTTTAAAGTTTTGGACTGATGAAAGTTTTTTCCCAGTAACGCTAGACACACAGAGTAGACATGAATTTTTCTGCCCAAATTTTAAACGTTTACCTTCTGTAGGCTATGAACTTGAATTCTGACAAAGAATAAAAAGATTATGGTTTTAATGGTCTAATGAAAGCCGGGTCAGCCGCCTGCTGGAGGGACAGCTCCGCGCCAGCCTGCAGCAGACCCAGACAAAAGCAAGCTTATTCAACAGCAACTAGTATTGCTACTACATGCCCATAAGTGTCAACGCCGTGAGCAGACGAATGGAGAGCAAGCTTGTGGACTTCCTTACTGCCGTACCATGAAAAATGTGTTAAATCATATGACCACTTGCAACAAAGGAAAATCCTGTGACGGTAACTAGTAATAAAGTGTTATTTTATGAGTAAAGAATGGCATTTAACTCATTTCAAGATTTATTTCTGGGTACTGTTAGTCATGGTCAGTGCTCTAAAGTGATCTTGGAATGACCTACAGACTTTAAGAATGTTTTGAGACCATTACATGAATCATTTAATGGTAATGCCCAGAGAAGACTAAAGCATTTTTTCCCCCAAATCAGTGTCAAAAAGAACAGTAGCTGTGATTTTATAGAGATTTAAAATTTCATTTATTTTGATGAATGAAATACAAAATGGCATTTTCAACAATCTATACTGAAACTATGGTGCAACAAGTCTTTTTTTCCACCTGCCCATATCCCTTTTTTTAAAATGCCAGGTGAAATGTACTAAATGCCATTTTCTAATAAAACTATGGTGCTACAAGTCTCTTTTTTCCACCTGCCCCATACCCCCCTTTTTAAAAAAAACATCTACTCTGTCATAAAGTATTTTTTTTAAATACCCATAAAAGAATATTCAACTTATACTTTTCTTCTTATTCCCTTCAGTCATTATTACTTTATCATGAGTTATTTTGCAAATGGTAGGTGAAATGGCTAGACGTGTTCTAAATGCTGTGTGATAGCAAAATTGGTTTAAGTGTATATTATGGTAACAGTAAGCAGATAAATTTTAAGTCACTGTAAAACATCGCTTGATTAGTAACAAGGCTTTATGTTTAAAGTCATTACAATAGCATTATTATAAATGGCCAGATAACTTGCAAGTGTTTCGGGTGAAAGATTGTTCTTTTTTAGTTATTAGAAACAAGTGATTTTCCATTTTAAAATGGCAGCCTATGACATGTTAAGTCTAGGCTTTCTAATCTGTCTGTAAAAGTAATGTTAAAAAAAAAAGTCCGTAGAAAAATAGCACTTGGAAAGTGAGAAATTTCTGACATTATAAACTTGGCTGATCAGTGGTCAGTCACATAATCATTTGGTTTATGTGAAAAGATAGATAATTTCATTTTTCAATACAATATCCGTTTTCTTCATCTACAGTATGTAGAGTTTGTTTATAGACATTGTATGAAGACCCAGAATATCGAACAGGGTCCTGAAAATACAGGTTAATTACTAAGGTTATGCCAGCTATGTACAATGAGCCTAATTATGGCAGTCTGAATGCTGCATATTTGCTTTTTCAAATATCTGTATTTTAGCATACAAATTTAGAGGTCAAGTCTAGTGTTAAGACACCATCAAAATTGGTCACACAAATCTTGTAGGTTTGGAATACCTTATACTTCATCTTGTGCTTTTGTGTCAGTCTTGGAGATTGAAGAGCTGTTAAATGTATTTTATGTATGTTATGATATTTTGGTTTGCTGTGTGTTTGACTTGTGATTGGGGTGTGATTTCATTTATGATTTGTCCATGTAATTTTGCTTCAGTTAGAGGTTATGTGATTTTTTTCAGTTGCACACTGTGCATCATCAAGGCAGATTATCACACACTGGAAAAACTGCACTCGCACAGATTGTCCGGTTTGTTTACCTTTGAAACACGCATCAGATAGAAGAAACACAACAGGTAAGCATCACATTTACAAAACAAAAAAAAAAAGAAATAGGCCTGGCAGCATCCAGTATCAGAATTGAAGCAATGTCTTGTTTAATGAAGGAAGGTGTTTGATTCAATGTGGAAAGGAGTTGCACATCTTCACATAGTACAGACTAAAAGGGAATATTATTAAGCTGAGATTAATGCTTAGGTGATGGTGTTTTGCAGAAGAGAGAGGTTCTTATCATTGTCAATTAATCCAAATGGATTCATAAATGTACTTCAAAATATAACAATTTCAGAATTGCTGCTAAATGTTATTGAATTTATTTAACAGTCTCTTTACCTCTAGGAACAAGCATCCAACAGAATCCAACAATGGCCTCTGTTTCCAATCCTCCATCTACTGGAGTGACAGATGCAACAATGAGGCGAGCTTATGATGCTCTTGGTCTTCCTTACAATCAGCAGCAGCAGCCACACACTGCACCAACTATTGGGCCAGGACCATCTCAGCCACGT
Source organism: Marisa cornuarietis (assembly GCA_004794655.1). Classification (NCBI taxonomy): domain Eukaryota; kingdom Metazoa; phylum Mollusca; class Gastropoda; order Architaenioglossa; family Ampullariidae; genus Marisa; species Marisa cornuarietis. The sequence continues at coordinate 3,686,545 of SMMW01000575.1, forward strand.
ACGTTACTTTCTGGGAAGTTGAAAGGAAAATTAGTATAAATGATAACCTTAAATAATAAAGTGTTATTCTTTCTGAAATAGTTAAGTAGACATAAGCCATGCATTTTTTGAAAACAAGCTAATTTTATTAGGTAAGGCAAACTTGGTAAGGAAAAATAAAAAACATTTTCTTTATGTAGTAGTACTGAAGAGTATCCCTGAGAGTATTGTTTTAGTGGTAAGATATATATTTAGGTTTTTCAGTCTGTTAATGTCTGATCTGCAGCGGGACCAATGCCGGTTGCAACCACTAATGCCCAGATGCAACAACCTATGCCTCTTATCCCAAACAACCCACAGCAACAACTAGTAGTGCAGGGGCAACCCATTGCTCAGGGACAAGTTGACTTGACCGTTCCACCCACAACTAGAAAAGATTGGCATGCACAGGTCACGCAAGATCTGCGCAATCATCTTGTTCATAAACTGTAAGGAGCAGCATACTTATTTTTGATGTGATGATCCTGCATAGCTTTTAAGGGGAGGATGCAGATTTTTCTTTAAAACAAGCTGCTTGAACTTGGCCATCTTGCATTTGGGTAGGGCAGGATCAAATTGCACAATTACTCAAAAATATACTAAACTTTATTCTTTTAAGGTAGCCTGGGCATCTGTAACAGATGGTTACTAATGGTAGGGCATCTCAAAGTTTATTTGTAATTAAAAATTTTGTTCACAGTTAACACTATATTTGGCAGTTCATGTGTGACCTCTGGTAAATATCATAAATTATGGTTGTATTCTGTTATAGAGAAATTTTGTCCACACATCTCCCCACCCTTCCCACCTGAGATTATTTTGTTTGGACATCTGCTTTAGTTTTACAAGTGTTTGCAGGGTGCAAGCAATTTTTCCCACACCAGATCCAGCTGCTCTGAGAGACAGTCGCATGAAAAACCTAGTGGCATATGCCAGAAAAGTTGAAGGAGATATGTATGAAACCGCAAATGATAGGGTAAGAATATGAATGTGCTTCATTTGCCAAGTATAGGTGTTTTAAGTAAAACTTATGCTTTATTCCAGCTTTTGTTTTTTTTCCCCCTGTATTTAATCCTATGTTCAACATGTTGGGTTGGTGAATTGTGTGTGTGCAGCAGGTAATCAGCATTTTCATGATACTTTCATATCTCCAGAAGTAACTGGGTACAGCCGTAAAAAAGTTTAATCTTTTGGCAGTTTTCTGTTTAAATAACAGTAAGGATGATATATATGTTTTAGGGTGAATATTACCATCTCTTAGCTGAGAAGATCTATAAAATACAAAAGGAACTTGAAGAAAAGCGTATGCAGCGCATGCGTGGCCAGAATACTCCAGGTGTACCTGGAAACATGGTTAATGCAGTGCGTCCTACACCACCTCAGAGTAAGTTTTTGTTGACCTTTGGGAGGAACTTGATCTTTGCTGCATTTTAGATAATTGTATTAACGTTTCCCAAATTGTTCCCAATCACAAATGTCTTCTTAGCTATAGCTCAGTTTTGTCAACACCTCCGTAGTGAAGGAGTTAAAACGGGGGGCGAGGGGTGAAAATTGATGTTTTATGACAATCCACCAAATAAGGCTATATCACAGCAAGGCGGCCAACCCTGTAAACAGATACCACATGCAGAGAACAGCATGCCCAAGATGAGAGCTGAACCTATGACACCCAACCTCACTGCATTGGTGACGGGCACAAACCAATGGGCCAGTTAGGAGACTACTGATAACAAAAAAGAAAAGTGCACAGACATTCTTTAAATACTGAATTTTTACAAAAGAAGATTTTGATGTATACAACCACTCTTTTAAATTGCAGATGGTCCTCTGTCACACACACAAATTGCAAATGCACTTTCTCTGCCAAACGAACTACTGAGCTCTTCTCTGTCATCTCGAGGACCTCAGCTGCTAACAACAGCAATACGTACCACTCCGCCTCCTACTCAGGGACAGGTAATTTTTGTTTTTTTAATATTCTGAGAGTAGGTGAATTATTTTATATGAAATTGAACTGGTTCATCAAGCTGACAGTGTACTGTAGAAATTGGGTTAGTGTTGAGTGTGCTTTTCCTAGACTGCATTTGGACAGGAAAATACTTAGCAGTAGAAAATTTAATGATTTTCATGGATTCTCTTTCTTAACCCTTATAAAACCTTGTGCTAAGATTAACTGTGTTGTGTCATTTACAAATTTTTACTTAGATTGAAATGCAAGATTCGCAGGCGTACAGCCTACATTTAATCTTAGAAGCAGATTTAGGATGCCTTAACTTAAATTGAGATTCCAGTAGACTGATTAATTTAATTTTAAGACATTTAGATGTAATTTTGCTGAAAATTTTTTTATGTCATTTTTTACATAGTCTTTCTTTCAAAGCTTTATGCTGATAATGAAAATGGTTCATGTTTGACCGTTAAGATCATGTGATCAGAGTGCTGCTCTAGAAATGAAACTTGTTGTTTTAAGGATTAATCATTTATTGGTTGAGAAGAATGAAATATTTAAAAACTAGAACAGTATTTTTCAAAAGCAATTACAGCCAAAAATATGCTTAGATCAACAAGCCAGTACTTATAATTTTATTGTTTTCATTTTTGAGTAATACTACGAAATTATGTTACTGTAGTGTTAATCTTTCAGTATAGCGCCACTAAAATCAGTGTGTGTGCAACCCTGTTTATTGTGTTTAATGATTATTAATTAATAGTTCACATTTTAGAATGTTTTATTATGGAAGTGAAGATAGTGCTTAAAAAGATTATTTAGCATATTACTATTTTTATTATAATAATAAAAGTGATATGTAAATAATGTATACCTATGCTCATAAAGGAAAGTGCTCTTAGCGCTTTGAGACAAGAACAAGACATGGACAAAAGAAAAAGATCTGAACAGTTATAAATGTGGATGTTTGATTTTTTTTCTGATTAAGGTGGGACGTGTTATGCCACACACTGTAGGCCCTCCAGGAAATGCCGGACAAGTGCCGCTAATGTCTCAACACCAGCCAGGACAGAGCTTGGTTGGACAGCAGCATGTTGGCCAGTCAATGCAAAACCAGGCACAAGTGAGTATAGGTTATTCTGTATTTTAGAAAAGTCTTGCTGGCTGGTTGTTAAACAGATAAATATATATGTGAACACAGACATTACAAATTTTTAATAACATAATTATTACAAGTTATACTATATCATAAGTTATGTACCAAAATTCTTGAGAACTTTGTAAACTAGAGACAAATATCCAAAGAATGACGTAAAATCTCAATAGGTCGAGGACAGGGGTGCTCAACCTACAGCCCGTGGGCCACATCTTGCCCACGAAGGTGCCTCATGTGGCCCACGGAACTTCTTGTGGTCGGTTTTTAAAATGGTGTCGCCCAGGCGAGGGAAGGTAGACGCAGACATTTACACGCGGTCAGTCTTCCCTAACTGCCTACCAACAATAGGTGTGGTGGAGATCACAGGCGGTGCCGACGACTTGACCACTAGTTGTTAACACCGTGTGTACTCCTACTGTCCCTTAAACAGGCGAAAGCATTCTCTTTTTATGGCGCCTTTTACTAGACACAGGGTGACATCACCCTGATGCCGCCTCAGCGTCGCCCTTTCCTACATGTGTAGCATCTCAAAGTACGCCTTTGTTAGTTTGTTGTCGGCACTCAATCTGAGAGGTCGTGGGATCACTATAGCCGTGGAAAATGCCTGCGGGAGCTAAGAAACCTAAGGTTGATTCTGACTGCCGCAATTTTCAGGTGAAGTGGACGAATTTGTACTTTTTTGTGCAACAAGAGAAGTCCTTGTGCCTCATTTGTCAGGAGTTTGTTGCTGTGTTGAAGGAACCCAATATTGAGCGACATTACGAAACCAAACTTATGTATGATCAATATGTTGGTTTGTGCCACGAAGAGAAAATTACCAGACTGCATGAAGAAATTGGTGGTTTAACGAAACTGTTCAACAAAAGAAGATATGACAACGAAGCGGCTGTTCGAGCAAGTTTCCGGGTGGCTCATATATTGAGTAAGGAAGCCAAACCATTTGTCATGTGTATGCGGACATAAGTTCATTTCAAGTTAAAACTGTTCATACAACAAACTGAAAGAACAGTTGCTGCACTACGTAAGGAACAGATTAGTGTTTGTTTCTCAAAAGGAAAAATGGTTCAACTTCCCAAGGTGCTGAGTGAAAATGGGGATGTAGATCCTAGTAATCTATGATGATTTGATCTGTGGACAAGAACTCTTTCCAATTACATGCAGATCTGCTTTTGTCACATATTAATAATGATGGTAGATCTGAACTATAATCTTTTTGATCAGTAACTCTTACACAGCTGTGAAAAAAATGCTACTTCCACTGCATTTGACAGTTTTAGCTATTATTTAATTGATTTGGTGCTCTTGGATACATGCAGAAGATATATATTTTTTGTTGTTTTATTTTCTGCTGAAGATTGTAGCAGTGTTTTTTTCCTTTTTTGGTTAAGGATGACAAAAAGTTGAACGTCTTGAAACTACTTTATTGCTGGATTTCCACTGCTTGTTTTCTAACGGCCTGTGAACTCATTTTGGCTTTTCAAATAGGCATTAGGCAGGCAACCCAATGAGCAGCAAAAAACTATAAAAAAAAACCAAAAACAAAAAAAAGCAGGATTTTGGTGGGGAGGCTTCTACCTGTTAAATCCTTTCTCTGGCTGGACCTGTGGTGTGGAAAGGCGCTTTTCAAGCATGATAAGGGTTTTTCAAATGAATTGTGCTCAGTGAGAGCAGCTTTTGCTTCTTCTTTTATCTCATATGGCATTCTGTTATATGCATCAATGTATGTCTGTCTTTTTTCCCATGCCATAATCCTGCCCATAGAACTAGAGTATGGCACCATATAAGTTCACAGAGGTAATTCTAGGCTGCGGCCTTGCGGGATTCCCGCAAAATTTCGCTGAGGAGCGCATAGTCTGAAAGTCAGCGCGACCATGCACCCGCAAAAATATCTTGGCTGGCGCACTTTTGAACACGCGATGCGGCACTTCAAAAATAATTGTTGTCATTCTGCTTGCTGTTTGAAACCGACCCACTAGAATTGATGCTAATGACTGGACAGT